>OX276335.1:102149596-102749596 GCA_946251815.1 Dasysyrphus albostriatus
ATATTATTGATGCCAAATTCAAGTAAACAAACATACAAAATCGATTATAAATTAAAGGGTTTCGCCTTATAAAGACATATACAGGATGATTGGTATAAGGTGCACCAAAAAGCTGGAGCGAGTGGGTTGGGTTAATTGACTCAAAAGAGAAAAAAAATATTTAAAAACAACGGTACAATTGACAATTCCATGCTTTACCTTTTTGGAAAGCCAGAAATCTCTTCTTTGATTTTCATTTTAAATTAAGCTGTGTTAGTGAATAGTTTTTGAAAAATTAGTTTTCAAACTCGAAATTTGAAAAAAAAAACTTTCAAATTAATTTTTTCAAAATTTTATGTAACGCAGTATAATTTTTATTTTCAAAATTCAATGCTCTTATTAATTTTCAATTTAAAACAGAAAACCGGATGTTGAAATGTATCTTAGTTTTTGAGAAAATTAAAAAAAAGTACTTTTTTCAAGGAAAACACTTACCCCTTTTTTATTTTTTATTGCATACCGCCTAGTTTTGTGCAAATAGTAAAAAAATAAGCTGGATTAATTAGATTTAACCTTTTTTATTGAGGCAGGTGTTGAATTTAACAAAGTTGACCTGCACGTCTACCTGTTACCCAAATTAAAAGGATTCCAAATCAAATAAAAAAAAAAAAACAAATTAGTTTTATCTAACCACAAATTAATATGGAAGGACATTCTATTTGAAACTTAGTTCTAAATTGCGTTTCAAATCGTCAATACAAAACGATGGCAAGTTACTCTTGGGAAGAATTGACAGATATGCACTATTGCTACGGTTTAGCGGATGGTTCCAGTCGGGAAGCACAGAGATTGTAAGCTGAAAGGTTCCCCAATAGGAAATGTCCCTCTTTTCACTTTTTGCAAGACTTCACAACCATCTTCGGGAACATGGAGTACTGGAGACTCTAAGGGGAGATAGGTCATCTGGGGTATCAACGGACAAAGAGGAACGGATTTTGGATGTGGTACGACATAATCCCATCCTTAGCACCAGAAGAATAGCAACTATGCTTGGATTGCCCCAAAGCAGGGTTTGGGCAGTGATTCATACTGATGACCTTCACTCATATCACAAGAGTTGACATTAAATGATAAAATTTCGAGGACTGAATTCTGTAGAACGCTGTAGAAAGTGTTTTTCTTAGAAAAAAGTACTTTTATTTTTTTTTATTTCTCAAAAACATCCAGTTTTCTGTTTTTTATTGAAAATGAATAAGAGCATTAAATTTTGAAAATAAAAATTATACTTACATATTTTATTTGAAAATTATTTTTTCAAAAAAATTGTAAATCAAAGAAAAAATTTCGGGCTTTCCAAAAAGGTATAGCATATTATTGTAAATTGTACTGTTGTTTTTAAATATTTTTTTTCTGTTTTAAGTCAATTTCTTATAAAATTTTCCCTCCTGCCTAAACGGGGGAAAATAGACCCCCCTCCTACACAATGTTTTTCTTGTCTTAACCCAACCCACTCGCTCCAGCTTTTTGGTGCACCTTATACCAATCACCCTGTATATGTTCACATAACATGTTTGAAATAGTCACTAAGTTTGGAAAACAAAAGTTCCGAACGGCTAAGTCATGCTTGAGTAAGTTCTGAAAAGACTGAGTTTTGAAAAGTCTGAGTTCTGAAAAGTCTAAGTTCTAAAAAGAATAAGTTCTGAAAAGGCTAGGTTCTGAAAAGTCAAAGTTCAAAAAAGAAATAGTTCTGTGTTGAAATAGTTCTGCTGCGTCTAAGTTACGAAAACTAAAATTATTTGAGTTTTGAGTTGGCAACAATAGCAGGAATAATATGGAATAAGAGTAGTATAAGCAAGGAAGATAATAGTTTTTGATTGGTCAAACCAAAATAAATATAGGAAGGGTGGGGGATATATCCAATTTGTCAATGGGGTCGCGGTCGCAGGTAGTTCGCCATACTCCATCAGTCGTAAAAACGGATTGATGAAGTAGGGTTTGTGCACCGGCGCAGCGATAATTTATTGGAAGATGTAGGTGTTGCGTGTAGTTGTTTATTTTGTTACTGATAGACTTTTACATTTACTCATAGATTTTTTTGTTGATGTTTATGATGGATTTGGGTCTTGCAGAGGAGGTTCTGGAAGCAAGTTCTGCAGGTGGGTCTGGAACCGGGACAAAGGATCAATTTTTTTTATATTACTTTTTCATAGATTTGGTTGTTGATCTGTATGATGGCGTTAGCTCTAAGGAAGCAGGTTCTGGAGGTGGGTCTGGAACCGGGACAAAGGATCAATTTTTTTATATTACTTTTTCATAGATTCGGTTGTTGATCTGTATGATGGAGTTGGCTCTGAGGAAGCAGGTTCTGGAGGTGGGTCTGGAACCGGGACAAAGAATCAATTTTTCTTATATTACTTTTTCATAGATTTGGTTGGTGGCCTGTATGATGGATTTGGCTCTGACCGAGCAGGTTCTGGAGGTGGGTCTGGACAGAGAAACATTTTTTTTGAAAAACCTTTTTAGATAGTTTTTTTGGTGTGGTTTGTCTTATGGAGTAGGCCTGACGGAGGATGTTATGGAGGTGGGTATGGATCTTTGGACAGATTAAAATTTGTTTAATAACATATTCTGGAGGTGGTAGTAGAACCGGGACAAAGGAACAAATTTTTATATGTATCACTATCTTTCATATATTTCTTTGGTTATGGAAGTAAATACAATGTATCTTTTGATGGAGTTTGGTCTGTCGGAGTAGGTTCTGGTGTTGGGTCTGGAACCGGGACAAAAGATATAAATGGATACAAATTGTCAAAGAATAATGTGTAACGAACCGCTGGTGATATCGGCTGGATTCCCAAGAGAATCCGACCTCTCCGTCCTATACCACCGTTACAACCCCATGCCTACAGATGCATGAGGCTGATCCGGGCAGCAGGAAGGAGAGGGTGTTCAGGCTACGGCAGCTTGGCATGCTTGCTTTTAGCACGATCTAGCTCGTCGGGGGGTGGGGTTCTTGCTACCGTAGCACTGAACCGTTGTTACGCAACTTCATGCCGGAGAGTGTACGAACGTAGAATCGAAGGTTCAACAATAAAAAAAAATCGTTGAGCCCGAACTCTTCAATGTGGGAAGCAGGGGTGTGTGATTCCAATAGGGGGAGGGTTAAAGTTGTTAATTACCCTTTTTGGAGGTTTTATCCCGCCCTATGTGTCCTAGGACACCATACCTTGGCTACTGCTTCCTCCGTATTATGCAGTAGCCCCTAACCAGAAAGATGTTCCAGCTTACCAGGTTCTAATCTTCACCGTCGTCATCCTTCAGCGTGTCACCCCACCTCTGACTTAGGGTTTAGTGCTTCATGCTATTCTAAAATTATTCTAAAAAAAGCAAAAAAAAATCCACTTCCCATTAACTAAACCAAAATTTCACTCAATCCATACCGCTCAATGGACGATTAAAAGAGGGAAGTTCAATTTACGATACAATTTTATTATGGGCGAAAAATACCAATAAAATTCAAAAATTTTAATATATTTAGCTATAGTAGGTTTAAATTTAGTTTGTAAAACAAAAAAAAAAACTATTAAATCTAAAAATATTTATAATATCTATTGCTGCCAGTTGGCAACCATATAATAATCTATATTAAAGACTTTTTATTTTATCACTATTTCTATAAACTTTCATAAAAAAAATTAAAATGTTCGAATATTGACTAAATGTAATGAAAAGTGCAAATCAAATCGTTGGCAACCATGAAAGAATTTCAAAAAAAAATGTTTAATATTTTGTAGTCGTTGTTGTATAAAGTTGAAATTTGTTTATATGTTTTATATTGTTTCTTTTCAAAAGCATCTCTTTTTAAATACTACTATTTAAATGAGATTTTTACTTTTGTTTTTGTATAGCTTTTATTTAATTTTTTTTTTTTATATAATATGATAAAACCCCCTCACAAGTGTTCCAACAAAACAAATTAAAATATTTTGAAAATAAATATACTTAATTGACTTACTTGGATTTTGTTGCCGCCAATGTAGTGCACCACCTTGGTTTCCTTCTTTTTTTTTATTTTCCACTGGGAAATAAACAAATTAAAAAAAAACAAACAAATATTTTGATATGTTTTGATGACACTTTCTTTTACTCTATTCTTAATTTTTTTCTTTTTTTGTTTTCTCGATTAATTTTAAAATTCTTTCAGGTAGGTATAGTTATTTTATTTCTATATATAAATTTTTTCTATTTTTTTTTTTTCAGATTCAATTTTTTTGGTTAATTATTATTTATAAGGCCCACGCTATCTTTTTTTTTATAAACTCTCTATTTTTTTTATTATATAAATTTTATAATTTACACGTATACACCACGTCGGACAAGGCAAGATACATGGTACAATTAGGAAAAGGGGGAGGCACACAGAAAATCGAAAGGTAGGGAGGTGAGTATCACAAGGGAGAAAGTTCACGGGGTTGTTCCGGTTGATGATCCTCCAAGTAAGTAAGATGAAGATTCGAAGGGGAAGGGGTCCTCATCACAGGTAAGTAAGTAGGTATTGTTTGATTTGTAATTTGTAAGTTCCGATTTTCCTTTTTCTTTTTTTTTTGTAGGTAAGTTTCTTTTCTATTGTTTTTTTTTTTTTTAATTAATTTTTTCAGCAGGTAAGTATCACTGGGTTTTTTTTTTTTTTTCTCTTATATATTTTAATTAATTTTTCAACAGGTAAGTACACTGGGTTAATTTTTTTTTTTTTTTTTCGGCAGGTAATTATTAATCTTTTAGCAGGTAAGTACACAGGTTTAATTTTTCTTTCGGTAAGTAAGTATTAAGTTTACAGCAGGTAAGTACACCATTTTGTAATGTGGTTCTTTTCTTTTTTTTTTCTTTTTATATTTTCCTTTTTTTTCAGGGTAGGTATTCAAAGATTATATATTTTAATATTTCAATAGGTTGGTAATTGAAATCAAACTTTATTATATTTTACTATTTTTTTGTTCTTTAAAAATTTTTAACTAGGTAATATGTACATCGTTTGTTGTTTTTTTCTGTACTTTTATTGACTTCAACAAGAATCGCGTAATCCTCTTATAATGAAGGGATTAACCAGAGACCAAACCGCACTGCCTTATATTCCAAGATCAACTGTCCAACTCTTAACTAATTATCGTAGCTGCAGGTTCTAACTTTCCCCACTCTCACTCTTGCGGGATAATGGTCCCACCTACGTAGCGGTCAATTCCTACAGTTCGAGGTCGTGGTATATAGATCATGCCATCAAGTCTAACAGTTAGACTGAGTGATGTACTACATATTATGTATGCTAATGTGTATCGTATAATAATTTTTTTTTTCTCAGTTAAGCGGCGGTTTGGTACAGAGACAAAAAAAAAAGAAATACTTATGTATGTAATGAGTTTAGGTGTGCAATATTATCATTGCGTTATTTTATATTTGCTATCTATTATTATAGTCTGGGTTATAAAGTTAATTATTTTGTTTTGTGTGTTTTATTCAGATTATTATTATTATTATTATTATTATTATTATTATTATTATTATTATTATTATTATTATTATTATCATTATTATTATTATTATTATTATTATTATTATTATTATTATTATTATTATTATTATTATTATTATTATTATTATTATTATTATTATTATTATTATTATTATTATTATTATTATTATTATTATTATTATTATAATTATTATTATTATTATAATTATTATTATTATTTTAAATATTATTAGAGATTATTATATTAAGGTATTTTGTTACATTAGTTACTTTTTATTTATTCTTATGGGTAGGGTTGCCAAGTTATTAAATTAGGTATTAAATTTTTATTTATTTTTTTATTATTTTTTTTTTATATATATATTAAGGTGCAGTTTCCTACAAAACTTGTCCTTTTCAAGAGAATTTCTTCAAGTGAAAAGGAGAAGGAATGAAACAAACCACTGACAATTCTAGGTGACGTTAGATTAAAGGATGAGATCGAACCGATACTTAACTATTTATTGTCCCTGAGCCGAGTTCTCATGCACACACTGAAAGCCGGGCATGCGTGCGATTTTACTTTTTCAAATCTTTGCAATGGTAAACTCCCGCCTTCCTGCCATTTATGTCTTCAAGCTCATATAGGTTATTCCCAATAACTTTGCATACCTTCATTTTCACGAACTTGGGACTAAGTTTCGCACAGAACCTCTTCGAAGCATCACTGAGGGCAAAATTTCTTCGAAAGACTATGTCACCAACGTCAAACTTTATTGCTTTGCTACGCAGGTTGTATGTATTTTCATACTGAGTATGTGCTTTTGCCAGGGAATTTTTTATGTAAGAATGCATAACATTCATTTGTGCCGCTTTAGACACAATGTTCACGTTCGCGTTGTTAAGACCATCAAGCTTACGAAGCAGTTGGTAGTCGGATCCATGTTCCACACAACTTTGTCCAAAGAGCGCTTCGTAAGGTGATACGTTTATCGACGAGTGTACTGTGGTGCGAAGAGCACTGGCTATGGACTGCAAGTGGGTATCCCAGTCCCTCTGGTCAGGTTCGATGTAGGAGCGTATCGCAGCGAGTATGGATCGATTTACCCTCTCGCTAGCATTCGCTTGCGGAGAGTAAAATGCGGTTTTGACGTGTGTTACACCAAAAGACTTCAAATATTTTTCGAATTCTCGACTGGTAAATTGTTTACCATTATCGGAGAGGATCGTCTCTGGTACTCCAAAGATACAGAAGACTTGCTCCTGCAGGAACTTCACCACAGCGTCCGTTGTTGCCTTCCGGAGTGCCTTTACCACTACAAACTTTGTCAACTGGTCCAGCGCAATCACAATATGAGTATTCCCATTTCGTGATCTAGGGTATGGACCTAGAAAGTCGATGTACAACATCTGAAAGGGTCTTTCAGCCAAAAATGCTTTACCCATTGGAGGCCTCAGGGTTGCATTTGAGGCTTTAGACGCCTTACAGATGTCACACCTCCCAATAAACGTTTTGACCTGGGCTGCCATGTGAGGCCAGAAGAATTGACGCTGAAGCCGGTACAATGTTTTTGCAATTCCTCCATGCGAAGCTCGAGGCGGCTGATGGGCCAGAGCTATCAGGCGTTCGGTCAGCGGTTCCGGGACCCAAAGCTTCCATACAAGGTCATCCTCTATGGGATTCCCTGTGCAATGTTTGACCTTCTTATAGACGAAATTGTTCGACACTTGAAGGTCAGGTAGCTTATCTTTTTGTTCTTCGATGCTGTCTATGAGCTTGCAGTAATCCGTAGATTTGAAACTAGGATCCGCAAGATCAATATGCAACACATCGGAGGGATCATTCAAAATCGAAACATCGCAAAGCAGAGCGTCGACTCCATACACTCGTGAAAGTGCATCGGGTACAACGTTCTGTGTGCCTTTGCGATGTTCGATGGTGAAATCAAATCCCTGAAGCTTTAAGCTCCATCTCGCCAACCGACCACTGAGATCTTTCTGGTTCATCAACCACCTTAAACTCGCATGATCTGTCACTATTTTAAATGCATATCCCTCGACGTAGGCGCGAAACTTCTGAACTCCCATGACAGCAGCCAGGCATTCACGTTCGGTCACATTGTAATTGCGCTGGGCCGAGTTGAGTTTTTGAGAGTGGTAGTATATCGGACGCTCACTGCCACTTTCGTCCACCTGGCTCAATACGCATCCGATGCCGGTGTTAGACGCATCGCATTGTATGATGAACTCCTTGGTGAAATCGGGGTTCACCAGCAAAGGGGCGGAGGTCAAGGCGTTCTTCAGCTGGTTGAAGGCTTCGTTTGCTTCATCCGTAAATATAAACTTCTTCCCTTTTCTCAAGGTGTCGGTTATTGGAGCTGCTAGTGATGAGAAGTCTTTCACGAACCGGCGGTACCACCCCGCTAGTCCCAAGAAGCGTCGTACTTGTTTGGCCGTAGTGGGAGTGGGAAATTCAGATATGGCGATCACCTTGTCTGGATCCGTCTTTAAACAGCCATCTCCGACAATGTACCCAAGATATTTTATTTCTTTGAAGCAGAATTTTGACATCTGCACATTCATCGTTAATCCCGCTTCCTTCAAACGACCGGCCAAAATCTTTAATAGTTCAATATGCTCATCGAACGTACTCGACACCACCAACAGGTCATCCAGGTACGGGAAGATTTTCTCTCGCAGGTGATGGGGTACCACTTTGTCCATTAACCTTACCATGCGTTGAGGCGCATTGCAGAGGCCAAAGGGCATAACCGTAAACTGCAACAGGGGCATGCCAGGCACAGTAAACGCCGTTTTTTCCCGTGACGATTTCTCAAGCGGGATCTGCCAAAATGCATCTTTCAGATCCACACTCGAAATGAAATGTGTATCTGGAAGACGCGATAGCAATCCTTCTATATGAGAAAGTGGATACGCATCTTTCTTAGTCTTGGCATTAACTTTCCTGTAGTCTAGGCATAAGCGATTTTTGCCGGGCTTTCGCACTAAGACTACAGGAGAGCTCCACGCACTAGTACTTTCCTCGATCACTCCGAGTTTAAGCATACGTTCCAATTCCTCATATAGCAGTTTCTGTACCGCTGGAGAAATCGGGTAATGACGCTGTTTAATGGGCTCAGCATCTCCTGTGTCGATGGTATGTACCTCTAGCGTAGTTTTTCCTAAGCCTTGTACAGCAGAGGATGGAAACAAGCTAATGGCATCTTTTAACCGCTTGGACTGTTCCTCGTTAAGTGGGTGAGCATTCGGGTCTGTTTCATTTTGTTCAATATCATTCGGGCTAGGTACTAAAGAGATCTCGGAGATCAACTGAGGAGCAATATCAAACTCCCTCCAGAAGTCAATACCCAGGTACAGTCTCTGCTTCAAAGACGGAACCAGGTAAAGGGGAATGGTTTTCGTCTTCCCTTTATAGGTGATCTCCACATAGATCTTTCCCACTATTGCTTGGTGTTTCCCATCTGCAGTCTTGACGTTGGAAGAGATTTTCAAGAAATGTTGGTCGTGTTTTCTTAGAAAGTCAAAACCATCTGCTCCCAAGCAACTAATGCTGGCCCCACTATCTAGAAGACCTAGAAGAGGTTCTCCAAAGATATGGACCGTTGTATAGGGGCGTGGATCATCTGCGCTGCATAATGTTGTTGATTCAATGGCTTTGTACGCTTTCTTCTTCTCTCTGAATTTCTCCCTCAGCTTAGCGACCTTTTCGAACACAATGGTGTTCTGGTTTCCGAAAATTCGTTTTCTAACATCAAGGTAGTTTTGTAGTCTTTCGTGCAATGGTATGAGTGGTCTTTGTCTTGGTGGAACAGGGGGTGAATGAATATCGGCGTGACTGGTAACGCAAGGTCGTTTCAGCATTCTGATGGCGGGTATTGGCGGGTCTGTGAGAGACGTGTTGTTGTAGTTCGAGTTCGAGCTGGAAACGGATTCAGAATTACTGGAAAGGGAAAGGTCAGTTGATCTTATTGTGACTCCGGGTTCTTCTCCAGAGAGCAATTCCCCCGGGGCTTTAAACTGCTCTTCGGATCGTTTCCCGAGCATCGAGGACATTGCGGAGTGGTGATATTGTCCCAGCCACACTTAAAACAGAACAGGGACCTCTGAGGGTCAGGGCATTCGAAAAACGAATGACCCTTACCCTTGCAATTCCAACAAGTGAAGTTGCGAGTGTCCCGTTCTTTTTTTGGGTGGAATGCCTCTAACTCGGGCACGAAATCCTCTTCCTCTCCTTTCTCAGCAACAAGCTCGGAGACAGCACTTCTACGGGGAGGTGGTGTTGGTCCAAATCTTGATTTTTGTACTGCGGCTTCACGGTCGAGGATGTATTTTTCAACCTTCCTACAGACATGGACCATCTGCGCCAGGTTGCTGGTATCGAAAGTGATAAGCAACAATCCCATCTGCCTTCGGACGTTGTTTCTCAGTATATCGATGATTTCAACATCTGTTTTTCGAATCCTCAACCTTCCGTTCAACTTCTGGATTGCTGCATAAAAATCATCAAAAGTTTCGTTCGGGCCCTGATGTCTATCGTACAACCTCCTCGACAGTTCCGAATCCGTCTCCAGACTCCTGAACTGCTCAATCAGAGCGTTCTTCAATACTGGCCAGGTCACCTTTGGATTCGCCTTCAAGTAGGTCCAATACCATTCCGCTACTCGATCTGTGACAAAATGGTGGAAGTTGATGACGACTTCTTCCCACGAGGCCTTATGGCTTTCCCTGATATGGTCAAGCTGGAACAGGAAGTCATCCACGGATTTATCTCGGTTGTCAAACTTCAACCCCCATTTGTGATAGTTCTGGTACCTACTTGTATGGCTTGATGGACGCGGGACCGACTGAGTGTTATTGACGGGATCACTCAAAGTCAGGTCGTTTAACTGTCGCAGAAATTCTTCCACATTGGAGGTATCAACAGCAGCACCACGACGCGGAGGTGATCGAGTTCGTGAAGGAGTTACGTTCCTTAGTGGTGATTGGACTGGTGATGACCGGGCACGAGTAGTAGTAGTACGGTCGCGTAAAAACGCTTCATGTAGGCTTGATCTCCTTTCAGGGGCCGTCCGTTGAACTACAGGCGTTGGGGCCGCTAGTGTATCCCGCATCACGTTGGCAACTTCATCCCGGAGGGCCGCTCTCGTCCGCTCCATCTCTCCAGCGAAGAAACGCAAATCCTCAGCTCTACTCGCCCCAACAGCTGCTGTGACAACTTCATGTATGTAGCCAGTAAGGTATTCTTCGTTCCCCCTTAAGGAATCGCGATTTCTAGGAGTAGGTTGCGGAAGTCTATTCTGAGAGACTCCGCCTACAGCCCCTTCGTTTAGCCCCTTAGCTCCATCCTGTGTAAGACATCCGTCCACAGCCCCTTCGTTGTTTTTAGCTCCATCCAGTGAAGGTCGTGGAGGTGGAATTTGTGGTCCAATAGGAGGAGCCAGATCCGCAAAGGAATCTGTAAGGAGCCGCGAACGTAATTCTCGGCTTTTCCTTATACCCTTACCCCTTCCTCGAGTTATACGACTTGGCATGTTCAATGGGTTGAAATTAAAAGTTAAATGAAGAATAAAAATGCAACTCACTTGAAGATAGGAGGAGAAGAAAAGAAAAAGTTAAGACAGACTTTAACCTATAGGTATAAAAAAAATGATTTAGAAATTAGGAAGATAGTATGAAAGAAACGTAGAGAAATAAAAAGAGAAATATCTCTAAAGAAGCCTAATAACATAAACAAAATAAGTAAAAATTCAAATTAAAATTCAAAAATATTTTTTTGTTATATATATAATTTAAATAAAAGTGGTTTATAAACTAAAACCAAAAAATATCGATAGAGAAAAAAAAAAATTTTATCAAGAGAGAAATAAAATTTTATAAAAGATAATCCAAATATTTCATGTAGTCGAGGTGAAGTGACATACTAAGAGGCGAATACTGACGACGTATGAAGACCAGTGCTGGAACCCCCTATAGAATCACGAAAGTTTGATTCGGAAAGCTCAGCCATACTACATCCACAACATTGTATCCCAGACTTGCTTTGTTACGCTACGACAGGCTGTGCTTGCTATGTTCAGCTAGCTTATCTGCCAAGCTGACAGTCAAGCATCTGAATCACTGTGCAGATAGTACCTTTTTAAAATAATTAACTGTTTACAACATTAAATTAAACAACTAAAGCAGAATGAAAATTATCTCCAAACTCAGGCTTTAATCTATACTGAAAACAGGTATTCTGTTTTAATTCATTATCACGGATCGCTACAGCCTTAATGCGGGTGGGTAAACCCATTAAGCGGACGTCCGCAAAAACAATTAAAAATTCACAACGAGAAAAAAAAATCTTGAATTGAAAAAAAAAGTCTAACCCAAACAAACACAAGTCCGAAATACAACATGTATCTGCAGTATAGTCAACGCTTATGAATTCCGAACCAAACTTCCCACTAGGTGTTAAAATTTTTGAAGAATTCGGGCCCCACGTTGGGCGCCATCTGTAACGAACCGCTGGTGATATCGGCTGGATTCCCAAGAGAATCCGACCTCTCCGTCCTATACCACCGTTACAACCCCATGCCTACAGATGCATGAGGCTGATCCGGGCAGCAGGAAGGAGAGGGTGTTCAGGCTACGGCAGCTTGGCATGCTTGCTTTTAGCACGATCTAGCTCGTCGGGGGGTGGGGTTCTTGCTACCGTAGCACTGAACCGTTGTTACGCAACTTCATGCCGGAGAGTGTACGAACGTAGAATCGAAGGTTCAACAATAAAAAAAAATCGTTGAGCCCGAACTCTTCAATGTGGGAAGCAGGGGTGTGTGATTCCAATAGGGGGAGGGTTAAAGTTGTTAATTACCCTTTTTGGAGGTTTTATCCCGCCCTATGTGTCCTAGGACACCATACCTTGGCTACTGCTTCCTCCGTATTATGCAGTAGCCCCTAACCAGAAAGATGTTCCAGCTTACCAGGTTCTAATCTTCACCGTCGTCATCCTTCAGCGTGTCACCCCACCTCTGACTTAGGGTTTAGTGCTTCATGCTATTCTAAAATTATTCTAAAAAAAGCAAAAAAAAATCCACTTCCCATTAACTAAACCAAAATTTCACTCAATCCATACCGCTCAATGGACGATTAAAAGAGGGAAGTTCAATTTACGATACAATTTTATTATGGGCGAAAAATACCAATAAAATTCAAAAATTTTAATATATTTAGCTATAGTAGGTTTAAATTTAGTTTGTAAAACAAAAAAAAAAACTATTAAATCTAAAAATATTTATAATATCTATTGCTGCCAGTTGGCAACCATATAATAATCTATATTAAAGACTTTTTATTTTATCACTATTTCTATAAACTTTCATAAAAAAAATTAAAATGTTCGAATATTGACTAAATGTAATGAAAAGTGCAAATCAAATCGTTGGCAACCATGAAAGAATTTCAAAAAAAAATGTTTAATATTTTGTAGTCGTTGTTGTATAAAGTTGAAATTTGTTTATATGTTTTATATTGTTTCTTTTCAAAAGCATCTCTTTTTAAATACTACTATTTAAATGAGATTTTTACTTTTGTTTTTGTATAGCTTTTATTTAATTTTTTTTTTTTATATAATATGATAAAACCCCCTCACAAGTGTTCCAACAAAACAAATTAAAAT
This sequence comes from Dasysyrphus albostriatus, assembly GCA_946251815.1. Classification (NCBI taxonomy): domain Eukaryota; kingdom Metazoa; phylum Arthropoda; class Insecta; order Diptera; family Syrphidae; genus Dasysyrphus; species Dasysyrphus albostriatus. The sequence goes on from OX276335.1 coordinate 102,162,760, forward strand.
ATTTTGAAAATAAATATACTTAATTGACTTACTTGGATTTTGTTGCCGCCAATGTAGTGCACCACCTTGGTTTCCTTCTTTTTTTTTATTTTCCACTGGGAAATAAACAAATTAAAAAAAAACAAACAAATATTTTGATATGTTTTGATGACACTTTCTTTTACTCTATTCTTAATTTTTTTCTTTTTTTGTTTTCTCGATTAATTTTAAAATTCTTTCAGGTAGGTATAGTTATTTTATTTCTATATATAAATTTTTTCTATTTTTTTTTTTTCAGATTCAATTTTTTTGGTTAATTATTATTTATAAGGCCCACGCTATCTTTTTTTTTATAAACTCTCTATTTTTTTTATTATATAAATTTTATAATTTACACGTATACACCACGTCGGACAAGGCAAGATACATGGTACAATTAGGAAAAGGGGGAGGCACACAGAAAATCGAAAGGTAGGGAGGTGAGTATCACAAGGGAGAAAGTTCACGGGGTTGTTCCGGTTGATGATCCTCCAAGTAAGTAAGATGAAGATTCGAAGGGGAAGGGGTCCTCATCACAGGTAAGTAAGTAGGTATTGTTTGATTTGTAATTTGTAAGTTCCGATTTTCCTTTTTCTTTTTTTTTTGTAGGTAAGTTTCTTTTCTATTGGTTTTTTTTTTTTTAATTAATTTTTTTCAGCAGGTAAGTATCACTGGGTTTTTTTTTTTTTTTCTCTTATATATTTTAATTAATTTTTCAACAGGTAAGTACACTGGGTTAATTTTTTTTTTTTTTTTTTCGGCAGGTAATTATTAATCTTTTAGCAGGTAAGTACACAGGTTTAATTTTTCTTTCGGTAAGTAAGTATTAAGTTTACAGCAGGTAAGTACACCATTTTGTAATGTGGTTCTTTTCTTTTTTTTTTCTTTTTATATTTTCCTTTTTTTTCAGGGTAGGTATTCAAAGATTATATATTTTAATATTTCAATAGGTTGGTAATTGAAATCAAACTTTATTATATTTTACTATTTTTTTGTTCTTTAAAAATTTTTAACTAGGTAATATGTACATCGTTTGTTGTTTTTTTCTGTACTTTTATTGACTTCAACAAGAATCGCGTAATCCTCTTATAATGAAGGGATTAACCAGAGACCGAACCGCACTGCCTTATATTCCAAGATCAACTGTCCAACTCTTAACTAATTATCGTAGCTGCAGGTTCTAACTTTCCCCACTCTCACTCTTGCGGGATAATGGTCCCACCTACGTAGCGGTCAATTCCTACAGTTCGAGGTCGTGGTATATAGATCATGCCATCAAGTCTAACAGTTAGACTGAGTGATGTACTACATATTATGTATGCTAATGTGTATCGTATAATAATTTTTTTTTTCTCAGTTAAGCGGCGGTTTGGTACAGAGACAAAAAAAAAAGAAATACTTATGTATGTAATGAGTTTAGGTGTGCAATATTATCATTGCGTTATTTTATATTTGCTATCTATTATTATAGTCTGGGTTATAAAGTTAATTATTTTGTTTTGTGTGTTTTATTCAGATTATTATTATTATTATTATTATTATTATTATTATTATTATTATTATTATCATTATTATTATTATTATTATTATTATTATTATTATTATTATTATTATTATTATTATTATTATTATTATTATTATTATTATTATTATTATTATTATTATTATTATTATTATTATAATTATTATTATTATTTTAAATATTATTAGAGATTATTATATTAAGGTATTTTGTTACATTAGTTACTTTTTATTTATTCTTATGGGTAGGGTTGCCAAGTTATTAAATTAGGTATTAAATTTTTATTTATTTTTTTATTATTTTTTTTTTATATATATATTAAGGTGCAGTTTCCTACAAATGTTAAGTAACTTGCTAAACGGAATGGAGACAGACCTGCAACTAGAGTTGTAGCGGGAATAGTTATCAAAATGTTGTATACACACATAGGCGTAGGAAGGGGGTGGGGGCAGAGGTGGGCACCGCCCACCTTAAAAATTGAATTGCCCACCTTAGAAATATCAGCAGTTTATATTTTCTGGTGCTATAACTCACCGAAGACGCAAGTTTGAACAGCTAAAAAGGAAGTTTCAGACACCAAAATTTATATTTTGCCTAAAGTTGCAGTTGGGTTATCACATAAAAATAATTTTTGCCCTCCTTAATTTTGTTTGTATGTTCACATTACCACTGCTCCTAAAGCTGGTTAAATAATATGCCTGTTTGGCAACGTGAAATCTTCACCAAGTTTCCAAAACTTGGGTTTTTTCTCCTATAGGTAGTTTCTCCCAAAAAAGTTTGTATTTACAAACACACACACAGACAATCTTATTTTTAATAGCCCTTCTATACTATCCCAATGTTAAATTAAAGTGTGAAGAAAATTATGTAGGTATATGAAGCAAAATATGCGACCTCATCACACACAACTTGAAAGCGCATCCACTTGGGGTGAAACTGATTTGTTTGGATGCAAGTGTGGAAGTAAAATATGAAAATCATTTTCATCACACAAATTTGGCAGACGTATCTATATATTCTGACATGCGAGAGCACTTAGTAAGAAATATTGTAGAACATTGTTTTGCAAACAATAAAGAATGTATCTAGGTATTTATCGGTCTATCTGTCCTACAGCTTACATATATACAATTGCAGCTGGTTGTCGTGTTTTTTGCAAAGTACTTATGCATAATGAAACGCAAATATTATCACAAAAAATTATTTTTGCCCACCTTAATCTTGTTTGTTTTTACATATTGTTGTACTTCTTTTCAAAAAAATGAGTCTCGCACGGGGATTTTATTTTTTCCCAGTTAATATTTATTTTATTTTTCTAAGTCATGTGATGAAAATAAGTGCTTGTTTAAGTTCGATTTGTTATGAAAACATAAACACATTTTTGACTTATAATACAAACTAAATGCAATTGTAATTTGCTTAATCTTCAGTAGTGCAAATAAGTGAGTTTTTGTAATTGTATGTATAAATTCCAAATAAATGTGCCTTGGAAGGAAAAAGTTATTTTTTCAATGGAATCGCATCGTTATACATATATTTTTCACAACCCGGTCACCATGCCAGTCTCAAAAAGATGCAAGAATCTCTCGGAATACAAAAAAGGTCCGATTTGAAAATTGAAAAGCATTAGTCACAAACTATGAAGCCATTAAATTGGCCTTGGACTATACGACCATAAACAAACCAGAATTTATCTTATCATTACACATATTTGAGTCAGTTCTTGTTAAAATGTTGGCAATATTTTGTTCTGGTGCCACTTATAATGGAAGTGGATGGTCGGGTAGTATTAGTATTTGGTTAATTCGCCACCATGTTCATGGAGAAATTTCTAACCACTGTGGTTGCCTTTCGGAGTCTGATAATTTGGATCGATATTCATGTTGAAAGCACTCGAAGCAAAAGCAAGTTTTTACCCAGTCAGTATGACGAAAAAACCTCTATTCATGGCACCAACAGCCGATGTTAAGAATAAGAGGAGAAAGAGGACTAGCTGTGCGCCGAACAGTGTCAAGCGCCGCTCCACTACCACCTCAGCCCAGCTGCCAGCCGGGGTGAAGGAGACGGTGCGCACAGCGAAGACGTCAGCAGCAACAAAAAATCAACAACAATTGGATTCCTCGCCATCCGATGACGACATTGAATACATGTCAGAAGGTGGCGAGGGATTATTCACAACAGGGGAATCTAACAGCAACTTGCTGGTGGACTTAACCTCCCCAGAGGCGTCCTCCGAAGAGGAAAATGAGGCGCAAGTTGCTATAGTCGCGCTGGATGAGAAAGCCATCAGCGAAAAAATTGATGCCATTCGAGGGGAGATGGAAAGGCTGAACTCCATAGTTACCCCTCTGATTGAAGCCCTAAAATCGAAACAACAAGCCCGAAGAGAACGTGAGAGGCAGGAGCGCGAGAATAAAAAAGTGCTACAGGCGCCACCCAAAGCAGCGCCACAAAAAACAGCGCCACAACAAGGGATGGCGCAGCCACAGCAAAGGCAAGCCCAGCAGCAACAACAGAAACAGCAACTGCTACAGCAGAGCCAACAGGAGCAGCAACAACAACAGCTGCCAACCGAGCAACCACAGCAGCAACCAAAAGTGCAACGCACACAAAAACAAAAGCAGCAGCAACAACAAAAACCACAGGAGCGGAGTAAACAGCAGCGGAACGAGCAGCAGCAGGGAGTTCACCAGCAGCAGCCACAGCCGCCCCAAAATAAAAAAGAAAAGGTGCCACCTATTAATACTTACAAAATGGAACTTCAGGAAACCATTGACCTATGTAAGTCGGCCATAGGCCAACTCCGTCAAAAAGCGAGCGACGATCTCGACTTTATCGGGGTCAAGCCGTTCGTTACAGTCAGAGCCAGACGGGAGAAGCGGTCTTTGCCGTTCTTCCTAGTCCAGCTATCGCCCAGCAGCAAACTGGATAGGTTGAGAAGTATCTCCGTTCTCAACTACCAGGTTGTAACTTGGGATAAATTAAAGAGAGGCGGCGACATGCTTCAGTGCAAGCGCTGCCAAAGGTTTGGCCACGCTGCAGCAAACTGCGAAATGCAGTCACGCTGCGTTAAGTGTGGTGAGGACCACATAAAGGGAGAGTGTAAACTCGGCGAGGAACGGGTCGAAGACATGACCCAGCTTAAATGTGCACTTTGCGGAAAGGAGGGGCACCCTGCTAATTATCGGGGCTGCTCAGCTTTTCAGCAAATTCGAATTAACAAAGCGGCTAAGCAAACAGCGGTAGAGATACGCCCATCAACGCGTGCTCCTACAACAACGCCCGTCAATCCCCAAATTTCCTACGCCCAAATGGCGGCAGGAAAGGGAAAAACGGTACAGCCTGCAGCTAAGGTAGCTCAACCGGCCCTCGTGCCAAAAGCTCCGGACGCTCAGGCCGAAATTAGAAGCATGTTGCTGGCAATTCAAGGCCAGCTGACAGGGCTTCACAATCAGATAAAGGAGCAGGTGACTAGGGTAGACTATCTCTACTCTGTTTTGCCTAGCCTAACGCAAATTAGAGGTTAAAGGCGCGCTGTCAGAGAGGCCTCTTAGGATCCTTGCTGTGAATGTAAATTCACTGATTAGGACCGAACGTAGAGCTAATCTTTTCCAATTGCTGAAAGACCAGAGTCCAGATGTGTTTATGGCCAGCGAAACTAAGCTGAACCAGAAACATAAATTGACTAACAACAATTACAATATCGTTAGAAGAGATCGACCCAACTCCACTCAAGGGGGGGGGGCGTCGCAATCTTCATACGAAAAGGCATAAATCATAAAGTTATATATAATAGTGATCTACGTAGATTTCGGCTGTTAGAGGCGTGTGTCGTATGCATTCCTCTCCAACAGGGGAAGCGAATGTATGTGATCGCGGCTTATGCACCGGCATCACCTCAGCCAACTGATTTTACGACAGAGCTTGAAAAACTTTTCGAATGTCTACACTTGAGCTTGGAAGAAAATTACTTTCTCATGGCCGGTGATTTGAATGCCAAACACCAAGATTGGGGAAATCAAATTCAAAATCAAAGAGGTATCCATCTATTCAATTGGATGAGTCAATACAACACTGAATATGGTGTCGACCTGCTGGCTACGGATCGGCCATCGTTTCCAAGAAGCGGTGCCTATCTGGATCTATTGCTAATAGACGCAAGACTGACAATTACTGACACTGTGGGTCAAAGACCAAGAAACTGTTTACGAACGATCGAGTACGACAGTGATCACTGCGGACTCGCCGCCGTAATACAGCTTCCGAACGAGCTCGTGGAGTTGGATGAGTATGTACCTGTGCATACTTACAATTATAGTAAGGTGCGCTGGCCACGCTTTACCAACGCCTTATCTAGCGAAATCAGTTCGAATAACATATCCCCACCAAATGACAGGAATTTGACAAATAACGAAATAGACCAATACCTAGAACAAATGGACGAGACAATCAAACGAACAATGAACAGAACAATACCGAAATACAAGCAACGGGACGCAACCGACATGTATCGAAACGCAACCATTGACGCACTACACAGACAAAAAAGTGGACTGCTGACAAGACTAAAACTCTTGTACCGACGGTTTACTGACCCTCACCATCTGGAGATTAGGACACTGAAGTCGTCGATTAAGAACATCAACCAACTAATTAAAGAGAACTATCGGTTGTCAATTAATTTGTATTGGGATAACAAAATTCGGGCCGTTAATTCTAGCGACCCGAGCATGTTTCCCCAAATTAACAAGATATTTAGAAGGAATGATCAGAACGACCTTCCGTGTCTCAAGCTTCAAAGAACGACAAACAACAGAGACCTACTTCTGACAGCAGGAATTAATCCAGAGGACGCCGTCTTGGACGATGACCTCTTTATTGTCGAAGATCCGCAGGAGAAAGTGGAGGCTGTGGGGGCTGCTTTCCAGCAAGTGTACAAGGTGAATGCGTGCATTCACCCGAATCACGACCTGGAAAACAGAGCCTTGCTCCATTACTTCTACCTTCGGAATGACATCACGCAATGGCGATCAGAGAACCTTGGTTTCACCGGGTTCAATGAAGATCAGTTGGCAAACGCCATAATCGCCGAGCGAAATGGGCCCAGTTCCCTGTTTATTACGAAGGTGGAGCTCCAGCTCATCTTCGATTCATTAAAGAAGAAGAAGTCAGCAGGAGTCGATGGCATATCCAACGTTGTACTTCGACATTTACCTCAAGAAGCAGTAGACATTTATACCACTCTGTTTAACAACGCTCTGAATAATGCATATTATCCAGTGCGTTGGAAGACAGCTGTGGTGCATCCTCTCCCGAAAAAGGGAAAGGACAACTCCAATCCGGCGAATCTCCGGTCGATAAGTCTTCTTCCGAGTATCAGCAAGGTATTCGAAAAAGTTATCAATAGAGCTCTGTCTAAGTGGGCAGAGGACAATAATATCATACCGGACAATCAGTTCGGTTTTAAGGCGGGACATGACACCATTCATGCCGCGTCGAAACTTGTTTCTGATGTCCAATGGAACAAATCTAAGAAGCAGTGTACGGGTGCCTGTCTGGTTGATTTGGAGAAGGCCTTCGACACCGTATGGTTAGAGGGTCTTTATCTAAAGCTGACCAGACTTGGCATTAGTAAACCACTATTGTATATGCTTTATGATATGCTCAATGGCAGAAAGTTTGTTGTCAAGAGTGGCAATGTAACTTCTGCCAGAACCTTTAATATTAAAAATGGTCAGGGAGCGGTCAACTCGCCGATTCTATTCAGCATTTACACCAGCGATCTGATAAGTAGTCTAACTCAGGCAATTGCGTATGCCGACGATCTAATTGCGTACAGAACAGCTCCAAAAGTCGAGGTCATCAGGATTCTTTTGCAGCGTGACTTCGAGAAGATTCTCCAATATTGCGATGACTGGAAGTTGAAAATCAACTTTCAGAAATCAGAAACTATCTTGTTTAGGACTCCATTGCGTGGAGCCACAAGGGATACGAGAAAGAACTGGCGCAAGCTGGTGATCGTAGGGCCAAATGGACATCCACTGGCGAATAAAAGTGTAGTAAAGTACCTTGGCATCTGGATGGATCAGTATTTGTATTTCGACAGACATATAAATGCTGCCCTGGCCAGGGCTAGGGGAGCCTTTGCCCTGACAAAACGGTTGTTTTATAGCAGCCGGCTTGACAGCAGGGTGAAGGTGATTTGCTACATGGCCCTCATCCGGCCGATGATTGCCTATGGATGCCCGGTTTGGTTCAACGTTGCCCCATCTCAAATGGAAAAGATTCGGGTGTTTGAGAGGCAGTGTCTTCGACGCTGCCTTGGATTGCACAGAACACCAGAGTCGGAGTACAAACATTACTATTCCAACCTGGCTCTATACAACGGGGCCAACATAAACAGGATAGATAATTTCATGCTGAAGCTTATTCGAGGTCACATTGCAAGAGCGATGTCCTCGTCTAACAGCTTAATTTTCGGGGCTTATTACCCCAACAACGAATACTACGAGAGTGTGCGTCTAAGCGGCTTTATTCCGCCCGATGCATTCCTCCACCTAGACAGTCGAGGGTTGATCCAGGATAGAGCAGCGGTTCCGCTTATCTACCACGTCTGCCGGAGAACTGTAGATCGGCGGCTCCTGTACAGTCGGGACGTCCTCGCACAAGACGGAGCTGAGCACCTTCGGTTCAGTAGGACTGTGTCCGAACGGGACCGAAGAGATAGGGTAAAGCAGGAGAACCAGTTCTGGTGGTTGAAAAACGAAGATGAAGTTCCTTCAGATATTTAATAGTTGACCTTGCTTTTTTATTTTGTATGGCCGACTTGCATAGGTTTAGGTAGTTAGTTTTAAGTACGGACAGTCAGGGTGGCACCAAAAAAAAAAAAAAAAAATATAAAACACAGAAAAAAAAAAAAAAAAAAAAAAATTATAAAATCCACAAAAATACAAAAAAATTATAAAACCGGAAAATGCTTGCTGTGGCTGTTCTAGATGTAAGTAGTCTGTAAGTAGCTTATAAGTAGGTTGTAACTAGTTATAATTAGTTGTAAATAGTTTAAGTAGCTTTAATTTAGTTTTATGTAGTTTGTAAGTTTTATATAAAACCAAAAAAAATAAAGACAGAGATACCGAGTTTTTTGTAAATTCTTCTCGGTAAAAAATAAAACCGACCTGGATTTAGTATTAAGATAGTTCTTAGGCCGAAAGGCATTAGCATTAAGTTATTATAGTTTAACTTAGAGCGCCCGACTGGGGCCAGTAAGTTAGTATTAAGATATTGATAAGTAGGCTAGTTTTTATGAATTTTTGTCTAGCTTTAAGATAGTTTTAGGAAAATTGAAAATAAAAATGAATTAAAAAAAAAAAAAAAAAAAAAAAAAAAAAATGGTGAATTAATTTGTCGGTTATTTTTGAAAATCGTGGACATGTTCAAAAAGTATTAAAACCTGAAGAACGAAATTTAAAGTGCTTACTTAACCTTATATATCATCCAAACTAAAATTATGTGGAAGATTTGGAGCAACTTTAAATAAAAAAAGGTGTAGGTTACTGATATAATACCCGTGACAAATAAGTGGTACGGATATTATAGTGTGTCATGTTCATGTTATAAACTACGAGAGCAAAATGGTAAAAGCATGGTTTCAAAACTTGAATTTTTCTTGTTTACACGAGCATTGATTTTTTCGGGAAAGTGCTTCTCACTGGGAAACTTATGAAAATGGTGCAGGAAGCTTGCATTTTGATTTAAGAAAAAATTTGTGTATTCTTTTTCACAAAACAACTGCTCTAGCAGGAATTTTTTTTTTACTTTTGTAATATTGCAAAAATAAAAAATAAAAATAAAATTTGGTTAAGGAAAAAATTTGTATATTCTTTTTCATAAAACAACTGCTCAAAGGGGAAATATTTTTACTTTGGTAATTTTGAAAAATGTGCCACTGTAATGTCTGTTCACGTACTCCCAAAAATACAAATTTCCACGAATTTAGCCCAAAGTTCTGTTAAAGCTCATATAAAATAAATAAAATTCGTAGTTATGGGAAGTACATGAACAGACTTGTAGTTAAGGCTTAATACGCAATCTAATACCACGTTCCCACGAAACCGATCTAGAGTTTTTACTGAGATTTCATTGAAATATTCATGAAATCTTGTTCCATATACTTGAAATATCAATAGTTTATAACTACAAGCTCGAATTTCATTTTGGTGGGAACATATATTGACAAATTTTGTTTTTGTCTTTATTTTCATTAGTGTTTGGTGTTTACACGGGATTATTTCTGCTATTACACGATAACTTTTCAGTCATTCCTTTTTTTGAAACTAAATTAGTGCAAACTGTGAGATTAGATATTTGTCTCGTTCGTATTTATTTAAATTCACCGAAATCGCACATTTTGAAATTTCAAAACTGTATAGGGAAATGTGAAGATACGGACCGAAATGTCCGGTTCCACTCCTAAACCAAAGCGAATGCGGGGCGACGACGATTTTTTGTTGTTTTTTAGCATTGTGTATGTGTCATATTTTGAACTATTGTGAATGATTTAAATTGTCATTGGTTTGGGAGAGCCTTTAAAGGTTGTGTGCTTGCCATGTTTTGTATCTTTACGAATGATTCGCTATGATTTCATGTTGGTTTGGGGTTGCCTTTATTTATTAGTTAAATCCACACCTAAATCCGTTGTTCTTTTTTTTAATTCATGCTTTATGAGTGCAATTGAATTAAAAGCTCCTTCAAACCAACACCAAATCATAGCAAATTATTCGCAATGATACAAAATATAACAGATAAACAATGCTATGCAAAAATAAAAAACTTTCGTCAACTCTCTTCCATTTTGGAAATTAAAATTTATTTCATATTCGATTAATATACCTACTACCTATTCTTGTGCACTATTGAAGTAATAATTGAAAAGCCTACTACGCAAAAATGTAGCTACGAGTAGGACATGTGAAAATAGATTTAAATTTTCGTCACTTTGTTTTAAGCCTCACCCAAACCAACGCGAATGTGGAGCGATTCGCAGCGAATCATTCACAATAGTACAAAATATGACAGTTACATAACGCTAAACAACAACAAAAATTCGTCGTCGCTCCGCATTCGCGTTGTGGTTTGGGAGAGCCTTTACGCTGCTACACACTAGCTTACGCCAAATACGTACCAATGTGAACCAGGCCCTACTTTGGTTTCTATTTGTTGAACACGCTCCGTGGTCAGAATTATTCACCTCGGTCTGTCAATTAGATGTCAAAACAAGACCAAATACGGGGTGTTCCCCTATTTCATGCAGGATAATTTATGAAATAATATTTTTAGAAAAACAAATTGTTTAAAAGGGCCCGATTATTTCTCCCCTTTTAGATAAGAGATAAAAAAAATAAAAATCAATTAAAATTAAATTAAATTTTTTTGAATGAATGAAAATAACTTCAAAATACGACATCAGCTACGAGATCATGCTATAATTTCTTAAAATCCATTTCGAATTCGAATCAATTTCTCAAATTAAGTTGTTTCGTAATGATTTTTTAAAAAAATAATTTTCAAACTTTAAAGTAAAAAAAAAGTTAATGTTTTTGTTGAAACTGTTTAATTTTTTTACATTATGAATTATAATTTCAGTAAAAAGTATTCAATACTCCTATATTTAACACTCAAACCAAAAGCTTAGATGTCGTGAAGTTTAAAAAATCAAAAATAGCTATTGTTGTTTTATTATATTCGATAGAGATGCGCATCTGGATTACCTTTTAACACGTGCAACAAAAACGATTTTGAAAATTCCTCAGTTATCTTTTTTGTACTTAAAGTTAATCCAGATCAATACCCGAATCCCGACAGAAGATAATAAAACCCACTTAATATCTACTTTAATACTTCTAAAATGGAAATTGAGAGTTTAGTGGAATTTAAACAACAAATTGAAGTTCCGGGTGTCAAATTGCAGAAAAACTATTTTTTTATTTCGTACTTTCTTAACTATTTTTTTCCTTAGAATATATGCAACAATAATTTAAAAATTATTCTGGATGAAGAAAGGGCCACCCTGTATTATATGCAAGATGCATTGAAGATGAACGGAAATCTGAGTGATTGAAAACAATTTATAGATTCATTTTTTGTATTTTATTATAATTGTGGATGAATATTAACTATTAATTACAATTGTTTGTATACATTAAACAATTTAACAACGATATTTTTGTTTTTAGCCGAAGAATTTTCAAAACTATTTTCCAATTTTCAAAAGAAAAAAAAACTGAGCTGTCAAAACAAATAAATCTCACCGCGTTACATTGTTGTTACAATTCACATCTATTCATCGTCACGAAGTGAAATTACAAATACAACAATGTAAACAAATGGGTTTTGGAGGGTGAAACGTACGAAAGATTGGCTTCTTGGTAATTGATATTCTCTGGTCATAAGAATGCATTTGTTAGGAATGGGTCGCCGCTCAGCGCTCCAGAAATGAATTCATTTTTTGTTGTTTACTGCAGGTAGGTCGTATAGTCAGGCTGGTCGCCGTCTGTGGTTCGTTCTGTTGGATGGTTAAGTGACGTTTTCGTTCTAATGATTTTTTTACTTGCTCTATCCCTTTTTTGTGCATCTGCGTATGTATGTGTATATTTTATTTTCGTATGCCTCGATCTTGACAAGAATTTCATTTCGTATTTTCTTTTCAGAATTTTTGTGAGGCATACAAATATTTTAAGGAAAATTTGGTAGATTTCTCTCGTTTGCGGGGGGAAAACATTATGGTAGCCTTGTTGGCGGTTGTTTTTTTTTTTTTTTTTTTTTTGAATTTATAGCTTTCCCTTGTCCTTTTTGTTGCAGGTGCGTGTGTACACTTGCAGGTATACCTTTATTATTGTTCTTCTCGATCCTTAAATAATGGCAAGAGTTTTCATTTTTTTAAATATATAATTTAAAGGATTTCTGTTCGGAATGAGCCGGTATGAATATATTATGTAGGTAGGTTGGTACCTAACATATACAATGGTGATCCAGTAAAACGAATGATATAATGTCCAAGTTCCATTCGTTATATTGAAAATTCGTTTTATCGAATACGTTTTTCCTTTAAAGAAGTGGGTGTTGTTTAATTTTCAGCACCTATCTTATATCATTTTTCAATGCAATCCAAGTTAATCCTCAAGCCCGTAACACAAAATAAAAATTCAAGCATTTTTATAGTTCAAATAAGTAAAGATGAGAGATTTAATTGAACACAACAAAACAAATTTCATGTTATAAGGATACATTACATTAATTCATCGTAAGTCAAGAGTTAATTTACACAAATTAAATTTCTGAATTCAGGAAAAATTACTATTCTCAGAAATTGTTGGGTGTATTTTTGAAATTCGTATCTATTCATTACATAGAATACCTAATAGACTTGAAGAAATTGTTGGTAATATCGATCAGTCGTTATATCGGCATTCGTTATACTGGGCCTCCACTGTATTGTAGTTGTTTTGAAAAATTTCTCCGTTTTGATTTTTAAGGGTGAGAAGTGGGTGTGTTTGTTTTATTTGCTTATTTATTTCTTTAGTTAGTAAAGAAAATTGCTTAAAGAAATGATGTAGACATAAGTTAATGAGAAAGTTTTTTAATAAAAAAATAAAAGGTTATATTTTCATTTACAATTTGAAAAAGAAAATATGTAGGTACCTTATAAAAATTAATAGATGTAATTTTGTAGGATATTGATTTTTTTAATTCAATAAATACCTACCTACCTACATACATAATAACAATTTCCTAAATAAAGATATAAATTAGTTGTAGGTACGTTATTGATAAGGTTGGTGTGGACTTTTCATTCTTTGACAATTTAAAATTTTTATTTTTGTTTAAAATAACATACATACATAGATATTTCTGCTTGATCTTTTTCATTGTAGATGGGTTCCCAAAATTATTTATTTGCAGTTGCAAAAGACAGATTTAGTAAGTTCATTTCAGACAAGAATTTTTGTTCTGGAGGTACCTATTTTAGGACATTTATAAACATACAAAAATTTGAAAATGTTCTCTATACTCAATCCGCGCTTTGCTAATAAACACTATGTTGAGTAATTAAGCGATTATCTTATTGGAAAGAAATTTTAATTGCTATTGAAACTAAGGATTAATATTTATAGAAAGGGTTTTTCGGTTTTATTATAACAAATTATTTTGTACATATACATAGAGATACTAACTACTAAAAAAATTATTATTAAAATTTGTTGCAGTAAGTAGAGGTACCTATGAATGTAATGTAGGCACGTTGGCTGTTGGTGATGGTGGTTTGTACTGGAGTACTCGCGTGGACTTCTATAGTAGACCACAGTCAGATTACCATTTTTGTTTTTAATAACTAAATGATTTTTAATTTATATTTTCTTCTCAATATGAATGAGTTAAAATATATAAATGTTAAACATAATTATTGGTTTGATGTAAAAGTTATCAACAAAAAATTATTAACATTTCAAAATGGACTACCATGGTAGTCCAAGGGGGGAGCGTGTACTCTAGAGTGAAGTTTTCATTTTCATACATTCTGATATAATTTTTGTTTTTTTTTTTTTGGGTATTTGTGAGTTTTTGATTTTAATATTTTTAAAAACTAAAGTGTACTACAGATCCGATTTCGAAAATTTTCTTTGGAGCTTGAAAAGCTATTCTCAGCTTCGTGTTAAAATTTTGTACACATTTTTAATTTTAGGGTGAAATGGGGGTTAAACACGATTTGAATTTCTTTTTGTGTTATGAAATTTATATTTGTAGGATGGGGCTTACTGCTTAATTACTCAGAGGAATCAGAAATATAAACACGATTCCTCGGTGTTTTTCTTGGTTTCATTTCTCATTAAACTGTGATGCACATCGCGATGTTACAACCAAAAAATTAATTTTTTATCTTTGAAAAATCGATTTTATTCTGTCATATGGTAATCTTGCATTTTGAGCAAGATTTCAGATAGATTTCACACACACTAGCAAGATTTGACATTTTTCTGGAGTTAAAAGTATTCTGCGGTGGGATTAACAAATATTCTTAAGTGTTTGTCAAATAAATTTGAAACAAATAAATTATTAAAAAATCATTTTAATTAATCAAAAAAGACTTTAAAATTAAAAAAAGAAGTCAACAAAAAGAGTGTTGCGGAGAAGACGAAATTGCTCTTTTCTCCCCCAAATTTTAACTACTCATATGCACTTTTTCTTAAAGGCCTGAATTTCCCCCAGGCTTAAAAGTGATCAAAGGTATTAAAAAAAAAACTGTGTAAAATTTCATTTGAACAGGTTAACGTTAACTCGTGCTAATGGGTACTTCCAATTTTTCATACAAAATACATGGTGTTTTCACAGCCTTTACTCAAAGTATCGGTAGAAGTGTAAACGTAAACTTGGCACATATACTAAGTACCATAAAAGGTATACAAATATATTTTTTTAAAAAATTTTAAATCAACAGTTACCTATTCCATTAAAAAATAACAACAAATGCACAAAAACAACGATATTTAATTTTATTTTTAATGGGGCAAATATTCAACAAAATTGTTGAAAATATTTTATTAATACACCTTACCTAATTTATGTGCCAAGTTGAAAGATTTTCCATAAACTTTTACAACTTTGCTGATATTTTGAGTAAAAACTGTGGAAACCCCATGTATTTTGTACGATGTAAACGTTAACCCATTTCTATTAAATTTTACACAAATTTGATTTAATAACCTTGATTACTTTTCTCATAGATGGTAATAATTTAAAAATTCAAATAAAATTATATACCTAAGAATAAAAATGAATTTTAAATCGTACGTGTCTCCTCCGTTACCATTAGCTATCTTCTCCGTTACCATCTTTAATATTTTTTATTAAAGTAAAATGAAATTAAGCATTACACCAAAGATGGTTCTTAGAATATGTAAGCTTAATAAAAGTGTGTAAGAAAATCAACTTCTATCTTGATGGACTGCGCACAATTTTTAACTTTAAGAGTGTTCCCAACTGAACAAAACCAGTAATTTGCTAACTTTTTTTTTGCATATATATAAGGTCGTTTTTCACTTTCATAACATACTCTGTTTTATAAAACTTTTTATTTTTTACTAATTGGTCACTTGTAGGGGTATTTATGCACTAAAAAAAATCATTTTGTAAAAGTAACTGTAAAGTGCCTTTTAAGAACTTAAAATATCAATGTCAAATAATATAATTATAATTATATACTAAATGAAAATAAATTGAATTTATATCCACTAGAAAAAAAAAACTTCAAAAAATACCGTTAGCTATAGGAAACTGACTGTCAAAGATGCGTTTTCATTTTGATCGGACAACTACGCGCTTCACAATCTTTTTTCTCAAAATCGCCATCCGGAACACTCCGGAAATCTATAAATTGAACGTGTCTACCCCGTAACCATTTTTTTTTGTACATAGGTATAAACTTGCTACATTTAATTATTTTTTGGGGAAGCATATGTGTCATCTACTTTGTGATGAATTCTTAAAAATCACAGAGTTTCGTGAACAAATATAACCTTCTTATAAAAAAAAAAGCTTTGCAATGGCCATAAAAGCACCTACTATGATTACATACCTATGTATATCAATCAAATAGTATTCAAAATTTTTAGAAATTAAAATTATCTACATATGTATGTATATACCCATATATATATCCATATCCTAAAATTGGTTTCTCCTGAAGAAATGTTTGTATCTAAAACAAACCTACTAGATCTGACTTTCTCGCAAATACAAATAAATTAATCTACCTAATCCAGGTAGGTACCTACCCATTTACGAAAAGAAAATCAGGTAGAGACATCCACATAAATAATTTTTTTGAAGTTTAAACTAATAGGTAAATACTTTTTTGAAATTATTATGGTATTTGTATTCTTTTCTTTTCCAAATTGTTAATTGAAACATTTTTTTTTTCAATTAAATCACCTCTGTCATTTACCTAAAAGGTATACCTATTTATTATAATTTTCATACCTACTGAAAAAAAAATGAAACGAAATAAATATTCTCCACCCCCAGAAGTCAAAATACACAAATTTATAAAATAAAAAAGTTTACCTTGAAACAAGAGATTATTAATTATTATTATATTTACCTATAATCTCTGCTTGAAACCATCATTCATATATTTTTCTGTTTTACAAACAGAAGAAATATCTAAATACAAACAAAAATTCATTCATCAAGAACGAAAGAAAAGACGAACGCGGGGAAAAAAGAGGATCGAACAAAAAACTAAGAAAAAAAACAACCACCATTGCATTTCGAAACAGTTTCATAGCAAAAGAAAAAAGAGAATCTATACTCATAAACCAACAACCAAATCAGATACAAATGCCATTGTTATGAACACAATTTTCAAAATGTTGAAGCAACTTTAGCGAAGCGAGCGCACCACTGGACAAACAGCGCGTAAATAAAAACGACTCCATGATATTACTATGAAGTTTATATACAAAGCAGGTAGTTAGGAACATGCTATCGAATTTTAAAAATAACTTCTGAAACTGATTGTGATGGAAGAGTAAAAAAAAAAAATTCTAGAAAACGTTTGATGAAAAAAACATGAGAATTTAAAAAATATGTATACATTATAGGGTGGTCCTTATATTGAGTTTTTTTGAAATTCTGAGATGGATAGGCATCAAATGGTTCTACATAGAAAAAAAATGTTTTCCTATTTTTTTCGGATTTTTATTTCACCCTCCTGGTTACCCTATTTTCACTTTAAGGTACTAACTATGGGGCTAGAGTGATTCCTATAAAACGCGAAAAAATAATCTAAAGGTATAGATAAGATTTAGACGAGAAAAAATAGTATTGAAGGGGGGGCATATTTTCCCTGGCTTAGGTGGGAGGGGTAGTTTTCTCAAAATTTTGATCAAATTGAGACAAAAGCTATTATTTCAAAAACTATTTGAAATAAAAACTTTATTTAGAAAGAATATTATAGAATGGAAACGTGGCTTTAAAAAAAGCTAAGACGTGGCATTGTAAGTGTTCCCGTTTTTTTTAAATAATTTTTTTCTGTTTTTGGCCAAATTTCTAGAAAATTACCCCTTCCGCCTGAACGGGGGGAAATAGACCCCCTCCGATTCAATTTTTTTCTCGTCTGAGTCTAATCTAAACATTTTGATTTATTTTCGCGTTTTATAAAAATAATCCCTTAACCATAATTAGTACCCTAAAGTGAAAAAAGGTAGACCAGGGGGGTGAAATAAAAATCTGAAAAAATTAGGGAAATTGTTTTTCAATGTTTTGCATCGAGTGAGGGCTATCCAAGACTACGTCCAATTTAAGGACCGCCCTAATATACATAATTTAATTTGTAAATCATTCTGTAATAGATTATCAACATTGAATGATATATATTTTCTAGCTGTAACCCGCGGCTTCACTCACCCAACTCCCTCCTCCCCTATAAGTTTGTGTACATATATAAACTCTCTCTTAAGAAGCTTTGTCCGTCCTCAAGTAACTCCGTTGGGTATATTCAGGCGCCAACAGTTTTCTTGGACAACATTACCCAGGGTCGCCCAGTCCCTACGATCCTTTTTATACCGCTCACAAAACTTCTTTTTAGTATCTCTAATCACAAAGAAAAGTTATAAACATGCTAAGTCTTGGCATATCCCCAGATCTTTTTTCGTTCGGGTCCAATTAACATCTGAAGTAGAAGTAGTGAAATAAGGCCCAACGAATTTTATTTCAGAGTGGCAACCGTGCCTATGGCGATGAAATTTATGTTATATGCAAGGCAATCTAAGAATTCATATCAGTGAATGATTTCTCTGGATAGTTTACCACCGCCACTTTACCTTCGCCGCGCTGGTTTATCTCGAGAGCAGGTTAGGTAGTGTGAAATATGACGTAATACTACCTATTTTTTTGCTTACAGGGTGCAATTAAACGGTGTCAGTAAATAAGAGGTGGTATAATTTGAATTTCACGTCAAGCTTAGCTTAATTTGGCCAACAAAATGAAAAGGTACAAAAGTGAGCATTTTTGGATAGTGTTTCTCATTGCAAAACTTATAAAAGTGGTGCAGAAAGCTTAAATTTTGGTTTAAAAAAAATTGCACGAACCAAACACAATTATTTTACTTTTATAATTTTGCAAAAAGTGCCCAATGTAGTTGAGGCTTTATTCTAAAATCAAAAAAACATTTGCGGCTAAACTAAAAGCAATTTTCATTCATGAAAAGATTTGTACTTTTTGCTTTTTACTTTTTTTCAAAAGATGTGGCCTTTTCTATTAACTTTTATCTTTAAAAGCGATTTTCCGCCAAGCTGAACGTTCTATTGCCATCAAAGTTGACACCTTCAAACAGGCTCTACGGCTTAACTAAGCTAGGAGATGCCACCTTTCAATCGGTGTATCGCATGATATGAAAAACCGACTTTCATCTTTAAACACGATTTGCGGCCAACTAAACGTCCTAGAGGCATCAAAGTTGACACTATTAAACATGTTTTGTGGTTAAACTAAACGTTCTAACGACTTATAAGATTCATATTCCGGATCTAGGAAGTGCCAGTTCAAAATCTTGAAAAAAAGTTGGTAAAAAAAGTTTTTTCCAAAACTTTCAACAAAACAGAATTGCGACTAAACTTAAAGTCCAAGCGACTTTAAAACTACGTATTCGTTGTATAGAAGTATTATAGAAATTATTTTTAAATTATTACTGACCTGTTATTGAATAAATCATATATAAAGGAACTAAGGTGTTCAAGGGTTTTTGTTGAACAAATCATTAAATGGGTCATTGAAGATGACAAAACCGCGGAGTGCTAATAAATGGGATGGTGCAATTTTTAATGGGGGTGCAAAAGCACCATTTATTGTTTTTTGTTTGCATATAATTCTAGAACGAAGCTAAATCTCCAGATAAAGCTTTAAAACTTTTTTTTGTAGAGAATAACCAAAATACCATGGAAATGCATCATTCAAAAATTAAAAAAAATCTGTTTATTAAATTAAAAAAAAAATCCAATAAATGTGAAAAATCACATGTTTTGTTTTTTTTCCTTTTGAATTTAACTCTTTTTGGAGCAGAGTTAGGTATAGGCTCCATATAAAAGAAAGAAAATTAAATTTCCCTTAAAAATAACTCATTCAAAAAGAGTTTTGTCAAAAATCGATGCAGGTACACCGCCACCACCATGGTACATGAAACGTTTTCACCAAGTTTCATGAACCAATTTTTGGAACCAATTTTTCTTATTTGAAGGAATTTCTGTACTATTTTGCGTGTATTAAATTAAAAGATTAAATACCTGCATTTTATTATGATTTTCACATTATTTTTGTATTAAGCTATGAAAATATTAACTATTAATTCTCACTTCCTTGATTAAATGTAAATTTTTTTGCTGTAACAAATAAGTATTGAAATAATGTCGATAAAAAACGCGATAAAAATCGAAAATTTGGCTTACTTTGAAAAAATGACTTGATCGATTTTTGACAAAACTTTTTTTGTATGAGTTGTTTTAAATTTAATTAATTTCCTTTCTCTTATATAGAGCATCACCTATCCAAAATGACTTATAGGCAAAAAGAAAAGAAAAAAAAACAAAACATGTTATTTTCACATTTTTTTTGAGCTTTTTTTTTTAATTTAATACCTAAACAAACAATTTTTTTTAAATTTTTCTAATGATGCATTACGCTGGTATTTTTTTGTATTCTCTACACAAAAGATTTTCATTATTATATTGAAATTTTGCTTTGTTTTCGAGTTATTTGCAAAGAACCAAAAACGGTGCTTTTGCTACCCACTCTCAAAATTGCACCATCTCATTTGATAGCACTCCGTGGTTTTCTCATCTTAAATGACCTATTTAATGATTTTTTCAATAAAAACCCTTGAACATCTTAGTATATATTCAATGCCTAAGGCTACAACTTAAACATCCAACGCAAATTTGTTTAATTTTAAAAAAGTGACAAGACAGAATCCCTCCAACAGAAATGTATTTCCTTTCCCAACTGACGGCGAAATTACGATTTAAGCAATGAGAAAAATAAATAAGAATAGAAAGAAATTTCGAATATTCATTATTGTTGTTGTTTTAATAATGTAGTGTTTTTCTTCTTTGGGCCTATTCTTCACCCGCGACTCCATTGACCAATTGGATATAACTTCCACCCTTCCTTTTATTTATTTTGGGTTGGCCATTCAAAATGTATTTTCTTTTGTGCATATATATGTCATTCCAGACCCACCTCCAGAACCTGCTTCCTCAGAGCCAACTTCATCAAACAGGCCAACAACCAAATCTATGAAAAAGTAATATAAACAAAATTGATCCTTTGTTCCGGTTCCAGACCCACCTCCAGAACCTGCTTCCTCAGAGCCAACTCCATCAAACAGGCCAACAACCAAATCTATGAAAAAGTAATATAAACAAAATTGATCCTTTGTCCCGGTTCCAGACCCACCTCCAGAACCTGCTTCCTCAGAGCCAACTCCATCAAACAGGCCAACAACCAAATCTATGAAAAAGTAATATAAAAAAAATTGATCCTTTGTCCCGGTTCCAGACCCACCTCCAGAACCTGCTTCCTCAGAGCTAACG
Organism: Dasysyrphus albostriatus; assembly: GCA_946251815.1. Classification (NCBI taxonomy): domain Eukaryota; kingdom Metazoa; phylum Arthropoda; class Insecta; order Diptera; family Syrphidae; genus Dasysyrphus; species Dasysyrphus albostriatus. Next base: position 102,183,940 of record OX276335.1, read on the forward strand.
CCATCATACAGATCAACAACCAAATCTATGAAAAAGTAATATAAAAAAAAATTGATCCTTTGTACCGGTTCCAGACCCACCTCCAGAACCTGCTTCTTCAGAGCCAACTCCATCAAACAGGCCAACAACCAAATCTATGAAAAAGTAATACAAAAAAACTGATCCTTTGTCCCGGTTCCAGACCCACCTCCAGAACCTGCTTCCTCAGAGCCAACTTCATCATACAGGCCAACAACCAAATCTATGAAAAAGTGATATAAACAAAATTGATCCTTTGTCCCGGTTTCAGACCCACCTCCAGAACCTGCTTCCTCAGAGCCAACTCCATCATACAGGCCACCAACCAAATCCATGAAAAAGTAATATAAAAAAAATTGATCCTTTGTCCCGGTTCCAAACTCACCTCCAGAACCTGCTTCCTCAGAGCCAACTCCATCATATCTATCTATGAAAATGTAATATAAAAAAAATTGATCCTTTGTTCCGGTTCCAGACCCACCTCCAGAACCTGCTTCCTCAGAGCCAACTTCATCAAACAGGCCAACAACCAAATCTATGAAAAAGTAATATAAACAAAATTGATCCTTTGTTCCGGTTCCAGACCCACCTCCAGAGCCTGCTTCCTCAGAGCCAACTCCATCAAACAGGCCAACAACCAAATCTATGAAAAAGTAATATAAGCAATATTGATCCTTTGTCCCTTTTCCAGACCCACCTCCAGAACCTGCTTCCTCAGAGCCAACTCCATCAAACAGGCCAACAACCAAATCTATGAAAAAGTAATATAAAAAAATTGATCCTTTGTCCCGGTTCCAGACCCACCTCCAGAATCTGCTTCCTCAGAGCCAACTCCATCAAACAGACCAACAACCAAATCTATGAAAAAGTAATATAAAAAAAATTGATCCTTTGTCCCGGTTCCAGACCCACCTCCAGAACCTGCTTCCTCAGAGCTAACGCCATCATACAGATCAACAACCAAATCTATGAAAAAGTAATATAAAAAAAAATTGATCCTTTGTACTGGTTCCAGACCCACCTCCAGAACCTGCTTCCTCAGAGCCAACTCCATCAAACAGGCCAACAACCAAATCTATGAAAAAGTAATATAAAAAAACTGATCCTTTGTCCCGGTTCCAGACCCACCTCCAGAACCTGCTTCCTCAGAGCCAACTCCATCATACAGGCCAACAACCAAATCTATGAAAAAGTGATATAAACAAATTGATCCTTTGTCCCGGTTTCAGACCCACCTCCAGAACCTGCTTCCTCAGAGCCAACTCCATCATACAGGCCACCAACCAAATCTATGAAAAAGTAATATAAAAAAAATTGATCCTTTGTCCCGGTTCCAAACTCACCCCCAAAACCTGCTTCCTCAGAGCCAACTCCATCATATCTATCTATGAAAATGTAATATAAAAAAAATTGATCCTTTGTTCCGGTTCCAGACCCACCTCCAGAACCTGCTTCCTCAGAGCCAACTTCATCAAACAGGCCAACAACCAAATCTATGAAAAAGTAATATAAACAAAATTGATCCTTTGTTCCGGTTCCAGACCCACCTCCAGAGCCTGCTTCCTCAGAGCCAACTCCATCAAACAGGCCAACAACCAAATCTATGAAAAAGTAATAACGGGTGATTTTTTAAGAGGTTTAGAACTTAAAAAAAAAAAACACAAAAAATTCGAAAAAATGAATGAAATATTTATTTGAATCGATAGTTTGAACCTTGCAATTTAATGTTTAAAGATAATTTCATGCAAATGTTGACCGCGGCTGCGTCTCAGGTAGCCCATCCGCTGAGTCCAATTTTGGCATACTCTTTCACACATATCAGCCGGTATCTCACGTATGAATGCATGGATGTTGGCTTCCAGTGCGTCAATCGAAGCGGGCTTGTCCCTATAGACATTAGCTTTGACATACCCCCACAAAAAATAATCTAATGGTGTCAAATCGCACGATCTAGGCGGCCAATTGACCGGCCCGAAACGTGAAATTCACTGTTCACCAAACTCGCCTCGCAATTGCGCCATTGTTTCGCGTGCTGTGTGGCATGTGGCACCGTCTTGTTGAAACCACATATCATGCAAGTCAAGAACTTCCATTTCGGGTAAAAAAAAGTTTGTTATCATCGCTCGCTAGCGTTCACCATTGACAGTAACGCTGCGATTCGCATCATCTTTGAAGAAATATGGCCCAATAATGCCGCCGGCCCATAAACCGCACCAAACAGTGGCTTTTTCGGGATGCATTGGTAGCTGTTGCAATGCTTCTGGCTGATCTTCACTCCAAATGCGGCAATTATGCTTATTTACGTACCCATTCAACCAAAAATGAGCCTCATCGCTGAACACAATTTTTCGATAAAAAGCGCGCGATGAACATTTCGAACCGAGCACGAATTTTGATAGTAAAATTCAATAATTTGCAAGCGTTGTTCATTTGTAAGACGATCCATGGTTAAATTGCAAACCAAACTAAAGCTGTTTGACAGTGACACAAGGACTAAACACACGTCAGCTGTCAAAACCAGTGTTGCCAAAACCAAACCAGCTAAAAAATCACCCGTTATAAACAATATTGATCCTTTGTCCCTTTTCCAGACCCACCTCCAGAACCTGCTTCCTCAGAGCCAACTCCATCAAACAGGCCAACAACCAAATCTATGAAAAAGTAATATAAAAAAAATTGATCCTTTGTCCCGGTTCCAGACCCACCTCCAGAACCTGCTTCCTCAGAGCCAACTCCATCAAACAGGCCAACAACCAAATCTATGAAAAAGTAATATAAAAAAAATTGATCCTTTGTCCCGGTTCCAGACCCACCTCCAGAACCTGCTTCCTCAGAGCTAACGCCATCATACAGATCAACAACCAAATCTATGAAAAAGTAATATAAAAAAAATTGATCCTTTGTACCGGTTCCAGACCCACCTCCAGAACCTGCTTCCTCAGAGCCAACTCCATCAAACAGGCCAACAACCAAATCTATGAAAAAGTAATATAAAAAAACTGATGCTTTGTCCCGGTTCCAGACCCACCTCCAGAACCTGCTTCCTCAGAGCCAACTCCATCATACAGGCCAACAACCAAATCTATGAAAAAGTGATATAAACAAAATTGATCCTTTGTCCCGGTTTCAGAGCCACCTCCAGAACCTGCTTCCTCAGAGCCAACTCCATCATACAGGCCACCAACCAAATCTATGAAAAAGTAATATAAAAAAAATTGATCCTTTGTCCCGGTTCCAAACTCACCTCCAGAACCTGCTTCCTCAGAGCCAACTCCAGCATATCTATCTATGAAAATGTAAAATAAAAAAAATTGATCCTTTGTTCCGGTTCCAGAACCACCTCCAGAACCTGCTTCCTCAGAGCCAACTTCATCAAACAGGCCAACAACCAAATCTATGAAAAAGTAATATAAACAAAATTGATCCTTTGTTCCGCTTCCAGACCCACCTCCAGAGCCTGCTTCCTCAGAGCCAACTCCATCAAACAGGCCAACAACCAAATCTATGAAAAAGTAATATAAAGAATATTGATCCTTTGTCCCTTTTCTAGACCCACCTCCAGAACCTGCTTCCTCAGAGCCAACTCCATCAAACAGGCCAACAACCAAAGCTATGAAAAAGTAATATAAAAAAAATTGATCCTTTGTCCCGGTTCCAGATCCACCTTCAGAACCTGCTTCCTCAGAGCCAAATCCAAGTTAACATTCTACTTCCCGCACACAATGAACAGCATCCAGACAACACCAATGTAAGGGATGCAGACTGTCTATTTTGAGACCGATAATAAAATCGATCGTAAAACCGATTATAAAACCCAAAAACAGTTTTACGATAGTAAAACTGAAACAACAACATCTGGCACATTAGGTTCGACCAATTCCAGGAAGGACTATTATTATCATTATCATGATCTTCGACAAACCAACCCCTAACAAAGTAAGGATGCACAAAAAGCGGAGAAGAAGAAGAATTTGATCAGAAAGAATCCGAACACCAAGCTGAGCGGTCAGCACCTACGCACCAATTGCAATAGACATTTATCATTTTCTATTTGTGTTTTAAGTTTTAAAATAAAATTATTTTAATTAAATATTACGTAACGAGTTAAATTAATTTCCATCATACAGATCAACAACCGAATCTATGAAAAAGTAATATAAAAAAAATTGATCCTTTGTCCCGGTTCCAGACCCACCTGCAGAACTTGCTTCCTCAGAGCCAACTCCATCATACAGACCACTAACAAAATCTATGAAAAAGTAATATAAAAAAATTGATCCTTTGTCCCGGTTCCAGATCCACCTCCAGAACCTCCTCTGCAAGACCCAAATCCATCATAAACATCAACAAAAAAATCTATGAGTAACAAAAAATAAACAACTACACGCAACACCTACATCTTCCAATAAATTATCGCTGCGCCGGTGCACAAACCCTACTTCATCAATCCGTTTTTACGACTGATGGAGTATGGCGAACTACCTGCGACCGCGACCCCATTGACAAATTTGATATATCCCCCACCCTTCCTATATTTATTTTGGTTTGACCAATCAAAAACTATTATCTTCCTTGCTTATACTACTCTTATTCCATATTATTCCTCCTATTGTTGCCAACTCAAAACTCAAATAATTTTAGTTTTCGTAACTTAGACACAGCAGAACTATTTCAACACAGAACTATTTCTTTTTTGAACTTTGACTTTTCAGAACCTAGCCTTTTCAGAACTTATTCTTTTTAGAACTTAGACTTTTCAGAACTCAGACTTTTCAAAACTCAGTCTTTTCAGAACTTACTCATGCATGACTTAGCCGTTCGGAACTTTTGTTTTCCAAACTTAGACGGGTTCCCATATTCGATGTCATCGTCGGATGGCGAGGTATCCAGTTACTCTTGGATTTTTGCTGCTGCTGTAGTTTTAGCTGTGCGCGCCGGTTCCTTCACCCCGGCTGGCAGCTGGGCTGAGGTGGTGGTGGAGCGGCGCTTAACGAGTTTCGGCGCACAGCTTATCCTCTTCCTCCTCTTGTTTTTGACATCGGCTGTTGGTGCCGTTGCTGGTTTTGCCGTTGTTGCTACGGCACTAGTTGACGGTATGGCTGGTGGTGCCATCGCTTGCTTGGTTGTTGTTGTTGCTGCTACGGCACTGACCTTAGCTGTGGCTGATGGTACAATAGTTGGCTTCATTGTTGTTGCTGGGGCACCTTTCGATGTCCCCGCGGTGTTGTTGGCTTGCATTTGCTGCTTTTCCCACTCAATGAAGTTTTCGACTTCGCGATTGTGGAAAAAAGCAGCTAAATAATTATTGTTTCCCGACTGGGATTCGAGCCCACTACCTTCGGATTGTCGGTCTGCCACCTCTTCCTCTGTGCTATCAACACTATTGAGGATCGTTCGGTTTAAATAAAACTTGACTAAGTCACTCCGATATTATTACTTTGAATAAACTGGGAAGCCGAAAACGTCTACACACTTCCACAGTACGAGATCGACTGAGGTCTGCCACCTCTTCCTCTGTGCTATTAACACTATTGGGAATCGTTTGGTTTAAATTGAACTTGACTCGTCACTCCGAGATAATTACTTTTAATAAACTGGGAAGCCGAAAACGTCTACACACTTCCACAGTACGAGATCGACTGATTATACCTATGTACTTGTACATACGTATGTACCGAGGTAGATAAGATACGATTATCTATTAATAAAATGATGGGCTTACAGTGGATTTGTACCTCCATATATAATTATGGGTGGTAGGTGCATGTATGCATTCTTATGTTAGGAAGATTATTCACAATTTCAGTATTTGCTTAAAAAATATCAAAATCCAGTATTTTTAGTTTCTTTTGATAAAAAAATTACGGTGTGAACCCAAATAATTATAATTATTTGTGGTGTAATGTAAATATATGAGTAGATGAGAACCAAAACTAGGGCTGGGCACGATACCAGAAGAGTCTCGGTATCGTTTGGTATCGGTATCGGAAATCGAAACGATACCTAGTGATGACCCCGCTTCAAAATGTTTATGTTGAATTCCAAATCGGAACTTAAATCTATATGTTATGATTAAGAGCATAAATATATTGAAAGTTTCGTTTAAAATATAATATTTAACAATTGAATTTGGATATGAAGAGTTTTGCTACAAATGATTGTGTATGGTCAGTTTCCACACCATCCCACCCTTTCTCAATTACACCCTCTAATATAATAGCACTTTTCACTACTTTCCCATTTTTAATGACCCTTTTAAGAATGTTTACAATAAAAACTCATGAAAGTTTCAGTTTCTTCATTTATGGCATAATCGACAACCTATGATGGGTAAGAAGAGTTTGGGAAGTAAACCTTCTGCAAGCATTGGATATGGAAAGTTCTGATGCAAACCGCACTGTGGATATAGAGATATAATATTTGACATCAATATAAAGGGGAATTGGAGGAGTAAGGCTGTCAAATTTTCTTTAAAAGCTATTCAATATGCCAAGCTTAGCAAATCTGTATCAAAATCTCAATTTTTGATAAAAGTGGATATGATGAGTTTTGATTCTCATCTACTCATATCAATAATCTAACTACCTCCTTAGTCCAGTCAATCTGTGCTCAAAAGGTGTCTTTATTTATTTATTTATTTATTTATTTATTCATCAAGCAGATATACATTAAATAATAATATATAATCTTATAGACTACTGATAAATTATTGGGCAACATGCGATACCTTACAGCTAGGATGAAATTAAAATAAGATTAAAATGAAATATAAATAAGATTTACTAACCACCAGAGTGTAAAAACGTTAATACATAAATAACATGACTTTTAAATGAATCCCGACTAATATTATTAAAAAAATCAATATGATTACCAACTGAGTTAGCTTCTCTAATACATCTAGTTATTGGTTCGTTCAGTCCATAATTTACTCTATGAAATGGTTCTAAGAATACGCTACGCACTCGTAGATCTCTCGTTGGAGCATATATATTTACAAGGGACAGAAGAAAAGAGCAGTCTATTTGATTTTTTAAAATATCTCTAATGAAAACGATTTCAAAAAACTTTCTCCGAATTTCCAAAAATTGGAGGCCAATCAATCTACATCTAGCCAAATAGGAAGGCATTCGAATATTCCAATTAAGTCTATAAATAACCACCCTAGTAAATCGTTTTTGGATCTTTTCAATCCGATTAGAGTGAATAGCATAATAAGGGTTCCATATTACACAGCAATATTCAAGGACTGGTCTCACATAGGAATAATATAACGCCCTAAGAGTGTAAGGGTCAGAGAATTCTCTAGAATTTCGCATCGTGAAACCCAGTAAGGAATTTGCTTTAGCCACAATAAAAACAATGTGAAGGGAAAACGTTAGCTTAGCATCGAAGATTACACCTAGATCTTTTTTTTCTGTAACCTTTTGCAATGGTATACCATCAATATTATATATAAAGTTAATAGGCGATATGTTTCGGCAAAAAGATAGAAAATCACATTTAGCAACATTAAGAAACAGCTGATTAGATCTACACCAATCAGCTAAGTTATATAAATCATCCTGGAGTAATAGACAATCTTCGTGGGATTTTATCTTAGCAGGCGAATCGTGAGGTTTTTTCTGATATTTTCCCTACTTTATTTTTTCGAGGGTTAGGAATAAGAATATATGTATATGAAGTTTGTGACTAAAATTTCGTAACGCAACATGGACAAAAAATTAAGAAAATGGCGAAACAATGGCTTTCTTTGGAGTTTATCACTTGTGGATCGAAATCTATCAATTGATGCATCCAGATGAAATATGTTTTTTGATGCAGAAGCAACAAACAAAAAATGCCGCACCGTATTGTTAGAGGTACCGAATCCTTCGAAATTTGACTCTCAAATGCTGCCTGAGCTTAAAAAACATTATATTAAATTGAAAAACAACAGTTGGTGCAGCGGTTTGTAGCTGTATGATGCAGAAAACAAAGCCTCCATATGTTTTCACTAAGAAAAACGGAGCAAAAAACCCAAAAAATCCAAAAACAAATTAATTTGTATCTTAATGAAGAATTCGCTTTAAAAAAAATATTTACTCTATGTGTTTTTCTATTGCCTTACGAAAAAAAATTGAGTTGTTGAGAATACTTTGCTTTTTGATTTTTGAAACAGTTTTTTGTATTTTCTTAACACTAGAGTACACGCGAGTTACAAACCCAAATATGCAAGCCTTGCATATTTCTACAAACTGCATATTCATTCCCACAGTAATATAAATCCATAAACGTGCACAAGCACATATCATATAGTTTCTTGTTGTGCATAATTAAGGCTAAACTAATTCTTCACTACGCCAATAAGCGTAATGAAACTTCATTAATCAAAGATTTACATAATTTACGCTAGCACAATAAATCTATAGAACAGTTTTATAGCAAAGTTATTGAGATTTATTCTACAATAAGTAATCACATCCAAATCCATAATAATGATCCTAATGTTGTGAAAGCGAAAGGAGACTTATATAGTGAAATGTGCTTAAACATCTTTTTAACTGGATTGAAAGAACCGAAAGGTTCTACAATAAGATCCATGAAACCTAATTCCTTAGCAGAAGCGTTTGCTTTGAGCGTTTGAACAAAACATGGCTTGTTTTAGATATGAACACAAACCTTTGCTAAAACCATCCGTCCATCCATCTTACTTCCCAATAAAAAGTGTTCCTTTCAATCAAACCAGCTTGAACCCCGTACAGCCAATGTTCAATAATCAGAAATTCGCTCAGTCGAACACAAGACCACCAATTGTCCAACAACAGTACAGATTTCATGAACAGTATCAACCCCAACTACAATACAGGCCTCAACAATCACAACAATACAGACCCCAACAATTCCAACAATATAGACCTCAACAACAACCTTATTATCAAAAACCAATTAGTACACAATACACAAATAATGTTCTCCACTAAAACAGAACCAATGGACACACTTTCGGCTCAAACATTAGTAAAGAAATCCCACTCTGGACAAACGAACACTTTTCGACAAAACACTCAGATCCATAATATTGACGAGATAAATAATCAAATAGAAAATACAGACGATCTAAATATTTTTTAATTACTACTATCTTAAGAAAACATAGTATAGACAAACAAGTAGAATTTCCTATTTTTATAGAATTTCAACAATCCGGTGAATTTAAATTTCTTATATATAAATTTCATGGCTACTTCGATGGACTTTTAGGACTTGATGCCCTTCATACACTCAAAGCTTAAATTGATTTACCTAATAAGACATTAGTAACAACAAATTCGAAAATTCCACTTTTCTATAAACCCAATTTCATGTCCCAAAAATCTAAAATTCCTGCACATTCTAACTTAGTCGTTACACTTCCCGGTGACATCCTTGTCCCTGCGACAAAAATTTAACCTAATATAGATATTATTGAAGGTATCTATTGGGCCGAAAATTGGCACGCCGAAATCGAAGTTCAGAATAATACACCAACAGACCAAATTCTTTTCTAACAACACCCACTTAAAGTACAACCTCTTACAAATTTCGAAACAAGAGAATTAAACAATTTGGACATTCAAATCGAAGATTATGATAGACAAAATTTAAACGATATCTCTACAGAAATTCGGTCAGAACACTCCGAAGAGAAGAAATCTATTTCAAAACTTTGTCGTAATTATTCAGATATTTTCTATAAAGACGGAAATAACCTAACATTCTCCAACGCAATTAAACATCAAATCAAAACTAACGATGAAATACCAATATACACAAAAACCAACAGATACCCATACGTTCATAAAGCAGAGGTTCAGAGTCAGCTCTCAAACATGCTGAACCAGGGCATAATTAGACCAAATTTTTCTCCATGGAGTTCCCCAGTTTGGGTTGTACCCAAAAAATTAGACTCCACAGGAAAACAAAAATGTGGGGTAGTAATAGATTATCGCCGTCTTAACGACAAAACGAAAGACGATAAATACCCGATACCCAATATTAACGAAATTTTGGACAAACTAGGCGCAAGCCACTATTTTACGACACTAGATTTGGCTAGTGGCTTCCATCAAATCGAGATGGACGTTCGAGACATTCCAAAAACGGCCTTCACAGTTGAATGTGGACATTAAGAATTTGTGAGGATGCCCTTCAGGTTGAAAAATGCCCCATCCACATTCCAGCGAGTGATGGATAACGTCCTCAGAGAATTCATAGGCAAAACTTATCTCGTTTATTTAGACGACATTGTTGTCTACTCAACATCCCTACGAGAGCACATTGAGAGCTTGCAAAAAATATTTGATAGATTACGAAAAGCGAATCTTAAGATACAACTAAGTAAATCCGAGTTTTTACGCAAGGAAACCGCGTTTTTCGGACACGTTATTACAAGGGACGGCGTTAAGCCAAATCCCGACAAGATAAGAGCAATTAAAGAATTCCCGATACCAAAAACAACAAAAAAATCAAATCCTTTCTTGGCCTAATGGGTTATTATCGGAAATTCATCCGTGACTTTGCAAAGTTAACCAAACCCCTCACTCAGTGTCTTAAAAAAGGTGCCGAGATAACTCTCAATGATGAGTATAAGAAAGCATCTCCAATATCCCGATTTTTCTAAGCCATTCGTGCTTACTATAGACGCAAGCAATGTTGCCCTAGGTGCCGTATTATCCCAAGGACCTATTGGAAAAGATAGGCCAATATGCTTTGCGAGTAGAACATTGACTACATCAGAACTCAATTATTCGACAATAGAAAAGGAATTACGCTATTGTCTGGGCGACAAATTATTTCCGGCCTTACCTTTTCGGTAATAAGTTCAAAATAGTTACTGATCATAAACCGTTACAGTGGCTCATGAGTTTGGAAGAACCACACTCCAAACTTGTTCGTTGGAGACTGAAACTTGAAGAATACGATTACGAAATCGTATATAAGAAAGGTATACTTAATTCTAACGCAGATGCTCTTAGTCGTATTAAACTACCGGACAAAATTGAAATAAATATTAACGATACCACAGCTGCTACTATACATTCAGCCGAAGAAAATCTAGATGATGGTATCCCCATAGCTGAAAAACCCCTCAATGAATTTAATTTACAAGTAATATTCCAACAATCGTCAGATCATCAACCTCAAAACTTATTAAAATTAATCTTTAAAAACAAACAAAGACGAATTTTTAGAAAAGAATCATTTTCTGAAAATGATATTATTTCATATTTCAAAGAATATCTTCCACCAAAAAAACTGATTGCAATCTTGGCAGATGATGAAACATTCAAATTGATTCAAAAAGTTTATTCAGAACACTTTGCTAGGAACAAGACCTTCCGCGTCTTAAGATGTAAGAAACTCTTGACTGATATCACAGAAAGCGACGAACAAGATCAAATTATTTCCAACTACCACACGAAATCTAACCACAGAGGAATCACAGAGACTTACCAACATTTACAACGTGATTATTTCTTCGCTTACATGAAAGATAAAATAACTAAGACAATTAACAACTGTACTACCTGTCAGACCCTTAGATACGAGAGACGACCCCCTATAATAGCTTTTGAAAAAACCGAAATACCATTAAAACCACTCGATATAGTACACATAGATGTATATACCATCAATAACAAGAGTATCCCCACTCTTATTGACAAGTTTTCCAAATTTGGCGCTGCCTATACTTTACAAACCCGCAAATGTATTAGCATTGTAAAACAAATGCAACATTATATCAGCCTTCACGGCATACCGCGAAAAATTCTATGCGACCAAGGGACAGAGTTAACATCGAATATCTTCCAAGACTTCTGTAAACAATTTAATGTCGAGAACCATGTTACCTCCTTTCAACAAACTTCAAGCAATGCTCCTTTCGAAAGGATGCATTCAACTTTAACCGAAATTTATCGAATCATTCAAGAAAAATACAAAAACAAAGATCACGAGGACATACTTAACGAGACTATTACTACTTATAACAACGCAATTCACTCTTCGACAAATTATACGCCATAAGAACTTTTCTACGGACGTACATATGAATTCAATCAAAACTTGACATATAGCGACAAACACGACTACTTACAAAAACTCAGTGCGTTTCGGAGAGAACTTTTCGAATCTATTACAAAATTATTAGAAAATAAAATAAATAAAAACATAGAAAAAAGAAATAAAAATAGGGAAAACCCAAATAATCTTAAGGTAGGAGAAATTATCTATCGAAAAGAGTGTAGATGAAATAAAACTACTCCACGATTTAAAAAACAAAAAGTTCAAACTAACAACAAACTGACAATAATTACTAATGACAATAAAAAAGTTCACAAAGCCAGAATAAAAAAGAAAAGAAAATTTCAGATTACTAATGACAGCAACAGCAATACAAGGACAGAAGCTTGAGCTACATAACTTAACAGATAATTACGGACTTTTACCACTCCGACTAGGACATGCCAAGGTAATAGAAACCTACAAGCGATTTATTCATATCATAAACCTAACAGATTATTAACAAAGTATAGAGGAAATTCGTAAATCTTTGGACACTCTAAAAAATGACCAAACTAACATTGATACAGTAAAAATAGCAAACATTAAATTCAGCCAGCAGTAGTATAAACTAGAGGGTACGAGGCCACCGGTATCACCGCTACCACCGGTATCACCGGTACCACCGGTACCACCGGTACCACCGGTACCACCGGTACCAATTTGGGTTCTGATCTATGCTATGCTAAATACCGGTGTTATTTTGGGTTCTAGACCATGCTCGGCAAACGTTAGAACGCAAAAACGTAAAATTCACGTTCACGTTAAAACGCAAAAACGTAAAATTCGCGTTAAAACGTAAAATTTACGTTCACTTTAAAACGCAAAAACGTAAAATTCGCGCTAAAACGTAAAATTCACGTTCACGTTAAAACGCAAAAACGTAAAATTCACGTTAAAACGTAAAATGGACGTTCACGTTAAAACGCAAAAACGTAAAATTCACGTTCGGAACGCAAAAATCAGCATAGGAAACTGAACAAAATCATGAACAGAACATGATGTTTAAGAGTTAAGTTTTTCAGAAAAGGTTGTCCATATGAGTGAAGAGAGAAAAGAATCGTTAAGTAAAAAGACATGTTAATTTTTTAAATATTTTTTTATTTTTTAATTAAATTTTATTATTTAAAAAAATAGTTAGTATTGCTGGTAGGGGGCTTACATCAAACCCCCCTTTATAAGCTTTTATTTTTAAAGAATACAGCAGGTGGGCCACTGCCACAAGGCTGTAAATGTTGGTATAGTATCCACATTACCAACCTCCTCCAAAGCATCCTGAAGCTGCTAGAACTCCCAGCATTGGCAGCCATATTTTGCTAGCCACTCTTCCATCTGTTGTGTAATTTTTATACTTGCGTCCTGATGATTCATGTTGCTTGTATTTATTTTTGCTATAAACTGATGATTATGACGATAATGCTCAAAGTATGTATACAAAAAAAAAAAAGAGGGCAAAAAAAAATACACATACAAACATAAGTATTTGTATGCAGACCATTACAATCCACACATTTTCAGAGACCCTCTGATTTTCGTAGCACACTTTCAATAAATTTAAAGGATGTTAAAAGTCATCAGAAATAAAAATCAAATAGGATCAACACTATATTTCTGTAAGGATGGATGTCGACAATTAAAATTTACGATTATGATATTTGCATTGGTATATCAAAACCCTGATGCATCGATAGCATCATGTCAATCATCGGACTAATAGAACTGACCCCTCTATCTGATGCTTTAGAGTTTTTGAATGGATTAAATTTTAAGGATGTTTAAAGTCAACGGAAATAAAAATATTTTAAAAATATTTAAATAGGGTTAGCACTATATTTCTATAAGGATGAATGCCGGCAATTAAAATTTACGATTATAATACGTGCATTGATACATCAAGACCCTGATACATCGTTACCATCATGTCACTCATCTGACTAATAGGACTTGACCATCTATATCTATTGCTTTAGGATTTTTCCTGGATTGAGGTAATAATTAGTGTAACAATAGCCTAATACCTCACTACCATCATATCATTCATTTGTCTAATAGGGCTATACCTCCTTTATCTATTGCTTTGCTAGCATCATGTCAATCATATTACTAAACCCTGTCCCTTATCATTAAAATCCTGAAAAATGGTCCAAGGGTTATTTTTATTGCGGAATACAAATGTATGTCAATAAGGTCAACACATTATTTTATCTATAGGGATGGATGCCGACAATTCAAATATGCATTCATGATGATCGCAATACATAAATTTATCCAACTGCTTCCTTATCTACACCGATGATATCCCAAGTGTCAACAATACAAATTTATGATAAGGTTAACTGCATGAATGAATGCGGGGAAAAACTCTATTGTTCTACTATTAGCAATTAATATGATATAAGCATGCATTATTACCCCCATACTTCTTTTCATTAGTTACTTTTCACCCCAAAGAAACCTTTTGCAATGTGTTATACGACATTTAGGATCATATCCTGTATATATGACTACTTTCCTACCCTTAAAAGCAAATGAATAAACATACAAATGTTATGATGATTTTGAAGTGGTGATGTAAATTAAATGGAATGAGCAAATCTTGAATAATAACACATCCTTTTTTTTTTTTTTTTTTTGTTTTTTTTTTCATAGTTCTGCGATTGAGATACTCTATAAAATAAAAACAAGGGGTTGAACTCTGAGGGAGGAGTCATTTCATAAGTAGCACCTTATCACACACCTTACGTGTTTGAACATGAAAATTGTAAAAATGTTTGTATGGGAAAGGTGAAAGGATCATTCTCACCCTATGAAAATTGGAAAAAAAAATTTTTGTGTGAAGGAGATTAACTATCATCGTTCCCACCCTCAAATACCCCTATCATTCAAACCAATGGTGTGTGTGTGTGTGTGTGTGTGTGTGTGTGTATGAAGATTGGGTGGGGGTACTTCTATAAATAAGAAATGATTTGGTGATGATCAGAATAGTCGATTTCAAGAAGCTACACAGTCAACATAATTACTAATATTATACATAATGATTGATTCCGATGAAGCAGAATACTCCGTTTTTACTCTGGATGATTTCGCTGCTTTTGAAGCAAATTCATTAACTCTAGCCAATGGATTCAAGCCAACAAAGAAGCTATCGGAGTTGGAAATGGGTCTAAAATATAACATTTATACCTTGCGAAAGGTTACGACACGGTGGGGTGATAGAATCGTAGCGGATCTGGGCGAATATACGGTAAGATAAAATTTTTCTCGTTCTGCTTCCTTTATACAAAATACTTGAAAATTATTTTTTTTTTCTTATAGGTCTTATTACCGATAAGATACGCAAAGCTGTCCACAGAAAGCATATTACTAATTGGAGGAGGCTCTTATGCTTTAGAGAAAACATATCAACGTGGATCAACGTTTGAGCTGAAATTTACAAAAATATAAATATAATTTGATACATGTGGGCGATAATGTTATCTCGCTTCCTATTGGTTCATATGAGATAGAAGATATAAATAATTTAATACAAACAAAACATAATGATATTAAAAAAAAAAAATTTAAAAAAGTGAATTTAAAATCAAGGCCAATATAAACACTCTAAAATGTGAAATTTTCAGCTCGGAAGATATTGACTTCTCTAAACCGAATTCAATTGGATCTCTTGTAGGATTTAGTAAGAAGCTGCTGAAGGCAAATAGGCAATATGAATCAGATCTCTTCGTCGATATAAATAGAGTTAATGCCATACGCATTGAATGTAATATTATAGATGGAACGTATATTAACAATCAATCTGCGCATATTTTACATGAATTTGCTGTTAAAGTAAGTCCAGGCTATAAAATCATAGAAGTTCCGAAAAACGTCATTTATTTACCCGTGAACTTCAGACGAATAACATCGTTGTATTTAAAGTTCATAGATCAAGACGGAAAAGTTATAAATTTTAGAGGAGAGACATTAACGGCTCGATTACATTTACAACCGCAGTCATGATTGTATATGAAAATATAATTACTACAATCCCATATAAAAACACCGCCGAAAATAATTCATTACTCAATCAAGCTTCGAACTCAGCCGCGGTAACACATAATCTTACAAAACATAATCAGGATTTTTTACTCTCATTGGGGTATATCATAAAATATTGAAAATCAAAAACAAAATATAACAATATGTTGAACATTTTCCAAGAGCCCGAAATCTATGAAAGTGTTTCTAAATATGAATATCATACTTACTCACCATATCAAAACAATTTTGAAAAAAATGACATCGTTCAGATTTGCATACAACACCAAAATCTTAATGTTCTTCCTTCGGAAAGTTTTCTATATGTTGAAGGATCACTATCGAAGACAGATGGAAAAGAAATAGTCAGCACAAGACTTGTAAACAATGCAATGGCTTTTCACTTCGACGAAATACGTTATGAGCTGAATGGAAAGGAAACTGATTACAATCGAAATGTGGGGATTACAACAACAATCAAAAACTATTTATCGTTGACAAAACATGAGAGTGATATGCTTTTAAATGCTTCATGGTCTCCTTATTCAGTTATTTATTTGAAACCATTTCATTTTAACTACTGCATTCCATTGAATAAGCTTTTGGGTTTTGCCGAAGATTAAAAAAAAATTATTCCCAATGCTCGTCATGATCTAATTCTAGGATGGATGTAAACGCTATAATCTCCCCAACTGATGAAAATGTACAAGTAAAACTACATAAGGTACAGTGGAGAGTACCACACGTGACTTTATCAGATTCGATGAAATTAAATCTATATAAATGCAAATAGTTTTATGAAAATTGCTTTCCGAAACTGGGGTCTCTATGAGTATCCCATGTTATCAAGCTCTGACCATCACATCTGGAACGTTAAAACAACAACGCAAATAGAAAAACCTCGATACATTGTATTTGCACTACACACTGCAAAAAATAAAAAAATATCTGCTGATCCTACAACGTTTGACCATTGTGATTTAACAGACTTAAAAGTGTATCTAAACTTTGAAGAATATCCTCATGAAGATCTTAATATTTCTTTCGAAAGAAACAGATATAGCTTGTTCTACAAAATGTGTAAGGATTGTCAAAGAACTTACTACAATAAAACCAACACTGAACCTTTGCTTTCTTGGGATCTATTTAAATCCGGTGCTCCAATTTTTGTTATAGACTGCAGACATCAAAATGAGACTTTGAAAACAGGACCTATCGATATACGCTTGGAGATGAGAACATCAAAAAACATTCCTGCAAATACTTCAGCTTATTGCCTCATGCTTCATGATCGGATTATTGAATACAATCCACTTGACCAAGTTGTTAACAGAATTGTCTAAGGATTATTATTATTTTTTTTTTTATTTTTTAATGTAAACCTAAAAATAAAACCAGAAAATATATAACTAAAATACAATATTATTAAAAAAAAAAACATGTGTTATTATTCAAGATTTGCTCATTCCATTTAATTTACATCACCACTTCAAAATAATATAGGAATATCATAACATTTGTATGTTTATTCATTTGCTTTTAAGGGTAGGAAAGTAGTCATATATACAGGATATGATCCTAAATGTCGTATAACACATTGCAAAAGGTTTCTTTGGGGTGAAAAGTAACTAATGAAAAGAAGTATGGGGGTAATAATGCATGCTTATATCATATTGATTGCTAATAGTAGAACAATAGAGTTTTTCCCCGCATTCATTTATGGAGTTAACCTTATCATAAATTTGTATTGTTGACACTTGGGATATCATCGGTGTAGATAAGGAAGCAGTTGGATAAATTTATGTATTGCGATCATCATGAATGCATATTTGAATTGTCGGCATCCATCCCTATAGATAAAATAATGTGTTGACCTTATTGACATACATTTGTATTCCGCAATAAAAATAACCCTTGGACCATTTTTCAGGATTTTAATGATAAGGGACAGGGTTTAGTAATATGATTGACATGATGCTAGCAAAGCAATAGATAAAGGAGGTATAGCCCTATTAGACAAATGAATGATATGATGGTAGTGAGGTATTAGGCTATTGTTACACTAATTATTACCTCAATCCAGGAAAAATCCTAAAGCAATAGATATAGATGGTCAAGTCCTATTAGTCAGATGAGTGACATGATGGTAACGATGTATCAGGGTCTTGATGTATCAATGCACGTATTATAATCGTAAATTTTAATTGCCGGCATTCATCCTTATAGAAATATAGTGCTAACCCTATTTAAATATTTTTAAAATATTTTTATTTCCGTTGACTTTAAACATCCTTAAAATTTAATCCATTCAAAAACTCTAAAGCATCAGATAGAGGGGTCAGTTCTATTAGTCCGATGATTGACATGATGCTATCGATGCATCAGGGTTTTGATATACCAATGCAAATATCATAATCGTAAATTTTAATTGTCGACATCCATCCTTACAGAAATATAGTGTTGATCCTATTTGATTTTTATTTCTGATGACTTTTAACATCCTTTAAATTTATTGAAAGTGTGCTACGAAAATCAGAGGGTCTCTGAAAATGTGTGGATTGTAATGGTCTGCATACAAATACTTATGTTTGTATGTGTATTTTTTTTTTTTTGCCCTCTTTTTTTTTGTATAAATACTTTGAGCATTATCATCAGTTTATAGCAAAAATAAATACAAGCAACATGAATCATCAGGACGCAAGTATAAAAATTACAAAACAGATGGAAGAGTGGCTAGCAAAATATGGCTGCCAATGCTGGGAGTTCCAGCAGCTTCAGGATGCTGCTTTGGAGGAGGTTGGTAATGTGGATACTACCAACAGTTACAGCCTTGTGGCAGTGGCCCACCTGCTGTATTCTTTAAAAATAAAAGCTTATAAAGGGGGGTTTGATGTAAGCCCCCTACCAGCAATACTAACTATTTTTTTAAATACTAAAATTTAATTAAAAAATAAAAGAATATTAAAAAAAATAACATGTCTTTTTACTTAACGATTCTTTTCTCTCTTCACTCATATGGACCACTTTTTCTGAAAAACTTAACTCTTAAACATCATGTTCTGTTCATGATATTGTTCAGTTTCCTATGGTGATTTTTGCGTTCCAAACGTGAATTTTACGTTTTTGCGTTTTAACGTGAACGTGAATTTTACGTTTCTGCGTTTTAACGTGAACGTGAATTTTACGTTTTTGCGTTCTAACGTTTGCTAAGCATGGTCTAGAACCCAAAATAACACCGGTATTTAGCATAGCATAGCTCAGAACCCAAATTGGTACCGGTGGTGCCGGTCGTACCGATGGTACCGGTGATACCGGTGGTAGCGGTGAAACCGGTGGCCTCGTACCCTCTAGTTTATACTACTGCCAGCTAGAACTCAAAATTCAAACACTTTTACCCAAGCACAAATTAAAACGTGGTTTAATAGATCGATAAGGAGCTATCATAAAAACAATTACAGGAAACATGGATGCTAATGATGCCATAAATATTAACGAAGAAATCAAAAAACTAAATTTGAATCAAAATATTTTAGAAATTGAAACCAACCAACAAATAAGTATCAATAAAAAAATCATAGAGAGGTTTGTTCGCCATATAAATGAACAACAAAAAACAATATAAGCATTCTTGTATGTTTAAAATTCTAATATAAATAATGCACTCAGAACAGATCAGGAAATTCTGAAACACCTCCAATACGTTCACAAAATTATCTTCAATATTGACTTGCTTTACAATCACTTAGTAAATATAGCAGAAGCTGTAACTTTTGATTACATATAATTTCAAAACAAATATTGAGTAAAACTGAACTGAATGAAATAAGATCTCTTCTCGTAAAACAATCTATTAATTTCTCTTCAGATGAAGAAATTTATGAAATTTTACAACTACAAGCATATTACAATAATTGAAATATTGTGTTTAGTATGGAAATCCCTATTACTTCCCAAACAAATTATTCCTTCTTTCATCTCATTCCCCTCCCTATGAACAAAACCTTATTTATATCTACTTACCCATATGTTGCTATACATGAATCCGACGCACTCATAGAAGACATCTACCTCTGTGAAAGCAAAGACAAACAAAAAACTAAATTCCCTGAATGCGTACCAAAGATCATAAATAACCACCCAGCTATATGCAACCTGTCCAATGGCTTGGAATCCAACCAGATACTTCAACCCGAAAATAACTACATACTTCTAACCGATGTTCGAAATATTAGTGTCGAAACAACATGTGGCATCAACAAATATAATATATATGGCACCGCACTTTTACATTACCAAAATTGTTCTATAACCATTAATAATATAACTTATGATTCAAAAACAGATATTTTTTGGGACAGCATTGTGATTCATCCTCCAACTCGCAGTCAGATCTACTCATCCACTATAACCCAACATCTTTCGATAAACAAACTCCATCTGGACCAGCTTAAAAATAGAGAAGAAATCCATCTACTTACCACAAAGTCAACAGCCCACATCGCATCAATTTGGGTTCTTTTAATTCCGCTGACAGCCATACTTATATTGATGTATTTTCGAGTCAGGACCCGAAAGAGTCCTAAAATCGAGGCTCCAAAGATAGAGGACAATCAAGGCGCTCCTTCTAGAGGCAACATCCTCTGGCAGTCGCTCCGCTAAGGGGGGAGGAGTTTCAAACCCAAATATGCAAGCCATGCATATTTCTACAAACTACATATTCATTCCCACAGTAATATTTATAAATCCATAAACGTGCACAAGCACATATCATATATTTAGTTTCTTGTTGTGCATCCTCTATGCACATTCCATCATAGTAATACGAATCTTTGCATTGCACCTTCTGTGCAATTTCCAAGAATCATTGTTTGGCACCTTAAGTGAATTGTAAAAAATTTATTGTATTAAAAGTTAGTTCCTAAGTTGTCGTCAAGTAATAAAGATATAAATAATATTCCAGAGGAATAGAAAATATTTTTTTTTAAATAAAGTTTTGAATAAAAACTTAAGTCGCGCCCCTTGGACTACCATGGTAGCCCATTTTGAAATGTTAATATTTTTTTTGTTGATAACTTTTACATCAAACATTTATATATTTTAACTCTTTCATGTTGAGAAAAAAATATAAATTAAAAATCATTAAGTTATTTAAAACAAAAAAAAAATGATAATCTGACTGTGGTCTACTATATTTGTCCACGCGTGTACTCCAGTGTTAACATTAAAAATTATGGAGTTATCTGGTTTTAGCACCGGTTGCTTCAATTGTTTGTAAATTTAGTCAAAATTTAATTTAAAGCATACAAAATTTCCAAGAAATCTCTGTTTATTTTTTTCTGGGACAACCCATTTGGGCTCAACCACTTGTTGAAAATAAACGAAATTTTCCTGTTTTCGAAAATCCAGTCAAAACCACTTATTAATTAGGTAACTTTGTGTGACAAAATACGAAGTTTTGACTTTAACAAAAACCAAGATCCCTATACTTTTCTGGTGGTTTTGATTTGTTGAATTCGAATATGGCCTCAGAATTGCTGTAGCACGTCGCACAGTGGTGCGAGTGCGGAAAAAAGTCTTTTGAAAGAGTCATATCTATCCTTTTAAACTTTATGTTTAAGTACTCTTAGATAACCCGAGCGTTTGATTTAAAAGTATTTTTTAACATATATATTTTATGTTCTGATTTACAAGCCCTCAAAGTTGAAAAATAATTTTACTCAAATCGCGAACCGTATTTTCAACAAATTTTGAGATGTCTTTTTCCGAAGTTTCTTTAAATAAATTCCCTAGTTTCTTAAATAATTTAATTGGTCTATTTTCGATTAGCTATCTACAAAAAAAAAATTGATTATTTATAAAAGTCACCTTCTATAAGTAGCCTGAAGCTTTAGTACAAAGAAAAAATGCTTTTTTTTAAACTTTTTGATTTAAAAAAAAGCGCCAAAAGATACCAAGAAAATAAGTATGCCAGCGTATGCTCTACACATTCACGTTAAAGCACAGAAAAAATCAGCTGCAGATGCGTGCAGATGTGGAAGTTATGCTCAAAAATGTTTCACTAAATTGCATTTCAAAAAACTCCGTCTTGACGGTGGTGCTTACCAAAAACTTTGATTTCTTCGTTATTAAATGTCAGAATGAACTGGTTAAGCCCATTGTTTTAAGAAAAAATGTCAAACTTTATTTTAAAAATACAACAAAATTAATGCATTGACCCAGGTCTGAGAATTTCGATTTTTGCGAAACCATTTATTTCTGCCTGGAAAATTTGTCAACTTTCAACTCAATTTTCTTGAAAACAACACACGAAAAATAATATAGTTTTATGATATTTTGAATTATATGATAGAGCTTAATACAAAATAAAGAAAAGGATTAGGATTAAAAAAGGATTAAAAGGATTAAAATAGGCGAACGTCAGTTTACAATCAAACACGAACTCATATTCACAATGCTGGACGGGAAGACAGCCCAATGTGTAATAGAAACTCCTGCAGCTTCTTCCTGTTTTATATGTGGAACTACAACTTCTGGAATGAATAACCTGACAAACATAAGAACCAAAGCTGTAAACAGGGAAGCTTTGAAAATGGGAATGTCTCTTCTTCACGCTCGGATAAAATTTCTGGAGTGTATCCTCCATGTTGCCTACAATTTGCCATTTAAAGCATGGAGAACCAACAATGAGACTCACCATATTAGCGGTGCTCAGAGGAAGGAAATTCAGCAGGAGTTTCGTGAAAAAATGGGCATCATTGTCGATCTTGTAAAACAAGGTACGGGGACAAGTAATGACGGCAACACCTCCAGAACCTCATCTTAGCATTATAAAATTACTACTTCATAATTGTTTTTATTTATTTTTTATGTATTTATCTATTTATTTATTTAATTTTGTAATATACATAGTTAATAATAATATTTTATTCAAAACAAAAAGTTAAGATTTTACTAAAAAAAACTATTATTTAAATATAACATCAAAACCCTCAAATTTTATAAAAATGTCAATAACTTTTTTTCTAATAATTTTTTCTTGACCAACTTTTGACCAAGCATGTATAAGATTAGTCTTAATATTTGTGTTAAATTTTATTAAAATTCGTTTAATAGTTCAGATTTTACAGACTTTTTTCCACTCTCCCATACAAACATCAATTTTAGAAAAATGTCAATAACTTTATTTTAAATTATTTTTTTTTTCAACCAAATTTTGACCAAATATGTACAAGATTAATTGAAACATGTTTGCCAAATTTCATTTAAATCCGTTGAACCGTTCAGATAAAACAGACTTTTTTCCGCTCTCCCATACAAACCAAACCACTGTGCGTCGCGTTTATGAGATATTAAAATCTAAAGTTTTAAAAAAATATGTTTTTGATGCTATTTTGGTGTTACAGTAGACTCTCGTTAACTTGAACACATATACGAAACCACGTCTGTTCAAGATAATGGCTGTTCAAGATAATTGATTGTTTAAGTTAGTCGATCAAACCAACAAATTATTCTGGTTTTGCATTCTTTTGCCCAAACTTGAAGCATTTTCTTTTCTTTATGTATCAAAATTATATTTTATTGTTTGCTTAAGCCTATTTTGTACTTTTTAATACTTTAAAAATTCGCACTTCATTTTACAAAACTGACTTAAAAATAGAAGCTCGTAAGCTCCAAAAAAAAAATAGAAACTTCGTGAGATTTCCCTTACACAAAATTCATTTATGAACGTGGTGAGCCATAAAAAAAAATATTAAAATTATTCAAATAAAATTTGTTTGAAATTTGTTTAAGCTTAAGAGTTTGCAAATATCTTAATTAAAGTGTTTGTGAAAAAATTCAAATAACCGAGCCTTGAAAATTGCTGTTGAAGTTATAGAATACCTACAAGGTAAAATAAGCACGTTTTGTAGTTATAATATATAGTTATAGGGTCAGTTGGGGTAATTGAGGACAGTTTTTGTAATTTCAAAGACATCAAAATTTTAAATAAAAAAAATATTTGTCTATTAGAAGCAAAATTGTACTTTTAAGAGAGGAGCTTATAAGATAATGTCTAATGTTCTTTATCTAATGACTTTAATCACGCTTAAATGCACATAAGGCGCAATACGTTGATGTTTTCATTTCCCCTTGCAAAGTTCCCATTTACCCCCCAAATCAGGGGTAAATGGAAACTTCTTTCTGCTTTCCCTTGCTTGATATAGACTTCGGGATGGGAGAAATGTGAACAAAGATGAATTTACTATGAAACACAACCTATTTTATTAATTTTGTTCAATGTTTCCTTTTACCCCATAACTCAAATTAATTGTATTAAATTGCTAAGAAAAGGCGTTTTGTAAAACTTTTAAAAAAATATTTATTTAAAATTTGTATATATGTAGTTGGTATTTATGTTTTATTTTAGAGGATAGATTAGTTTTTTATTTTTTCAAAGCGAATTTTGAGTAAGCTTTTTTCTCTTACATTTACTTTTTTTTTAAATTTGTAGTGAACTCTGGTTCCCACCATAACCATAGTTGGATTTGAGGGAACACCAACGATATCTTCAATACGAATAGTCTTCTTTTCGGATGGAATCAATGCGAGTCTTTTGTGTAGAATAATTAAGAATAATTACTTCAATCATATCAATTTCCTGACATGCTTCAACTATGCAAACATATTTGAATGTCAATGTAAGCCTGCTTCCTTCTTTGAACTTCATCAAAGCAAATTGACCTTCTTTAATATTCGATTGGTTCACAGGGTTTAAAATTTCGTTTTCCTCATCTTCAAATTCTTCGTTCCATGGACTATCTTCATCATAAATGATATTCGTTTCATCTTCGGAGTCATCTGAACTAGAACTTGAGGATCTTTTTTTCTTAAGGGATTGCTTGGTTTGACTAGCTTGTTTAGCTAGTTTAGTTTGTTTTACCTTAATCTTCGATAGTATTTTTGCTTGTTTTTTTTCCTCTGCGTCCCTCAATTGCTTAAGAACTTCGTCTATTGTCAAAACTTCCCCATATGTCATTTGTTTTAGCCTTGGTATGGTTTTTTTGGTTCGTTCGGAAAATTCGTTATTGAAGAACTTGCATTTCAAAAAAAAACCCCTAATAGCACCTATTGAAGAGAGAAAAATCTATCATCTATCTAAATAAAACTTAGGTACCTACGAAAAAATTTCTGCATATCTAGGTAAACAAGAAATATTTTTACCTTAAAATTTACTCTTAAAATTGCCTACGTAGGTATCATACTTTGTACTATTTGGTGTTCTTCTCTGTCAGGCGTACTATTTCAATTGAGTTTTCAAGAATATTGTGTTCGGAAACTAGGGAAGGTAGGTAATGAATCCGTGCTTCGTCCAAAACTTCACCGGAAAGGTGAGTCAAATTAATATTATTATGGTTTGGAACCAAGGAAAGTTGTGTTCTGCATAGCAAACTTCTTCAGTGCCTAGTTTAGAAAAAAATGTCTACCTTATTTTAATAAAAAGCACATCTAATTAGGTAAGAATTGCTTACTTTCTATTTCAGGAGCTGAATCACCTAGTACAATATTTTTGACCGAATTTAAAAGACGATTAGTATGATTTTTGTGACGAAATACTTAAAAACCGCGAACTATGGATTTTGCGGATTCAATTAAAATTAATAAACAAACGAATTAAAAATTAAGATAATAAAATGTGCAACCGGCACACGCGAAGAATATGATCGAATTAACAACTGTCAAAACGATCGAAGAAAGATGAGAATAAAAATAGAAGACAAAATACTGCAACAACGATGCAGCCAACCGGCTAGTCAGCTGGGGGTGTGTTCGCCGAATTTTAATGGGAATTAAAAAAAGTAGATAACTTATGCGTCGAATAAAAAAAGATGTGATTGCAAAAAAAGGTAAATACAATAAAGGTAGGTGTAGGGGCGTAAGTACTTACGCTAAAGGGTGGGCGACGGGAAGCTTTTATGGTCGTTTGCCTTGACCGGTAGCTGAAAATATTTCTTCAATAAATTGATAGAAAACAAATAGTGTATAATTCCCTAAGGGGAGATTAAATATTTATTTAAAAAAAGGTCTGGAAAACCTTGGCTTACGCCTGAATTAAAACCCAAAATCTTTTCAAGAATAAAATAAAAATACAAAAAGGTAATTGTTCAAAGAACAAATTAAGCAAATTAAAAAAGAAAAAAAAGAACAGAAGATAAACCAAACAAAGAAAACCAAAGCCGCAAGAATGGACCGCTATCACCGGTCCCGAAATCAACCGTATAAAATAAACTACGTTAAAAGGGTCACGAGTCCCAAAATTACAGGGATTAATCACACGAAATCAAAGGCCAACCGAAAAGAATATTTTAAACAATTTCCCACAAAACGAATTAGCAAAACTAAATTTCACTCTACTTATCTTTTGGATTTGTAACTCCTCTTTTCCTCTTCCTCTTCTTTTTCCTGCTACTCTCCAATCCGCCCCGTTCTGGCGATTACTTTCTTAAAAAAAAAATGACTCCTTCCACAAACAATTTTCAAGCACTTTTTAAAAATCACCAACTATTTCTATTAAAACTATTTTTCAAAATTTTCCACTTTCTTTAATTCCTTTTTTTTCTTTTTCTTTTCTTCTTCTCAAAATTTTAAATCCTCTTTCGGCTCTAACAGTCAACCAAGAAGAGGTTGTTTTTGCCTAGCTTTTTGTCTTTACCGGCCTCTCTCTCACGCACATATTCTCACACTCATACATATGGTTTTCGTGGAACTCTGTTACGGTTACACTCCGAGGTTGAGTTCCAACGAAACTATCTCTCACTCACACATTCAATGGATTCCCCGAGTTGTTGGTGTCGTCCCAAAACTTGACGAATCCAAGGCCGGAACAAGACATATTCACAATAACAAATTTTGAGAAGAAAACAAAAAAAAACTATAAAAAGTTGAAAATATATATAGATAGATATTTCAATGCTTTATTTTTTCGAGGGTAAGGAATAAGAATATTTTTGAAGTTTGCGACTAAAATTTCGTGACGCAACATGGACGAAAAATGCAGAAAATTGCGAAACAATGGCTTTCTTTGGAGTTTATCACTTGTGGATCGAAAACTATCAATTGATGCATCCAGATGAAATATGTTTTTTGATGCAGAAGTAACAAACAAAAAAATGCCGCACCGTCTTTTGTACTTAAAACTCAATTTTTTGACTCTGAATAAGAAAAACGCAATTTTGTACTGGAGTTGTCATGTTTTTGCACTGCACATGAAATTTTTGAAAAATACAAATATTGTTAGAGGTACCGAATCCTTCGAAATGTGACTCTCAGACGGTGATTGAGCTTAAATAAAGCGCTACACCACCTCCACCAGAGCGATGCCTGTCTGCACGTATTAAGTTGTAACCCTTTAAATTATAATGAACATCATCAATTTCTTTTCGAAACTAGGTTTCTGAGACACAAACGATGTCAACTTTAGACCCTGCGAACAATCCACGAAATTCATCTATTTTTTTGTGTAAGCTTTGTGCGTTTATATGACAAATATTTAACCCGTGTCTCTGCTCACAAAAGATATTTAACATAGTACGCAGGTTATTATTCATACCACTGCTGCTGGAATGAAAACCATTACTAGTAAGCATTATAGCTAATTAGATTCGACAGAAAAAGAAAAGAAACTATATTTGGTTTAAAATTATTACAAAATGCAATAAATATAAAAAAAATAATTTAAAGAAAGAGGAAAATATTTTGACTATTAATAATTGAAAAAATAAAGAAAAGTAGTAAAATTTTTAAGATTGATGATTTAAAGAAAAATTATTCTTATTATTAAAAGAACTTATGTTTGGCTCTGCTGGTTCATGTAACGATGCTGCTGCTGCGTCTAAGCTTTCGCAGGTATCCACCACGAAAGCTCTACCACTAGATGTTGTTGTCATCATCATCAGGGTATGCATGCAACATCGCACAGTGGCCCGAATTGACTTTTTTGGTTGCAAAAATCATATCTCTTAAACGATTAAAGATATCACCACAATTTTTTGTATTATATACAGGGTGCTTCAGAATCTGCTGCTGAAATAAGAAGTCTTAGTCAAGTTGGTTAACATAGTTGGTACTTAATTTTAAAAAGGTTGAAAGTAAATTTATGAAGTAAAGAAAGAAAGAAAAGAAAAGAAAACAACCCAAATTGAGTGAAAATGTGGCAAAACAAATCTTTTTTTATTAATGGTTTTTTTTTATTTCATTTTTATTTTTTTATAAAAGAGTCCTTATAAGGATTTATAAAATATTGTATTAATAGATTACAATTCAAAAAGTAGAAAACTAAAATAAAAGGAACAAAAATTTACATACAAACATTAAATTTCTTGGAAACTATCATCTAAGTCTGGGGAAATGCGTAACAAACTTATCATTTCTGGTGAGTATTGGGCTTTCAGATCTTTTTGGGTTCTTTCATGCCTCAAGGAAGAAATAAGTGGATCGAAAGAGATTGGTAGCATGTTAAATAAGTCTTCATTCTGCCGAATTCTTAAAATTTTGCACGTATTTTGAAATCTGTATTTCTTGTAGTCTTTATTTTTGTACTCTTGGGCTTCTTTTGACAATTCTCCAAGTGGTAGAGATTGGTATTCGATTATATTTTGAATAAGAACCAAAATTTTATGAAGAGTAGGTGTAAGAAGTTTTTCAAGGTACTTTTGTTTCAATAATTCTGCGATTTTTTTGGTGTACTCTCCAAATTTAAAAGTACTCACTTCTTCCCTGCAATTCAAAACCTTAAATATTATTTTGATCCTAGTTATAACCTCTTCATTGACCCCAGTTATTCGAGCGGTTGCCTCCGATTGTTCAAAAAAATCACCTTGAAGTGTTTTCATCATTGCTATTTCAAAATCCTTGCTTTGGTTTATCCACATCAAGTCCAAGCTCATCGCGAAAACGCCTTTGAATCTCTCGTTTTCTTCTTATTTCTGCCTCTTTGATCCTAATAGATTCATCAAATTCCTTTCCCTCTTGTCGAAGTGTATAAGCAAGTTTCAAAATAAATTCCATGCACATGATTCTAGCATGTAATGGAGAGATTCCATTTTTTCTTAGTAGCGCAATGAAAGTGTTTTAATTTTGCTTCATTTTCCGGTAAATTTTCAGGGGATAGTTGGTGTTCACTTATTACGGCAGAAATAAACCCGTCAATACTATTATTTTAAAAAAAAGTACAAACAAAATATTGTATGGTATATCCATTTTAAATAATTTTTCCTTATAAAGGGGTTTTCAAAAGGGACGCTACAAAAGTAGAGCCACAGGGACAGCAAACAACGCCATATTTCTTGTCGCTCTTTTGACATTTCTCTTCAGTAAGGTTTGTCATTTCATGATGGAAAGATATACGAGCCAACAACGAGTCGAAATTATTCAAATTTACTACCGAAATCCGGAGTCAGTGGCCTCAACGTTAAGAGCGCTACGTTCAATTTATGGTCGTCATAATCATCCTAGCAGATCAACAATTGAGCATCTAGTGGACAAATTTTAATCCACAGGCACAGTACAAAATGTTCCCGTGCCAGTGAGACGGAGAAGTGCCCGTAGTGTCGAGAATATTGCTGCCGCTGAGGCTTCAGTTGCAGAAAGCCCAAGGGTGTCTCTCACACGTCTTTCTCAAGCGTTGGGCATCTCTGTGACGTCGTTGTGGTGACTTTTGCGACTTTTGACGCAAGAATTGAAGCCGCTTGACCACCAGAAGCGTCGTATGTTCGTAAATTGGGCTGAGCAACATCTTGAAAATGATTCGGATTCATCGGATCATCTTCAGCGATGAGGCTCATTTCTGGATGAATGGCCTCGTTAATAAACAAAATATGTGGTATTGGTCAGGCAGCAGTCCACCCGTACTCCATGAGTTATCATTGCAACCCGAAAAAATTACGGTTTGCTGTGGGTTATGGGCCGGTGGCGTCATTGGGCCGTACTTCTTCCGTGATGATCAAGACCGGCACGTTACTGTGAATGGGGATCGCTACCGTTCAATGATTACCGAATATTTTTGGCCCTAATTGGATGATATGGTCTTGGAGGACATGAGGTTCAAACAGGACGGCTGACGCCAAAAGCCACACAGCGAATGTCACTATCAATTTATTGGAAACCAAGTTTGGAGAACGTGTTGTCTCACGAAATGGTCCAGTCGCTTGGCCGCCTCGGTCGTGCGATTTGACGCCGTTAGACTATTTCCTGTAGGGCTACTTCAAGTATATGGTCTATGCCAACAAGCCAGCGACGATTGATGAACTTCGTACGAATATCGAACGTGAAATTGCAGCAGTATCGGCCAATTTATTCTTGAAAACCGTCGAAAATTGGGTTCAGCATCTGTACTTCTGCAAGTATGCCCGTGGTGGCCATGCAAAAGAAATCGAGTTCCATACATAATGGCATCGAACGTAGTTTCACAGGAATAAAGAATTTCGTTGATATCCAAAACCGGTTTGCTTTATTAAAAAAAACTTTTGTAGCGCTCTTATTGAACGACCCGATACAACTGCTCGATCACTCGTTTAAATTTGGAATGATAATTCTATCCCATTGTTTTATTTTGTATACCTTAAAACTAAATACCTGTACAAAAAATATTCAATTTTATGACATTCCAATAAGGTAATCTGTTTACCTACCTAAAAATAGTCTAATCCAGTTAAGAACCCTTATCCATCAAAGTACCTGACAATAATTAATCATACCCGAAATCAAAACCATTCATACTTAAAAGTTTTATTAGGTGTTGCACGAAATAAGTTATAAAACCGTTTTAAATAGCTAAGCATAAAATATTTATGTTTTCCTTCTAAATTACAAAACTGTTTTATTTAAAACTAAGACTCATACCTGCAAAACAAAAAAATAATATTTTCCATGTTTTTTTTTCACTTGAAAAAAATAATCAGAAAAAATTAATGACTTTCTCAAATCAAATCTCAACTCAAACTCTGCAACTTTATGCAGCTGAGTTTTTGGTACAGTTTATTATCTTCTTATTTGTGAATCGATCTTCAAAATCTATATTTTATAAGAAATTGGACTAGACAAGAAGAAGAAATATTGCTGGTCATAAGAAAAAAGAAAATTTTTATGAATAACTATATGTATCTAAGTATCTAAAACAAAAAAAATTAGTACTGTCATGAAACTCAGTAAAAACGTATGATTCACCATGAGAATAAAGAATCAAAAGAGTTTATAATAATTTTTTATATCGAAGGATGTTTTTTTAAGGGGTAGAGGGGGGAAAGATGTGGTGTATCAAACTAAAAAAAATAACCTTGTTACAACCTTAGTTCTTAATGCTGAATCAAATGATACCAAAACCAAGTTAATACGCCCTCCGAGAAAAAATGTACTTTCATTTTTATCTTAGCATGACTGTATTTTCAGTGAAAAAGTTAAATATTTCCGAAAACTAATTGAAAATATTGGTCCGATGGCGAAACTTGACATCAATTTGGCTTGGGTGATATTTAACTTTTATACTGAAAATACAGTCATGATAAGATAAAAATGACAAGAACTGTTTTCGCGGAGGTCGTATTGACAGGCGACATCAGCCAAGGCAACAGCAGCAGCTAACATAGATCTGCAACTAAACTCTTCGCGCTCTGACGAAGAGATAGAGTACATGTCCGAAGGGGAAGAGGGACTGTATAACACGGGTGATAGTAATATCCTCGATCTCTCAACACCAGAGGCGTCCGCAGAAGAAGATTGCGAGGCGCAAATTGAGAACGATGACGAAGAA
Source organism: Dasysyrphus albostriatus (assembly GCA_946251815.1). Taxonomy (NCBI): domain Eukaryota; kingdom Metazoa; phylum Arthropoda; class Insecta; order Diptera; family Syrphidae; genus Dasysyrphus; species Dasysyrphus albostriatus. The sequence goes on from OX276335.1 coordinate 102,215,843, forward strand.
CAAGCCATCAGCCAGAAGATCGGTTACATTCAAGGGGAGATGGAACGCCTGAATGCCATCCTTACGCCCCTGATCTTGAACTTGAAGCGGAAACAAGAAGCTCGCCGCAAAAAAGAACAAATGGAGCGCGAGCAGAAAGAAAACGCACGACAGGCGCCACTGAAAGGGGCCCAAAATCAAGTGCGGCAACCAGCAGAACAGCAACAAATACAAAACATTGTAGCACAGCAGCAACAAGAACAGCTGCTATAACAAAAGCTTCAAACAGAACAGCCACAGCAACAACCAAAACAAAAACAACAACAAAACCATAAACAAGGTAGTCAAAAACAACAAAATAAGCAGCAGCAGTCACAACAACAACAACAGAAGAGGAAGCAGCAAAATGAACACCAGAAGCAGCCACAGCTTCCGGGAAACAAGAAAGAAAAGGTGCCACCAATCAATACGTACAAGATGGAGTTACAGGATACCATTGAATTATGTAAGTCGGCCATAGGCCAAAATTTCACTATAAAAAGATTAAGTAAAGATAGACATGCTATTCACTGCTTCACAGTAGCTCAGCATAAAATTATTAAAAATTTATTAAAAGAATCCACGACTGAGTTCTTCAGTTTTACCCCCAAAGTGGATAAATATCAAACGGTCCTTCTGAAGGGCATAGATTCCTGGAACCGGAGGTGCTCTTAGATGAGCTCCGTAAGAAAGCGAGTGACGATCTCATCTTTATAGGGGTCAAGCCGTTTACTACAGTCAAGGCCCGACGGGAGAAGCAGTCTTTGCCGTTTTTCCTACTTCAACTTTCGCCCAGCAGCAAACTGGATAGTCTGAGGAATATCTCCGTCCTCAACTACCAGGTTGTAACTTGGGATAAATTAAAGAGACGCGGTGACATGCTTCAGTGCATGCGCTGTCAAAGGTTCGTCGCAATCTTCATACGAAAAGGCATTAATCATAAAATTATATATAATAGTTATCTACGTAGATTTCGTCTGTTAGAGGCGTGCATCGTATGCATTCCTCTCCAACAGGGGAAGCGAATGTATGTGATCGCGGCTTATGCCGGCATCACCTCAGCCAACTGATTTTATGACAGAGCTTGCAAAACTTTTCGAAGGTCTACACTTGAGCTTGGACGAAAATTACTTTTTCATGCCCGGTGATTTGAATGCCAAACACTTAGATTGGGGAAATCAAGTACAGAAGAGGTATTCATCTTTTCAATTAGATGAGTCAGTATAACGCTGAATATCGTATAGAACTGCTGGCTACGGATCGGCCATCGTTTCCAAGAAGCGGTGCCTATCTGGATTTATTGCTATTAGACGCAAGACTGACAATTACTGACACTGTGGGTCAAAGAGACCCACAGCTTCCGAACGAGCTCGTTAAGTTGGATGAGTATAAACCTGTGCATACTAAAAATTACAGTAAGGTGCGCTGGCCATGCTTTACCAACGCCTCATCGAGCGAAATCAGTTCGAATAACATATCCCCACCAAATGACAGAAATTTGACAAATAACGAAATAGACCAATACTTAGAACAAATGGATGAGACAATCAAACGAACAATGAACAGAACAATACCGAAATACAAACAACGGGACGCAACCAACATGTACCGGAACGCGACCATTGGCGCATTAGACAGACAAAAAAGTGGACTGCTGACAAGACTAAAACTCTTGTACCGACGGTTTACTGACCCTCACGATCTGGAGATTGGGACACTAAAGTCGTCGATCAAGAACATCAACCAACTAATTAAAGAAAACAATCGGTTGTCAGTTAATTTGTATTGGGATAACAAAATTCGGGCCGTTAACGCTAGCGACCCAAGCATGTTTCCCCAAATTAACAAGATATTTAGAAGGAATGATCAGAACGATCTTCCGTGCCTTAAGCTTCAGAGAACGACTGACAACAGAGACGTACCTCTGACAGCAGGAATTAATCCAGAGGACGCCGTCCTCTTACTGTCGAAGATCCGCAGGAGAAAGTGGAGGCTGTGGGGGCTGCTTTCCAGCAAGTGTACAAGGTGAATGCGTGCATTCGCCCGAATCACGACCTGGAAAACAGAGCCTTGCTCCATCACTTCTACCTTCGGAATGACATCACGCAATGGCGATCAGAGAACCTAGGTTTCACCGGGTTCAATGAAGATCATTTGGCAAACGCCATAATCGCCTAGCGAAATGGGCCCAGTTCCCTGTTAATTACGAAGGTGGAGCTCCAGCTCATCTTCGATTCATTAAAGAAGAAGAAGTCAGTAGGAGTCGATGGCATATCCAACGTTATAACTACTTCGACATTTACCTCAAGAAGCAGTAGACATTTATACCACTCTGTTTAAAAACGCTCTGAATAATGCATATTATCCAGTGCGGTGGAAGACAGCTGTGGTGCATCCTCTCCCGAAAAAGGGAAAGGACAATTCCAATCCGGCAAATCTCCGGTCGATAAGTCTTCTTCCGAGTATCAGTAAAGTATTCGAAAACGTTATTAATAGAGCTCTGTCTAAGTGGGCAGAGGACAATAATATCATACCTGACGATCAGTTCGGTTTTAAGGCGGGACATGACACCATTCATGCCGCGTCTACACTTGTTTCTGATGTCCAATGGAATAAATCTAAGAAGCAGTGTGTGGGTGCCTGTCTGGTTGATTTTGAGAAGGCCACCGACACCGTATGGTTAGGGAGTCTTTATCTAAAGCTGTCCAGACTTGGCATTAGTAAACCACTATTATGCCTTATGATATGCTCAATGGCAGAAAGTTTGTTGTCAAAAGTGGAAATGTTACAATAGAATAACTTTTGTATGTGAAATTGAATGTGTAGAAGTAAGATAGAAAAGTATTATAACAGCTAGACGAATTAGTATATAAGGAATATTGAGATTGAATATCAAATGAAAAAAGATATATTTTAACCATGCAATGTGAACTAACTAAATTTGTAGTCGCATACCCTATGACATCAAAAGATTCAACAACAACAGCAAAGACTTTAGTGGAAGAATTTATTCTTAGATATGGACACTTAAAGATACTAAAATCAGATAAAGGTACAGAATTCAATAACGAACTTATGAGCAATATATGTTCGCTATTAAAGATAAAACAAACATTTTCTTCCCCATATCACCACCAAACTATAGGTGCCCTTGGAAGAAATCATCGGACACTCAATGAATTTTTATTATCAAATGTCAATGACAATGAATGGTACAAATGGGTTTCATATTTTACATTTGCATACAATACAGCACCACATATAGACACTGGGTATTCATCATATGAACTCGTTTATGGGAAACTACCATGCTTACGAGCAGATACGTTAAATAACAAAACAAAAATTTATAACTATGACAACTATGCTCATGAGCTAAAAGTCAGGTTGCAATATGCACTTAGCAAAGCCAGAGAAATGGAAATAAAAATAAAAGAAAAAAGAACAGCAACGCAAAATAACAAATACAATAATAGGTTAGATCTAGGAATATGTGACTTAGTGTTGCTAAAAGTAGGAAATAGAAAGAAAAATCAATCACCTTATATTGGTCCATTTAAAATAATAAAAAGAAAATGAGTCAATTCAGTAATTGATAAAAATGGAATAAATAAAGAAATACATAATAACCTTATAAAACCTTATAAACAATATTATGATTTATAAAAAAAAGGTAATTACATTTTATATAAACATACTATTTTATATCATTAAGCAAAGATTTTAATTTAATAATGTAAATAGAAATAGTTAAAAAAAAAAAAAAAAAACAAATTTTAGCTTGTAAAAATAAATCTTCCAAATTATGACTAGTAATAATTTTGGAAATATGATTTTACCACTAACATTTTTCTTAAGGGTGAGGGTGTAGTGTATCAACATATGCGCCGCCACTGCCCATTTAACAAATGAGTGACATAACATGTAAAATGAAATCGAGTATGTCAGTCATAGCGTAACATCAGCATTCTACTCGATTGCATTGATTTTCACTTGATAGTAATAAGATCCTTACTCAGATATTGTAGCCAATAGGAAAATAGAATAACTTTTGAATGTGAAATTGAATGTGTAGAAGTAAGATAGAAAAGTATTATAACAGCTAGACGAATTACTATATAAGGAATATTAAGATTCAGTAAAAACCAGACTGGTGTTTTGAACACGAAAATAAAAGTTTAAAATTTTATTGTCTCAATCTGGCGGTGGTTATCGCTTTAACCAACACAGCGTGGTACGCTCATTTACCGATAGCGTAGTACGCTTAAATTACCAAAAAACTAGGGACCTTAAACACCACACATTTAACAGCTGTTTCATAGATATAATATTATTTCCACATGAAAGCCCGTCATCCACATAAAGGGCTAAGTAAGTTATAGATTCATTAGACTTACAGACAAAAATTCATGGGTCAGCTTTTGATTGTTCCAGTCCATATTGTACTAAAAATTCAACAATTCTTTTGTTCCATTGCCTCGATGCTTGCTTAAGACCATACAAGCTTTTATTTAACAGACAGGCTTGGTCTCCATTTTCAAATCCATATGGTTGTTCCATGTAGATACATTCCTCTAAGTTTCCGTGCAAAAACGCGGTCTTCACGTCAAACTGAAAAATTTCAAGATTTCGTGCCGCTGCTATTGCCAACAATGTCCTAACAGAATCGTATCTAACGAAAAAGCGAAAGTTTCTGCATAGTCGATACCATACTTCTGTGAGCAACCTCTTACGACCAATCTCGCTTTATATTTATCTATCGCACCGTTTCCTTTGTACTTTATTTTAAACACCCACCTGTTAGTGATGACATGCTTTGCCTCCGTTCTTGGAACTAACACCCATGTTTTGTTGGCTTCCAGTGAGTCAATCTCTTCATTTATGGCTTCTAACCATTTTCGAGAATCATCGGCTTTCATTGCGTCTTCCAGCGTCTTCGGCTCCAGCTCACATGCACAAACTTCAGCTACAATTAGTTCTTCCTCAGACAATTCTTCGTAATTTGGCTTTGTACCTTGCCTCGTAATGTACGGACTTCTTGGAGTTGGAAGTTTTGGATTTTTGTAGACTCTCTTAGGTTTTGTGCTTTTAGTGCAAGCATCATCTTGCAAATCAAATGATTCATTTTCATAATTTGGCTTACCTGAGTCATATACATCAACTATTTCGTGGAGTTTGGGTTGTTCTTCATTGAATATGACATCTCTTCTAATTAGAATTCTTCTGCCAACAGGATCAAAAATTCTATACGCTTTGCTTTCCTCGTTATAACCAATCATCAAGCATTTTATTGAATTTTTCTCCAATTTGGTCCTCTGCTCCTTGGGAATGTGAATATAAACCTCACTGCCAAAAATTCTTAGATTTTTCACCGAAGGTTTCGAACCAAACCACTTTTCATAAGGAGTAGCTCCACTGATTGTATGGGATGCTGTTCGATTTTTCAGGTAAACAGCGGTGTGGGTAGCCTCTGCCCAAAGATACAAGGGAAGTTGTTTTTCATGTAGCATTGATTTTGCACTCTCTATGATTGTTCTGTTCTGCCGTTCTATAAAAACATTCTGCTCTGGAGCTCTTGGCGTTGTCACTTCATGTTAGAAGAAAATATCGAACAGGCTCGTTGCAAAATTCTAAGTCACCATCTGATCGCAAGCGTCTAATAGAATGTCCACAGGCTTCAACTCATGTGCAAAACTTCATTAGATTGACTAACACATCTGTTTAATTTTTGAGAAAGAAAACAAAGCAGTATCTTGAAAAATCATCTTTTAACAACATAAAATAATTGGCACCACTAATTGATGAAATGCTCATCTTACCACAGAGATCAACATGAAAAATTTCCCCAGCAATACCAGACCACCTAGCTCCTGACTTCGGAAAAGTCTGACGATGTTGCTTACCATATGAACAACCTGCACAAAATGGGTCCGAACTTGCCATGTGGTTTATTTTCATATCTTCTACAACGCCTCTGTTGCTCATTTCACGAAGTGTCTTAAAGTTCACATGACCTAACCTCTCATGCCACAGCATTAATGTGTTAGATGACACAATGTTTAGTTGAGCTGTGTTTGCTGGAGCCAAGTTCATCCTATATAGCCTGTGCTCTCGAGTTCCATCCGCAATGATTGTGTGATTTTTCATAAAAATGACACGTTGAGCACCTTCTTCAAAAATAACCTTCATACCTTTTTCTGTGGCTCCCGAAACAGATGTCTGCCAAGATCTGGAACAAAAAGAACATCTTTAATGGTATGAATAATATTTGCTTCTTTAGAACTCGTAGTATGGACATCGACGTCACCAATTCCTCCAACCCGTACTTCACATTTTCCTTCACCAAATGTAAAGAAGCTCTTGAACCACTCCCTCTGAAACGACATGTGATCAGTAGCTCCCGAGTCTGCATACCACATGTTTCTTATCTTTCCTTGGGTTGTTGCTGATTGCAAAATGAACAAATGAGACATTCCATCAGAAATTGACACCTGACAACTTGGATGGCCTTTGCTTGGTTCGTTTTGAGGACCATCAAGTTTATACTGTCGATCTTGCTGACGTTTAAAACACTCTCTGGCCCAATGGCCTTGCTTTTGGCAATAATTACATTTACCTGATCGTCGCTGTCTATTATTATTGTTTGATACTTTGGGATTATATTTGTGTCTCACTTTGCTGCTGCTCGCAGCGTAAGCTGCTCTGGTTGTTGTATTGTTCTCTCCATTATTTGTTCGAAGATTAATAAGTGACTCTTCATTGACTAAGTGGTCAGTCAAACGTTCGAGGTTCTGATCAGTACGTGACACTGCATACCACGCGGTTTTTACATGATCAAACTTACTTGGTAGACTACTCAGAATCTTTACAATCACTACTGGCTCTTTTTGCTCAAGATTCATGTCTTTCAAGCGCTGCGTGAGTGATGTCGCTCTTGCTATGCAATCAGCCATGCTTTCTTCCTCTTAGAATTTGCAGTTAATAAACTTTTCAAGAAGTACTTGAGCTGACTGCTCACTTCTTTCTGAGTGGACAGTTTTCAATCTTGACCACATTTGTGCAGTGGTACTGCAATCTGTAAGATATTTTTACTGCTCTAGCTCTATTCTTCTCATTAAAAAATGCTTGTGCTTCAGCATCTTTACCATCCCGAATTTCAGTGTTGGTACTTGGCCTTTCTCTTGTTCCAAGAATATACGGTTTGAGTTTATTTTCAGTCATACAAATTTCCATCTGCCTTCTCCAGAGTTGATAGTTCTGCCCGTTGAAACGATGAATGTGGTAAACTTTTGATTCAGCCATACTTAACCTTGGTGTCTCTGGCACTTGAACCCCGAAGTTAACTTGATTAATCCCTTCTGATGTTTGATCCAATAAAGTTCTATGGTCAATTGCAGGATCGTCTACTGAAGTTATATTATTCGATTTCTTCGCATCCATAGAAAAAATGTGGTTATTTACTGAACAATGGACAGGAAAATACCTGGGCCAATAACCTTTTGAAACTGAATAAATATATTTTTAAATAAAGACAACAAAGCCATTAGTTAATTCAAGTTGTATTTAATTATGAATGATTAATGATGAAAAAGATAATTATTGATTAGAAATTGAATGTATGACTTATCTTTACAAAAGCTCAAGGCAGAAGAAAGAATTCAATTTGAGCATACGCAAATGGCAGGTTAAAACAAAATAAAATTGACATTTTATGATTTGGTATAGTTCAGTGATAACATCAGAATGTGGAAGTTGCTTTAATGAAAGCGATATTTCCAACAACAGCCTTAGAGGAAGAGGCCTCCAAGACAACCAGTACGATCTGTTATACAAAACCGAAAACCAAGACCAAGGTAAGCCTAGAACATGCATTTTAGCTAAAAAAAGCTTTTTTGTGTCCTAACCAACGCACCTCCTATCTGACAGTTGTCAGGTTGGACAACCGAAATGCAGATGGCTTACTGGTTGCCTCCACGTACTCGGCGCTTGACAGGCTGTCACCGCCGAAAGAGTGGCGCACACTTTCAACCAAAGTAACCACGAAAGGGGCAAACCTTCTGATTGGATGCGATGCTAATGCACGACATACTCTCTGGGGTAGTTTGGATTAATGAACGAGGTGAGTCTCTTTTTGATTTTATTATTGAAAATAACTTTATTGTATGTAATAGAGGTAGTACCCCCACCGTTATTTTTCCGAGTCGGAAAGTTACTTAGGGTGGAAAAATACGCTTGATGTTACCATTGGCGGATACAAGGGGGGGGGGGTCATGACCCCCCCCCTGGGGCTTTTCCCAGATATAAAATATTGGAAAGATGAATTCAATCATTAACAAAAAATTTCACTGCTCAAAGGATATAATCCACCTTCAAATTTATTTTAATTAAACGTGCGTATTTAAAGAGTTAAAACACAAAAATCAAAGTAAAAAGTACATATCGTGGGCTTTCTGTCAAAACAAATTTCAAATTTGAAAAATTGGTTAGAAGACACAAAACACCGATTTAAAAGGTAATAAAATGGAATTTTAAGATAATGAAAGGTTTTAAAACTGGTTGATAGAGCCAAAAGGAACCATGGCACAGTCACAAGACATTGATATTCGAATTCAGTAATTTTTGTTGACCAAAAGTACATTAAAATGTCATTTGCTAGGTTTTGACAGAAAGCCGACGATATGTACATCGTTCGTGAAAAGTTGAAAAAATAATTCTTCTGCCAGAAAAACAATAAAAGTTTCATTTCAAGAATAATTCAGAACTCTACTTTTTGTTTTACCGTAAAAATAATTTGAAATTGATTTGATGATTTTGTGAACATTTCTAACACCGTAAACCGAATCAGATGACAAATTTCATGGCATCCCGTATACTCTTCGAAAGGTTACTGGTCATAAAAGGGCAGGTAGTAACAGTAGATAATTTTTCAGACATAGAATTTTCAAAACGTAATACTGAACCATGAAAGAACTTTGAAAATTCCCCTCCACCGATAAATGTTATCGGTATTGCGGAGTATAACAAGTTGCAAACCATATTAAAGGCATTATTACCATCGGCTTTTAAAATTATTTCACTTAACAACAACAAGTGGAAAGTTTGTGTGAAAGACCCCGAAAGTTATCGTCTTCTGTCACGAAAACTAAACGAAGAAAAAGTAGAATGGTATACCTATGAAAATAAGTCGGAAAGACCCCTATGTGTTGTGGCAAGAGGTCTACACGCATCATGTTTAAAAGACGATATTATTAGTGATCTAAAAGAGCGCAACCTCAAAATCTTAGATGCGACAAACATTGTCAAAAGAGAGAAACAGAAAAAAGAGGGTGAAGCGATAGTGGTACAACGTGGTCTCCCACTATTTATACTTTCGTTCGATAAGACTGAAAAATTACATGAAATTTATAAAACTAAAACAATTCTAAACATCGTAGTTAGGATCGAACCTCTAAGAAAGAGCACAAGGTTAATCCCTCAGTGTAAACGCTGCCAAGAATTCAATCACACCCAACCCTATTGCAAAAAAGAGCCAAGGTGTGTAAAATGCGATGGAAAACATCTAACTGTTGACTGCAACGGAAAAAGTGAAAGTCCACCGACGTGCATTAATTGTAATGGAAATCACCCAGCAAGTTATAGGGGCTGTGAAGTAGCTAAAGAATTACAAAAGCGACGATCAAAATCTGCCCAAACACAAAGAAACCCACCAAGGCAATTAGAAACCGCGATTCCCAAGAATGCCAAATCTACGAAAGGTCCAAAACCTAGTATCCGTAAGGTTAAGAAAACAGTGTCAGTACCTTCGGAGAAAATATCGAAGCAAGGAAATGCAGAAACATATGCCCAAATAGCTGCAAAAAATATACCCGTAAATAAAGGCACTGAAACAGACCCGGTTTCGAAAGTCTTTTCAATAATTTTGTCAAAACTTGAAGAACAATGTGAAACAAATAAACTTATCTTTGATAGGTTAAGTAAGCTCGAAAATTGTTTTCGACCCAAACCTCTTTCAAAAAATATATGATGGAAAAGCTTAAAATTCTAACGTGGAATGCCAACGGATTATGGCAAAAACTTGGAGAATTGGAGATGTATATGCGAGAAAATGATATTGACATATGTTTGATATCAGAAACGCATGCCAAAAATGAATCAAATCTTAAAATCCACGGGTTTCATGACTACCACGCCATTCATCCGTCAAACAAAGCAAGAGGTGGATCATCATTGTATATAAAAGAATGCATTGAACACTCGATAGGCCTCAAAATAGAGATGGAATCAATGCAATTGAGTAGTGTACAGGTTAAAACTAAAAATATTCCTCTCAATGTCTCTTCCATATATTGCCCTACGCGTTGCAAAATTGATAAGAGTGAATTTACGACATTGATAAAGTCACTAGGTCCAAATTTAATTGTTGGTGGTGACTTTAATGCAAAGCACACCTTCTGGGCCTCATGATGCATATCTCAAAAGGGTCGCATGCTATATGAAGCAGGAATGGAAAATAATTGTGACTTTCATTCGACTGGCAAGCCAACTTACTGGCCAACTGATCCGTCGAAAATACCTGACCTATTCGATTTATTCATTGTGAAAGGAATATCCTCTAACCGTATAGAAATTTCAGAGGGCTATGACCTCTTCTCAGATCATTGTGCCGTCCTACTCATTATGAGCGAAAGCCTTGTTAAAATTGAAAAACCACCCAGGTTAACAAACAGAAAAACCAACTGCGATGGATTTAAAAAAGATATCGAGGACAACGTTGAGTTAAGGGTATCATTACAAACGCCTCTTGAGTTTGAAGACGCAGTAGATACCTTTGTTCATATAATACAAAAAGCAGCTTGGGATAACACACATTATCAAAGGCTAATGCCTCGCTTTAAAGATATAAAATACCCGCAAGAAATAAAAGATTTAGTGAAAGAGAAACGAAAAGCACGTACAAAATGGCAGCAAACCCGTGCTCCTCAACACAAAGCTCATTTAAATTGCTCGAGTAATATGCAAAAACGGCGATATCAGATTTCAAAAACCTTGAAGTTGAAAATTACATTGAAGGCTTGACAGCGGGGAAAGAATCCAACTACTCTCTTTGGAAAGCTATAAAAACAACGAAAAAACCAAAGCTTCCAGTGCCCCCGATTAAGAAAAGCCAAATTGAATGGGCTAAAAGTGACAAAGAAAAAGCGACGGTATTCGTCGATTACTTAGAGGAAACATTTAAGCCGTTCGATGGGCAAGAACTCAACGAAAATATTAATATGAATTTTACCTCAAATGAAAGCTACATAACGAGAAATGATACACTTGCTGAATTAAAAAGAGAAATAAAGAAGCTTAAGTCCAACAAAGCTCCAGGATATGACTTAATAACGGCAGAGATTTTAAAAATGCTCCCTCGTAAAGGGTTTATTAACTTCCTTTACATAATAAATGCCGCTCTAAGGTTAGAATATGTTCCGAGCCAATGGAAAGTTGCGGAAGTCATAATGTTATTGAAACCTAGCAAACCATCTCACGAAAAGAAGTCTTTCAGGCCGATTTCGCTTCTTCCTATTATATCAAAAGTTTTGGAAAGAATACTACTCCTGCGCCTGCAACCGATAACAGAAGAGAAACAATTAATACCTGAACATCAGTTCGGATTTAGAAGCAAGCATTCGACAATTGATCAAGTACATAGAATTACTGACGTAATTGAGAGAGCTCTTGAAGAAAAGAAAATTTGTTCGACAGGCGTTTGACAAGGTGTGGCACGAAGGACTCAAATTCAAATTAAGACAAGTTCTGCATGAAGAACTTTACAACATTCTAAACGGATATCTAAATGAAAGACTTTTTCGTGTAAGACACGGAAATGACTATTCTGATTTCAAAGAAATAGTGGCTGGGGTACCACAAGGAAGTGTATTAGGTCCAGTTCTGTACCTTTTATTTACACGCGATATACCTCAAACAGATGACACTATTGTAGCCACGTTTGCTGATGATACTGCAATACTAGCAGTAGGCAAAACGATTAGCGAAGCTACAATTAAATTACAAAATGCTCTTAATAATGTTAATGAGTGGACGAAAACATGGCAAATAGCGCTCAATGAACAAAAGTTAGTCCACGTGGACTTTAAGTATACAAAAATAAATAGATTACCCGTCTTTCTTAATACCGCTCGTGTTCTATTTGCAAATGAGACAAAGTATCTGGGAATGACTCTAGACGCGAAATTAAAATGGAAGCCGCACGTGAAAAAGAAATGCGAAGAACTAAAAAGTAAATTAAGAGATATGAACTGGTTACTCGGTAAATATTCAAGGCTTAGTATTGAAAATAAATTGATTTTATACCGACAGGTTCTTAAACCTGTTTGGACTTATGGTATACAACTTTGGGGTTGTACCTGCGATTCAAACTTAAATAACTTACAAACATTTGAAAATAAATTGCTTAGGTCATTTGTAAATACTCCGTTGTATATAAGAAACGAAGATCTTCATAGGGATCTCAGGATTCCTACGGTGCGGGAGGAAATAAAAAGTTTCACGCGAAAACATAGAAATTGACTATTAAAACACGCTAATTCAACGATTATTGACATTCTTGACGAGTCGAATTTAGTACGCCGTCTGCGAAGAACAAAACCTTCCGACTTGGTGCGGTGAACAGAAAACCGCTTTAAAATCGCCGATTAAGCAGGAACTTTCACCGGAAAGTAACCTGCAACACGTTACTTAACTTCGTTAAAAATAAATTGCTAGATAAGTTTCAACTTAGTTGCAATCAAGAAGTGGAGGCGGTTTTAGTGTAGTAAGAATCTCACACTTCTGTGAGCACGCGTTTTTCGGTCCTCATAGAGCCTGAATAGCAGGTTTTGCACCTACCCACGGGAAAATAACCACAAAAAAAAAAAAAAAAAAATTAAAAAAATGTATGTCACTAATGAATCTAGGTGACCTTTAATAACAATTAAGTGACCTTTGAAAAAAAAATATTTGTTTCTTAAGATAACCTTAATAAGGTAGCTAAAAATGTTGTTCAGTCACCTGGAATGAATAAAAAAAAAAAACTTTAAAATCCCATTAGAACAAATCCAAAACCAATTAATGTAGCTAGTTGACCTTATCAACGGCCTTTTGAATTAGGCACAAATTACAAAACCGTGGAAATGAAACACTCGCATTCGAGATGTTGCAAATAAAAATCCCTCTAATTATGTGACCACTCAATTTTGAGCAGGTATTCGAGATTTAGGTTGACATTTGCAAGATTGTAAGGTGAGAATGCTATGTTTTATTTTTACTTAGTGTGAGATATCATTTTTCAAGATCTATAAATAATGCAGTTTCGATATTTTAGATTATGGTATCTTGCAAACTTCTCACAGTGAAGTGCGAAAAATTGGGCGGTACTTGGAAAAACTTTTACAGTTGATTCAAAATTTTCAACTCAATAAATTTATAAAATTAAACTTTTTGGACTTTTTACTGATCGCATACACTCTTTGCAAATATCCTAAATGACGTATCGCTTGCTTAATCTCAAAATCAAGGTCAAGCAACCACTAGGCAACTAAATTGTTAATTGCGATCAACTTTCAGTTCTAGCACTTAAGGCATAGAGCAACTCGAAGACATGAGTGGTAGCAAGCCTTTTTTATGGAAAAACTACCTCATTTTACTTCGTTTTCCCAAGACAGTAATTGCTTACGCTTTCCCACTAACTTGGGTGCACCATTTTGGGAATACAAAGTTTTTTATTTTGTAATTTTGACGTTTCATGAATTTGTTTTGTTCGGGGGATGTCATTAAGGAAAGTGGTAAGTATAACAAAAGTAGCTTCTAGTTGCCAGGCAAAAGATCAAAATAGATCTTGTAAAATAAATACGATCTTATTGTAAATGAGCTAAGATTTTAAGGGCAAAAATAAACTTTTCCTAAACAATATTTTTAGTATCTAGTGGCATGATGGTTCTGGCTTTAATTCCATAATTAATTAATTTATTTAAAAAAAATATTTTCAATGGAATTAAAATGTACGGCTGTATTTCAGGTACCTGCTCTGATGTTCAAGTTGCCTGTAATTAAGAACTTTTAAAATATGCCAGTAATTACATATAAGAACATAAAAATAAATAAAATAAGGGCATTTAAATTGTTCTTTTAATTGCTTAACAACTTTTCAAATAGCTTAAAGCTTGAAACCAATTTGATAACTTGAAGAAATATGAATATAAGCACAAAAAAAATAAAAATCGTTGTAGCGATTTTCTCAAAAAGCTATTTTTATATTAAATTAAATAATAATTCATTTTAAAATACATTTATAAACTAGTTTCAAAACAATTCATCAACGCGTTCTTGAAATATTGAATTTTCAAAACAAAAATTAATATCTTCTTTAAAGGCCAACATTTATTTTTTTATTTTGATATGCAATATTATTGAGATTTTTATGGAGCTTTTGCATGCAAATTTTGATTGAAATTCTATGAAAAAATTGAAGTTCAAAAACCTTTAAATGGCAGGTATCGTTATTAACAGTTTTTCGGATTTTTTTTCCAGAATGTTCACCATACCTACAGTAATCTACTGTTTTTTATTAAATTCGTTGAAGCTGCTTTTCAGATAAATAAGCTTTTTCTTAATGGTTGTATAGCAAGTGCCGTAATTTTAAAAGGTATAAAATATCCCCTCCGAAGAATTAAAAAAAAATTACTTAAAAATTTGAAGAAAATCGCTTCAGTGGTTTAGGCTGTAGCTGTAGGTTGTCAAAGAATAGACAGACAAACAACCAGACAGAATTATGCCACCCACTTTGCTCGAATACAAAACTTGCCTTATATCGCAAGTACAAATTATTTTTGGGTGCAATACTTTATTGAAATTTTAAGAAACGTGACCCCCCCTGGGGCAAAGTCTGGATCCGCCCTTGGATGTTACTGTCATAAACAATAATTTTAAGCTTTCAGTTGAGAACTGGAGAGTATCTCTTACTAATTCTTTTTTGGATCACAGGTGGATCATTTTCAATATTAATTTTGAGTCTGAAATCCCTGCTCCCTATAGAAACCCGAAAAGAATTGACTGGAAGAAGTTCAGCCAAATCGTAAATTCCAAACTGCATACTATACTGAATTTGAGTCCAGAATCGATAATAGATCTTGAATCGATGGTGAAAAAACTTTGAAGCATCTATGAAAACTGCATTTAAAGGTTCTTGTTATATATAGCCGTTAAACCCTTCCTGCATGGTGGAATGAAGACCTGTCTAACCTTAGGAAAATGGCTAGGAAAATCTTCAATATCTGCCACAAACACAATTTTTACCAACCTCATAAAGACTGTTTGAAAATTTACAAGCATGCTATCGCATCAGCAGGGCAAAAAGGTTGGACAGATTACTGCCATTCTATTGAGAGCCTTAAAGATTCTGCAAGGCTTAGTAAGGTTCTTTCTAAGGAACATTGTAATCCTTAATTCTTCAAAAACCCTGATGGATCTTGGACATCTTCTCCGGCTGAGTCCTTGGAATTGCTGTTGTTGACACTCTTCCCGGGCTGCGAGAATAGCAACTCTGAAGCGCATAGAATTCACATCACTTAATTAGCTCGTGTAGAGCATATCAATACCGTTATAACAAAAGAAAAGATAGCCTGGGCTATTAACTCTTTCTCCCCATACAAGTCTCCAGGCCTAGACGGAATTCTGCCAATCATGCTCCAATAGCTGCAAAATATGGTAGTACCCCGGCTGGAGATGATCTTCAAAAGATGCCTCTCGCTCAACCATGTCCCAGAGTCTTGGAGACATGTAAGAGTGGTTTTAATCCCTAAAGTAGGAAGGCGAGGCCACGTATCCGCGAAGGATTTTTGACCAATCAGCCTTACCTCTTTTTTGCTTTAAACTCTGGAGCGTATTCTAGACACCCATATTAGGGACTTATTTCAGGAATGTCCCCTCAAAAACTTTCAACATGCATTGTTTGTTTAATAATGGCTTCTTACTGTACAAAACAATAAGAAATTACGAGTATGTAAATCCTGGCTTCTTACTGTACAAAACAATAAGAATAATGACTACTTGAAACCTGATCTTGTGGGAATTGGATCGATCGAAGTAAAGAACAAAACGATTGTAATTTAAATGATATTTATTGTTGGGCCAAATGCCTCTTTATACTTAATACTAAATGCTTAGAAAGGTATTTAATAACAAAATAAAATTAAATAAGAATATGTGTCGATATGGTGTTCGATCGTTGCACTCAAGTTGCAACTATGTATCTGGTCAGCACTTTTCGGTGGTTCGGCGTTGATGTAGGTTGTTGTCGTCGGCGATATTTGTATGTTGCTTAATTGAAACCGATGTAGGTCAGCAATGTTGTTAAGTTTCTTGTGTTGCTTAACATACTTCCCCCCGTTGAATGGGATTACATTCAACTGTACTCTCATATTACATTGACGTTGTACTGTGTTGGATTTTGCGGAACCGGTGTGGAATTTGGAACTGACGCCGCTTTCTTCCGCAGCTTGTAAATAATTGCAATTCCAAAGCATATTGAAAGGAAGAGAGCCAAATAGCTGACGAAGTGGTGATGAATGCTGTTGAGAAATATTCTGTCCCTTAGATTGGTGAGACCTTTGTGTTGTATGGCAGAGAGTTGAGTCTGGAGATGGTGTAAGGATTCTAGATGTGTTTTGTTGAATGTTGGAAGTAATTCCAATGCTGCTGGGACATCATTGGGCTTGGCGATTGAAGAAATATTTCCAAAGCTGATGTGGGATGCGTGTAGAGAGCTGATTCTCGTCTGACTTCATTGGATGGTAATACGATTGTTTCTTAGCACACAATCATCTTCGATTGATAAAAGGCCTGATCCAGTGAGTTCAATTTGTAGGGGTTTTGTTTTACATACAGCAAAATATTGGTCTCTATGACGATTTATGGCTAAAATTTCTATTGCCGTATTGATGATGAGAAGTGTATTGTTGACAATTGAAGGAAAGGGTATAAGTTGAAATAGATTGAAGGATTCTTGTCAAACTAATGGAATTTGTATGACAAATAACAGGTGATTTCCAGTTACATTTTCTTGTGTTGCTGAGATCTTGTAGAAGTTAAGCAAGTCCTCTTGCTCGAATGGTAATTTTTGAATTGGGGTAAGTGGTTTTTGATGTTGATAATTTTTGTTCTCAACTGAGCTGGTGATAGCAGTAGAGGGCTGATAATTCCATAATGTACTTCAGTAAATGTGTCGCGAATAGCGTCCTCAATTCGTTGTAAATTTGAAGCCATGATCATTAATTGCATTGTCAAAGATGTAAAGATTTAGTAAATTCCAGGTTGATCTGTCGTTTCTCCAATTCTCGCGATGATGTGTGTTACTTGATTTTGAAGTGTAATCATGCGTTCTTTTCCTTCGAGATGATCTTGTTTCATTTTGTTAATGGTGGAGTCTATTATGGAAGTCTGATTTTTTAACATTGTTAATAGATGTGCTTCATTGTTGTTGACTTGATTTATGGTTTCGGATATTTCTTCAGCGTATTCGGAACCAAGTAGTCCAAACAGCGAATGCGCTAAATTGCCGACTATGTTGATAGCCGCCCGTGAGGCTCGATGTTTTGAAATCAAGTTGGCGTCTGCTTGTAAACTGTTCTTCATATTTGTGAAGTGTGTTATTAACGCACTGCATGTTGTTCTTAACTGCAGTTGGTTGCATAGATGTTGAAGGGTAGTTGTTCCATTGTTGAATGCCTCCAACTCTGATCGAATAGGTGCTAGGTCGTAATAAACAATGATTTTCCATTCATTTGCAATTAAGTTTGTGGATAAAAGATTATCGAAATATATTCCTGGATTGTTGTCAAATCTTGATATGTTTACGGGTGATGCACAAATAAGCGGTAGCAGGAGCAATGATAGTATAACGGTGGTGACTAATGAAAGGTGTGATGTCCTTCTTCGTTTTGTTGGTGATTCTACGGTATCATTCACCAACGGTTCGGGAAGTGGAGTTACATCCTTTGAATCGTCAGTAATATCATCGTCCTTGAACAGTGGGGCTAAGCGATGGATTGGTCGTTTGAGTATTCCCGATTTAGTTTTGACATTGACTGCTCGAACAACATTGTCGTCACCCTTGATGACTTGGACAATCCTTCCCAGTGGCAATTGAAGTGGTGGCGTGTTGCCTTCTTTGATTATAACCATGTCACCAACACTGATGTTCTGCTTATGCTGATTCTTTGTTTCTTTGTTGTAGTTAATTTAAGTATTCATTTGACCATCGCCTCCAGAATTCATGTTTCAAGTAGCAGATTGAGTTCCACCGATTCCAAAGATTGATTTTTTCTGGAGCACAGTCAGGATCGAGCTGAGCAATCAACGGTTCGCCATTTAAGAAATGTCCTGGTGTCAAGGCAGCCAGAGGAGGACCACTCGAATTGAGGATGGCTTCGACTTCAGTGGCTATGGTTTCCAGTTCTTCATGTGTTAGTGACGATATGGATACTGTTTTGACTAAAAGATGCTTAGATGATTTGAAGCTGCTTCCCATATACTGCTGAAGTGTGTAGCTCTTGGTGGGATGAATTTGAATGTTATTCCCTTGTTGCTGCTTGCCTTGATTATGGCTTCTTTTGCTTCAGGGGTGTGTAGTACACTGTTTAGTTCTTGAAGTTGATTCTTTGCCCCCACGAAGTTGGTTGCATTGTCATAGTAAAGGGTTTGAATTCGTCCACGGCGACTAATGAATCTCCTTAGTGCTCCGATGAATGCTTCTGTCGTTAAGTTAGTTACTATTTCTAAATGAACTGCCTTAGTTCCAAAGCAACAAAAAACTGCTAAGTAAACCTTGTGTGGCTTCTTTCCTCTGACTTTATAGTGTACCCACAGGAGGCCACAAAAATCTACACCAGAGTCTAAGAAGGGTTTATTTCCTGTGACGCGATCTGCAGGAAGATTTCCCATTACTTGAGTCATCAATTGTGGTCTGGGTTTGGTACATCTTATGCAGTTATGAACAGTGCCTTAGAATTGATAATAATATTTGTGGTCCACAGTGGTTGTGCTCATCATGTTTCATCTTGAATAGCAATTTTGTGATGGGTTCATTATATGGCATCAATATGGGGTGTTTGGCATTGAATGAGATTGATGCGGCCTCTAGTCTGCCTCCAACTCGTAAGATTCCTTTTTCGTCTAAAAATGGTGCCAGGGTAATTAATGCACTGGATCTGCATAATCCTCTGTGATTCTTGAGTCTTGCATTTCATTTCTGAATTCCGATGATTGGATTTGTTTTACGATTACCATGAGGGATTCATTGAGTTCTTTAGGTGATAATGTTGTTTTTTCTACTGTAACTATGTCCCTTTTACAAGCTCTATTGGTGAACCGGAGAATGTAGTCCATCGTGTGTTGAACGAATTTGAATCACTTTACTTGAGGAGTTTTGTTGCAATGCTACTGCCACTGTGTGTTTTCTTTTTCGTTCTAGATCGGAGGGTACTTCTAGCTCCTTTATGAAGGGTTGATGCCATGCTGACTCAATTCCATGCAGGAAGAACGGTCCATAAAGCCATATACTACATGACATGAAGCTAGCTGTGGATATTCCCCAAGATAGAAGGTCTGCCGGGTTTTCTTTGGATGGGACGTGACGCCACTGTGTTTCCAAGGAACATTCTTGGATTTTCGCAACTCGATTTGCAACAAACGTGGGGAATGATGATGAAGTAGAATTAATCCATGATAGTACGATTTGTGAATCTGTCCAGAAAAATATTGGTGTGTCTCGAAATCGTAAGTCTTTTCTGACTCTTGTTGTGAGTTCGGCTCCTAGCATTGCAGCGCATAGTTCAAGTTTAGGAAGAGTTTGTTTTTTAACCGGAGCAATTCGTGACTTGGCACAAAGTAGTCTGACAATTATTGTGCGATCTTTATAAGTTGAATGAAAATACACAGCTGCCCCATATGCTTGTTCTGATGCATCCACAAAAGTGTGTGTGTGTATCGATGTAGGATTATTTTGGTTGAAGACATGTCTGGGAACTCTTGCCTGAATGAGTGCTGATATACTGTTTCTGAAGACAAGCAACTCTTCCCGTAGATGTTGGGGTAGGTCATCATCCCATGAAAGTTTAAGGTGCCAAAGCTGTTGCATGAAGATTTTGGCTTTAACTACTACTGGACCAAAGAGTCCTAGCGGATCAAAGATGCTTGCTAGGTCTGAGCTTACTGAACGTTTAGTGATTGAGTCAGTATCGGGTATTTGTGCTCTTCCACATAAATGGTCTGATTTCCGTTGCCAGAATAAACCTAAGGTTCTGATTGGGCAATTGATTTAATCGCTATAGTCAAGACTGACCTCTTGGTCCTCAACTGTGATATCTTTTGGCAATGATGGATGGTTTGCACATCACTTACGGAGCTTGAGTCCAGTGCTGTTGAGTAAAGAAGTAACTTCAGCTTGTGCTTCTCTCGCCAAAGGGATGCTATCTGACCCACTAATGCAGTCGTCCACATAGAAGTCATCTTGAAGTATTCGAGCCCCAGTCGGTTGTGTAATTTTGTTCTGCGTTGCTAAATACTACAGAGATCTAGTTGCTAAGTAAGGTGCGGATGAAGTTCCATAAGTTCCTGTTCTTAGCTTATAGTATCTAATCTCTTCTGATGATTGCCATTTCCACATGATGAGTTGATATCCTTGATCTTCTTCGTGAACCAGGATTTGCCGATACATCTTCTCGACATCTGCTGTAAATACATATTTGTATTGACAAAAGTTCACTTTGAACTGTAGGACCGGTGTGGAGGATTTCATTGAGTGATAGACCAGATGAAGTCTTGGCGGAAGCGTCAAAGACCACCCGTAGTTTTGTTGTACTACTATCAGGTTTCAAAACGCAATCATGAGGAATGAAAAAGTGTGGTCCTCGAATGCTGTCCGGTGTGATTTCTTCCATGTGTCCTAGAGATTTATATTCGTCCATGAACTTGACAAAATCTTTTCTTAGCTTAGGATTTTTGTTGAGTCGTCTTTCTAATGATATGAAACGATTTAGCGCTATTTGCTTTGAGTCACCTAAGGCTACGCCATTTTCTCGAAAGGGTAACCAAACGATGAGTCGTCCGGTTTCCGATCTAGACACATTTTGAGTGAAATGTGACTCACAATATTTTTCTAACGATGTCATCTGCTTAGGTCTACTTTCGATGTCATCAAGCCTCCAAAATCGTTCAATTAGTTCGTTAATTGATTCCTCTTCACAGAATATGCACCAGGTGGCTGTGTTGTTTGCTGTGTCCTCAACCTTTCCAGCTACTACCCAACCAACTGCTCCCAACAGGACATCAACCTTATCGGGCCGGTGGAAATTGGGGTCTGCTAAGTTGATATCTTCAGGTAAAGACCAGGTGGAGGTGTCAAGGTTCTGTGTGGGTTGAGGTGATACGATGTTTGGTAATATAAAGGCTTCTAGTCTGCAACCGAAACTACCCATTGTTAATTGAAGCTTGATATTAACTCTATGTGTCGTGCTTCGTGTTCTTTTACCAATGCCTTCAATGCATAGAGATGATGGTGTTGGCGATATGGATAAACGTTTAATAAGCGTTTAATAACGATGATGGTGTTGGCGATATGGATAAACGTTTAATAAGCCTCTCGGTTATAAGGTTTATCTGAGAACCGGAGTTTAAAATGGCTCTAACTTCACATGTTTGTCCGTTATTTGCTGTGATAAGAACCTTATGTTGTTTAACTGTTGGATGGTGGCTAGAGTAAGTGGTGATGAGTCTCCCAGTTCTGCTGCCATTGATTTGGTGGAAGTAGCACCTGGTAGGCTTATTGTGGATTGATTTTGTTTCTTTTGGCCTGGATTTGAAGAACTTGTCCTTTTTAAATGCAATAAGGTATTGTGTTTACCTGAGCATTTAGTGCAGCACCGTGATGAGCATGATTTGGCGGGTGTGATCACCCTTGAAGTAGCTCACGCATAGGTGTCGTCTCTGAATCCACTTTAGTCTTTCAGCCACTGACATCTTGGGAAATTTGTCACAGTAGTAAATAGGATGATTCTTTATCCCACATGCCTTGTAGTTTTCAATGTTGGAGGTAGCTATTGTTGTCACCATCTTGGCCTTGTCCTTTCCACCAACAGCTTCTAGTAATTCAAATCAATTTTTCAAAAACTTTAGGATTTGGTCCATCGTTTGAAGTTCTCTTGGGTTTTCAAGCGATTGCTCATAGAGCAGGTGGCTTTGTCGATTCATCTTTTTTGAGTGCTGCAAGGCATTCATGGATTACATCATGGAATTCTCTAATGGCTTTCATTTTTGGATTGACGTTCGCTAACCCAATAATCCTTTGGATGAGTGCAGATGTTTGAGCTCTTTTGTTGTTGAAACGATCCTGAAGGATGTTCCAAGCAATGCTATAGTTATCTATAGTCAGCTCAAGGTGCCTTATCAATCGCTCTGCATCACCGGATACGTTTGTTTTCAAATACCACATTTTTGGATGGATGGTAATGGCTGATCGTGAATCATCTTTGCGAAGATATCTGAAAATGTTTGCCATTTCAGAAAATCACCGTCGAATTTTGGAATTGCCATCTTGGGCAACTGAATTGCTGGGCGGTCAACTGCCTGTCTTGGTAGCTCGATTTTTTGATTGCTTGATGATGCCTTGCTCAGAGAGGCTTGATTATGTAGAACTGATGATTCCAATTCTATCTATAGCTCCATATTGTAACCTTGAGTTTGTGGGTTTTCAGAGCTTTCCCAAATTGAGTAGTGAATTTCACAAACTTGGTTTCAAAGTCTGTTCATAGATTCCAGACATTGAGTAGGCGCTTCTTCTTTGACCTTTCCCTTGATGAGTCGGGATAGGAAATTCATGAGTGCCTTTTGCCTTCTCATCAGTATATTGATTGACGGATTGTGATCTTGTTCTCTTAAAGCAATATCTTTATTTGATGTTGATACGTCTTTAGGTTCAGCTTTTTCTTCTGGTGTTCCCTTTGGCACGACGCTAAGTTTGGGGTTGTTACTGGCCTCTACTTCTATTTGTGCCAGTGAGTCACTAAAGGTCTGTTTGTACTTTACATATAAAGTCTTAATTTGTTCGAAATACTTTGATGTGAAGTACTGGTGATCTAGTGATATATCTCGTATGATTCGAATTCTGCCATCTGGAGCTTCGAATTCTTCCCATACGGCACTAAGACGATCGAGTCTCGATGCAAAGTACTTTCTTGTGGTTTTGCGGGTGGGAGAATCTTTCTTAAAGTTTTGGATGATTGACTGGATTTCATCCCCTGCTGCGCGTTGAGTAGCACTCAAATTATCCATAGATGATGGAGGACAAAATTGTCGGGGTCACCAAAATTGTTTGTAACGGGTGATTTCTTAGCTGGTTTGGTTTTGGCAACACTGGTTTTGACAGCTGACGTGTGTTTAGTACCTTGTGTCACTGTCAAACAGCTTCAGTTTGGTTTGCAATTTAACCATGGATCGTCTTACAAATGAACAACGCTTGCAAATTATTGAATTTTACTATCATAATTCGTGCTCGGTTCGAAATGTTCATCGCACGCTGCTTCCATTTTATGGTCGGCATTCTCGACCTTCTGAGCAGTCTATTCGGAAGATTGTGACCAAATTTCGCACCAAATTTACTTTGTTGGACATTAAACCACCAACACGTTTACGTACTGTGCGTAGTGAAGAAAATATTGCGGCCGTATCAGCTAGTGTGACAGAAGACCGCGAAATGTCGATTCGGCGCCGTTCCCAGCAGTTAGGCCTTTGTAACAGCACTACGTGGAAAATTTTGCGGAAGGATTTGGGCGTAAAGCCTTTAAAGATACAGCTGGTGCAAGAACTAAAGCCAGCCGACCTACCACAACGCCGAATTTTTGGTGAATGGGCTCTTGGAAAGCTGGCCGAGGATCCGCTTTTTTATCGAAAAATTGTGTTCAGCGATGAGGCTCATTTTTGGTTGAATGGGTACGTAAATAAGCATAATTGCCGCATTTGGAGTGAAGATGAGCCAGAAGCATTGCAACAGCTACCAATGCATCCCGAAAAAGCCACTGTTTGGTGCGGTTTATGGGCCGGCGGCATTATTGGGCCATATTTCTTCAAAGATGATGCGAATCGCAGCGTTACTGTCAATGGTGAACGCTACCGAGCGATGATAACAAACTTTTTTTGCCCGAAATGGAAGTTCTTGACTTGCATGATATGTGGTTTCAACAAGATGGTGCCACATGCCACACAGAACGCGAAACAATGGCGCAATTGCGAGGCGAGTTTGGTGAACAGTTAATTTCACGTTTCGGGCCGGTCAATTGGCCGCCTAGATCGTGCGATTTGACACCATTAGATTATTTTTTGTGGGGGTATGTCAAGGCTAATGTCTATAGGGACAAGCCCGCTTCGATTGACGCACTGGAAGCCAACATCCATGCATTCATTCGTGAGATACCGGCCGATATGTGTGAAAGAGTATGCCAAAATTGGACTCAGCGGATGGGCTTCCTGAGAAGCAGCCGCGGTCAACATTTGCATGAAATTATCTTTAAACATTAAATTGCAAGGTTCAAACTATCGATTTAAATAAATATTTCATTCATTTTTTCGAATTTTTTGTGTTTTTTTTTTTAAAGTTCTAAACCTCTTAAAAAATCACCCGTTATAATAATGGCTTCTTACTGTACAAAACAATAAGAAATTACGAGTATGTAAATCTTGGCGCCTTACTGTACAAAACAATAACAATGATGAATACAAAATGCAGGCCTTGAAACCTGATCTTGTGGGAATTGGATCGATCGAAGTAAAGAACAAAACGCTTGTAATTTAAATGATATTTATTGTTGGGCCAAATGCCTCTTTTATACTCAATACTAAATGCTTACAAAGGTATTTAATAACAAAATAAAATTAAATAAGAATATGTGTCGATATGGTGTTCGATCGTTGCACTCAAGTTGCAACTATGTATCTGGTCAGCACTTTTCCGTGGTTCGGCGTTGATGAAGGGTGTTGTCGTAAGCGATGTTTCTATGTTGCTAAATTGAAACCGATGTAGGTCAGCAATGTTGTTAAGTTTCTTGTGTTGCTTAACATGCATATCTCAAAGGTTAGTACATGGAGACGGCCCTTCAGGAGGTAGTGCGCACAATTGAGAAAACCATTAACTTCAAAGAATATAGCATAGCTACCTTCTTAGATGTTGAAGGGGCCTTTAATAACGAGCTAACCGAATCCATTCTTGAGGCACTCGTTGACTTTGGGGTAGAGGACTACATCAGAAAATGGATAATATCCATATTCAACGACAGAAGGATTCTTGGCAATTTAGGTAATGCAAACTCGACAAAACACGTAGTAGAGGAACACTCCTATGGCTACTAGTCATGAACGAAATCCTCGTTAAACTGGAGAGATGTGGTGTGAAGGCAGTTGCATATGCGGACGATTTGGTGATATTGGTATCAGGTAAGTTCACTCCTGTGATAAGCGAAATCACAGAAATGGCTCTGAGAGTCAACCAGAGCTAAACTGAGCTGATGCTTTTAACTACCAAAATTAAGATACATCCCTTCACTCCACCCCGTTTTAACGGCCAACCACTCTCACTATCAACCAGTGCAAAGTATCTTGGTGTCAACCTTGACCCTTAGTTAAATTGGAAAACAAACATCGAAGATCGGGTAAGGAAGGCCTGCATAGCTTTTTACGCTTGTAGCAAAACCTTTGGTAAAAAATGGGGTCTTCAATCGAAGATGGTTTCGTGGACGTATACAGCCGTTGTACGGCCGATTCTAACTTATGGTTCGATTGTCTGGTGGCCCGCACTAAAGAGAGCATATAACATCGACAAACTTAAAAATATTGAAAGAACAGCTAGCGTTGGTAGCACAGGTGCTCTTCGATCTTGCCAAACGGATGACTTAAGCGTTTTTGTGCACCTTTTACCACTTGATCTGCATATTAAATATCTAGTATCTTGAAGTGCATTAAGACTTAAAGAAGCAAAATGTTGGTTTGCCAAGCCCTATGGTCACAGTAATATCACAAATTTGATTCCCACTGAAATTTTTTCAACTCCTACTAACTACCGCACGCCTACAATGAAACTCAGTAAATATCTTAAAGTCTTATTCCCAGCCAGAAAGGACTGGGATGATGATGTAGTGATGAGAGACTTCCACACAACTATCATTACTGATGGCTCAAAGATGGAATGTGGTGTTGGTTCAGGAATCTTTTCTGAGTCTCTTAATATCTCAAGGTTTTCCCGTTTACCCGATTATTCTAGTGTGTTTCAAGCTGAAGGACTCTTGCAATTAGGGAGGCATGCAGGATACTTAAAGTAGATCCAAACCAAAATCGTAATACAGCTATCCTCAGAGACAGTCAGGCAGCTGTCAAAGCCATTGATTCGGCTACATCATCTTCTAAACTGGTCCAGAAATGCCGGGAGAAGCTCGCAACCCTTAATATTAACCTCAAGGTCACCCTTATCTGGGTTCCTGGCCATAGGGGCATTAAGGGAAATGAACGGGCAGATGAACTGGCCAGGCAAGGCTCAGCCCTTCACAGCTCACTTGCGGAAAGAGTCAACATTCCCCTGGGAGTTGTGAAGGGCAATTTACTGTCAATCTTCCTTAGTGAATCCAATCGTTGGTGGAATCACTTGACCGAATGCAAAATATCCAGAAGGATCTGGCCCGCCTATAATAAACCCCGAACAATTGATCTGTTATGTAGACCCCGGCGAGACATAGCTAGGGTCGTTGCAACCTGTACTGGACACTGGCCATTAGGGGAACATGCGGCGAGACTGGGTATTCCTTACAATACTCACTGCCGTAGTTGCAATGATCAGCAAGAAAAGGAAACAGTATTTCACTTTCTTTGTAAATGTCCTGCTCTGGCTAGAATGAGAGCACATTCGTTTGGAGTGTCATTTTTTCACGACCTCAACGAACTTTCTGAAATGAAAATCAAAAACTTGATTTCCTTTCTTAACGCGACGAAATTGATCTAAGACAAAATCGGTTGATTCTGTATCATATTGCCCCCCAGACCCCAAGACCGTGAGCAATCGAAATACAGGCCTCTGCTGGGTTTCATGATGGCTCAATGACAGCGAGCATCAGTTGGATCATTCGCGCTCCAGTCGTTCTGCTATCTGCCGAGCTCGGCATATCGCAGCTGGTTTTGGGCGGGAAGCGATCCAATCGACTGAGTGTCTTAAGTCCCTTGACTTTGGTGCTAGCCGAAAATATACTAAAAGCATATTCCTAATCCGTTGAAATTCAAATCAAAGAACTGTGGGCTCATGGTGGATGCTCATCTCCACTGAAAATGCAGTAACGAATGGCTGGGATGAGGAAGACAAATATATAGCTCTGACGCTTGAACTTAACAGATAAGGATGGCAACTTCAGTGCTGTCGTTCAAGCTATTGGCCAACACTTTGGAGATGGCCATAGGCAAGAAGAATCCCGCGTCCAACTCAATACAAGAGTCCAGAAAAGTGGAACAACTCTGCAACAACTTCAAGTAGATATCAAAAGGTTGGCGCATCTGGCATATACAACTGCAGGAGATGAAATCATCAACCGATTTGCAACAAAAGCATTTGCATCTCAACAGTTTCAATGGACGGTATCCTAAAAATCAAAACTCCACCAATGCATTGAAAAACAAAGAAAGAGTAGTGCAGATTCAACAGACTAGCCCTATGAAATTGAGCAGTAAGGAAAGTAGAGAAGAAAGCCTGAGCGACATTCGGAAAAGGACAAGTAGAATGTAGAATGCTATCAAGTGATCGAGTGAAAACGCAATACAACACGAAAGCAACAACGAACGAATTCAAAGCGGAATACCTTGTGTGGCTTTATAATCCCCACCATCGGAAGGGAATTTGCCCGAAACTTCAACAAAATTGGGAAGGCCTGTATACCGTTGTAACACTAATAAACGATGTCGTCTACCGCATTCACAGAAGACTTAGAGGCAAAATGAAAGTAGTTGACAGTGACCGTTAACACAGTTATAATGGTGAAGGATGTGATGGACGATCAATCCTAAGGAGGGGGCAGTGTGACGACTCTCACATTTGTGAATATAACGACTCTCGAATGAACTATGACGACTTTCGAATGAACGAAGCGCCGAATTTCAGATTAGACATGACACAAACCAACCAAATTTACATTAAATTTCCACCATTGAAAGCTCTAGAAGCAAATAGTGGAACCTTCAAACTATGAAAAGTATAAAAGCACATGTCGGACCGGCACAGGACGCATTTTATTTTTAATTGTGAATAAGTAAAGTTGGTTGTAATAAAAGTAAAGTTGGTGAATTAATTCAGTGGTAAACAATAAATTGTTTTGTAGTAAGAAAAGGAAAGTGTTTCATTTTGTAAAGTAAATAAAAAGGGAAATTAAATAAAGTGAATAAGTTTTATTAACGAACCAGATAAAATATTAAAATACGTTTATGACGACTTTTCGCTGATGCATTACCATTAATATATTTTTTACTTCTTCTGAAGTGTGTTAGTAAATTTGGAAATGCTTTGAAAACATCATCATACACTACGAAGTCAAATGTCAAAATTAAGTATATAGTATGTTTGGGGAAAATATCATAATTCGTAGCTCCGAAATGCATAAGACATCTAGTTCGAACGCAATGATTTTTGGACGTATGTATCATGTTTCTCCTAAACACCAAAAAATTTATTTCTCTTAATTTATAATTATTTTTATGAGTTTTGAATACAATACAAAGTTAATTTATACATACCTTTCAGTGGCGTGGCGTCCATATAACACGATTCCTTAAGTCTTAACCTTTGAAATTTCCTTCAAACAGCACATTTAAATACAAATGAAGACTATTATTTTCCCGTCATTTTGAGACCTTAATCTTAAGGATCCGACCAGTAAAACTCAAGTTATAAGAATTTAAGTGAAACCATATCACTTTTTCCTGAAACATTTTATTTGAAGAAATTCAACTAAAAGTTCAAACGATTCTGCATTTTTTTTTTCTTTTCTCTTATAGGTATTCATTGTCGTTTTGAAAAAATTCACCCTAAATAACACGAAGATGAACTTCTTATTCTGTCCAATGCTTAGTATAATGCTGAACAAAGAGAGCTACAAAACAATTTTGCTAGAGAAAAAAAGGGATGCAAAACAAATAAAATAAGACGTTTGGCCCCAAGATTTTTATTTTGGCCCCGTCCACGGGCCATCACGAAATGGCCCCAAAATCGTAAAATTCACAAACTAAAGTAACTAATTTTGAACAGAATAATAAATCATAACTTACAAATTTTAGAAATCGGTAGTTTCCAAGTAATCGATATTTACTATCATCCATATGCTAATTTAGCTGGACGAATTCATTGAAAAATTCAACACATCACATTCAAGCAGCAGATGCTAGCTGTCTCTCTCTCTATCTGTCTCAAATTTAAGTTCTTCAACTTCACCGACTCAGCTCAGCATAAAATTATTTACTGTTATTTTTTGTGGAATTTACATTTTGTCGTGTCTTGTGTGTAATTTAAAGCCAAAACCCAAATAAAATCCCAACCAGAATACGAAAATGAGTATTGAAAGGTAAAATATATTATTTTGACATTATTTGTTCAATATCATTAGTGAAAAAATAGATATTTTCAGAAAATAACAAGATCTTCAATTGATTCGTCAATAGAAAAAAATGCTCGTGAAAAGGAAACCGAAGTCTCCACAACATCATTAGAAGGGCATTCAAAACTTTGTGAATCGAGAAATTTGGAAAATACAACTCTTCTGAAATGTTTAGCATTTATAGCAGAACACAACTTGGCTATTTCACTTATGGATCATTTTCCTGAATTTTAAAGAAATGTGTGTTCAGAACCACCACGCCGTCAGCGGGCCGACTTTCGATTTTCGCAAAAAAAAAAATTCCACGCGATGTATTTCTAATTGCACATTTCAAATATGTAAAAAAATTTAATTGCACACCCCCTTATTTTTTTTTAAAATATAAACAAATTGCACTTTGTATGAAACTTTCAAATGGTCATATCTTGGTAACCAAGTAAAATTTCGAAATGCACAGGGGCTAAAATAATTGCTTATTTTGAAATTGAATTTGCACACCAAAAATTTTAATTTGCACACCCTTCATTAATTAATAATTAATTAATTAAAATTTCGCTAAAGAAAAGAACTAAATAATTGAAAGAAGACTTATTACAAAATAACCCAACCAAATTATATCAATCAATGGCCCAGCATGAGAGCTGCCGACTGTGAACCTAAGTGTCATGGCTTCGAGTCCTATGAGGATCGTTCACACTTTTTTTTATTTTTTATTACTTGTTATACAGTATTTTTTTTTTTTCTCATAGAAAGGGAGTGTATGTGTTTGAAAAAAATTCTTACTTGCACAGCTAAATAATAAATTAAAACATAAAAAAAGCACGAACACTATATTTTCAACCGTTAAAAATTTTAAAAAATTATGCATTTTATATTCAAATTTGAATACTCAAAGGTTTTGTTTGCACACCTTTAGTTAAACTGTAATTTAATGATCAGGAAATTGCTACGAACATAGAAAAATGCAATTTTCAAAACTTACTAAAATGGCTATATCTCAATAACCAAAAACAATTTTGAACTGTTCTAAATTTCAAAAAATCGTACATGTCAAAGTCAAATTTGCACACCAAAAATTTGAATTTGCACACCTTTAATTAATAAATAAATCAAAGATTAGGAAACTGCTAAAAACATACAAAAATGCATTTTTCACAACTTACTAAAATGGCTATATCTCAATAACCAAAAACAATTTTGAACTGTTCTAAATTTCAAAAAATCGTACATGTCAAAGTCGAATTTGCACACCAAAAATTTGAATTTGCACACCTTTAATTAATAAATAAATCAAAGATTAGGAAACTGCTAAAAACATACAAAAATGCATTTTTCACAACTTACTAAAATGGCTATATCTCAATAACCAAAAACAATTTTGAACTGTTCTAAATTTCAAAAAATCGTACACGTCAAAGTCGAATTTGCACACCAAAAATTTGAATTTGCACACCTTTAATTAATAAATAAATCAAAGATTAGGAAACTGCTAAAAACATACAAAAATGCATTTTTCACAACTTACTAAAATGGCTATATCTCAATAACCAAAAACAATTTTGAACTGTTCTAAATTTCAAAAAATCGTACATGTCAAAGTCGAATTTACACACCAAAAATTTGAATTTGCACACCTTTAATTAATAAATAAATCAAAGATTAGGATACTGCTAAAAACATACAAAAATGCATTTTTCACAACTTACTAAAATGGCTATATCTCAATAACCAAAAACAATTTTGAACTGTTCTAAATTTCAAAAAATCGTACATGTCAAAGTCGAATTTGCACACCAAAAATTTGAATTTGCACACCTTTAATTAATAAATAAATCAAAGATTAGGAAACTGCTAAAAACATACAAAAATGCATTTTTCACAACTTACTAAAATGGCTATATCTCAATAACCAAAAACAATTTTGAACTGTTCTAAATTTCAAAAAATCGTACATGTCAAAGTCGAATTTGCACACCAAAAATTTGAATTTGCACACCTTTAATTAATAAATAAATCAAAGATTAGGAAACTGCTAAAAACATACAAAAATGCATTTTTCACAACTTACTAAAATGGCTATATCTCAATAACCAAAAACAATTTTGAACTGTTCTAAATTTCAAAAAATCGTACATGTCAAAGTCGAATTTGCACACCAAAAATTTGAATTTGCACACCTTTAATTAATAAATAAATCAAAGATTAGGAAACTGCTAAAAACATACAAAAATGCATTTTTCACAACTTACTAAAATGGCTATATCTCAATAACCAAAAACAATTTTGAACTGTTCTAAATTTCAAAAAATCGTACATGTCAAAGTCGAATTTACACACCAAAAATTTGAATTTGCACACCTTTAATTAATAAATAAATCAAAGATTAGGAAACTGCTAAAAACATACAAAAATGCATTTTTCACAACTTACTAAAATGGCTATATCTCAATAACCAAAAACAATTTTGAACTGTTCTAAATTTCAAGAAATCGTACATGTCAAAGTCGAATTTGCACACCAAAAATTTGAATTTGCACACCTTTAATTAATAAATAAATCAAAGATTAGGAAACTGCTAAAAACATACAAAAATGCATTTTTCACAACTTACTAAAATGGCTATATCTCAATAACCAAAAACAATTTTGAACTGTTCTAAATTTCAAAAAATCGTACATGTCAAAGTCAAATTTGGACACCAAAAATTTGAATTTGCACACCTTTAATTAATAAATAAATCAAAGATTAGGAAACTGCTAAAAACATACAAAAATGCATTTTTCACAACTTACTAAAATGGCTATATCTCAATAACCAAAAACAATTTTGAACTGTTCTAAATTTCAAAAAATCGTACATGTCAAAGTCGAATTTGCACACCAAAAATTTGAATTTGCACACCTTTAATTAATAAATAAATCAAAGATTAGGAAACTGCTAAAAACATACAAAAATGCATTTTTCACAACTTACTAAAATGGCTATATCTCAATAACCAAAAACAATTTTGAACTGTTCTAAATTTCAAAAAATCGTACATGTCAAAGTCGAATTTGCACACTCAAAATTTGAATTTGCACACCTTTAATTAATAAATAAATCAAAGATTAGGAAACTGCTAAAAACATACAAAAATGCATTTTTCACAACTTACTAAAATGGCTATATCTCAATAACCAAAAACAATTTTGAACTGTTCTAAATTTCAAAAAATTGAACATGTCAAAGTCGAATTTGCACACCAAAAATTTGAATTTGCACACCTTTAATTAATAAATAAATCAAAGATTAGGAAACTGCTAAGAACATACAAAAATGCATTTTTCACAACTTACTAAAATGGCTATATCTCAATAACCAAAAACAATTTTGAACTGTTCTAAATTTCAAAAAATCGTACATGTCAAAGTCGAATTTGCACACCAAAAATTTGAATTTGCACACCTTTAATTAATAAATAAATCAAAGATTAGGAAACTGCTAAAAACATACAAAAATGCATTTTTCACAACTTACTAAAATGGCTATATCTCAATAACCAAAAACAATTTTGAACTGTTCTAAATTTCAAAAAATCGTACATGTCAAAGTCGAATTTGCACACTAAAAATTTGAATTTGCACACCTTTAATTAATAAATAAATCAAAGATTAGGAAACTGCTAAAAACATACAAAAATGCATTTTTCACAACTTACTAAAATGGCTATATCTCAATAACCAAAAACAATTTTGAACTGTTCTAAATTTCAAAAAATTGTACATGTCAAAGTCGAATTTGCACACCAAAAAATTGAATTTGCACACCTTTAATTAATAAATAAATCAAAGATTAGGAAACTGCTAAAAACATACAAAAATGCATTTTTCACAACTTACTAAAATGGCTATATCTCAATAACCAAAAACAATTTTGAACTGTTCTAAATTTCAAAAAATCGTACATGTCAAAGTCGAATTTGCACACCAAAAATTTGAATTTGCACACCTTTAATTAATAAATAAATCAAAGATTAGGAAATTGCTAAAAACATACAAAAATGCATTTTTCACAACTTACTAAAATGGCTATATCTCAATAACCAAAAACAATTTTGAACTGTTCTAAATTTCAAAAAATCGTACATGTCAAAGTCGAATTTGCACACCAAAAATTTGAATTTGCACACCTTTAATTAATAAATAAATCAAAGATTAGGAAACTGCTAAAAACATACAAAAATGCATTTTTCACAACTTACTAAAATGGCTATATCTCAATAACCAAAAACAATTTTGAACTGTTCTAAATTTCAAAAAATCGTACATGTCAAAGTCGAATTTGCACACCAAAAATTTGAATTTGCACACCTTTAATTAATAAATAAATCAAAGATTAGGAAACTGCTAAAAACATACAAAAATGCATTTTTCACAACTTACTAAAATGGCTATATCTCAATAACCAAAAACAATTTTGAACTGTTCTAAATTTCAAAAAATCGTACTTGTCAAAGTCGAATTTGCACACCAAAAATTTGAATTTGCACACCTTTAATTAATAAAAAAATCAAAGATTAGGAAACTGCAAAAAACATGCAAAAATGCATTTTTCACAACTTACTAAAATGGCTATATCTCAATAACCAAAAACAATTTTGAACTGTTCTAAATTTCAAAAAATCGTACATGTCAAAGTCGAATTTGCACACCAAAAATTTGAATTTGCACACCTTTAATTAATAAATAAATCAAAGATTAGGAAACTGCTAAAAACATACAAAAATGCATTTTTCACAACTTACTAAAATGGCTATATCTCAATAACCAAAAACAATTTTGAACTGTTCTAAATTTCAAAAAATCGTACATGTCAAAGTCGAATTTGCACACCAAAAATTTGAATTTGCACACCTTTAATTAATAAATAAATCAAAGATTAGGAAACTGCTAAAAACATACAAAAATGCATTTTTCACAACTTACTAAAATGGCTATATCTCAATAACCAAAAACAATTTTGAACTGTTCTAAATTTCAAAAAATCGTACATGTCAAAGTCAAATTTGCACACCAAAAATTTGAATTTGCACACCTTTAATTAATAAATAAATCAAAGATTAGGAAACTGCTAAAAACATAAAAAAATTCATTTTTCACAACTTACTAAAATGGCTATATTTCAATAACCAAAAACAATTTTGAACTGTTCTAAATTTCAAAAAATCGTACATGTCAAAGTCGAATTTGCACACCAAAAATTTGAATTTGCACACCTTTAATTAATAAATAAATCAAAGATTAGGAAACTGCTAAAAACATACAAAAATGCATTTTTCACAACTTACTAAAATGGCTATATCTCAATAACCAAAAATAATTTTGAACTGTTCTAAATTTCAAAAAATCGTACATGTCAAAGTCGAATTTGCACACCAAAAATTTGAATTTGCACACCTTTAATTAATAAATAAATCAAAGATTAGGAAACTGCTAAAAACATACAAAAATGCATTTTTCACAACTTACTAAAATGGCTATATCTCAATAACCAAAAACAATTTTGAACTGTTCTAAATTTCAAAAAATCGTACATGTCAAAGTCGAATTTGCACACCAAAAATTTGAATTTGCACACCTTTAATTAATAAATAAATCAAAGATTAGGAAACTGCTAAAAACATACAAAAATGCATTTTTCACAACTTACTAAAATGGCTATATCTCAATAACCAAAAACAATTTTGAACTGTTCTAAATTTCAAAAAATCGTACATGTCAAAGTCGAATTTGCACACCAAAAATTTGAATTTGCACACCTTTAATTAATAAATAAATCAAAGATTAGGAAACTGCTAAAAACATACAAAAATGCATTTTTCACAACTTACTAAAATGGCTATATCTCAATAACCAAAAACAATTTTGAACTGTTCTAAATTTCAAAAAATCGTACTTGTCAAAGTCGAATTTGCACACCAAAAATTTGAATTTGCACACCTTTAATTAATAAAAAAATCAAAGATTAGGAAACTGCAAAAAACATGCAAAAATGCATTTTTCACAACTTACTAAAATGGCTATATCTCAATAACCAAAAACAATTTTGAACTGTTCTAAATTTCAAAAAATCGTACATGTCAAAGTCAAATTTGCACACCAAAAATTTGAATTTGCACACCTTTAATTAATAAATAAATCAAAGATTAGGAAACTGCTAAAAACATACAAAAATGCATTTTTCACAACTTACTAAAATGGCTATATCTCAATAACCAAAAACAATTTTGAACTGTTCTAAATTTCAAAAAATCGTACATGTCAAAGTCGAATTTGCACACCAAAAATTTGAATTTGCACACCTTTAATTAATAAATAAATCAAAGATTAGGAAACTGCTAAAAACATACAAAAATGCATTTTTCACAACTTACTAAAATGGCTATAACTCAATAACCAAAAACAATTTTGTTCTAAATTTCAAAAAATCGTACATGTCAAAGTCGAATTTGCACACCAAAAATTTGAATTTGCACACCTTTAATTAATAAATAAATCAAAGATTAGGAAACTGCTAAAAACATACAAAAATGCATTTTTCACAACTTACTAAAATGGCTATATCTCAATAACCAAAAACAATTTTGAACTGTTCTAAATTTCAAAAAATCGTACATGTCAAAGTCGAATTTGCACACCAAAAATTTGAATTTGCACACCTTTAATTAATAAATAAATCAAAGATTAGGAAACTGCTAAAAATATACAAAAATGCATTTTTCACAACTTACTAAAATGGCTATATCTCAATAACCAAAAACAATTTTGAACTGTTCTAAATTTCAAAAAATCGTGCATGTCAAAGTCGAAGTTGCACACCAAAAATTTGAATTTGCACACCTTTAATTAATAAATAAATCAAAGATTAGGAAACTGCTAAAAACATACAAAAATGCATTTTTCACAACTAACTAAAATGGCTATATCTCAATAACCAAAAACAATTTTGAACTGTTCTAAATTTCAAAAAATCGTACATGTCAAAGTCGAATTTGCACACCAAAAATTTGAATTTGCACACCTTTAATTAATAAATAAATCAAAGATTAGGAAACTGCTAAAAACATACAAAAATGCATTTTTCACAACTTACTAAAATGGCTATATCTCAATAACCAAAAACAATTTTGAACTGTTCTAAATTTCAAAAAATCGTACATGTCAAAGTCGAATTTGCACACCAAAAATTTGAATTTGCACACCTTTAATTAATAAATAAATCAAAGATTAGGAAACTGCTAAAAACATACAAAAATGCATTTTTCACAACTTACTAAAATAGCTATATCTCAATAACCAAAAACAATTTTGAACTGTTCTAAATTTCAAAAAATCGTACATGTCAAAGTCGAATTTGCACACCAAAAATTTGAATTTGCACACTTTTAACTAATAAATAAATCAAAGATTAGGAAACTGTTAAAAACATACAAAAATGCATTTTTCACAACTTACTAAAATGGCTATATCTCAATAACCAAAAACAATTTTGAACTGTTCTAAATTTCAAAAAATCGTACATGTCAAAGTCGAATTTGCACACCAAAAATTTGAATTTGCACACCTTTAATTAATAAATAAATCAAAGATTAGGAAACTGCTAAAAACATACAAAAATGCATTTTTCACAACTTACTAAAATGGCTATATCTCAATAACCAAAAACAATTTTGAACTGTTCTAAATTTCAAGAAATCGTACATGTCAAAGTCGAATTTGCACACCAAAAATTTGAATTTGCACACCTTTAATTAATAAATAAATCAAATATTAGGAAACTGCTAAAAACATACAAAAATGCATTTTTCACAACTTACTAAAATGGCTATATCTCAATAACCAAAAACAATTTTGAACTGTTCTAAATTTCAAAAAATCGTACATGTCAAAGTCGAATTTGCACACCAAAAATTTGAATTTGCACACCTTTAATTAATAAATAAATCAAAGATTAGGAAACTGCTAAAAACATACAAAAATGCATTTTTCACAACTTACTAAAATGGCTATATCTCAATAACCAAAAACAATTTTGAACTGTTCTAAATTTCAAAAAATCGTACATGTCAAAGTCGAATTTGCACACCAAAAATTTGAATTTGCACACCTTTAATTAATAAATAAATCAAAGATTAGGAAACTGCTAAAAACATACAAAAATGCATTTTTCACAACTTACTAAAATGGCTATATCTCAATAACCAAAAACAATTTTGAACTGTTCTAAATTTCAAAAAATCGTACATGTCAAAGTCGAATTTGCACACCAAAAATTTGAATTTGCACACCTTTAATTAATAAATAAATCAAAGATTAGGAAACTGCTAAAAACATACAAAAATGCATTTTTCACAACTTACTAAAATGGCTATATCTCAATAACCAAAAACAATTTTGAACTGTTCTAAATTTCAAAAAATCGTACATGTCAAAGTCGAATTTGCACACCAAAAATTTGAATTTGCACACCTTTAATTAATAAATAAATCAAAGATTAGGAAACTGCTAAAAACATACAAAAATGCATTTTTCACAACTTACTAAAATAGCTATATCTCAATAACCAAAAACAATTTTGAACTGTTCTAAATTTCAAAAAATCGTACATGTCAAAGTCGAATTTGCACACCAAAAATTTGAATTTGCACACCTTTAACTAATAAATAAATCAAAGATTAGGAAACTGTTAAAAACATACAAAAATGCATTTTTCACAACTTACTAAAATGGCTATATCTCAATAACCAAAAACAATTTTGAACTGTTCTAAATTTCAAAAAATCGTACATGTCAAAGTCGAATTTGCACACCAAAAATTTGAATTTGCACACCTTTAATTAATAAATAAATCAAAGATTAGGAAACTGCTAAAAACATACAAAAATGCATTTTTCACAACTTACTAAAATGGCTATATCTCAATAACCAAAAACAATTTTGAACTGTTCTAAATTTCAAGAAATCGTACATGTCAAAGTCGAATTTGCACACCAAAAATTTGAATTTGAACACCTTTAATTAATAAATAAATCAAATATTAGGAAACTGCTAAAAACATACAAAAATGCATTTTTCACAACTTACTAAAATGGCTATATCTCAATAACCAAAAACAATTTTGAACTGTTCTAAATTTCAAAAAATCGTACATGTCAAAGTCGAATTTGCACACCAAAAATTTGAATTTGCACACCTTTAATTAATAAATAAATCAAAGATTAGGAAACTGCTAAAAACATACAAAAATGCATTTTTCACAACTTACTAAAATGGCTATATCTCAATAACCAAAAACAATTTTGAACTGTTCTAAATTTCAAAAAATCGTACATGTCAAAGTCGAATTTGCACACCAAAAATTTGAATTTGCACACCTTTAATTAATAAATAAATCAAAGATTAGGAAACTGCTAAAAACATACAAAAATGCATTTTTCACAACTTACTAAAATGGCTATATCTCAATAACCAAAAACAATTTTGAACTGTTCTAAATTTCAAAAAATCGTACATGT
This sequence comes from Dasysyrphus albostriatus, assembly GCA_946251815.1. Lineage (NCBI taxonomy): Eukaryota > Metazoa > Arthropoda > Insecta > Diptera > Syrphidae > Dasysyrphus > Dasysyrphus albostriatus. Next base: position 102,255,119 of record OX276335.1, read on the forward strand.
CAAAGTCGAATTTGCACACCAAAAATTTGAATTTGCACACCTTTAATTAATAAATAAATCAAAGATTAGGAAACTGCTAAAAACATACAAAAATGCATTTTTCACAACTTACTAAAATGGCTATAACTCAATAACCAAAAACAATTTTGTTCTAAATTTCAAAAAATCGTACATGTCAAAGTCGAATTTGCACACCAAAAATTTGAATTTGCACACCTTTAATTAATAAATAAATCAAAGATTAGGAAACTGCTAAAAACATACAAAAATGCATTTTTCACAACTTACTAAAATGGCTATATCTCAATAACCAAAAACAATTTTGAACTGTTCTAAATTTCAAAAAATCGTACATGTCAAAGTCGAATTTGCACACCAAAAATTTGAATTTGCACACCTTTAATTAATAAATAAATCAAAGATTAGGAAACTGCTAAAAACATACAAAAATGCATTTTTCACAACTTACTAAAATGGCTATATCTCAATAACTAAAACAATTTTGAACTGTTCTAAATTTCAAAAAATCGTACATGTCAAAGTCGAATTTGCACACCAAAAATTTGAATTTGCACACCTTTAATTAATAAATAAATCAAAGATTAGGAAACTGCGTTCAAAATAATTTTTTTCCAACGAGTAATAAAAGTTTTAGTGAGACATGTAAATTTCATTTGGGTATATTTTTTTCAGTGTTTTTCTATATTAATTTTAGGGAAAAGGGGGGGTGGGAAAAAAAAAACTTTTGGTGTGTAAATTCGACATTGACGTAAGTAATTGAAAAAAATTACTTAAATCTCAAAATTATTTTTTTCCATCGAGATACATATGTCAATTTTAGTCAGACACGAAAATGTCTTTTTGGTAGTTTTTTTTATGATTTTAATATTTAGTTCAAAAAAGTGGGGGGTAGGGAAATCTAAAATTTTGATATGCAAATTATCATTGGGTGCATATTGAACTCATAAATGGACAATTTTTCGAAATTTAATTTAATTTCCCTATTACAAACACATATAATACATACTATGTATGTATTATCCTTTGAAAGGAGTTAAGTACATATATGTGCAATAATGCAAATTTCACATTTGCTTAGTCTATAATGTAATTAATGATCATTTATCTGCTTATTAATTGAAAAATGCAACATAACAATGAGTAGATGCAAAAAAAAAAAAAAAAGAGTTTATGCCCACACAGGACTTGTACCCATGATAATCGGCTGGCAGGCGGATGCTCTTCCATCGCGCTATTGATAACTATAAATTCTGTTGGTTGGTTACTTATAACATATACTTGTATTATTAAACAATTAATTTAGTCAGTCGATCTCGTACTGTGGAAGTGATTAGACGTTTTCGGCTTCCCCAGTTTATTTAAATTAAATATTTCGTAGTGACTTGTTAAAGTTTACATACAGTGAAGCTATTTTTAATAGTGCCAATAGCACAAAGGAAGAGGTGGCAGACCGACAACCCAAAGGTAGTGGGTTCGAATCCCAGTCGGGCAACGATAATTATTTAGCTGCTTTTTTCCACAATCGAAAACTTCATTGAGTGGGAGGAGCAGCAAATGGCAACGAACAACAATGCGGGGACATCGAAAGGTGTCTCAGCAACAACAATAAAGCCAGCTATGGCACCACCAGCCAAAGCTACAACAAGTAGCCTACAACAAGCAGCCGTAGCAACAACAACAACAACCAAGCAAGCAATGGCACCACCAGCCGTACCGTCAACTAGTGCCGTAGCAACGGCGAAACCAACAACGGCACCAACAGCCGATACGAAAAACAAGAGGAGGAAGAGGATAAGCTGTGCGCCGAACCTCGTCAAGCGCCGCTCCACCACCACCTCAGCCCAGCTGCCAGCCGGGGTGAAGGAGACGGCGCGCACAGCCAAAACGACAGCAGCAGCAAAAATCCATCAACAACTGGATACCTCGCCATCCGACGATGACATCGAATATATGTCAGAGGGTGGCGAGGGACTGTACACAACAGGGGACAGCAACAGCAACCTGCTTGTTGATCTTACATCTCCAGAGGCGTCCTCTGAAGAGGAAAGTGAGGCGCAAGAAGCTCTGGATGAACAGGCCATCAGCCAAAAAATCGATATAATACGGGGGGAGATGGAACGTCTCAATGCCATTGTGACCCCATTGATTCAAGCTTTAAAGCAAAAACAAGTAGCTCGACGCGAAAGAGAGAGGCAGGAGCGCGAGCAGAAAAAAGCATTACAGGCGCCACAAAAGACAGCGCCACAGCCTGAGCTGCCACCGAAAAGCCAGCAGCCAGAGCAACAGCAACAGCAACTGCCAATACAAAACCAAAATAAGCAGCAACAACAACAGCTGCCAACGAAACAACCACAGCAGCAGCCGAAGGAACAACGGCAAAAAAAGAAAACAACACAGCAGCAGCAGCAGCAACCACAGGAGCGGAGTCAGCAGCAGCAGCAGCAGCAGGGAGTACACCAGCAGCAGCCACAGCCGCCCCAAAATAAAAAAGAAAAGGTGCCACCAATAAATACCTATAAAATGGAGCTACAGGAAACCATAGACCTGTGTAAGTCGGCCATAGGCCAAAACTTTTTTATTAAAAGATTAAGCAAAGATAGACATGCTATCCACTGCTCCACAGTGGAGCAGCACAAAATAATAAAAGAATTACTTAAGAAATCCACGACTGAGTTCTTCAGTTTTACCCCCAAAGTGGATAAATAGCAAACGGTCCTCTTGAAGGGCATATATTCCTGCACGAAACCACAGGTGCTCTTAAATGAGCTCCGTCAAAAAGCGAGCGACGATCTCGACTTTATCGGGGTCAAGCCGTTCGCTACAGTCAGAGCCAGACGGGAGAAGCGGTCTTTGCCGTTCTTCCTAGTCCAGCTATCGCCCAGCAGCAAACTGGATAGGTTGAGAAGTATCTCCGTTCTCAACTACCAGGTTGTAACTTGGGATAAATTAAAGAGAGGCGGCGACATGCTTCAATGCAAGCGCTGCCAAAGGTTTGGCCACGCTGCAGCAAACTGCGAAATGCAGGCACGCTGCGTTAAGTGTGGTGAGGACCACATTAAGGGGGAGTGCAAGCTCGGTGAAGAACGGGTCGAAGACATGACCCAGCTTAAATGTGCACTTTGCGGAAAAGAGGGGCACCCTGCTAATTATCGGGGTTGCTCAGCTTTTCAGCAAATAAGAAACAACAAAGCGGCTAAGCAGACAGCGGTAGAGATACGCCCATCAACGCGTGCTCCTACAGCAACGCCCGTTAATCCCCAAATTTCCTACGCCCAAATGGCGGCAGGAAGGGGAAAAACGGTACAGCCTGCAGCTAAGGCAGCCCAACCGGCCCTAGTGCCAAAGGCGCCGGACGCTCAGGCCGAAATAAGAAGCATGTTGCTGGCAATTCAAGGCCAGTTAACAGGACTTCACAACCAGATAAAGGAGCAGGCGACTAGGGTAGACTATCTCTACTCTGTTTTGCCTAGCTTAACGCAAATTAGAGGTTAAAGGCGCGCTGTCGGAGAGGCCTCTTAGGATCCTTGCTGTGAATGTAAATTCACTGATTAGGACCGAACGTAGAGCAAATCTTTTCCAATTGTTGAAAGACCAAAGTCCAGATGTGTTTATGGCCAGCGAAACTAAGCTGAACCAAAAACATAAGTTGACTAACAACAATTACAATATCGTTAGAAGAGATCGACCCAACTCCACTCAAGGGGGGGGCGTCGCAATCTTCATACGAAAAGGCATTAATCATAAAGTTATATATAATAGTGATCTGCGCAGATTTCGGCTGTTAGAGGCGTGCATCGTATGCATTCCTCTCCAACAGGGGAAGCGAATGTATGTGATCGCGGCTTATGCACCGGCATCACATCAACCAACTGATTTTATGACAGAGCTTGAAAAACTTTTCGAATGTCTACACTTGAGCTTGGAAGAAAATTACTTTCTCATGGCTGGTGATTTGAATGCCAAACACCAAGATTGGGGAAATCAAATTCAAAATCAAAGAGGTATTCATCTTTTCAATTGGATGAGTCGATACAACACTGAGTATGGTGTCGACCTGCTGGCTACGGATCGGCCATCGTTTCCAAGAAGCGGTGCCTATCTGGATCTATTGCTAATAGACGCAAGACTGACAATTACTGACACTGTGGGTCAAAGACCAAGAAACTGCTTACGAACGATCGAGTACGACAGTGATCACTGCGGACTCGCCGCCGTAATACAGCTTCCGAACGAGCTCGTGGAGTTGGATGAGTATGTACCTGTGCATACTTACAATTACAGTAAGGCGCGCTGGCCACGCTTTACCAACGCCTTATCGAGCGAAATCAGTTCGAATAACATATCCCCACCAAATGACAGGAATTTGACAAATAACGAAATAGACCAATACCTAGAACAAATGGATGAGACGATCAAACGAACAATGATTAGAACAATACCGAAATACAAGCAACGGTACGCAACCGACATGTATCGAAACGCAACCATTGACGCACTACACAGACAAAAAAGTGGACTGCTGACAAGACTAAAACTCTTGTACCGACGGTTTACTGACCCTCATCATCTGGAGATTAGGACACTGAAGTCGTCGATCAAAAACATCAACCAACTAATTAAAGAGAACTATCGGTTGTCAATTAATTTGTATTGGGATAACAAAATTCGGGCCGTTAATGCTAGCGACCCAAGCATGTTTCCGCAAATTAACAAGATATTTAGAAGGAATGATCAGAATGACCTTCCTTGTTTAAGCTTCAGAGAACGACGGACAACAGAGACGTACTTCTGACAGCAGGAATTAATCCAGAGGACGCCGTCTTGGACGATGACCTCTTTATTGTCGAAGATCCGCAGGAGAAAGTGGAGGCTGTGGGGGCTGCTTTCCAGCAAGTGTACAAGGTGAATGCCTGCATTCGCCCCAATCACGACCTGGAAAACAGAGCCTTGCTCCATCACTTCTACCTTCGGAATGACATCACGCAATGGCGATCAGAGAACCTTGGTTTCACCGGGTTCAATGAAGATCATTTGGCAAACGCCATAATCGCCGAGCGAAATGGGCCCAGTTCCCTGTTAATTACGAAGGTGGAGCTCCAGCTCATCTTCGATTCATTAAAGAAGAAGAAGTCAGCAGGAGTCGATGGCATATCCAACGTTGTACTTCGACATTTACCTCAAGAAGCAGTAGACATTTATACCACTCTGTTTAACAACGCTCTGAATAATGCATATTATCCAGTGCGGTGGAAGACAGCTGTGGTGCATCCTCTCCCGAAAAAGGGAAAGGACAACTCCAATCCGGCGAATCTCCGGTCGATAAGTCTTCTTCCGAGTATCAGCAAGGTATTCGAAAAAGTTATCAATAGAGCTCTGTCTAAGTGGGCAGAGGACAATAATATCATACCGGACAATCAGTTCGGTTTTAAGGCGGGACATGACACTATTCATGCCGCATCGAAACTCGTTTCTGATGTCCAATGGAACAAATCTAAGAAGCAGTGTACGGGTGCCTGTCTGGTTGATTTGGAGAAGGCCTTCGACACCGTATGGTTAGAGGGTCTTTATCTAAAGCTGACCAGACTTGGCATTAGTAAACCACTGTTATATATGCTTTATGATATGCTCAATGGCAGAAAGTTTGTTGTCAAAAGTGGCAATGTAACTTCTGCCACAACCTTTAATATTAAAAATGGTCTTCAGCAGGGAGCGGTCAACTCGCCGATTCTATTCAGCATTTACACCAGCGATCTGATAAGTAGTCTAACTCAGGCAATTGCGTATGCCGACGATCTAATTGCGTACAGAACAGCTCCGAAAGTCGAGGTCATCAGGATTCTTTTGCAGCGTGACTTCGAGAAGATTCAGCGATATTGCGATGACTGGAAGTTGAAAATCAACTTTCAGAAATCAGAAACTATCTTGTTTAGGACTCCGTTGCTTAGAGCCACAAGGGATACGAGAAAGAACTGGCGCAAGCTGGTGATCGTAGGACCAAATGGACATCCACTGGCGAGTAAAAGTGTAGTAAAGTACCTTGGCATCTGGATGGATCAGTATTTGTATTTCGACAGACATATAAATGCTGCTCTGGCCAGGGCTAGGGGAGCTTTTGCCCTGACGAAACGGTTGTTTTATAGCAGCCGGCTTGACAGCAGGGTGAAGGTGATTTGCTACATGGCCCTTATCCGGCCGATGATTGCCTATGGATGCCCGGTTTGGTTCAACGTTGCCCCATCTCAAATGGAAAAGATTCGGGTGTTTGAGAGGAAGTGTCTTCGACGCTGCCTTGGATTGCACAGAACACCAGAGTCGGAGTACAAACACTACTATTCCAACCTGGCTCTATACAACGGGGCCAACATAAACAGGATAGATAATTTCTTGCTGAAGCTTATTCGAGGTCACATTGCAAGAGCGATGTCCTCGCCTAACAGCTTAATTTTCGGGGCTTATTACCCCAACAACGAATACTACGAGAGTGTGCGTCTAAGCGGCTTTATTCCGCCCGATGCATTCCTCCACCTAGACAGTCGAGGGCTGATCCAGGATAGAGCGGCGGTTCCGCTAATCTACCACGTCGGCCGTAGAACTGTAGATCGGCGGCTCCTTTACAGTCGAGACGTCCTCGCACAAGACGGAGCTGAGCACCTTCGGTTCAGTAGGACTGTGTCCGAACGGGACCGAAGAGATAGGGTAAAGCAGGAGAACCAGTTCTGGTGGTTGAAAAACGAAGATGAAGTTCCTTCAGACATTTAATAGTTGACCTTGCTATTTTCTCTTGTATGGCCGACTTACATAGGTTTAGGTAGTTAGTTTTAAGTAGGGACAGTCAGGGTGGCACCAAAAAAAAAAAAAAAAAAAAAAAAAAAAATATAAAACATACAAAAACACCAAAAAAAATTATAAAATCAACAAAAATACAAAAAAAAATATAAAAACCGGAAAATGCTTGCTGTGGCTGTTCTAGTTTGTAAGTAGCTTATAAGTAGGTTGTAATTAGTTTAAAATTAGTTGTAAGTAGTTTTAAGTAGTTTTAATTAGCTTTAATTTAGTTTTATGTAGTTTGTAAGTTTTATATAAAACCAAAAAATAAAGACATAGATACCGAGTTTTTTTGTGAAATTCTTCTCGGTAAAAAATAAAACCGACCTGGATTTAGTATTAAGATAGTTCTTAGGCCGAAAGGCATTAGCATTAAGTTATTCTAGTTTAACTTAGAGCGCCCGACTGGGGCCAGTAAGTTAGTTTTAAGATATTGATAAGTAGGCTAGTTTTTATGAATTTTTGTCTAGCTTTAAGATAGTTCTAAGATAATTGAAAAATAAAAATGAATTTCAAAAAAAAAAAAAAAAAAAAAAAAAAAAAACAATTAATTTAGTCGAAATTTTAATTATTGATTTATTAAGTGGGGGAGCATGTAACAAAAAAAATTTTTGGTGTGCAAATTAAATTTCAAAATGAGCAATTATTTAAGCTCCTGTGCATTTAGATATTCGACTTGGTTACAAAGATATGAGCATTTGAAATTTCCATACAAAGAGCAATTTGTTTATATTTTAAAAAAAAAAAACAGGTGTGCAATTAAAATTTTTTTGATTTTTGCAATGTGCAATTAGGAATACATCGCCTAAGATTTTTTTTTCGCTAAAATCGAAAGTGCGCCGGCTGACTTCGAGGTGGTGTTAAAATGGCCCCAAAAATGGCCCCAACATTTTTTTTGTCCCAGGAACAACGCTGGTAGAGAGAGAATTTTTGTGGATGACCATGCGTATGTGTATTGACTTGAAGATGGAAATGGATACAGAAATATATGTGTATATATTGCATGAGTATTAGGTTCTTCCTTATGCGCGACGATTGTTTGATTATTCATATCATAGCAAGAAGCACGGTCATTTGGTAGGATATCTGTGTAATTTGTATGTTTGCATTTATGAAAAAAATAACACGGCTGTTCTTGTCTTATTTAAAGTGGCTGTGCTCAAAATATGCGTGTTGTTCCAGTAATAAACTCATAACTTGAGTTCTAATGGTCGGATCTTCAAGATTAAGGTCTTAAAATCACGGGAAAATAAAAGGCTGCATTTTTGTGTAAAATTCATCTTATCCTAACACACTTCTAAAAAAGGAGTTTTAAATTGGACCGATCTTATAAAATTCTTATAAGTATGAACTCGATTTACGCAACCCTCGATTCGTGCAACTCGTCGATTTTCGCAATACTAAATTTATAGCACGCCTTGTCTCTATAATATATTATGTATGTATCACATATTAATTTTTGTATAAATTTCGAACATTTCGTTTTCAAATTTCATAAAATTATGTAGGTATATTCAAAAAAATACAACCCAGTAAGTGCAACAACATAGGTTATTGCAACTGCCCCAACTTCTATTAGTTGCTTAAATTTAGTTTTAATATTTTGAGATATTTATCATAGCATGTAGAAGCTCAAATAATCATCTACAAAATTGCATCTGAAACGGAAAGCGACTGAGACTACTTCTATAACTTAATGTAGAAGAAAGGCGTACCTACTATCCTGTTTAAAAAACAGTGAGATAAGGTTCTTTCGCTTGCGGGTGCTTAACTTTTGCTTCGTCTTCCCTTTTCAAATTATTCACGCCACGCCACTGATACCTATATTTTTTGTAAAACGATTGTTTTTTAAAATTTTTTTTTTATTTTTTCAAATAAATAATATGAGTTATATTTTTATTATTTTGTGGACCACCTTTGAGGCTCCTTATATTTAAAAAACTCTTTTTTATAGGCTCCTTCTCAAAATCGAAGAAGGAAGCCCTGCCCGGGAAGTTCCGCCGCTTTTTTTCCCAAGTTGCAACTAAAATAAACAAAACTAAAAAAAGTAACTATTTTTTTTTAATATTTGACCAATGAGCAACAAAAACTCATTTTTGTAACACCGCACGTAGAAATTCGAGTCGAAAGCATGTTTTGGAACTCAGTGTTATCCTTGATTTCTGATCGATTAAAGAAAAAAATCTCTTTTATCATGAATGCGTGAAGTATCCCCAAGTTCTTTTAGTTAAAAATTAAATATTCTAGTGTAAATTCCAAAATATTTGCAATTGCAGGCACATTCACTTCACCTTAACAGAAGACCTTTTTCATATTATGTTTGAATTTAATATTGAAAAACTTGAACAGAAGATAGGCCTTCAGCATCCCAAAGGAAAGCAAACCAAAATTTTGTATGTAAACATTAACAAAGAACGTGGGTTCACGCTGTGTGACTAGGTCTTTGGTGTTTAAATAAAAGCTTTTTTTTTATCCGATGGAAATCTTCAAAAGACACTAGTTAAGAATCGGTGCTGAGTAGTGTGGGACTCTTACCGCACTAAGACCACACAAGGTGAATCAGGATCAATCAATGAAAGATCGACAAATGATGTTTCTTTCTTAATTTATAAATCAAACTGTGGGAAGTTTAAAGTTATTACACTTTCCCATAGCTTTTAGACCATCAGTTCATAAGGCTTTGTTCTTCTTAATCTCCGAACATTGTCTCGTATATTTAAGACGGTCTCCATTTCGGAGTTGGTATGACTTTGAAGTCACTGATTGTGTGATACTGCGTCTTTTTAATCACTTCTGTAACCATTGTAATTTGAAGGTCACGATGTAGATCGCTATTTTCTATATACCAAGGGGCATATATTATTCTACGAAGGAGCTTGCTTTGGAATTTTTTAATGAGTTCAGCACTTGTTTTCTTTGAAGAGCCCCATAGTTGGATGCCATTTGTCCAAACGGGTTAAAATACTTGCTTATATAACAATAGTTTGTTCTGGATTGATAGGTCAGAGTTCTTTCCTGTACATTTTTCCGTACTTAAAGTTTAGTTCCTCTTTCTTCTTTTTGATGTGCTCTTTTCCTTAAAGCTTTGCATCCAAAGTCATTCCAAAGTATTTGGCAGTATTGGAGTAAGGTACTGCTGTACTGTTTATAAGAATTGGAAAATTGTTTATTTTTTTGTTTGTAAAGTTTATATGCGTCGATTTTGTGTCTTTTAGTTTGACTCGCCATTTTTGTGTCCAATCACTAACTTTATCGACTGTATTTTGCAGTTTTTGTGTAGCCTTCTTAACGGATTTATCTGGCACCAATATAGCAGTATCATCAGCAAAGGTGGCCATGATAGAGTTGATGTCCACTGGAATATCCCTTGTGTATAACAGACAGACACTTCCTTGTGGTACACCGGCTTTAATTGTCTTTAGTTCCGAGTAATTTTGGTCGTACCGTACTCTAAAGAGATTTCAGTATTTTGTAGTACTGCCTGGGAAGATGGAAGATGTAGTTTGTACTCAAGTCCCAAGTGCCAAACCTTGTCAAAGGCTTGAGCAACATGTAAGAATATAGCCGAGCATAATTGTTTTTCTTCAATTGCCATTTCCACAATATCCGTAATCCGATGCACTTGGTCCGTGGTGGAATGTTTATTTCCAAATACAAACTGATGGCCCAGAATTAGTCATCTTTCTTCTATTATTTTGCTAAGTATTTTCGGGAGCAGTTTTTAGAAAACTTTTGCCATGATTGGTATAAGCGATATAGGTCTAAAAGATGTTACTTCTGTTGGTGGCTTACCTTGTTTAGGTATAACAATGACTTCAGCAATTTTCCAATGATGTGGCATATATCTAGTTAAGGGCATGCATTCATTATAAATTGGTTTTTTGAAGGCTACTGAAGGTATTTCTTTAAAAACCTGAGCAGTTAGTAGATCGTATCCTGGTGATTTTTCGTTAGACAATTTATGTTGAAACATGTTTCTTACTTCTTTGAACGTGACAAAAGGCATTTCACATTCGTCGTTTCTATCAACAAACTGTAAGGGATCTGTAGCTGTGCTTGCTAGGAACGGCTTAAAAACATTCGCGAGATGTTCAGCGACGAGATCAGCCTTTTGTTTTGGGTTTCCGATCCATTTACCGTCGTGAGATTTTATTGGCGGGTTTTGTGTCTGTGGTCATTTTAGGTGCTTAGCTGCTTTCCATAAGGAGTATTCCGTAGAAGCATCCGCCGTTAGACTATTCAGGAATCTACGAAGTGAATAACTTTATACTCACAGATTCTTTTCTCGTTCGTTATTAAGACGGTTAAAAACTGCCTTATCACCTGGAAATCTCGTAGTTTGGCATTTTGTTCGAGCTCTTTTTTTCTCCAATATCAGCTCCTTTATTTCGACAGGATATTTTATTTCTTTTTCTCTTCAGTTCGAAATTGTTGGAGTACTTTCTTCTGCAGCATGTAGCACACCAGCAATAAATTGTTCTACTTCATGATCAATTTGTTCAATTGTTTGCATGGGGGATCTTAGGTTTATAAAACTTTCATTTTTATCTCTGAATTCGTTCCAGTTTGTTCTATTATTCACGAGCTTGGGACTACTTTTTTCTATTATTTTTGCTTCGCTCAGTGATAACATTACTGGAGTATGATCTGACGATGAATCGTAATTACTTTCGACACTTATATGAATTCTTTTAATAACTTTAACTACGAAAAAGTCTATGAGGTCTGGTATTTTGTTAGTATTAGATGGCCAATATGTTGGTGAGCCAGAAGAATAAAATTCGCAGTTGTATTTGCGGCCTGCTTGATATAGCCGTTTACCTTTCGTTGTTATGAGTCTAGATCCCCATTAGGTGTGTTTAGCATTGAAGTCGCCACCAACAAGGAAGTTATGTCCTAACAAATTTAGGAGTTCTGCTAAGTCTTCTTCAGTTGCAGAGCGCCTCGGAGGGTATATAGAGACGCTATCTTAAACTCTTTCTTTTTCACACCAATACTAATTGTTGTTACTTGCATGTTTTCATTGGTAAACTTAGGCTCTTCATAGTGAGTTAAGCACTTTTTTATTAGTATTCCTGATCCCCCCCTAGCTTTGTCAGCTGGGTGCGGAGCGTGATAATACGTATAGTTTGGTAATTTATTGTCAAGATTTTGTTCTTTTTCGTTCTTCCGCACATTTTTAACAATCTGAGAATAGAATCTATTTTCATCACTTTTGCTTAGTGCAATTGCTTTTGTCGGTTGGTTTTTAGTTTTGTTTTCAAAAGCTACTTTTTTGCTTTCAACTATCGCTTTTGTGTTTGTTGAGTATCATAGCTTTTTCTTTTTGTGTCTAAAGTTTTTGGCGACTGGACATTCAAAGGTGAGCATAAATAAAGGTAGAGATCACTTTGGAGTCCTTGAATATCTCATTTTTAATAAGATTATTCGCATCGAGAGCTTGAAAGCATTTTTGTATATGGTCTTTGACAGTAACTTTGGCAACACATAAAGAGTGGAGGCTTCTACCTTTATCGACCTTGTTGCTTTATTTTAGTTTGTTTGTAGTCCTTGAGTTCTTGGGGTGGGTTAAAGTGATTTCGTAATGAACAAAGTAATGTAGGTGAACTGAAATTAAACGTAGAAAATGATTTGAAAGATAAAAAGAGAGTGCAAGTAGGACAAATTACTGTCATCTTAAAGAAAATAGAATAGAGAGGACATATGCTATCGAAAGAAAGGACAGTCCTCTCAAAAAGAGGATGGACGGTCACCGAAATTATAGTATCAAAGCTGAATTTTATACCTATTGTTTGCACAAATAGTAGAATTATAAAAGATAAAACAAAACTATAAATTTTTAATTTTCAGATTTTTATTTGGTAGAGTAAAAATACAATGAACAGGTAGGTGATGATGACTAAATGCAACTACACTACTATGATTGATTTGCCAAAAGGTTTGCTCAAGGCAAAACCAAAAAATGGCACTAAATGTAATGAATTCTCAGCGCGTGAGGCAAGTCCTTCAACATTAGTTGTAGATCATATTTCGTCTGGTCTCACGCTACTGAGGGAGTTGGATGGAAATTGAATTGTGAGAAAGGTATGAAAATGGAAGTTGGAGTAATTAAATCGACAAAAAATAATAAAAATATATTTGGTGCCTTTGTGGGAAGTGATAGGAAATCATTTCAGCGTCAGCTTTTAATTCAAAGCCGTGTGATAAAACATTGGTCGGGTTAATATTTTCTTACATTTGATTTTATTCTATATTTAACATACGGGGGGAGGGATCTTATCTCTCGAAATTCTAAAATTGGGCTTCTATTTCAAAACGAGGAGCGTTTCCTCTAGGAAGAGGTTTCGGCCTTCTTTTTTTTAATAAGGTAAATATGATGGATGCCATCATTGAAATGAATAAGATGAAGCTGAATCCATAGTGATGGTAGTCGTGCATATTTATATCGTTAACCCCTATATCCTTGCCTAAATCCTTAGCTAATTCATTTATTTTGTTCTTTATATTCTGTATTTCTGTATTCGTCTCATTGCTCGAAGATGTAGGGAGACTGACTAATTTATTTGATAGTTTTGTTCTGATTGCCTCTGAAATTTTAACTAAGGGAATAAATGAATTTTTTAAGGTGGTATTGCTCAGAACTCGCCCATTTATAACTAGATGTGGAAGTTTTAATGTGCATGGTCTTAGAAACTCCAACAAACCACTGCCAATGATGGTTATGCTCTTCGTTATTCTTTCACAAACTAGTAAACCAGTTACTATGTCCTCAAGAGCAAATATCCAGCTATTTGCATCTCTAAGACTGATCCATTGATCGTGAAGAATACATTTTTTTTAGAGAGCAGTAACTTAGAGCATTCTCCAAGTGATTCAGTAATGAAGCTTCAGAATTATTACTGCCTTGATGGATCATTGTTGGCAATTGTTGGTTACAAATAAAATGTCTAGTTGAAAGAAACCGACAATATAATAATTGATTTTCTGTTAATGCAAAATACCTTTCTCTCGTTGGAGTGACTGCCAGATACTGGGATGATAGTTCTATTATAAAACTTGAATTATTTTGAAATATGGGAAAGGGAACTAAATTGAAAAGCTGGAATTCTTGGTTATCCACCAAAGGAATCATCATTTCAAATATTATTGAGTCCCTTGATAGATGACAGCTTGAAAATATCTAATATAGATGCAGTGGGAATGTTAAGATGAGACGGGAGATTGTTCCTAATGATTTGGAGTTGTTGGGTAAATTGGAAAGGTGAAATAAAATGAGGATTCATTTTGGCATTGTTAAGGCAAAGGAGAATGTCAAGTAATGTATCTTGCACCATCTCTAGATTTGTAGCTGATAGAATCAAATACGATGTTAACGCAGAAAACCGCTGATCAACATCAATTATTTCTTGATGCTTTTCAATGACGTTTAAAGATTTCTCGAAGATAGTTTTTAAACCTTGACATTGCTGACTTAATTGGAGATTGCTTCGATTAAGTAGATTTACTGTTGCGTCTGCTATTGAGCTTTGTTTTATAAACAGATGTACAAGGTGTTGTTCATCTTGGTCGGCCAATGAGATTTGATGATCATCATCTTGATCCAACACTCCAAATAAACTATGTGCTACATTTCCGATAAAATCGAAAGGAGATCTAGCAATTCTTATCCGTTTGCTATAAGATGTATGATAGTTATGAATGAATTATTCGAATCGATAACATTTACTCTATGTTTGAGTGCGGTGAGTGTAAGAAAACAAAACGGATTAGTTTTCAAATCATCTAAACAGATTATATCCATTCTCTTCAGGTATGTTTTCACTTCTCCTAGCTCTAACCAATACGATGACAAATTATAATAGATATACGAGTAAATGTTCCAAAAACTGTTAAGAGTGCAAGCACTACCTATATCCTCAAAATAAATGCCTGTGGAATTGTTAAATTTTGTAATCATTATTGGTTCACTTTCTATGGAGGCTGCTAAAGGAAGTAATAGCAGCATTAAAAATAATAACGATGTCATAGAATTACTAAAGAATCTTCCGCTTGATTAATTTTATTTCGTTCTTCTTCATGATCAAGTGGTAAAGGGCATAGATTTTGAATTGCTCGTTGATATGTTCCTGTTTCCGTTCTTACATGTACCACTCTCACTAACCCATCAGACTCCTTGACAACTTCGACTACACGCCCAAGCTTCCATTTCATTGGAGGTTGGTGTGCATCTTTTAAAACAACTATTGCTCCGGGTTCTAGATTTTGGGATTGCACCTTCCACTTTAACTTCTGTTGAAGAAGGTGGAGGTATTCGTTTGACCATCTCTACCAAAAATGCTGTTGAATGTGCTGAATCTGACGAAATTTGTCTAATCTTAAGATTTTATGATGAGTAACGTTAGGTTCAGGTAGTGCAGTTAATGGAGCCCCAATAAGAAAGTGACCTGGAGTCAATGCCTACAAGTCATTAGGATCTGAGGAGATTGGTGTAATTAGTCGCGAATTTAAGATTGATTCGATTTGAACAACGACTGTTGAAAACTCTTCATAGGTTAAAGAAGCTTCTCCTAAGTATTTTATTAACAGGGTTTTTGCTGATTTAACAGCGGCTTTCCCAAACCCTCCGAAATGGGGAGTGCGAGGTGGAATGTGTTTCAAGTTGATTCCCAATTCTAAACAATTCGAATAGATTGATGATTTCGTTTCAGATGAGTCAAGGAAATCTTGAAATTCTCTTAACTGATTTCTTGAACCAACAAAATTTGTGGCATTGTCACAGAATATGGTGTGGCATACACCTCGTTTTCCAACAAATCGGTTTATGCAGTTAATAAACGATTCAGTGGTAAGGTCGCTTACTACTTCAAGGTGAACAGCCTTTGTGGAGAAGCATACAAATACTGCACGAGAAGACTATGTTGGTGTTTTTCCTCGAACTTTGTAATGTGTCCGTATTGGACAACAGAAATCCACTCCAAAAAAATGGAATGGTCGAGTAGGAATGATTCTGTCTTTGGGCAGGTTACCCATTAATTGATCGATAGATTGGGGTCTAGCACGGAAACATTGGATACATTTAGAGAGCACCTTGCGTGTTTCCCTTCCTACGCTTAGAATCCAAAATTGTTGCCTTGAGATAGATACAAGTGTTCTATGGGAGGCGTGTAGATGTTTTTTATGCAAATAATCTAAAAGTAATGTTGTGACTATATTATTTTTTGGAAGTAATATTTGGTGTTTTGCTAGAGAAGGAATTTCAGCGTTTTTAAGTCTTCCTCCCACATGTATTAACATTGTTGTTTTGTCAAAATATGGACTTAATGATAATATTTTGGAATTATTGTGGAGAGGTTTTCTTGCTTGAAGTGCCTTGTATTCTTCAGGGAACACTTATTTGAACGCTTCTCCCCAACAGTATTGTGCCTTTTTGGATATCTTCCATAGTTAAGGAACCAGTGCTTTTATTTTCTTTACAACGGGATTTAAAACTCATTAAGAATCGAGAACAATATGCAAACATTTTTTGCAGCGTACAAAACGAATTTTTTATGATTTACCGAAGTAAATAAATCACCTTGGATGGACATGTTTACGCCCAGGAATTTGTTCTGGTACTAAATAATCTACTTTAATGTTAGACAAACAATTTTGTCTTAAGAACTCTGGACCATCGAACCAAACCGTTGATCTTATAAGATCGCGCATTCCTAATCCACGCGATATGAGATCTGCAGGATTTAACTCTCCTCTAACATAATTCCAATGATTCAAGTTTGAATTCGATTGAATTTTACCTACACGATTTGCAATGTATGTCTCCCAGGTATAAGAAGGTGCTTTTATCCATGTTAAGACTGTTGTGGAATCAGTGTAATAATTAATAGATGAAATTGCCCTACTAACTATTGGGAGAATTTTTTGAACCAAATTTACCAATAACACTGCCGCCTGAAGTTCTAATCGGGCTATGCTTGTTGCTTTTAAGGGAACTACACGCGATTTTGAGCACAATAATTGAACAAAAACTTTCCCTTCTTTGTCAATAGATATTAAATAAATGCGTGCGCCAAAAGCACTTTCACTGCTATCAGAAAATGCATGTAGTTCTAATTTTTCTGCTGAATCTATTAAAACAAAGCGGGGTTTATTAATTTTCTGCAAAGAGGAAAATTCTGAAAAATAGTTTAACCATTTAGATGCCTGCTCTAGAGGCAATTTTTCATTCCAAGAAATCTTGGTTTTCCAAAGTTCTTGAAGAAATATTTTTCCCAGTAATATAACTGGCCCAATAATACCCAAAGAATCAAAGAATTTAGCCAAATCAGCAAGAACGCTTCGTTTTGTTACTTGAACATTAGAGGGTGCTTTATAATCGTAGCAAAATTTAAAGGTGTCTTGAGTTGGCTCCCAAACTAAACCAAGTGTCTTTATTACTTCGGATTGATATATAATCAACATTTTTTCTCGCTTTTCTAAAGGAATATTTTCAAAAATACGTGGATCATTTGAACAAAATTTAGTTAGCTCGAAATTTCCTTGTCTTAGTAATGTTATAGTTTCATCGAGAAGCTGCTTGGCTTCTCTAAGAGTGTTTGTCCCGGTGAGGCAGTCGTCCACATATATATTTTTTGTAATTATTTTAGATGCATTAGGATATATATGCTGAAAATCATTTGCTAATTTAACTAGACATCTTGTGGATAAATAGGAAGCTGGAGCCATTCCATATGTAACTGTATTCAACTGATATGTTAAATAAGTTTGATTGGACTGTCGGACCGACCATGAGAGTGTCATTTAGAGAAAAACCTGTCGATGTTTTTGCCGAAGCATCGAAAACGACTCGTAGTTTTGTTTATGAACTCTCTGGCTTAAGTACACAATGGTGTGGAAGGACATAATGATGCTTTGGTATTGTTTCCTCAGCAATCGGTGTCATATGCCATGAAGTTAACATAACTTGTTTTTAATTCTGTATTATTTTCTAGTTTTCTTTCTAATGAATAGAATTGCCATAGAATTACCCAACATTTTATTTGGTTCCTGTTTAAAAGGAAGACACATTATATATTGACCATGGTTTGTGGTTTTTACATGCTTGTTAAAATATTCTTCACACTTGAATTCTTCTTGAGAATAAATTTTTGATTCACCTTCAAAAGATTTACTTTCCCAAAAGGACCGGGCTAGTTTATCTAAAGAACTCAGACTAGGTTTCGAGACTGAATGATAGTATGAACAACAAGAAAGATCTACAACGCTACCAGCTAAAAGTCAACCTAACTTAGTATTTCGTAATAAAGGAAGATTATCTGAAATTTTGAACTCTCCAGGCAAGAAAAGTTCGAAAAATATTGCTGCATAGTTGCTAGATAATCACTTATTTTTGGCATTATAGTGGCCTCGGAGGTTGTTTTATGAGCAGATGCTCTAGATTCTATGGAGACATTAATAATAAAACTTGACTGGGTTTCTTTTCCTCCAATTCCACTGATGGGAATGTCTCTTCTCTGTTTTTTAGTCCCCAGTTGCTGAGCTAATGAGGAAGTTATAAAATTCAATTGTGACCCTGAATCTAACATGGCTCGACAAGGAATTTGCATACCGTTTGAACATGAAATATCAACTATTGCAGTGGTAACATACACCTCACGACCTTTGACCACAACTCTCAATGAATTACTAATTGATGACCCTGACTGAGTCTCACCCACCCGACCAATATTATTATCACACGACTTACCGGATGGTTTTATGTGTGGATCCTTTTAGGACGGATAGTGCAGCAAAGTATTATGCGTCCCGTTGCACGTTTTACATTCTCCGAGCTGCTGACACGATGAAAAATGATGTCCTCCTTGCAAACAGTTGGTGCATAGTTGAAGCCTTCGCACCTTCTGATTGCGTAAATTTCTTGCAATTAAAAGTCTTATGATTATTTGATTTACAGAAACTACAAATAGAAACTCCCCTTGAATTTTCGGAAGCGGTAGTTACCACTTTCTTTCTATCATCACGATGAACGGCTTCTAGTGCTTGGAATCTAGCTTCAACGAATTCCAGTAGTTGCGCTAAAGTTGGACTGCTTCTTGGTGATTGTAGTGATTTTTCGAACATCATTCGGGTGTCCTTATGCATTCTGTCTAGCAACAGATGCACAACAATCGGATCCCATCCACTGGTATCGTAGCCAAGGTTCTGGATAGCTTGCATGACTTCCTTTGTTGTGTCATGAAGTCTTTTGAGACTTTTAGCATTGTCAACGACTATGGAATTTTGAAAAAGTCTACTCAACTGTGCCGTTAACAACAGCCTCTTGTTGTTGAATCTATCCACTAATGTGTTCCATGCCAGCTCATAATTGCTATCGGTGGCATGAAAATGTTGAATTAAAATATGTGCATCGCCAGTTGCATTGATTTTCAGGAAATATAATTTGTGTGCTGCCGCAATTGGTTGGTTGTGTACCATTTTTTATACAGGTCAAAGAACTGAGGCCAATTAAGATAGCTTCCATCAAATTTTGGTATCTCAATTTTTGGGAGCTTAATTGTAGTTGCTCCAATTTGATTCGTTTGACTTGATTGATTTGGTGTCACTCGGTTTGGAAGCCATGCAATCCTCTCGTCTAATTCTTCTTGGAGCTTAAAATACAGCTCTATGTCGGCTGCAGCTGCATCGTTCCCAAGTCATTCATATGCGGTTTTTAATTCTTCCCAGTTGCGCATGAGTGTATTTGTTTTTTGTTGGAATTGCTGAGGTATAGCTTCCCGTAAATTCACCGGACAAATGTTAAGAGATCCTTGGAAAATTTTCCCAAGAAGACGGAACTTGCTTTCACTTGTCAATTTACTGGTTCCTGGAAAGGAATCAATGCTGAATATTTTACTTGTTTTATCTTCAGCAGTATCTGGTGCGGGCACTATTGAGAGCCCTGCTGGGGGCTTTTCGAGGGGCTCCTTTGGCTGCTCTGATGGCGGCTTGACTGCTGTGGTCTCTTTCGGCCTCTTTTCTTGTGTTCTATCCGCATTATCGGATTTAAGTACGTCCAAAAAACGCTTCATGATGTCTTCCTTCATTGTCTCGTACACCCCTTTGATCCCGTTGAAGTATCCCTTTATATGATACTCATTATCGGTTTCTAGAGGATACTTGAACTTAATTTCGACGTCCGTGCTATGGAATATTTCCCATATTTCGTTAAGACTGGACCAAATATGTTGGAGAAACTCCAGGGTTTCTTGTCCAGGTCCATCCTTTCCGTAGTTGCCGGCAAGCTTGCAGATAGCTATGCCTATCTCCTCCGGATGGTCGGTTAGTTGTTCCATTTATTTAATCTACAGGCCACTAAACTTTTTTAGTAATGGTCCTGTCACGGTCACCATTTTGTTCACGCAAATAGTAGAATTATAAAAGATAAAACAAAACTATAAATTTTTAATTTCCAGATTTTTATTTGGTAGAGTAAAAATAGAATGAACAGGTAGGTAATGATGACTAAATGCAACTAAACTATTATAATTTATTTGCCAAAAGGTTTGCTTAAGGCAAAACCAAAAAATGGCACTAAATGTAATAAATTCTCAGCGCGTGAGGCAAGACCTTGAACTTTAGTTGTAGATCATATTTCGTCTGGTCTCACGCTGCTGAGGGAGTTGGATGGAAATTGAATTGTAGGAAAGGTATGAAAATGGAAATTGGAGTAATTAAATCGAAAAAAAATAATAAAAATATATTTAGTGCCTTTGTGGGAAGTGATAGGAAATCATTTCCCACCGCGTCAGCTTTTAATTCAAAGCCGTGTGATAAAACATTGGTCGGGTTAATATTTTCTTACATTTGATTTTATTCTATATTTAACACCTATGTTTGTTCATAGCGCAACTTTTAGAATATATTTCCCAAGCTGTCAGACATCTACACCTACGGTCTACAGTTGAGCTTATAATTGCAGTCGGACACCTTACACCAAATGCAAGAAAGTAATGCCAACATTTAACAAATTCAACAACCGTAGGGAGTTTGAGGCATATTTTCATAACTTTCTATATTGCTTACATAAGATACGAAAAATTAAAAACGATGTTGTGATAATTATTTTTTTAACATAAGTAAATTAAAAATTAAAAATATTTTTATTTTTATTTTCATTATACACAACACCTAATGTTGAAATAAAATAAGTAACAGTTTATTCCAAGTTCGAAGCAAATTCCTTCGTCTCTTCTGTAAGATTTGATTCTTAAGTTAAAATAAATCTTTTGAGTAGATATATTTCATCAAAACAACAAAAAATATACACATACATACATATAGCAAATAATGTTTTTACTTACTTACTAGCTTGTATACATACATTTATGTAAAATGTGCAATGTGCATCCACAGACGGATTGGTTTTTTATGAACTTTCATTCATACATTTGGTATCGAACAATTCGTGTCTGGCTCTGTTTTTATGCCTTGGTGTGGTGTAAATACGGTTCTATCTATATTACTCACTATTGGAATAGTAAGTACAAAATTCGTTCTATGCATATATGTACCAGCTAAATAGGTATCTCCGCTTCTCTAAAACAAGCCAAGCTCGAAAAAATCTTTCGCCAAGAGAATGTTCGAATGTCGAAACTCAATAAATCCACGTGTTTTTTTAAAGGCTCTCACAGAACCAGCAGTCACATCACATCTCAAATCAGAAGCAAATTGATGATATGATTATGCGCAGTGAATTTCGATACTCTTTCTCTGCAATTCTCTTCTCTAAATTAAACACATAGCGAATATAATGCATTCGCTTTCATATCGTTATCGACCCATTCTAAAATCTTTCCCAAATCGACGATTACTCGTAACTCAAACCTAATGCTTTATAATATTTTCATTCGTGTCGTGTGGTATCGCCTGTAGGCCTGCTTTTGAATAAAGGATAACGAAGCTCATACAGCCATTAAGATCTCTAATGCACATAAATTCAATTTTTTAGCCTTGCCGAATGTACAGAACTATTTTTTGAGGCGATGGTTTTTCAATTTACGATTATTTTTAGGGGTGAAGTGAAAACTAGAAATCGAAAATTTATTCAGGAGCTAAGGATTTTAGAGTGAATGGTTTTTAGTGTGAATGAAATAGCTTTTAGGAATCAAACGGAGACTATGGGACATGATATACAGTGAAACTCCAGCAAGTGTAACATCATAACTATTGTTCTCATCATTCAAGTTTACTGACTATGACGCTATGAGTAAGAGGCCAGAAAGCAGAAGAAGCAAACCAAAGCCTATTCAAATTAATTTGTATTTTTATTTTTATTTCTGTTTGCCAAACTTCTGCTCTTAAATCACGGCAGTAAGTCCTGCATGCAACATGTAATGCATGTAAAGTACTAACATTAGTACTTAGGTACCTAGTAAATTGTACTTGTGCTTGTACTTGAAAAAAACATGTACAATTTACTTGGTGCTTTAATAACATCAAGTACAAATACTTTTTCAAGTACTTTGTTTCAAGTATATGTACCTGGACCTGGTATTGTAATACTACCCAGTACATTTTCAAGTACTTTTCAAGTACAAGTTCATTTCAAGTACTTTTCAAATACAATTCCATTTCAAGTACAAGTCAATTTCAAGTACTTTTAAAGTACAATTCGTTCAGTAGTTTGTTTTATCCAACGAAGAATGACGACTATGCACAACTTAAGCGAGATGACGCCAAGACAACGAGATACCAACAGCCGTCGTGATCTGTGCTTTTGAGTTGAAATAGTTATTATTCGATAGCTCAACCAGACTACGAATTGACCTTTAAAAGTACTTGAAATTGACTTGTAGTTTTGTATATAAACTTTATAAACAAAGCTTGTACTTGAAATGGAATTTTACTTGACAAGGACTTGTACTTGAAAAGTTCTTGAAATGAACTTGTACCAACTTGAAAATGTACTGGGCAGTATAACAGTACCAAGTACATGTACTTGAAACAAAGTACTTGTACTTGGTGTTTTTTAAGTACCAAGTACATTGTTCTTGTTTTTTTTTCAAGTACAAGTACAAGTTTCTGGGTACCTGATGGGTACTTGTACTTGAAAGTTTACAGGTCTGAATAGATGATAGTGGTCTAAGCACATAAGGGTGGCCCTTAAATTGGACATAGTCTTGGATACCCCTCATTTGATTCAAAATATTGAAAAATAATTTCCCAAATCTTTTCAGATTTTAATTATGGGCCTAGGGTTATTTTTATATCATAGACCAGATCCAGACGGGATAAAAATCGTAACCGAGGAGGGGTCTATTTCTCCCCGTTCAGGCAAGATGTAGGTTTTGAAGTTTGACTAAAATAAATTATTTAAGAAACAGGAATGCTTACGCTTTAGCTTTATGAAAAATTAATTTTCAAACATATGTCCGACATTTGCTAAATAGTGACTAAAACACCGGGTTCAGAATATTCAGAATATTGTGATGTCTACCCAAGTTTTTCTGACTCTCCTTCAATCGATTCTGGTAGTTACACTTATAGGTTATAAAATTTCTACGTGACTCCAGTACAGGGACTGTATAAAACAGACAGACAAGAAAGTGAGTTAGTATAAACGTTTGAATAAAAAACACTTCCACAATCGTCACCGGATTGTATTCATCACAAAATAAAAATACAGTTGAATCCCTCTAGGCTGAATTTTCAAAATCAGTTCGGGTTTGAGAGAGTTTTCCAAAAATTTGATTTTGAAAGAAATAAATATAGTACCTATAGAAATTTGAACGGAGTATGGAGAAAAATTCTTGTTAGAGGGAAATTTATTTTAGAGTGAGTTCGACTTTGAGTAATTCGACTGTAGTTACATGCAATCGGTAGCCAATTGAATTATCTACTTGAAGATTGCTTGTGAACAAATTTGCCCTTTACTCGATGGTTTAGGAGTTATTAAGCTATAAAGAGGAAGTAAACTGAAAATCATATCGAATACGGAATTTTAGCCTTTTTTGGGAGCCCCATAGCGGCGTTTGTTGTGGTTGTGCAAAAATACTTCCAGAATTATATTTGTAGAAAATTTTGTTTACTTCAAATTTGCATACTTGTTTTTCCGTTATTTACATCATAATAAATAAGTTAACGGCAAAAATTTGATTTTTTGTGTTTTTTTTTCAGAATTTTGAAGCGGAATTGGTTGTGGAAATTTGGAATTTTCATCTTCCAACCATACCAATTAACAAATCAAATATTCAGAATAACCCGACCTACTGTAGAGTAACTCCGCTATTTTTAGCTCTTTTTACTGGACTAGGAGACCAAAAAGGTGAAACACAAATCTGAAAAATTAGAAAAAAATGTTTTTCTACTTAATGCCTAATATTAGGACCACCCTAATTCACACGCACTGCATTATATCGCTATGTTATTACTTCAACACACAATATGGCTCTCGCCTGCATCTCAGCTATTTTCTAGGGTACACTCGAAACACATTTGGTTACTTTGACATAATTAGCTCGCTTGCAAAAAATTATGGCAAATCTAAGAAAATTTAAGAGTGGCAGCTATGTTTCATTTATTATGTATAAAGGGTGATTGGTACAAGGTGCACCAAAAAGCTGGAGCGAGTAAGTAGGGTTAAGACAAGAAAATAATCGTATCGGAGGGGGGGGGGGGTCTATTTCCCTCTTTAAATTACAATTTAAATTTACAATTCCATGCTATACTTTTTAGGAAATCTCTTCTTTGATTTTCATTTTAAATTAAGTTGCGTTAGTGAACAGTTTTTGAAAAAATATTTTTCAAACTCGAAATTTTGAAAAAAAATTTTTTTTTTAAATTTCAAATTAATTTTTTTCAAAATTTTATGTAATTAAGAATAATTTTTATTTTCAAAATTCAATTTCTTATTAATTTTCAATAAAACCAGAAAACTCGATGCTAAAATGTATCTTATTTTTGATGTGTTAGAAATTTTCGATATGATCCCTATTTAGAAGGCAAAGGTTGTATCTTTTTCTTATGGCTGCAGATAAATTTAAGTCTGCTTAATTCTCTGCAACTTGACTCCAGTAACTTCATTGCATTGTTTAAGTTGCTCCAATGTCGAAATTTCAACTTCATATACATAGTTCTTCATGAATCCCAAGCGTAAAAATCCAAAGGAGTTAAATCTGGTGATCTTGGTGGCCTTTCAGTTGGACCTCCTCTTCCTATCCATTGGTCGCTGAAATGATTATTGAGCCAGTTTCTCAAAGCCAGTCTAAAGTGTGCTGGAGCTCCATCCTGTTGGTATATTAAATTGTCTATTATAGCCAAAGGGGCATCTTCAAGTAAATCTTGCGAAAGGGCTCTTAAGAATTGCAGATAGGATTCTCCATTTAAAACCGTATTCAAAAAACTGGTCCAATTACCGTTCTTCCCACAATGCCAAGCCACACATTGCAGCTGAAGCGGTGCTGCAATTTTATTGTTTTTTAATATGTGGATTGTTATGACTCCAGTAATGCAAGTTGTGGAAATTGGTAACTCCATCTCGGTAAACTGCGCTTCATCTCTCCAAACTATCCTTTAAAATAGTCGTGCCTTGTTTTTTCCCTCAGTAATAGCGTTCTACAGAATTCAGTCCCCAAAATTTAATCATTTGATGTCAACTCTTGCCCTGTGGTAAAGTGATATGGGTGAAGGTCATCGGTATGAGTCACTACCCAAACCCTGCTTTGGGGCAATCCAAGCATAGTTGCTATTCTTCTGGTGCTAAGGATGGGATTACCTCGTACCAAATCCAAAATCCGTTCCTCTTTGTCTGTTGATACACCAGATGACCTTTTTCTCCTTCGAGTCTCCAGTACTCCATGTTCCCCAAGACGGTTGTGAAGTCTTGTAAAAAGTGAATAGTGGGGACATCTTCTATTGGGGAACCTTTCAGCGTACAATTTCTGTGCTGAGCTCGCATTTGTGAAACTAACAGAGGCGGAGATTTACCTGATATTGTTTTCCATACATAATTGCCAACATGAGATAAAACATTTATCTATATAAGATCCATTCTCTTTCATTTAATCAAAAATTATAAACAAATAAACTAGTTTACCTTCCCGGCGGACACCCTGTATATGATAACTCAACTTAGTTCAGATGACATCTAGTGAGCACAACCTTAAAACATCCTAATAAATCATTTCGTATTATGAAAGACAACTGGAAATTAAGAAAAAATCTAATAAAATGACCGGGAGCATTTTAAATATTAACAATAAGCAACATTGCCGTGTATATGACTCACACCAAGTTCATTAGGTGACAATCTATTTTATGTCTTCAAAAAGTTACTATTAGGTGGTACAGATTTTGGGCTGACTGGCACGGTGATCACGCTTAAAGTGTTGGCCGTTAACTCCGAGTGCTACATATCGATGTTAACCAATTTTAGTTTTGCCCGAATTGAATGATACTATAAATAACATGTGGATGTGGCGATGGCGGTAAACTTATCGGCGAATAGACTTTATAAAGGGTGGTTAAATTTTAAGGGCCGATGTTGAATGCGAACCACACCTAAACACCAACAGCCGTATTTATAAAGAAAATTTAAAAGCTTCGTAACTTTAAAATGCCTCTAAGTTGCTCTTAAGTGCGAAATCGGTATCTATAATCAATGTTCACTTTTAAGCAACGTTACTTACATACATCTTAACTTAAACGCCATTCACCGCGTTTAAAGGTTACTTAAAGCCATCTTAAACATATTTTGACATTCGAGACGAATGGTTTTTTTTTAATTTCAAAAATATAGATATAATACCTATGTATGTTTGTGGGTAGAGTTTTCATATTTTTGCTGTGGATACTTAATGAAAGTTTTAAGATTTGTGGTTTCCTTTAGTAAAATGAATTGTAAAATAAATTGTTTCGATTTATTAACATATTTTTCTATCAAAAGGCCAAGGTGTGAATCAAAGAATTGAATAATAGAGTTTCTGAATACTCGTACAAACATCAAAGCATCAGAAACCAAAATGGAATCATGTTTCATTTCGTTTGCATTTTGTATACTAGTTGCTTCTCTTTCTTTCTTATAAATACATGTGCTCATCTTTTATTTGCATTTGCTTGCAAGCTGTCAAAAAACTGCTGAAAAGAACATGTATTAGTGAGTTTTCTCACGTTACGTTACATTTCAATCGTTTAGTTAAGTAGCAATGAAAAATTGATTATAGATGAGAATTTAAGTAACGTTATTTAAAGGCAACTTAAATATTTAAGCAAACTTAACTAAATGATCTCTAAGAGGAATTTTAAGAAAATCTAATAAATTCGCTGCAAGTTTTTTCGGTCAATTTAATCATCCAAATGTGCGTAAAATTGGAAAAATTGTGCAAAAATTTGAGCAAACCGGATCTGAAGCAGAAGTGTAAACAACAGTACATGCTCGTACAGCTCATACTGCAGAAAATATTGCTGCTGTTCATGATAGTGTGGCTGAAGATCTGTCCACCTCAACTTGCCGTCGTGCCCAACAATTGCACCTCTCATGCTCGTCGTTGATGAACATTATGTATAAAACTTGTATTTACATGCTTACAAGGTGCAATTGACTAAAGTACTAAAGCCTCTTGACCATTTCCAGCGTACTCAATGGTCAGAATGGTGGCAAGAAATGCGAACAGTGGATCATCAATTTTCGAAGAAAATCATCTTCGATGATGAGGCACATTTTCACCTCAGTGGATTCGTCAATAAGCAGAATTGGCGCATTTGGGCGAATGATAATCCAAGAGATTGACTGTTTGGTGCGGTTTATGGGCTGGCGGTATCATCGGGCCTTTTTTTCCAAAATGAGGCCAGTCAGACAGTTATTGTGAATGGTGTTCGCTATCGTGAGATGATAACGCACATTTTATGGCCCGAATTGGAAGATATGGATGTGAACGATAAGTGGTTTCAACAGGACGGTGCCACTTGCCACACAGCTAACGAAACAATGGGTCATTTGCGCGACAAATTCAATGGCCGTGTTATCTCACGTGGTGGCGTTGTCAATTAACCGCCAAGATAATGTGATTTGACACTGTTGGACTTCTTTCTTTGGGGTTATTTGAAAGAAAAGGTGATTTATGGTTTCGTGCCGCGGTTCCTCATAAAAAAAAAACAATTTTTTTTTCTTTTTTTTATTTTATTTTTATATTATTTATTATCATTTTTTTCTTATTTATTGATTCTTAAAATTTGTTAATTGCTAAAGAGAAGCCGCTGTCCTAAGCGAGGCTGCACTTCTCAGTAGCTTGGTGAATTAAAGACTAACTTTACAATTATTATTTATTTCTAAGCTAAGTTCGGTATTGGGAAAGGAATGCACTTGTTGACAAAATATTTATATTTCATTTGAGTCAAATGAAATATGAGTATCACTTTTTTATCATTTATTGTGTGCAGGGAAAAAGGGGGTGTATCCGTTATGGACATGTTTTGCAAATTAAGCAAAAATGGCGTGGGATACTGTCATGGAATTTGTGGATGTGCCGTTAGGCAAAGGGGAGTATGTGGGATAACGGGGTTTTGGTTACAGGTGGAGTCTGGGACGTAACACCTCCCCCCTTAAGATTCTTCTCCGGAGAATCGCTTTTTTTAATATTAACTTTAATGTTCCATTCTCTTTCATTTAATCAAAAATTATAATCAAATAAACAAGTTTACCTTCCCGGCGGACACCCTGTATATGATAACTCAACTTAGTTCAGATGACATCTAGTGAGCACAACCTTAAAACATCCTAATAAATCATTTCGTATTATGAAAGACAACTGGAAATTAAGAAAAAATCTAATAAAATGACCGGGAGCATTTTAAATATTAACAATAAGCAACATTGCCGTGTATATGACTCACACCAAGTTCATTAGGTGACAATCTATTTTATGTCTTCAAAAAGTTACTATTAGGTGGTACAGATTTTGGGCTGACTGGCACGGTGATCACGCTTAAAGTGTTGGCCGTTAACTCCGAGTGCTACATATCGATGTTAACCAATTTTAGTTTTGCCCGAATTGAATGATACTATAAATAACATGTGGATGTGGCGATGGCGGTAAACTTATCGGCGAATAGACTTTATAAAGGGTGGTTAAATTTTAAGGGCCGATGTTGAATGTGAACCACACCTAAACACCAACAGCCGTATTTATAAAGAAAATTTAAAGGCTTCCTAACTTTAAAATGCCTCTAAGTTGCTCTTATGTGCGAAATCGGTATCTATAATCAATTTTCACTTTTAAGCAACGTTACTTACATACATCTTAACTTAAACGCCATTCACCGCGTTTAAAGGTTACTTAAAGCCATCTTAAACATATTTTGACATTCGAGACGAATGGTTTTTTTTTAATTTCAAAAATATAGATATAATACCTATGTATGTTTGTGGGTAGAGTTTTCATATTTTTGCTGTGGATACCTAATGAAAGTTTTAAGATTTGTGGTTTCCTTTAGTAAAATGAATTGTAAAATAAATTGTTTCGATTTATTAACATATTTTTCTATCAAAAGGCCAAGGTGTGTATCAAAGAATTGAATAATAGAGTTTCTGAATACTCGTACAAACATCAAAGCATCAGAAACCAAAATGGAATCATGTTTCATTTCGTTTGCATTTAGTATACTAGTTGCTTCTCTTTCTTTCTTATAAATACATGTGCTCATCTTTTATTTGCATTTGCTTGCAAGCTGTCAAAAAACTGCTGAAAAGAACATGTATTAGTGAGTTTTCTCACGTTACGTTACATTTCAATCGTTTAGTTAAGTAGCAATGAAAAATTGATTATAGATGAGAATTTAAGTAACGTTATTTAAAGGCAACTTAAATATTTAAGCAAACTTAACTAAATGATCTCTAAGAGGCATTTTAAAAAAATCTAATAAATTCGCTGCAAGTTTTTTCGGTCAATTTAATCATCCAAATGTGCGTAAAATTGGAAAAATTGTGCAAAAATTTGAGCAAACCGGATCTGTAGCAGATGTGTAAACAACAGTACATGCTCGTACATTGGAAGATATGGATGTGGACGATATGTGGTTTCAACAGGACGGTGCCACTTGCCACACAGCTAACGAAACAATGGGTCATTTGCGCGACAAATTCAATGGCCGTGTTATCTCACGTGGTGGCGTTGTCAATTAGCCGCCAAGATAATGTGATTTGACACTGTTGGACTTCTTTCTTTGGGGTTATTTGAAAGAAAAGGTGATTTATGGTTTCGTGCCGCGGTTCCTCATACAAAAAAAACAAATTTTTTTTTTCTTTTTTTTATTTTATTTTTATATTATTTATTATCATTTTTTTCTTATTTATTGATTCTTAAAATTTGTTAATTGCTAAAGAGAAGCCGCTGTCCTAAGCGAGGCTGCACTTCTCAGTAGCTTGGTGAATTAAAGACTAACTTTACAATTATTATTTATTTCTAAGCTAAGTTCGGTATTGGGAAAGGAATGCACTTGTTGACAAAATATTTATATTTCATTTGAGTCAAATGAAATATGAGTATCACTTTTTTATCATTTATTGTGTGCAGGGAAAAAGGGGGTGTATCCGTTATGGACATGTTTTGCAAATTAAGCAAAAATGGCGTGGGATACTGTCATGGAATTTGTGGATGTGCCGTTAGGCAAAGGGGAGTATGTGGGATAACGGGGTTTTGGTTACAGGTGGAGTCTGGGACGTAACACCTCCCCCCTTAAGATTCTTCTCCGGAGAATCGCTTTTTTTAATATTAACTTTAATGTTCCATTCTCTTTCATTTAATCAAAAATTGTAATCAAATAAACAAGTTTACCTTCCCGGCGGACACCCTGTATATGATAACTCAACTTAGTTCAGATGACATCTAGTGAGCACAACCTTAAAACATCCTAATAAATCATTTCGTATTATGAAAGACAACTGGAAATTAAGAAAAAATCTAATAAAATGACCGGGAGCATTTTAAATATTAACAATAAGCAACATTGCCGTGTATATGACTCACACCAAGTTCATTAGGTGACAATCTATTTTATGTCTTCAAAAAGTTACTATTAGGTGGTACAGATTTTGGGCTGACTGGCACGGTGATCACGCTTAAAGTGTTGGCCGTTAACTCCGAGTGCTACATATCGATGTTAACCAATTTTAGTTTTGCCCGAATTGAATGATACTATAAATAACATGTGGATGTGGCGATGGCGGTAAACTTATCGGCGAATAGACTTTATAAAGGGTGGTTAAATTTTAAGGGCCGATGTTGAATGTGAACCACACCTAAACACCAACAGCCGTATTTATAAAGAAAATTTAAAGGCTTCCTAACTTTAAAATGCCTCTAAGTTGCTCTTAAGTGCGAAATCGGTATCTATAATCAATTTTCACTTTTAAGCAACGTTACTTACATACATCTTAACTTAAACGCCATTCACCGCGTTTAAAGGTTACTTAAAGCCATCTTAAACATATTTTGACATTCGAGACGAATGGTTTTTTTTTAATTTCAAAAATATAGATATAATACCTATGCATGTTTGTGGGTAGAGTTTTCATATTTTTGCTGTGGATACCTAATGAAAGTTTTAAGATTTGTGGTTTCCTTTAGTAAAATGAATTGTAAAATAAATTGTTTCGATTTATTAACATATTTTTCTATCAAAAGGCTAAGGTGTGTATCAAAGAATTGAATAATAGAGTTTCTGAATACTCGTACAAACATCAAAGCATCAGAAACCAAAATGGAATCATGTTTCATTTCGTTTGCATTTAGTATACTAGTTGCTTCTCTTTCTTTCTTATAAATACATGTGCTCATCTTTTATTTGCATTTGCTTGCAAGCTGTCAAAAAACTGCTGAAAAGAACATGTATTAGTGAGTTTTCTCACGTTACGTTACATTTCAATCGTTTAGTTAAGTAGCAATGAAAAATTGATTATAGATGAGAATTTAAGTAACGTTATTTAAAGGCAACTTAAATATTTAAGCAAACTTAACTAAATGATCTCTAAGAGGCATTTTAAGAAAATCTAATAAATTCGCTGCAAGTTTTTTCGGTCAATTTAATCATCCAAATGTGCGTAAAATTGGAAAAATTGTGCAAAAATTTGAGCAAACCGGATCTGTAGCAGATGTGTAAACAACAGTACATGCTCGTACATTGGAAGATATGGATGTGGACGATATGTGGTTTCAACAGGACGGTGCCACTTGCCACACAGCTAACGAAACAATGGGTCATTTGCGCGACAAATTCAATGGCCGTGTTATCTCACGTGGTGGCGTTGTCAATTAGCCGCCAAGATAATGTGATTTGACACTGTTGGACTTCTTTCTTTGGGGTTATTTGAAAGAAAAGGTGATTTATGGTTTCGTGCCGCGGTTCCTCATACAAAAAAAACAAATTTTTTTTTTCTTTTTTTTATTTTATTTTTATATTATTTATTATCATTTTTTTCTTATTTATTGATTCTTAAAATTTGTTAATTGCTAAAGAGAAGCCGCTGTCCTAAGCGAGGCTGCACTTCTCAGTAGCTTGGTGAATTAAAGACTAACTTTACAATTATTATTTATTTCTAAGCTAAGTTCGGTATTGGGAAAGGAATGCACTTGTTGACAAAATATTTATATTTCATTTGAGTCAAATGAAATATGAGTATCACTTTTTTATTCATTTATTGTGTGCAGGGAAAAAGGGGTGTATCCGTTATGGACATGTTTTGCAAATTAAGCAAAAATGGCGTGGGATACTGTTATGGAATTTGTGGATGTGCCGTTAGGCAAAGGGGAGTGTGTGGGATAACGTTGTTTTGGTTACAGGTGGAGTCTGGGACGTAACACCTTTTAAGATTCTTCTCCGAAGAATCGCTTTTTTTAATATTAACTTTAATGTTATTAACTTTTTTTTTGAAAAAAACTATAAGGAACGCGATTAATATGCTATAATGTATACTTGCATTCGCTTTATAATTAGATTTTATTTCTTCAATTAGTTTCCGATTTTCGACATGTTTTGCATGTATTTCCGCAGTGGAGATGTTCAGTTCGATGTTTTTAATTTTTACATTGCTAAGGTTTGGTATAACAAAACTTTCATAGAACATAAAATTTTCATTCTTAATATTATTTATTCTAACTATACAATTTTCAAATTTTATGATATAGTTTCCTTGAATTTCAATTTTAAAATCATTACAGTTATGCTCAATTAAAGTTTTTGGCATATTTTTCAAGATTAAAATATTGTTAGTTAATTGCTTTATTTCTTTGTTTTCATTTTTCATAAAATTACATGTTGTTTCCTCTTTAAAAATGTTTTGAATACATTCATCGTTTATAATTTTTAGATCATCTTTCTTTAGTACGTTATTATTATCTATAAAATTAGTTTTTCCATCAGTAATTAATTTATTGTAAGTAGAGGAGAGCTCAAGGGACTTTAAATTCGGATTTGATTCTATAAGAACTCGGTGAAACTTTTTAGTGCTATAATTTGAAATCATTACTATGAAAATTATTTGATTATTGTGAAAAATGGTGGAACTTTTAATATCTTTAAATTTTTCGAGTGTTATATTAAAATTTTCAATTTCCTTTTCTGACAACATATTTTTACCTAGAAGACCTAATTGGCTTAGTACAATACTTTCTTTAACTTTTTTTACTTGATTATTAAGTAATTTTATATCATACGCATACGCATTTGAAACGCATGTTGCATAGTTTTTATTCTAAGGTTTTCTTTGTCTAATGCATTGCTAATGGCTGAGAATTGTTCTTTTATTTCACTTTATTGCTTGTTAATGTGTTCTGTAACGTTAAAAATATTTTCGTAAAACTTTGTGTTTATCTTAAGCTGGTCGTTTAATCCGTTTATTAGATTATTATTATTTTCTTCGTTTAGGCTTAGCCTAATTTCTTGTTCGTCTTCGTAGTCCATGGTTCCTGCTAAATATTTTAGACTTTTTCCTACAAAGTTAAATAACGCTCTTTTTTGTCTATCTTTGTGAATCGGGCTATTAATTTCATGTTCAAGTTGATTTAGTCCATGTACAATAGTCGGGTATTCGTTTTTGTCTTCTAATTTATGAACGTTTTGTTTTATCAATTTGAAACTGTCTGTCCATAGTGTTAGATTAATAATGTGCAGAATTTTGCAATAGTTTTCTATTATTTTGATTTCTTCGCCTCTAATCGTTATAAATCCTTTTCCTGTATTTATGTCTTGAGCGTCAATTTTTTGTCCGTTTGTGGATGTAATTATTAAAAGTATTATGAATAGTGTCTGAAAGAAGAATCTAGGTATTTTCATATTTATAATTCCGTTTAACTTGAGTTTTGTAATATTTGCTCCCTTCTTCATCGCTAACATGGTTTTTATCTATAATTTGGGTATCTGTCTTCTTATACATAGGCTTTTAAGTTTATTACTAACTCTGTTTCGTAAATATGAATGATCTTCGTCTGAAAAATCTATATCGGTTCTATCTTTATTGATTTTGTCTATATATTTTTCTTTATTTCTTTTAACTGACTCTATAATTTGGGGATATTCATCTCTAGTTACTTGTCCGTTTATAAAGTCTATCGGTCGTTTTTTAGTCGTAGAATGTATTGTTTTATTATATATTGTAACCGCTTTTAAGACTTTGTCACGAAGGGTATCTCTGTTTGTATTAACTGCTAAAAATGTTCGAATATGTTCATTGAGGGTGGAATGGAATCTCTCGATGTCTAAGTTTCCAGTTTTATTATCCCTTCCGTTGAGACTACGTGTCCCAGAAATTCTGTTTCGTGTTTCATGAATTCGCTCTTGTCTAACTGAATTTTTAAATTAGCAGTTTTCAGTGTTTTAAAAATTTTTGTGAGTGAGTCAATATGTTCTTGTAGGCTAGTTGAGAAGACTATTATGTCATCAAGATATACAAGACATATTTTGTTTATATGTTCTGCAAGGATGGAGTTCATAAGCCGCTGAAAGGTAACCGGAGCGTTTTTTAGGCCGAATGGCATACGTACAAATTCGTAGTGGCCATTGTCCGTGGGAAACTCTGTTTTCCGAATATCTTCCTCGGCAAACTCGATTTGGTGAAACCCCTTCGCCAAATCGAGAGTGTTAAAGTATTGCGCTTTACCTAACTTTTCAAAAATGTCCTCTATATTAATGAAAGGGAATTTGTCGTTGGTTGACACATCGTTTAATTTACGGTAGTCAACGACAACCCTCCATTTTCCCAGAAGCATCCAGTTTTTTAGGCACAACCCAAATTGGAGCTGAATAGGGAGATTTGCTGGGCGGATGATACATTGGTCCAGCATTTAAAATCAAAGTAGTGCATCTTTGAAAAAAAATTTAATCAAAAGTCTCTTTAAAATAAATGCTTTTCGATCTTAAATTAAAGTAAAAAATATTAATAATTTCATTAAAATACTCCATTTCTTTTTAACACATTAAGCTTTGGTTTCAGTAAGACTTGAACTTATTTCAAATGTTTGTTCATCTTGAATTAAAGTAGATATGTATTATATTTAAATAAGATACTACTTTGAATTAAACAAATTAGTAGTTTGAATGCGAACCAAACGTTTTCAAATAAATTTTTTTTTTTTTTAGTTAGTTAGACTTTATTGAACGGAAATAGATATTTACAATTTGTTCTTAATTCTATTTTATATAATTATTATATTGATACTTTAATTTGTTTTGGCACATTAGGGGCCTAATTTTATACATTGTTTTTATTTTTATACAAAATATTTTAAAAGATTGTGATTGATGGTTATATTTTATACTATGTAGATGATTCATCTCGGGTTGTTCAAATCCGGTTGTCTTTTGGGAGGATGTGGGGTGGCTTCTAGCCACGGTGGTAGTTCGACGCTGCATCTTCGTAAAACTGATTTGCCTCGTCTTCATTGATAGGAATGATTTCTTCGTCCAGTAGTGCTGTTACATCAAGGTATCGTGGATCGGTGTGTCTCTCTTCACTTGTGATGGTTCTCACTAGAGGTTTTGGATGATTGCTAAGGTTGCTCGTCAGTATTTTGGCAGCACTGATCATGTATTTGTCAAGGGGTGTTATTCCGGATGCCTCATAGAGTCGCGTGTTGCTGAAATTTTTCAAATCAATGGGCTGTCAACTTTAAATTAAAACCAATAAGCAATAAATTTTAATAAGATTCTACTTTGAAAGAATCAAATAAGAAGTTTGAATGTAAAGCGCTACTGCTTCGATTTTAATGGCAGCATTTTCATATCAATGGCTCGATTCACTCAATTTATTGCGTTTCCCGCTTTGACTTAAATAAGCAAGCATTTGATTGTAATCAGATTCTCCATGAAATTTCATAAATAAATTATTTATTTTAAATGCATCTACATAAGAACAAAAAAAAATTTAGTTAAATAATGATTTTTAATTACATAAATTAACATAAATATTAATATAATTATTAATTATTTGATTAAATGTTTTTTTAGCTTATGTGGATGCATTTAAATAATGTATTTATGTAATTTAATCGGTAATCGGATTTCAACCAAATGCTTGTGCACTTAAATCTGTATGCGTGGCTTGAATAAAAAATCTATTATTTCCAAGAGTTTAGTCAGTAAGGCCCAGTGATCATTTCTTAAGTCAATTAAATCACCAATCATCAATGGCAAAAAATTAACAAAGCACAAGACTTCACTTGCTGTCATCTTTAAATTATAAGATTTTAGTCTTTTAATATCCAAAGGTTGAGAAGAATTACAGACTTCTGTTTCTCCAAGAGGAAAAAATTGTTTTCTACTGTTTAAGGTTTCTATGGAGATTAGATTTTCTGCGATTAAGGCAGTTAGTATACTGCAAATGTCGTAAACAGCAACTCCCTCTAATACGTCGTGCATAAGGTCGAAGTAGTCATTTTCACTAACATGAAAACTTTCTAGTCCGTGAAAAACACATTCACTCTTTAATCCGGTTTCTAAATAATCATCTTTGGAAAGGTCTTCCCTGTATTTTTCTCTATTTCTTATGAACCTAATTTGCTCTATAGAATCGGTTTTCATATCCATTCGGGTTCTTGTGCAAACACGACAAAATCTCTTAGATTTAAATGACTTTACAAATCCGAAAATACTGTTTAGACCCAAATTGTCTCCCACAATCAAGCCCAAAGTAAAATTAACACGTGCTGTTCTTTGACCTGTACGAATATCTAAACCAGCTTCCAAGTTTTTCAATTCTTGAACTAAGTGATGAAATGTGATCTCGTTCCCACAATTTTTTAAATTGTCAGATGAAATGAGAGCACCCTGGAACAAAAAATCCAGTTTCGATATAAAATACTGCAGAAGAGTTGGGAAAGTATAATAACATGCGCAAATAGAGGATGTATGGGTACCAAGAGCATTATTGATTTGAAAGTCGTCGAAATATAATATAAAAGGAATTATAACTGCATCTGGTTCGAACTTTTGTTTTTTAATTTTGAAAGTATCCCCGTTTATAAAATTTTCAATTTTTACTTGACTTGAATGTTTTTCTTGATTTTTCAAAGTTAGTTCTAAGATGCCCGGTAATTCAAAAAAAGTTTTGAATTGAAATTTAATAGACAAAAGGTAAACATTTATTGGATTTTCTTTAAAAGTTGTTATTCCTTTTACTAGTTTTTCAGATACAGTGTTCCTAATAAGAAATGTTTTTGGTGCGTCGTAGATACCCATATCACTTAACGTTTTGAACAACCGATGTTCGGATTTTATTTCTTCAAAAGGGTTATTACAAAAACCCAATATGCAGTCTAAGTCCCTTTGTATTTCAGTTGGAATTTTGCCAAGAGTAATAAGTTTAATCGAGTTAGTTACCGTTGTTAATAAAATCGAAATCATATTTTGAATTTTTAGTACTTCTTTTCTGGGCATGAAAGTTTCTGCGTAAAGTTTCAAAGACAAATTAATAACAGATTTTTCAAGTTCGCCTACTATATCTGAAACATCATACTCAGGGATAATAACTTCAGGTTCTGCACTTGACGGGCTGTTATACTGACTTGAATGTGAATTTATATCTAAGGAAAAGTTATTTAAATTTGAATTATTTGAGCTTTTGGAAACTATTTTTAATTTTTCTTTCTCTGGATACTTATGTAAAATGTCTAAATGACGACGAAAAATTTTGTAAGTTGAAAAAACTTGGTTGCAATTATTTTGTTTACATATCAAGTCATTGTTTGGGGCTATTAAACGGTCGCATTTTAAGTGACGTATAAGAAGATCAGTAGATGAAAAAGTTTGAAAGCATTTAAAACAGATATACATGGTTCTTTAACTTTTATTTAATATAATAATGTAAGAACTATTTTTTTACAGAGTTCAAAAAACTCAATAGAAATGATATGTTGGACGATTGTATATCGAATTTAGTTTCAATATTAAAAAAAACTTTTGAATAAATACCCAACAAGGCTTACATGCTAAGGGATAGCTTAAAGCGAGAACTTGAAAAGTCTTAAAACAAATGTCAAGTGCTTCAATAAATGAATTAAATTTATACAGAGTTTTGTCGAAATATATAAAAAAAAGAATTTAAATTATTTTCGTCAGCCCCCGTAACAATTATAAATGGCTGAATAGTCAACCCTACATTATAGTACTTGCTTACTAGCTCTTGAATTTTTTCTTTAAAGTTGTTTATTTGGGGGAGCCATAAGACAAAACTTTGTTGTGCATCGCTTATAGTAACCTTTCTTTTATTACTACCTGTCTTGTCCTTAAATCTTGCAACTGGCGGAATCACGGAGTTTAAAAGGGTTGTCAAAAGATAGTCTTCAGAATCTGAAAAAAAATATTTTCTCTGTAGCTATCGCATGTTTTTTTTTTTTGTATTCATACCTTTTCCAATAACCGCAGTTGTTTTTAAGAGCATGAACCTTCTTTTACAGTTTTCGTTGTGTATGTTCGATTCAAAATATTTTTTAATATTTATTTTGAAGTCTTCCCACTTGGCAAATAAAAGATGTTTCTTTAAGGGATACAACAATTCAAAATCTATGTTTATCTGCAAAAATATAAAAAGAATTAGGTACCTACAAAAACTTTAAATTTTTAAACTTAAACCGAGTAGAAAAACAATAAAACAAATAAACAGACCGACAGAGTTTCCAAAAGCACGTAAATAATATAATATTTAACGGCTTCTGTTGTATCAATCAATACTGCTTTGTTTAATTGATAGTCCTTAACGCTTAAACTACATTATATATGAATTTAAAATGTTTGACATTACATTTTTAACCCAGGATGTACTTTAGAAAATGTGCATGCATAATTTTATGACAACAGAAAACGCTCTTTTTCAAAAAAAAACAAACTTCAATGCACACATTTTCCAAAATATGTCTTTGACTTCAAATACAACCATATCATGTGTAGACCGCGTAATTTCGAGCTTAAAGGTAGGTATAACGAAAACAATAATACATTTGGCAAAAATTGTTCTCATCAGGGGCAGAGATTTACAACTTTAATATTGTTGTAAATCCCAATACATTTCGACTTTTCCAATTAAGAAACATATTCACGAAATGTTTTGGATGGTCTACACAGTGGTGAAATTACATTTTAGAACAAAAAAGCATTTTAGTAAATGTTCGTATTAAAGTGTTCACAATATTTTGACCACATAGAAAACAAAACTTTTTATATGGGCTCGGATTCGATTGGTCTACAAAGTTGTGTTGTTTGATTTTGAATTTATCAATTGTTTTGGAAAATCACTGCATACAAGTTTTGTTCTCACTCTTGAGCCCATATAAAGAGTGTCGTTTTCTATGTAGTTAAAACATTGTGAACACTTTAATGGGAACACTTACTAAAATATCTTGTAATTGTAAACAAATCTCAAAACAAAAAACATAAAGCTTTGTTTCATTTCAATACGACATTTCGTCACAAAGATACAGCTCTTCAAAAAACACTAACAAAAATTGAAAAAAAAATTGTTCCTTTAATTTCGTTGACAAAGGTATTTGGAAGAAACTCTATTTTTAATCGTTGAATTTTAAAGTTTCAAGTTTTTTCGTAAAGAACACACAGAAGTAGACGCGCTCCGCTTAATCGTCACACCCACAATGGTTTATTTTGACTTTTTATCGGTTTTCAAAGAACTGGCATTAAACAAAAAAGACTTACCAAAAACTATTTCCACTTTTTTTGCACAATAACTCACTTTAAAATTGACAACTTATTGCCTTAAAAAAACTAATTTCCACTTTCAAAATTTGCTTAGCACAAAACACTCACCGTAAATTGACAACTTTATATGCTTAAATTACAAACACGACTGAACACTGAAATACAATTCTTAAATGTAACTTTGTACCTTCCTTTAATGAAAATACAGTTAACTTTCATTTGTTGAATGCGGTTCTTGCTTGTTTTAAATACGTTTTTATTTTGATCTTAATATACATACACAACGAAAATGGGAATGCAGTTCATTTATGATAAGTGAAACGCATTGGTGTTTGATGTAAATACGTTTTAATTTTGATCTTACAACAAAAATGCGAATACCGTTAGCTCCCTATAGTTAAATCAAAGTCTTGTTTATTTTTAATATGTTTTCCCTTTATTATAAATATCTAAATACTTACATTTAAACAGCAAAAAATGTCTAACAGCTAGCAAAAAAGAGTAAGGATAACGACATGCGCAATATACTACCTCTTATTCTGTATATCTTGGTGTCGAACGCGGTGTGGAAAAATCAAATGTTTTGATTTTTTCTGTAGGTATGGGCCGCTTTAGGAATGACACTCTGGTTTCCTTTAAATACGTTTTCTCATAATTTTAACGCATTCAATTTTTAAAACAAGAACATTGATAACTACTTGGAATTGATTTAGATTCTTGATTTAAATATGCTTGCACTTTGATTAAAAATAAGTTCAAAAGTTGATAATATGGGCTAATTTTTCAACTTTGCTTTAAACATTAAAGCTTACAGTTTCATTACGTTTCTTCTTTGCTTTAAAATATTTTGATTGTATGAGCTAATCGTTTGTACTTCATGTTTGAATTTAAAATAATTCATCTTAAAAACATAAAAGTGTAGGGGATATTCAAATCAATGATGTTATTTTTTCAATTCAAAGTCTAAATTATTTACCTGATTTTGTTAAAGCTTTTCGTTTTTGAAACAAATAATTTTTAATTAAATTCAAATGTGTCTTTCAAAAATGACTGCATTTTGAATTTTAATACGGCGCTATTAAAATCCAGGTCGCAGTTTTTTTCTGGGTGTATGAACCTCTTGTTTGTGTATTTCTGGGTATCTATAGTTTTAAACATAAATAGTTATGTCATTAGTGGTTTTTATTTCGTGCTTAATCGCATGGGTGGAGACGTCACTACCCTCTTTCTTTATTTCAATTTTTTCTTCATTATTCAGGTGGTTGAGTCTAACTTGTTCCATCACTGGGACTTTACTCGTCTCAGTGTGATAGATAGATAGAGTGGGGGTGTTTTCTTCATATAATCTAGCTTTTTCTTCTAGTTCATTGAAAAAAATGGGAATTTCTGTATTTTCTGTGATTAGGAGCTTCCTTTTATAATTTATTTCGTAGCGGTAATAGGATATTATTACCAATCAAACCGTCAAATTGATTATGGAATTTATATTCCATAAATTCTGCTGTTTTATTTAGTTTGAATTCTTCAAATAAAGGACTTCTCAAATTCTTGCTTATTAATATGAGTGTGCCAGTCGTTGGTACCTTAATCGGATTATTGATTAGCACATGCTATTTGGGATGACAGATACCGGCGTTTAAAATGCTGGTGTCAGCACCGGTGTCTTTTAATAATCGTAACTGGAATTTATTGTTTTTGGTTCTACAGACTATATAGGGAAGTCTGTTTGACCGTCCCTGAGAAAATCCTGAGTTTCTACATTATTTACTTGCCTTTGGTAGGAGGTAGAAAGTGTATCCATTGGTTCTGTGGTGTTTCTATATTGTCTTGAATTTGTTGAGTAGGAATTTTTGGCGAAGTTATTTTGTTTGTATTGTCCTGAGTTAGAATTTTGTGGAAAATTGTTGGTATTCTGTCTATATTGTCCTGAGTTAGAATTTTGTGGAAAATTGTTGGTATTCTGTCTATATTGTCCTGAGTTAGAATTTTGTGGAAAATTGTTGGTATTCTGTCTATATTGTCCTGAGTTAGAATTTTGTGGAAAATTGTTGGTATTCTGTCTATATTGTCCTGAGTTAGAATTTTGTGGAGAATTATTGGTACTGAGTTGTTGTACTGTACAGAGCTATAATTATTGTTTAGATAATTCGGATTGCTATAATAGTTGGGGCTTTTGGTTTGTTTGATGTTTCTAGGGTTGTTATAGTAAAAATTATTGTTGGAATTAGTTTTAGTATACGCATAGCCAGATTCGTGGAGAATATCCATGGCTTGCTCTAAAGTTCTTGGTTGCATGTGAGGATGCCTTTCATTGGCTCCGGGATTTTGCTCATAAGGAGTCAAAGTCCCATTTCGCAGTTCCTTTTTACTTCTAGTGATGACAGAGCAGTTTTTTCAAGGCTTGTATTATTATTGAATCTTCTTAGTGCCATTTTTATCTTATCATAAAAGTTTTGACAGTAGTCAAAAAATTGAAGTGCCCTGAGGTCATCGTACAATTGTTCTACTGTTTTCCTATCACCAAAGTATTGGAAGAGGATTCTCTTTATTTCCTCCCAACTTTGAGCGCTATTATTGATTTCAATCGCCTCCCGGGCTCTTCTACTAACTTACTTTTTATAATATCTAAGAATATTAACTGACTGTTATTGTCATATCTGTTTAGAGATGGTTGGACTCTGTCTAGGAGTTCAATAAGGCTATTTAAGTTTTCAAAATTACCATTGTATAAGGGTAGACTATTTAAGTATTTAATGGGATCTAAATTTACTGTCATAAGCTGACTTACACCTGCTGCTGCTGTTGCTGTTGTCGCTGCGGCTGCCGCTGCTACTATTCCTGTTGGTGATGACATTTTTAGTTTCTTGAAGAGTTCTACTAAATCTTCTTCTTCCAGTGTGATACAAGTTTGCTCTTCGGTTTTTGAAAGTTTTTCTTATTTTGTTTTTCGTTTTTATTATATTGGTTGAACTGTTTGGTCCTTTTTTTTGTTAAGTTCACTTTTCCCTCACTTATTGTTTTTTTGCATGGATATTAGCAAGTGCGCCCACGAACTTTCTTTTTTTTTAAATTATTCTCAAGCGAATTTTCGGTTTGTTCTTAAATGAACTTTTTGTTTGTTCTTTACGCGAACTTTTTTTTTTTTTAATTATTCTTAAACGAACTTTCGACCGTGTGTTCTTAAACGAAATTTTTGTTTGTTCTTATGCGAATTATTCCTAAACGAATTTTTGACCGTGTGTTCTTAAGCGAACTACCGACTGCGCCATTTATGGTTTCGTGCCGCGGTTCCTCATACAAAAAAACAAATTTTTTTTTTTCTTTTTTTTTTTTAATTTTATTTTTATCATCTTTTTTTTTCTTATTTATTGATTCTTAAAATTTGTTAATTGCTAAAGAGAAGCCGCTGTCCTAGGCAAGTCGGCACTTCTCAGTAGCTTGGTGAATTAAAGACTAACTTTACAATTATTATTTATTTCTAAGCTAAGTTCGCTATTGGGAAAGGAATGCACTTGTTGACAAAATATTCATATTTCATTTGAGTCAAATAAAATATGAGCATCACTTTTTTATTCATTTATTATGTCCACGGAAAAAGGGGGTGTATCCGTTATGGACATGTTTTGCAAACTAAGCAAAAATGGCGTGGGATACTGTTATGGAATTTGTGAATGTGCCGTTAGGTAAAGGGGAGTGTGTGAGATAACGGGGTTTTGGTTACCGGTGGAGTCTGGGACGTAACAGGTGTACGTCGATAAGCCAGCAATAATCCAAGAGCTAAAGGACGAGATAATTCGGCACATTAAGTGCATAGAACCTAAATTATGACTCAGCGTCATCGAAAATTTGAGGTCGCGGTGGCCATTTGGCCGATATTTTGTTCTATACATAATTGAACCATACCAATATTATCAAAATAAAAAAGAAATGACAATAATTTCCTAAATAATTTTTGTTTTATTCAAAATCAACATCGGCCGTTATGTCATGTCATTTGCAATACCTCAGTTGATGGTTCTTGGTTCTGCAAAAAATTCAGTTCATGATAAATATTAATTCTGCTATAGTTTTGAGAGGGTTGGTATTCAATTGTTTCCTTCTGGATGTTCTTATTAGAAGAGAGTATAACATATTTTGCCATAACCCGATTCGAAAAATGTATTCAATTATCTGGTACAGATACAGATTAATATCTACAAAACACTCAAAGCAAAAAATCACATCCATCCAGACCCTTAAGACTAAGATATCTAATTTTGTTCAAGCGAATGTCCCAACTCAAAATAATTGTTAACTGTAACGTTGAATTGATCTTGCATTTTAGGTAGAACAAATTGATTATGGAACTCAATTTCAACGGAGGATAATAGTATAAGTCCTTACTTTATTATGAAACAGGGCCCAGTTGTTAGTTTAAGATAGAGCTACTGGAAGAGCTTTCATATGCTGCAAGCCCCAGCTTTAAAGGGTATGGCTTTGGTAAAGATTAGTTACTGCTGTTAAAAAGAAATACAAAACTCCAATTTCTTAGCCGAAACCTTTTTTTTCTAAAGGAAGCCGTTGCACGTATTATATATTACTTTTATTTATTCTTTTCGTTGTATCATTCTCAAACCATATACAGGTTGTCCCACAATCACAAACGCAGAGAAAAACAATGAGATCCTGACGATATTATAAGTCGAAAAACTTAAGAGATAATTTTCTCGTTTTCACTTCGTTTGGCAGCTATAAAAGTTGTTATGATTTTAATATCTTTGCCAAATCCCAATCGATTCTTCAAATTCTTTTTTTAATTCAAACCAC
Source organism: Dasysyrphus albostriatus (assembly GCA_946251815.1). Taxonomy (NCBI): domain Eukaryota; kingdom Metazoa; phylum Arthropoda; class Insecta; order Diptera; family Syrphidae; genus Dasysyrphus; species Dasysyrphus albostriatus. The sequence goes on from OX276335.1 coordinate 102,299,939, forward strand.
AATTTTTAACCGTTCAAACTTTGCCTACAATTTTTTCTTGTGCGAGTAACGCAATTAATTTTCGAGTTGTTTTATCCAACTGTTATATCAGTTTATTCAAAAAAACACGTTATTGAGTATAATGTTTTTCTCTTTTTATGGAAGTTTAATTCAAATTCTTAAAAAATTAGATTTTTCCATAATAAAGCTTATTTACAGCCCGATTATTGAGAATTTGTAACACTAGAAATGAAACTAGTTTCTTTGTATCGAGTTCTATAAAAACTAGTTTAAAAAAAATCGGAACTTTTTATTTCAGAAGATAAAAATAGTTTTGACAATATAAAACTAGTTTTATGAAAGAAGCTGTCCAGGTGTATCTTATTGTTTCCAACAAACCATGAGTGATCATTAGAAAAATCCTTTAAATGATGCAATCGAAATCTACAACACTGAATCTGTCAACTGAATTTGTGAATTTCCTGGCACTGAAGCATTAAGTCCTAATAACGTGGGCTTACTCGCGACTCCGTTTCCTGCTTGTTGGATGCAGTTTTCCCCACATATTCACAGAGGGATTCAGCAAAACGAAAGGCTTCCTCAGCCATTGTACGGAATTCATTCGAAAATTGACCAGCACCATTCTTTGAAAAGAATACCTAGCCAAAAAGAATAGACGAGAGAAAAAAAAAACATGTATTTCGAGAATACTGTGTTGGAAGCAAAGTTAGCAGAAATGCGCTAAATTAATTCTGATCGTTAAGCCGGTAGCGAACATCGCCGTCCGTTGTGTCGAAATAGATTCATGCGATGGAAATTTGCTACAAAGAAGTTTTTAATCACCAAATACAGGACAACATTGTACGCTATGCATTCACGTGCTCCTGCTTTTCCCGGGAAATTGCGCTTGGGTCTGTCAGCGCATTGGCAATGGTGAACGCAAGAACATATTAATGTATTAAACTACACATATTTACTTTTATGTCAATATTCCCAACTAACAAAATTGCTTCGCATTTCAGACATTAAAGTGCTATTTGTTTCTATCTCTGACAGAAATTAAATACCTTATTGGAGCATTACTGAATGCTTAAATATTTTTTGGTGCAAATTGTATTAGCTCGATAGAAGCGACATACCCATGTTTCTTTAATCTGTTTATATTGCTCTTATGAAATGACAAAGATACTTTCGCTTCAAATGACATCTCGTAAAATTATTATACAATCTTTATGTTAGTCTTATGTAGTACCTCGTAACATAATGGTTAGTGCGTGGGACTGTCATGCCTAAGGTCTGGGTTCGATTCCCGGTCACTGCGACCTAAAAGCAGAAATGTTTTTTTTCCGAGGTACTGCCTCTTGCAAGGGACTGACAAATCCTCCAAGAGTATACTTGTCATGAATAAGTGCTTCTCATCTAGCCGTTCGGACTCGGCAAAAAATTGTAGGTCCCCTCCATTCCTGCCAACAACACGCACACAGGAGTGGTTGAGAGTTGTTAGGCACTAGGCCCTGGTTCTCCATGAGCTGTTGCGCCACTAAATTTATATACTTATTTTTTGTATGTTAGTCTATGTTTCTATATTACTTGTAATAGTGAATATGGTGACACCAAGCTATAATCGGCCATTTTATAATTTATAATCAGTTTGGCATCGAGCACATATATTTCTAAAGGGTTTTAAACGGGACGCTACAAAAGTAGAGCCACAGGGACAGCAAACGACGCTATATTTCTTGCCGCTCTTTTGACATTTCTCTTCAGTAAAGTTTACCATTTCATGTTGGAAAGATATACGGGCCAACAACGAGTCGAAATTATTAAAATTTACTACCGAAATTCGGAGTCAGTGACCTCAACGTTAAGAGCGCTACGTCTAATTTATGGTCGTCATAATCGTCCTAGCAGATCAACAATTGAGCGTCTAGTGAATTTGAATCCACAGACACAGTACAAAATGTTCCTGCGCCAGTGAGATAAAGAAGTGCCCGTAGTATCGAGAATATTGCTGCTGCTGAGGCTTCAGTTGCAGAAAGCCCAAGGGTGTCTCTCACACGTCTTTCTCAAGCGTTGGGCATCTCTGTGACGTCGTTGTGGCGAATTTCGCAAAAAGATCTTGGCCTACATCCTTAAAAGATTAAATTGACGCAAGAACTGAAGCCGCTTGACCACCAGAAGCGTCGTATGTTCGTGAATTGGGCTGAGCAACTTGAAAATGATTCGGGTTTTCATCGAAAAATCATCTTCAGCGATGCGGCTCATTTCTGACTGAATGGCTTCGTCATTAAACAAAATATGCGGTATTGGTCAGGCAGCAATCCACAAGTACTCCATGAGTTATCATTGCAACCCGAACAAAATTACGGTTTGGTGTAGTTTATGGGCCGGCGGCGTCATTGGGCCGTACTTCTTCCGTGATGATCAAGACCGGCACGTTACTGTGAATGGGAATCGCTACCGTTCAATGATTACCGAATATTTTTGGCCCCAATTGGATGATATGGTCTTGGAGGACATGAGGTTCCAACAGGACGGCTGGCGCCAAAAGCCACACAGCGAATGTCACTATCAATTTGTTGGAAACCAAGTTTGGAGAACATGTTATCTCACGAAATGGTCCAGTCGCTTGGCCGCCTCGGTCGTGTGATTTGACGCCGTAAGACTATTTCCTGTGGGGCTACGTCAAGTCTATAGTCTATGCCAACAAGCCAGCGACGATTGATGAACTTCGTACGAATGTCGAACGTGAAATTGCAGTAGTATCGGCCGATTTATGCTTGAAAACCGTCGAAAATTGGGTTCAGCGTCTGGACTTCTGCAAGCGTGCCAGTGGTGGCCATGCAAAAGAAATCGAGTTCCATACATAATGGCATCGAACGTACTTTCACAGGTATACAAAATTTCATTGATATTGTAATAATTGTAATGCTCTTATTGTAAAACCCGATATTTATTTTCAATGTTAAAGGCTGGTATTAATTATTTAATTAATCTCTTATACCTCTATTTATTTAATTAACAAAATGTGTTTGTTATAGCCATACCAATCTAGTATTTTATATGTTTCTTGAAGAATGTTTTTTTCTTATTAATGAAAGCTTCTTATTTATACGAGACAATTTTAGATAGAAGTGGTTCCAATTTAATGCATTCAACTGTGATTGGTCGAGCGGTGAGCGAGCGAGACAATGGGTACAGAGGGACACGGGATCGATTCCTGGACCTACCAACAAGCTTCTTTCATTTAATTTAATGTGAACTTCCTTAACTCCATCAATGCACAATGGATGTGAAAAAAAATCGCTTTTTCACTGTATGGAGTTTTATCCAATGCTTATATGTGTAGGTTGAATGAAAACGAAAAGCATCTATGGAGGAATATAGAAGCGAAATTGTAATTGGGATAATGTTATGTAATATCATTTTATGGCATAATTAAAAACATAAAAATGCAATTTGCATGTTTTGTTCTTCTCCACTTCTGCCTAGTCTTATTCGAGAGAAAAGATTCTTCAGAATATTTTTTAAGGCTTTCTTTGTTCTACTTCCACATTGTGACAAAACTCATATTATATAAATATTTTTTAATTATAACCACAACTTTTGACAGATCAATTAAAATTTTAGTGTGTATGGCTAAAAAGTAACAAGTATTTCGGTAAAAAACATCCATAAGATCCGAGTGCTTTTTTGTAAGAAAAGTCACTGATCGAACAGTTTTCGTAAAGTCTGCTCTTACGAATGGGCACAGACCACAATATAATATATAATATATTGTGGAGCACCCAATTTCTGGGCATATATGCGTGGCATGCAGGAAAGTTTTCCTACAGACCAAATCGTTACAGAAAAGTGAGTCCTAAAAGAAGCAAACGAAGTTTGAATCGAGACCGACCATCTTCCCACCGATCTCAAATCTGCATATAATCTTTGAGAATGTCTAATGGCCTTGGCTGAATATGGGATCCCGGGAAATTTGGTCCAATTGTGTTACGTGACATTATAGTTCAATAGTTCAAACTGAAATTCGGGAATAGCCAAACAACTCCAAACATGGACTGGGTTTTGAAAAGGGAATTCGCTATCATTTACATCGTCTAGGACAACATATCCCTATTAATATCAGAAACTTCGAAGTACTTCAGGAATGCTTTGAAGTTTCTCCGTTGGGGTACAAATAAACTCCCCGAATAATAACTTAATGGAGATCAAGGCGGGAGTTAAAATGCAACCCCGTATAGCTATTTTGTATTTAGCTAAAGAAATGAATTAAAACCTCCTTACTCGTTAGATGAAGTGCGCTGTGGTGGTAAAGGCCGCCAGATTGAGACAATAAATTTTAAACTTTTATTTTCGTGTTCAAAACACCAGTCTGGTTTTTATTGAATCTTAATATTCCTTATATACTAATTCGTCTAACTGTTATAATACTTTTCTATCTTACTTCTACACATTCAATTTCACATTCAAAAGTTATTCTATTTTCCTATTGGCTACAATATCTGAGTAAGGATCTTATTACTATTGAGTGACAATCAATGCAATCGAGTAGAATGCTGATGTTAGCTAATGACTAATATACTCGATTTCATTTTACATGTTTTGTCACTCATTTGTTAAATGGGCAGTGGCGGAGCATATGTGGATTAACTACACCCTCGTCCTTAAGAAAAATTTTAGTGGTAAGATTATATTTTGAAAATTATGACTAGTCATAATTTGGAAAATTTATTTTTACGAGCTAAAATTTGTTTTTTTTTTTTAACTATTTCTATTTACATTATTAAATTAAAATCTTTGCATAATGATATAAAATAGTATGTTTATATAAAATGTAATTACCTTTTTTTTATAGATCATAATTTGGTTTATAAGGTTTTATAAGGTTATTATGTATTTCCTTATTTATTCCATTTTTATCAATTACTGAATTGACTTTTCCTTCTATTATTTTAAATGGACCATGGTGATTGATTTTTCTTTCTATTTCCTACTTTTAGTAACACTAAGTCACCTATTCCTAGATCTAACCTATTATTGTATTTTTTATTTTGCGTTGCTGTTCTGTTTTCTTTTATTTTTATTTCCATTTCTCTGGCTTTGCTAAGTGCATATTGCAACCTGACTTTTAGCTCATGAGCATAGTTGTCATAGTTATAAATTTTTGTTTTGTTATTTAACGTATCTGCTCGTAAGCATTTTAGTTTCCCATAAACGAGTTCATATGATGAATACCCAGTGTCTATATGTGGTGCTGTATTGTATGCAAATGTAAAATATGGAACCCATTTGTCCCATTCATTGTCATTGACATTTGATAATAAAAATTCATTGAGTGTCCGATGATTTCTTTCAAGGGCACCTATAGTTTGGTGGTGATATGGGGAAGAAAATGTTTGTTTTATCTTTAATAGCGAACATATATTGCTCATAAGTTCGTTATTGAATTCTGTACCTTTATCTGATTTTAGTATCTTTAAGTGTCCATATCTAAGAATAAATTCTTCCACTAAAGTCTTTGCTGTTGTTGTTGCATCTTTTGATGTCATAGGGTATGCGACGACAAATTTAGTTAGTTCACATTGCATGGTTAAAATATATCTTTTTTCATTTGATATTCGTAATGGTCCGACTGTGTCAGTTGACACCACTTCAAAACTGTTGCTTGGAGTGTCTGTAATCGTTTGTGGTTCTATAGTGTTTTTGTTTGTTTATTTCTTGCACATGAATCACAATTTATTATAAATTGTTTTACCATTTGATTCATCTTTCGCCATATGTATCTTTGTTTTAATTTTATTAGGGTTTTCCAATACCTAAATTACCTCCGTGCGCAGAGTTATGAAATTCGTCGATTAGTTTGTATTTAGTCAAGTATTTGTTTTGGGGCATTATATATTATTATTTTTAGCTTAGGATTCTGGCCATTTATTTTTATCTTTGCATATGTTTCCTTGAATTTATCTTTTTCAAAATGCTTAAATATTTCATCATTGTTCATAAGGGCTAGCTCGTTTATTTTTTCTTTATTCATTCTGGATGCTAATTTCTTCAGTGTCGACTCTATTGTCGCTAAATTATCGTTAGATCCCATGTACGTATACTTATTTTCTTTGTTTATATCTGATGCAAGTTTCATCAGGTTCGAATCTGGATTCGCCGATTTATAGCTGCATCGCACATGTACAAAATTTTCATCAATATTTATTTTTGAATTCCTAGCATTTTTATCAATATTAAATTTTAATTTCTTTATATTTTTGACGTCATTAATGGATATACATTCCCAGATTTGAAGGTGTACAGGCTTCTCTTGAGAATTGCATTTCTCCTTGTTGCTGTCCCTATTCATTTTTATGGACATCTCCCTTGTGATAACTACTGTTCTTTTGACGGTTTCATCGATTTCTGTCGGTATCATTTGTTTTAATAAGTCTGAGTCGATTTTTATTCTAGATAGAGCATCTGCGTTTGTATTCATTTTTCCTTTTTTGTATATTATATCAAAATCATAATCGCTTAAGTCTACTGGTATTCTAGTCATTTTTGACGATGGATTTTTGTGTGAGAATAGAGATACTAAAGGTCTATGGTCGGTGACAACAGTGAATTTTTGGCCGTATAGATATGATCGGAAAAATTTAATACCCCAGTGGATTGCGAGTAATTCTTTTTCTATTACGGGTTTGTTAAGGCCATGTTTTTGCAGTGATTTGCTTGCGTATGATATGGGAAGATCTTCACCAATTTCGCCTTGGGAAAGGATTGCTACTAGTGCATAATTTGATGCGTCTGTTGTTAGAATAAATGGTTTTTCGAAATTTGGATACTGTAGTATAGGAGTTTCATAAGTTTATTTTTTAAAGTATCAAAGGCTGTTTGACAATTTGTATCCCACTTGAATTTCGTGTTTTTCTTTAGAAGGTCATTAAGGCTTTGTGCAATATCAGCAAAATTTGGTATAAACCTCCTGTAATAATTGCAAAAGGCTATGAATCGTCTTGCTTCGTCTGTATTTTTTGGAATTGGATACTCTTTAATCGTTTTGTGTTTTGCAGGGTCAGTTTTAACGCCATTGCTTGTAATAAGGTGGCCTAGATATATTACTTCAGGGCAAAGAAAATTGCATTTTTCTGGATTTAGCTTAAGGTTGTATTGTTTGAGTCGTTCGAGGACACGTACTAGATTTTCGTTGTGGTGTCTTAGACTGCAACCGTAGATTATTATGTCATCAACATATAGGAAGGCTTCGGATTCTAGTCCAGCTAGAGCGATAATAAGCATTCTCTGAAAACTGTTGGACGAAATTTTAAGTCCAAATGGCAGTCTCTTAAATTGGTAGTGTCCATTGTTGGTGGAAAATGCCGTAAGTGGTCTCGAATCTTTGTGTAGTCCTATTTGGTGAAAAGAACTAGTCATATCTAATGTTGAAACCATTTTGCTCTTCCTAGTTTGTCAAGTACGTCATCTAAGCGTGTTAAAGGGAATTTGTCGTTCACTATTTTGTCATTCAACTTTCTGTAGTCTACTATTACTCTCCATTTCTTTTTGTCGGCTACATTTTTCTTTGGTACTAGTAATAGAGATGCGTTGTAAGGGCTTTTTGAATGCTCTATTATGTTGTCTTTGAACATTTGTTCAACTTGCTCGGATATGACTTCTAAATGTGCATGGGGAAGTCTATAATTTTTTATATATGTAGGTGTTTTATCTGAAGTTTCAATTTTCTGAGTGTAAAAATTGTTTGTTGTTAGTGGTTCGTTTTCTAAATGAAAAATTTCTTGATATTTTCTAAAGATGTCAATTAATTTCTTTTTTGCATGATCGTCTTTGCAGTCTACTTTGAGTTTTTTCATTATTTGTTTAAAACGATCCTCATTATTATTGTTTTCGTTTTTATATGTCATTATGTCATAGTTATCAAGTGGTTCTGTGTCTAAGGTAACGTCGTTTAAAATTACTTCATTGTCGTTCGTGTTGAGCAATTTGATGTGCGCCATGGCATTTTTTGGTACTATTGTGTTGCTTATGAATACACCTGACGCTATTTCTTTATTTGTAATAAGAGTGTTATGATTTAAATGGAGTTATAGTGCGTTAAACATTTCTGTTCTTGCAGGTATTTTGATTCTAAGTGCATGTAATGGTTTTGATTGCATTGGCAAAGTTATTGTTTTTTCGTCGTCGCTTAATGATATTGTAAATGTTTCGTAGTCTATTTTGCAGAGAAATTTGGTAAAAAAATCTCTACCTAAAATACCATCTGTTTTGATAGGAAATTTTTCATCTACTAGTTGGAATTTCTGTTGATAGATAGTTTCACATAATTGGAGGTTGAGATCGAGTGTTCCTAAAGAATGTATTTCCTCATTAGTTATACCATTAAGTTTGCATTTTTCTTCTGGGTAATATTCTTCATTCTCTAGTTTATTTGTAATTTTACAGATAGATATGTCTGCACCCGTGTCTATCAGACACGTCATATTTTTATTTTTATATTTTGCAACAGTAAAATTTGTGTTGCTATCTAATATTCTATACACTTTTAATTTTGGCTGTCTGGAATATTGGCGTATTCCGAGCCGTATTCGTTTCCCTCTTGTCGCTCATTATGTAATAGTCGTATTTGCTGTCTCGTATTTCTGAGTTTGTTTTGATTATGACCTTGGTTACTGTTTATTTGAGCAATTTGGGTTCGGTTATTGTTCCAGTTATTATATGGGTCGAAGTAACTGTTTCGGTTATAATTTCGATTTTGGATGTTGTTGTTGTATTGATTTTGATTCATGTTTCTTTGAAATCTGTTACGGTCATTGCCTTCTTGATTTAAGTTTTGTCGATTAATGTTTTGTGGGTTATGTCTATAATACATTAATGCGTTAGTATTTGTTTTTCCTAGTTCTATTACGAGGTTTGATGTTTCTGTTAGTATATAAAATAAATTAAAACAATAAAATAAATAAAAAGAAAACACAAATATTTCTAAATTAAAAAAATTTTTATAATTTAAATTTAAACTACTTCCAAATTATTATCACAACTTTACTTAATTTTATTTTTATATCTAGCGACGCGTTTCGGAGTGTAGGTATATCTCCATCATCGGGCTAAGAACTTAATTTAAAATTGGTGTTTCTTGTCAAAGCCGGTGTCTCTTCTTGTGATGCTGTGGAGTTTTGCTATTGTGTCGTGTTGTGTTGTTGTCTTCTTTCTTTTATTTTGGTTCGAAACACCAATTTTAAATTAAGTTGTTTGCCCGATGATGGAGATATACCTACACTCCGAAACGCGTCGCTAGATATAAAAATAAAATTAAGTAAAGTTGTGATAATAATTTGGAATTTAAATTTAAATTAAAAAATTTTTTTAAATTTAGAAATCTTAGTGTTTTCTTTTTATTTATTTTATTGTTTTAATTTATTTTATATATTATCAACACAACTTGGAGACTTCATCAAAATGTATTTCTGTTAGTGATTTAGGTTGGGATGGAAAAAAAATTTGTTTAAGGTTGTCGTTAAGACAATTTTTATAGATATTTAAACATTGAATGTCGTTCATTTTCTTTATCACATTTTTTCTTCATTGGTAGCATTGCTGCCTAACTCTTTTATCTGGAGATTATTTAGCTCTGCTATAGTGTTGAGTAATTTGTCCTTAAATGAAGTCACTGAAAGATTTCTCTGACTAAAATTAGATAAGCTATTTTGAATCTGAGGAATGGTTGGACTACTCTTATATCGTTCTTCGAGTAAAGATTTAAGGGTTTCAAAATTATTAGGGTCTGTATTTCCTAGTGCTGTTCTTACATTGATTCCTAATTTTACGTGAAAAACGAATTCTATCAATTGCTGTGTACAAGTGGTTTTTAATCCCTTGTGGATTATCTCAACTATTTTTAGAAAACTATCTAATTCTTTAAAGTTTCCTGAAAACATTGGGATTGCTTTCATAGCCATTCCTAAATCAGAATCTGCCATTTTATTGTTTATTTCTATTTCTTTTTCAAAAGCTAATTTGTGTTCTTGCAGTTGGTTCTCTAGTAATTTTTTAGTGTTATTATATATACCTTCGAATTCTAATTTAAGTGCTTTGTTAGTTTCTTTTTCTTGGCTAGCTTCTAAAATACTAAATTTTTCTTTAAGACTTTCTATTTCCTTAATTTTTGCTTTAACTGTTTCAATTTTATAAGGTCCACTTGAACTCTTCTTAATATTTAAGAGAATAGTTTCTAAGTTGTTTTTTACTTCTTCCATTTAGGTAAGTGAGAATTATAAGATTTTTTTTTTTGTTTTCGTTATTTAATAATATTTTTGTTTATACATTTGTTATTTGATTTTTGTGCTTGTGCACATAATTCTTAAAATATTTGTTTATCTTGTATGCGGCGTAAAGGATGGTGATGATGACTTCGGCTGTTGCCACTGATTCTGGAATTATTGGCATGGTTATTTGTTCCTGGACATTGTTGTTGTTAACCATTGTTTCAGGTTTGCTCTGGCTTTTTCCCATAATGATGCTTCTTTAGTATTTTTATTTGTTTATTAGTGTAGTTTTTCTTTTTTTTCAGTGGTGAGAGTGATAATACGATGGAGATCGGCAATTTCCCTTCGTGCCCTTACTTGTTTTCCTCCACGAATTCCGTTTCGTATTGGTTTTAATTGCTTTGTCTGTTGGTGCTTCCTTATATGCCTTAGAGCTTGTTTTTGATTTTGTTGCCTCTCTTGATATTAAAGGATAGTAATGGGTTTCCAAAACGTAATTCGCTAAGGACAAAGTTTCGTACAAATTTATTTACGAATAAAAGATTTGTTTAAGTGTATTATTTTACCTGTTCTATTCAGTAAATACATCCATTCTTGCTTTAGAAAGACGGTAACTTTTTCAATGGTGCCTATATCGTCACATTTTTAGCAATTTACCTACTATGTTTCATACTGCTGATTCAAATGTAGAACTCTGAAACGAAATACACTATTGAAGAAAATAATATTGAAATGAAACCAAATAAAACTGTATACGTGGCAATGGTTTTGACTTCTAGTGAAAAATAAAATGTTTGAGAAAAATAAATTGGTTGTTAGTAAAAAATAATTTAACATTGTGTTAACTCTCATTACCATTTTCGGACATGGGTTTTGTAGAAAAATACTTTGTTTTCTTAAAACAAAGCAAACCAATTAAGTACGAGTATTAAACTTAACTGTTTTGTTGAATCACTAGATACAAAAATATTTCCGGCTGTTCATAATTATATACAGAAACTTTAAATAACTGAAAATATTTTATACAAATTTAATAAAAAATCATGGTAACTCACATCCCAAAAAGTCGGTAACTCACGTTATTTCACATTTTCAATTTGAAAATTTTGAGCTATAAGTCTTCTATAATTTTATTTTATTTTCAATCATATATAAACCTGATTACACTATTCGTTTTTTCATCTTTTTGACGCATTGGGTGAGGGGTGTAGAAATGTAGGGGGAACGTTTCTTCGTTCACGTATGAAAATTTTAAGATATTTCTGGTTGGACTTTGACGTTTAAAATTTGACAAACGATTGCAGGTAGGGAATGCTTATAAGCTTTAAATAATGAGCTTTGAAATTATTTTTCGTGATTAAATATATCGTCGCTTTTCCGGCAGAGTGGCATAAGTCGAAATTCGCAATCTCTTAGCATAGGCATTTAAAGTTTTTGTCACATTAAAAAAATAATTTTCGTTGTTAGTAAAAAAAAACAAAACTCGAAAGTTGAACACATGATAAAATTAAATTTTTCTTTGCTTTGAGATGGTACACTAAGTTTTTCGAAAAAAATAAACCTCTTTTTCACATTATTTTTTTTCTGACTGTATGAGAAAGTGTCGTTTTCCACCTTATTAAAAGGCACTAAATAAAAATGTAAAATATTAGGTGTATTATTTTATATCAATTTTACTTGTTTAATAATAGTAAAGATTAAAAGGCACTTTTTCTGGCTTATACGAAAAACATAAAAAAAACTTATTTAAACTCATCTTTATAAGATTCCTCAAAGTTAAAGAAGCGGATTTAGTTTAACGAAAAACTTAAGAACATAATAAAAAGAAGTAATGAAAAAAACTTAAAAATGTACTTCCAGTTTTTGATTTAAAAAATAAATAACTAGTCATAAGTTCAGAACAGAATTAACTACGACATTTTTAATGAGCTTAAAATCATTTAATCCATTTGTAACTATTGAGCGATTCGTAAAAATATTTGTACAAAAATGAAATTTGATTTTTTTAAAACAGATTACCAATTGCTTTCATTGACCTTGTATTTTTCTTTATTGAGATTTTACTTAAAGTGTCATCAGAATAAGATGTTTTGTTAAAAATTTCACCAGGTGATGTTTTCAGAAACATCATTATTTTTATGTCTCCTAGCTTAATTTTTTATCGTCGATACAGTAATTGGATCCGATGTTTTTCGATAGATTCTTGACATCGTAAAAGGATGTTTGATCCATTTCATGAACCTTATATGGACGTCCCGTCTTTTTGGCAGTTCGAATAAGGATAACGAATTGTTCTGGAACATAAATTGGAGCCGATTTTAATAATACGGCTCCAATTGCGTTCTGTTACGGAATGAGTGGAATCGCCTTCGTTTTGTGAGTGGCCTTTAATAAAAAATGTATGTGTAACACTCCTAAGGTTAGGCAGAACTTGATCAGTAGATGATGCAGATGACTCGGATCTCGTTGGATCCATTGCGCTCCCCAGAGTAAAGATGGAAAGTGAGGAGGGATAGGGAGGAGGCTAAGGGGAAGTCTTAGGTGAGGGAGGCCTCCTTGAACCATCCTGAGTTCTGAATAAATTGCAGGATTTTTTTTAGTGGCAAGACAGAGATGTCGCCCAGTTCGTCGAAGAAGTATTTTCCTAGGGCCTCTTTTCTGGTTCTGGCTAGGCTGGGGCATTCGCACAAGAAGTGAAAAGAGCCTTCCTCCGCCTTTTCATCATGACATCCTCTACATAAATCCGATGAGCTGATGCCCATTCTGTTAATATGGACTGGATGGCTTTAATTGCCGCCTGGCTATCTATGAAAATGTCAATATTATTGTAGGCTAATTCGCATGATGCAAGATGTTTCACGGCTGCACAGATTGCCAGCACTTCCGCTTGGAAAACACTGCAATGGTCTGGAAGCTTTATAGATGGGTTATCTGAGTAGATGCCTGACCCAACACTCGCCAAGGCTTTGGAACCGTCAGTAAAGACCAAAACATGATTTGGATTAATGACCCTGTTTTCATTCCATAGTTGCCTGGTGGTAACTAGGTTGAAATCAATGTGCGGCGTAGTCTGTTTGAACGCCAATGTCTGTAAAATTAACTATAGTTCTATGACCGTAGAGGGCCCTGCTCCTATTATTACATTGTTGAAGTCTTAAAACACTTTTGGCCGCCAGCTCTTTTGTAAACAGATCGAGAGGGGCAAGTGAAAGGAAAATTTCTAGGGCGGGCTTAGCTTACGATCAAGAACAACGCCAATATGTTTGGCAGTATCCGAGATCTTAAAGGGAATTCCGTTAAAGGTCAGCGGGCTTATGTTTGCAATATTATGTTTCCTTGTAAACAGCACAAGTTCTGTCTTTAGTGGGTTAACATTTAGTCCACAACTACTGGTCCAATTTTTGAGCTTGTCCAGGGACGTTTGTAAGAGCTCGCACAGAGTGGGGACATGCCATGGTCGTATGCCACGACCTTGATACCACTCAGATTTAGTTTAACTAAGATCTGGTTGACGACAAGGAGCCAAAGCAAAGGAGATAAGATTCCACCTTGTGGAGTACCCCTACACGTCCTAATACTTAACTTGCTAACACCCATTTCTGCATTTATGAGTCTCGTTTGAAGCATAAAATCGATCTAGTTTATGAGTAATGGGTCGATACTGACGGAGTTAAGGGCTTGTCGAATTGCACTGTTATCAACATTGTTAAGGGTAAGCATGTTGGGACTGTGAAAGCTCACCATCATTCAGTTTTAGGTGAATATGAGTATAAATTAACCTTTCTAAGGTCTTCAGGAGAAAAGTGGATAGGCTAATAGGCCTGAGGTCCTTCGGTTCAGTGTGAGTGGGCTTGCCAGCTTTCGGAATGAAGATGACATTAACTTCTCTCCAACTAGCGGATATATAGGTGATGTTAAGACAACCCCTAAAATATCCATTAGTATTGGAACAATTATATCTTTTGAACTTTGGAGCATAATTGGAATGATTTTGTCAGGTCCAGCAGACTTGTATGATGAGGATGAGTCAATGGCACACACCACCTTCCTACTATCTACGCTTTGTTTACCTATATCATAGATTTCACTTGTGTTGGACCCTCTGTCCACGAAAATACACACCCTGGGAAGTGAGTGCTCATAAGTGACTCTTAAGTCTCGGAGCAGGAGTCTGTCCAGGAATTGTCGGGAAGAAAAAGACTTTACTTTAATCTACTTTATATTTACTTGACTCCAAATTTAAGAACAATGTGTAATATGTAATGAAAATAATGTGTACAATGTCGTGGCTATATTCTAACTGAACATTAGCTTAACATAAAGTGTAGTGTGGAACAGTATAAATTAATGTATATAATAAAATATGTTAGTTCATAGGTGCATGAATATATGATATGTAAAGTAGAACAGTGATGTCTATCGGTGAACACTACACTTTTTTTCAGTCGATCTCGATCTGTGGAAGTATACACACGTTTTCGACTTTCACAGTTTTCTTTAACTAAAATCGGAGTGACTTTTCAAAGCTTAAATACTACACAGCTATTTTTAATAGTGCAATAGCACAGTGGTAGAGGTGGCCAATTGACAACCAGAGGATCACGGGTTCGAGTCCCAGTCGGGTAAAAATTATTTGGCTGCTTTTTTCACAATCATGAAGTAGAAAACTTCATTGAGTGGGAAAAGCAGCAAATGCAAACTAACAACACTGCGAGGACATCGAAAAGTGCCCCAGCAACAACTATAATGCCAGCTATGGCACCACCAGCCAAAGCTACGGTCAGTGCCGTAGCAACAACAACAACAACCAATCAAGCGATGGCACCACCAGCCATACCATCAACTAGTGCCGTAGTGACAACGGCAAAAAAAGCAACGGCATCAACAGCCGATGCCAAAAACAAGAGAAGGAAGAGGATAAGCTGAGCGCCGAACCTCGTCAAGCGCAGCTCCACCAACACCTCAGCCCAGCTGCCAGCTGGGGTGAAGGAGACGGCGCGTACAGCGAAGACGTCAGCAGCAACAAAAATTCTACAAAAATTAGATTCCTCGCCATCCGATGACGACATTGAATACATGTCCGAAGGTGGCGAGAGATTATACCCAACGGAGGATTCCAACACTAATGTGCTTGCTGATCTTACCTCACCAGAGGCGTCCCCCAAGAGGAAAATGAGGCGCAAGTTGCAATAGTCCCGCTGGATGAGAAAGCCATCAGCGAAAAATTGAACCCATTCGGGGGGAGATGGAAAGGTTTAATTCCTTAGTTACCCCTCTGATTGAAGCCCTAAAAACGAAAAAAGAAGCCCGAAGAGAACGTGAGAGGCAGGAGCGCGAGAGTAAAAAGCGCTACAGGCCCCACTAAAAGCAGCGCCACAAGAAACAGCGCCACAACAAGGGATGGCGCAGCCACAGCAGAGGCAAGCCCAGCAGCAACAACAGCAACTGCTACAGCAGAGCCAACAGGAGCAGCAACAACAACAGCTGCCAAACGAGCAACCACAGCAGCAACTGAAAGTACAACGCACACAAAATCAAAAGCAGCAGCAACAACAAAAACCACAGGAGCGGAGTCAACAGCAGCGGAACGAGCAGCAGCAGGGAGTTCACCAGCAGCAGCCACAGCCGCCCCAAAATATTAATACTTACAAAATGGAACTTCAGGAAACCATTGACCTATGTAAGTCGGCCATAGGCCAAAACTTTTTATTAAGCGATTAAGTAAAGATAGACATGCAATCCACTGCTCTACAGTGGAGCAGCACAAAATTATTAAAGACCTATTGAAAAAATACACGACTGAGTTCTTCAGTTTTACCCCCAAAGTGAATAAATATCAAACGGTCCTCTTGAAGGGCATAGATTCCTGCACGGAACCACAGGTGCTCTTAAATGAGCTCCGTCAAAAAGCGAGCGACGATCTCAACTTTATCGGGGTCAAGCCGTTCGCTACGGTCAGAGCCAGACGGGAGAAGCGGTCTTTGCCGTTCTTTCTGGTACAGCTATCGCCCAGCAGCAAACTGGATAGGTTGAGGAGTATCTCCGTCCTCAACTACCAGGTTGTTACTTGAGATAAATTAAAGAGACGTGGCGACATGCTTCAATGCATGCGCTGCCAAAGGTTTGGCCACGCTGCAGCAAACTGCAAAATGCAGTCACGCTGCGTTAAGTGTGGTGAAGACCACATCAAGGGGGAGTGTAAGCTCGGTGAAGAACAGGTCGAAGACATGACCCAGCTTGAATGTGCACTTTGCGGAAAAGAGGGGCACCCTGCTAATTATCGAGGTTGCTCAGCTTTTCAGCAAATTCGAAAATAACAAAGCGGCTAAGAAGACAGCGGTAGAGATACGCCCATCAAGGCGTGCTCCTACAGCAGGCAGTAATCTTCATACGAAAAGGCATTAATCATAAACTTATATATACCACTTGTCTGCGCAGATTTCGGCTGTTAGAGGTGTGCATCGTATGCATTCCTCTCCAACAGGGGAAGAGAATGTATGTGATCTCGGCCTTTGCACCGGAATCACATCAGCCAACTGATTTTATGACAGAGCTTGAAAAACTTTTAGAATGTCAATGCTTGAGCATGGAAGAAAATTACCTTCTCATGGCCGGTGATTTGAATGCCAAACACCAAGATTGGGGAAATCAAATTCAGAATCAAAGAGGTATTCATCTTTTCAATTGGATGAGTCGATACAACACTGAATATGGTTTCGACCTGCTGGCTACGGATCGGCTATCGTTTCCAAGAAGCGGTGCCTATCTGGATCTATTGCTAATAGACGCAAGACTGACAATTACTGACACTGTGGGTCAAAGACCAAGAAACTGTTTACGAACGATCGAATACGACAGTGATCACTGCGGACTCACCGCCAATACAGCTTCCGAACGCGCTCGTGGAGTTGGATGAGTATGTACCTGTGCTTACTTACAATTACAGTAAGGTGCGCTGGCCATACTTTACCAACGGCTTATCGAGCGAAATCAGTTCGAATAACATATCCCCACCAAATGACAGGAATTTGACAAATAACGAAATAGACCAATACGTAGAACAAATGGATGAGATAATTAAACGAACAATGAACAGAACAATACCGAAATACAATAAACGGGACGCAACCGACATGTATCGGAACGCGACCATTGACGCACTACACAGACAAAAAAGTGGACTGCTGACAAGACTACAACTCTTGTACCGACGATTAACTGACCCTCACGATCTGGAGATGAGGACACTGAAGTCATCGATCAAGAACATCAACCAACTAATTAAAGAAAACTTTTATTATTTTCCCGTGGGTAAGTGCAAAACCTGCTATTCAGGCTCTATGAGGACCGAAAAACGCGTGCTCATAGAAGTGTGAGATTCTTACTACACTAAAACCACCTCCACTTCCCGATTGCAACTAAGTTGAAACTTATCTAGCAATTTATTTTTAACGAAGTTCAGTAACGTGTTGCAGGTTCCTTTCCGGTGAAAGTTCCTGCTTAATCCGCGATTTTAAAGCGGTTTTCTGTTCACCGCACCAAGTCGGAAGGTTTTGTTCTTACCAGACGGCGTACTAAATTCGACTCGTCAAGAATGTTAATAATCGTTGAATTAGCGTGTTCTAATAGTCGATTTCTATGTTTTCGCGCGAAACTTTTTATTTCCTCCCGCACCGTAGGAATCCCGAGATCCCTATGAAGATCTTCGTTTCTTATATACCACGGAGCATTTACAAATGACCTAAGCAATTTATTTTCAAATGTTTGTAAGTTATTTAAGTTTGAATCGCAGGTACAACCCCAAAGTTGTATACCATAAGTCCAAACAGGTTTAAGAACCTGTCGGTATAAAATCAATTTATTTTCAATACTAAGCTTTGAATATTTACCGAGTAACCAGTTCATATCTCTTAATTTACTTTTTGATTCTTCGCATTTCTTTTTCACGTGCGGCTTCCATTTTAATTTCGCGTCTAGAGTCATTCCCAGATACTTTGTCTCATTTGCAAATGGAACACGAGCGGTATTAAGAAAGACGGGTAATCTATTTATTTTTTTATACGTAAATTCCACGTGGACTGACTTTTGTTCATTGAGCGCTATTCGCCATGTTTTCGTAAACTCATTAACATTATTAAGAGCATTTTGTAATTTGATTGTAGCTTCGATAATCGTTTTGCCTACTGCTAGTATTGCAGTATCATCAGCAAACGTGGCTACAATAGTGTTATCTGTTTGAGGTATATCGCGTGTAAATAAAAGGTACAGAACTGGACCTAATACACTTCCTTGTGGTACCCCAGCCACTATTTCTTTGAAATCAGAATAGTCATTTCCGTGTCTTACACGAAAAAGTCTTTCATTTAGATATCCGTTTAGAATGTTGTAAAGTCCTTCAGGCAGAACTTGTCTTAATTTGAATTTGAGGCCTTCGTGCCACACCTTGTCAAACGCCTGCGACACGTCCAAAAAGACAGTCGAATAGATTTTCTTTTCTTCAAGAGCTCTCTAAATTACGTCAGTAATTTTATGCACTTGATCAATTGTCGAATGCTTGCTTCTAAATCAGAACTGATGTTCAGGTATTAATTGTTTCTCTTCTATTATCGGTTGCAGGCGCAGGAGTAGTATTCTTTCAAAAACTTTTGATATAATAGGAAGAAGCGAAATCGGTCTGTAAGACTTCTTTTCGTGAGATGGTTTGCCAGGTTTCAGAACCATTATGACTTCCGCAACTTTCCATTGGCTCGGAACATATTCTAACCTTAGAGCGGCATTTATTATGTAAAGGAGGTTAATAAACCCTTTACGAGGAAGCATTTTTAAAATCTCTGCCGTTATTAAGTCATATCCTGGAGCTTTGCTGGACTTAAGCTTCCTTATTTCTCTTTTTAATTCGGCAAGTGTAGCATTTCTCGTTATGTAGCTTTCACTTTTAGCCCATTCATTTTGGCTTTTCTTAATCGGAGGCACTGGAAGCTTTGGCTTTTTCGTTGTTTATATAGCTTTCCAAAGTGAGTAGTTGGATTCTTTCCCCGCTGTCAAGCCTTCAAGGTAATTTTCAACTTTAAGGTTTTTGAAATCTGATATCGCCGTTTTTAGCATATTACTCAAGCGATTTAAATGAGCTTTGTGTTGAGGAGCACGGGTTTGCTGCCATTTTGTACATGCTTTTCGTTTCTCTTTCACTAAATCTTTTATTTCTTGCGGATATTTTATATCTTTAAAGCGAGGCATTAGCCTTTGATAAGGTGTGTTATCCCAAGCTGCTTTTTGTATTATATGAACAAAGGTATCTACTGGGTCTTCAAGCTCAAGAGGCGCTTGTAATGATACCCTTAATTCAACGTTGTCCTCGATATCTTTTTTAAATCCATCCCAGTTGGTTTTACTGTTTGTTAACCTGGGTGGTTTTTCAATTTTAACAAGGCTTCGCTCATAATGATTACGACGGCACAATGATCTGAGAAGAGGTCATAGCCCTCTGAAATATCTATACGGTTAGAGGGTATTCCTTTCACCATGAATAAATCGATTAGGTCAGGTATTTTCGACGGATCAGTTGGCCAGTAAGTTGGCTTGCCAGTCGAATGAAATTCGCATTATTTTCCATTCCTGCTTCATATAGCAAGCGACCCTTTTGAGATATGCATCGTGAGGCCCAGAAGGTGTGCTTTGCATTAAAGTCACCACCAACAATTAAATTTGGACTTAGTGACTTTATCAATGTCGTAAATTCACTCTTATCAATTTTGCAACGCGGAGGGCAATATATGGAAGAGACATTGAGAGGAGTATTTTTAGTTTTAACCTGTACACTACTCAATTGGATTGATTCCACCTCTATTTTAAGGCCTATCGAGTGTTCAATGCATTCTTTTATATACAATGATGATCCACCTCTTGCTTTGTTTGACGGATGAATGGCGTGGTAGTCATGAAACCCGTGGATTTTAAGATTTGATTCATTTTTGGCATGCGTTTCTGATATCAAACATATGTCAATATCATTTTCTCGCATATACATCTCCAATTCTCCAAGTTTTTGCCATAATCCGTTGGCATTCCACGTTAGAATTTTAAGCTTTTCCATCATATATTTTTTGAAAGAGGTTTGGGTCAAAACAATTTTCGAGCTTACTTAACCTATCAAAGATAAGTTTATTTGTTTCACATTGTTCTTCAAGTTTTGACAAAATTATTGAAAAGACTTTCGAAACCGGGTCTGTTTCAGTGCCTTTATTTACGGGTATATTTTTTGCAGCTATTTGGGCATATGTTTCTGCATTTCCTTGCTTCGATATTTTCTCCGAAGGTACTGACACTGTTTTCTTTTCCATACGGATACTAGGTTTTGGAACTCGTAGATTTGGAAGTCTTGACAGTTACGGTTTCTAGTTGCTTTGGTTGGCTTCTTTGCGTTTGGGCAGAACTTGATCTCACTTTTATAATTCTTTAGCTACTTCACAGCCCCTATAACTTGCTGGGTGATTTCCATTTCAATTAATGCACGTCGGTGGACTTTCACTTTTTTCGTTGCAGTCAACAGTTAGATGTTTTCCATCGCATTTTACACACCTTGGCTCTTTTTTGCAATAGGGTTGGGTGTGATTGAATTCTTGGCAGCGTTTACACTGAGGGATTAACCTTGTGCTCTTTCTTAGAGGTTCAATCCTAACTACGATGTTTAGAATTGTTCTAATTTTTCAGTCTTATCGAACGAAAGTATAAATAGTGGGAGACCACGTTGTACCACTATCGCTTCACCCTCTTTTTTCTGTTTCTCTCTTTTGACAATGTTCATAGCATCTAAGAATTTGATGTTGCGCTCTTTTAGATTACTAATAATATCTTCTTTTAAACATGATGCGTGTAGACCTCTTGCCACAACACGTAGGGGTCTTTCCGACTTATTTTCATAGGTATACCATTCTACTTTTTCTTCTAGTTTTCGTGACAGAAGACTATAACTTTCGGGGTCTTTCACACAAACTTTCCACTTGTTGTTGTTAAGTGAAATAATTTTAAAAGCCGATGGTAATAATGCCTTTAATATGGTTTGCAACTTGTTATACTCCGCAATACCGATAACATTTATCGGTGGAGGGGGCCGTTCCTTAACAGGTTTTTCTTTAACTGTCGCATGTTTTGGTGAAACTCTTATTTCAAAAGAAGAGGCTGCTTCAGGTGAAGAGCCAGCCTTACGCTTTTTACTCAATCTTTTTTTTGAGGACTTCTCCGTTTCACGTGCTAGCTCTTCTTCGTCCGTTTCATATCTACAATTATTGACTTGTGGGAAGCTAGACTTTGAGTTTATTGGAGGATTTTCGCTTTTCAATATCTCATTTTCTTTTCGAAGAAGATCGACTTCTTTCTTTAGCTCTTGATAAAATTCCATTACTTGATCAAGTTTTTGTCGAAGTTCGTTATTATCTTTTTCATGATTTTTTGTTTTATCAAGATTTTTTGTTTTATCTGAGTCTATTTTGGCGCACGCAGGCGTGACGGGTGAACTCTTTTGCCCGAATTTCGATGGTTTTGCACTCGATTTAGATGGTGGTGATCGAGATACCCTTGCACTTTTTAGGAAGGGATTTATTAAATGCAATAATTGGCTCTCCCCAGAATCCATAGAGCCGACCTCCGAAGAGGGTGGATTTTCCAGTGAACCTGGACTGCCACCTGGGGTACTATATCGTATTGTTTTGCTTATTGCATAGTTACGAGTATGTATACATCAATCTCAGTATACGGAGTTTGGATTTTAGTCGCCTCTTACGACAGGCATGCCTACCTCGGGTATATTTTTTCCCCTTACCCGCAGGGGGTGATATAATAGATATAATAGATAAATTTGATACTTCAGACTATCCACCCCAAAACCGCTACGGTATTGCCCAGCTCAATGTGAAAAGGTTAGGATTTATGAAGGATGAAAATAATGGTAGAATAATGAAGGAATTTATAGGAGTAAGAGCTAAAATGTATAGTATAGACATAGAAGATGCAGCACTAATAAAAAAGGCTAAGGGTGTTAAATCAGCAGCTGTAAAAACAATGTCCTTACAAAATTACAGAGACTGTTTGCTACACAAACAAAACTTCTATAGAAAAATGTTGAACTTTAGATCTAAACACCATACTATATATACCGAATGTATAAACAAATTAAATTTAAGTTGTTCTGATGACAAAAGATTTATATGCACCAATAATATAAATACACTAGCTTGGGGTCATTATCGAATAGAACTTGAAAATGAAATATAAAACTGATCTTGTGGCAGTAACCCACCTGCTGTATTTATTAAAAATATAAGCTTATAAAGGGGGGTTTGATGTAAGCCCCCTACCAGCAATAGTAACTATTTTTTTAAATATTAAAATTTAATTAAAAAATAAAAAAATATTTAAAAAATTAACACATCTTTTTACTTAACGATTCTTTTCTCTCTTCACTTATATGGACCACCTTTTCTGAAAAAATTAACTCTTAAACATCATGTTCTGTTCATGATTTTGTTCAGTTTCCTATGGTGATTTTTGCGTTCCGAACGTGAATTTTACGTTTTTGCGTTTTAACGTAAATGTTAATTTTACGTTTTTGCGTTTTAACGTGAACGTGAATTTTACGTTTTAACGTGAATTTTACGTTTTTGCGTTTTAACGTGAACGTGAATTTTTACGTTTTTACGTTTTTGCGTTTTAACGTGAACGTGAATTTTACGTTTTTGCGTTTTAACGTGAACGTGAATTTTACATTTTAACGCGAATTTTACGTTTTTGCGTTTTAACGTGAACGTGAATTTTACGTTTTTGCGTTCTAACGTTTGCTAAGCATGGTCTAGAACCCATAATAACATCGGTATTTAGCATAGCATAGATCAGAACCCAAATTGGTACCGGTGGTACCGGTGATACCGGTGGTACCGGTGGTACCGGTAATACCGGTGGCACCGGTAATACCGGTGGTACCGGTGATGCCGGTGATACCGGTGGCCTCGTACCCTGTAGTTTATATTACTAACTTACGTAAAGCCAACATATACTAAGAACCATCCTTGATTTAATCCCAAGTTTCATGTAACGATCAGAAAAAAAACATGAAAGAAGGAAACGGAGAAAACACATAGGATTAATGATTCTTTTTTTTATTCAATTATACCGTAAATTGTACTTTTAAATTTGTTCAGTAATGTGTAAAGTGATAAGGGTTATTGAATAAAAAGTGTATGAAATTTCATCGAAATCGGTTAACGTCAACACGTGCTAGCAAGCACTTTTAATTTTTCATACAAATACATAAGGTTTTTACAGTCTTATACTCAAAATATCAGAAAAATAAAAAAAAATTATAGAAAATTTTAGGAGTATACAAAAAATTATCTGCAATCATTTTGTTGAATATTTAGGTAGGGGAGAGGGGGCACCTTTGCACGTGAGGTACCTTTGAACATCGGTAATAAAATTGCATTTAATAAATATTTCGGAGCGTTAACCAAAAATTAAAATTGCCAATTATGTCTTCTATTATCGTCAACGGCTTTAAGTTTTCCTCTAATATCCCAATGAAAAGTAGCCCGTTTTGAAGGTTTTATTGCTTCATTTGTAACTTTATTAATTTGTTTGTAAGAGTGTAAAATTTTTTTGGGCGGCTTTTTTATTTGTAAAAAATGCATTTTTAGGGTGCAGATTCAAATAAAACCGTTTATAGGTTAGATTTGCGATAAATATGTAAAAAGTACTTATTTACTCGAGGTTTTCTGTCATTCGGCATGTTAGGGCAGATTTGAACAAAATGGATGGGACACCTTGGAACAGTAGAAATTTAGCTGTCACCATCAATCAACGCTCCGGAAACATTAACATGACTTTCTAAATTTCAATTGGGTTGGTGAAGCAACTCTGCAATTTGTTTGTATAGTAGAAGTGTAAGACTTCATGGTCTTCCTAAAATTATGTTTTATTCTTTTGTGAGTTCGATTTTTTATATACATTTTTTTCTTTCCCTTTGAATAGGAAATAAAATAAATTTAAAAAAACAGTTATATTTCTTTTTTTACTGATGGTAAAAACAATTACAAATACGGCTGTTCAAAAGTGTTCCAGCTTAGTTCAAACCTGCCCTACATGGTGGCTACCTTTTTACATAAGGACGTGCTTGTTTAAAAAATATAATAATTCAATTCAATTCAATATCAATATCTTAATTCTCCGTTTGTGTTAGTAGACTTACAATTTTTTAATAAATCCATAAATAATACAAAGAATAGTTAGAGACATCTTTTATATTAATAAATAATTGATATGATGCCACTTTATTAAAAGAATAAATACATTGTGTAAACCTTTAATTATAAACCTCTATTAAAGTTACTCAACTATTGGTTGTTACCAAAGACTAATTCCATATCTTAAACTTTAATTAATTTGCGGTCCATTAATAACAACACATAGGTTCCTATGATACCCGAAAGCAAACAGCGTTCAAAGGTGCCCCTTCTCCCCTAGTGTTTCATTCATTTATGAATTCTAGTTTGTTTATGTTTTGTTATATGTCTCCCTTTGCTTTTATTGGGGCATCTTTGAACATTAGGACCTGTTTCATTAACCAAAGACTAATTCCATATCTCAATGTTAAATTAAATTACGGGCTACTAATTACAACAGATACGTTTTTATGAGACCCGAAAGCAAAAACTGTCCAAAGGTGCCCCCCTCTCCATACCTTAATTAATATAACAATAAATATAATTACAATTGAATATGAAGAAAATTTGAAAAGAACATTTTTCTGTTTAAGTGGAGCGACTGAATTTATAATTCAAGTTAACCTTCTGAAGGCAAGGGAAAGAATAAAAAGAGTTCACGCCTGCGCGCGTCAAAATAGACTCAGATTAAACAAAAAATCTTGAAAAAGATAATAGCGAACTTCGACAAAGACTTGATCAAGTAATAATAATTTAACAAATAAATGGAAACTTTGTGTCAAAGACCCCAAAAGTTATCATCTTCTATCACGAAAACTAAACGAAGAAAAAGTAGAATGGTATACCTATGAAAATAAGTAGGAAAGACCCTTACGTGTTGTGGCAAGATGCCATGTTCAAAAAACGATATAATTAAAGATCTAAAAGAGCTCAACCTCAAAATCTTAGATGCTATGAACATCGTAAAAAGACAGAAGCAGACAAAAGAGAGTGAAGCGACAGTGGTACAACGTGGTCTCCCACTATTTATACTTTCGTTCGATAAGACTGAAAAAGTAGATGAAATTTATAAAATTGGAACAATTCTAAACATCGTAGTTAGGATCGAACCTCTTAGAAAGAACACAAGGTTAATCCTTCAGTGTAAACACTGCCAAGAATTCAATCACACCCAAACTTATTGCAAAAAAGAGCCAAGGAAAAAATATTACTGTTGACTGTAACGGAAATAGTGAAAGTTCACCGGGGTGCATTGATTGTAATGGAAATCACCCGGCAAACTATAGGGGTTTTGAAGTAGCTAAAGAATTATAAAAGTGAGATCAAGTTCTGCCCAAACGCAAAGAAGCCAACCAAAGCAACTAGAAACCGTAACTGCCAAGACTTCCAAATCTACGAGTTCCAAAACCTAGTATCCGTATGGAAAAGAAAACAGTGTCAGTACCTTCGGAGAAAATATCGAAGCAAGGAAATGCAGAAACATATGCCCAAATAGCTGCAAAAAATATACCCGTAAATAAAGGCACTGAAACAGACCCGGTTTCGAAAGTCTTTTCAATAATTTTGTCAAAACTTGAAGAACAATGTGAAACAAATAAACTTATCTTTGATAGGTTAAGTAAGCTCGAAAATTGTTTTGACCCAAACCTCTTTCAAAAAATATATGATGGAAAAGCTTAAAATTCTAACGTGGAATGCCAACGGATTATGGCAAAAACTTGGAGAATTGGAGATGTATATGCGAGAAAATGATATTGACATATGTTTGATATCAGAAACGCATGCCAAAAATGAATCAAATCTTAAAATCCACGGGTTTCATGACTACCACGCCATTCATCCGTCAAACAAAGCAAGAGGTGGATCATCATTGTATATAAAAGAATGCATTGAACACTCGATAGGCCTTAAAATAGAGGTGGAATCAATCCAATTGAGTAGTGTACAGGTTAAAACTAAAAATATTCCTCTCAATGTCTCTTCCATATATTGCCCTCCGAGTTGCAAAATTGAAAAGAGTGAATTTACGACATTGATAAAGTCACTAAGCCCAAATTTAATTGTTGGTGGTGACTTTAATGCAAAGCACACCTTCTGGGCCTCACGATGCATATCTCAAAAGGGTCGCTTGCTATATGAAGCAGGAATGGAAACTAATGCGAATTTCATTCGACTGGCAAGCCAACTTACTGGCCAACTGATCCGTCGAAAATACCTGACCTAATCGATTTATTCATGGTGAAAGGAATACCCTCTAACCGTATAGATATTTCAGAGGGCTATGACCTCTTCTCAGATCATTGTGCCGTCGTAATCATTATGAGCAAAAGCCTTGTTAAAATTGAAAAACCACCCAGGTTAACAAACAGTAAAACCAACTGGGATGGATTTAAAAAAGATATCGAGGACAGCGTTGAGTTAAGGGTATCATTACAAACGCCTCTTGAGCTTGAAGACCCAGTAGATACCTTTGTTCATATAATACAAAAAGCAGCTTGGGATAACACACCTTATCAAAGGCTAATGCCTCGCTTTAAAGATATAAAATATCCGCAAGAAATAAAAGATTTAGTGAAAGAGAAACGAAAAGCATGTACAAAATGGCAGCAAACCCGTGCTCCTCAACACAAAGCTCATTTAAATCGCTTGAGTAATATGCTAAAAACGGCGATATCAAATTTCAAAAACCTTGAAGTTGAAAATTACCTTGAAGGCTTGACAGCGGGGAAAAATCCAACTACTCACTTTGGAAAGCTATAAAAACAACGAAAAAACCAAAGCTTCCAGTTCCTCCGATTAAGAAAAGCCAAAATGAATGGGCTAAAAGTGGCAAAGAAAAAGCGACGGTATTCGCCGATTACTTAGAGGAAACATTTAAGTCGTTCGATGGGCAAGAACTCAACGAAAATATTAATATGAATTTTACCTCTAATGAAAGCTACATAAATGAAAAAAGAAAAATGCTACACTTGCCGAATTAAAAAGAGAAATAAAGAAGCTTAAGTCCAACAAAGCTCCAGGATATGACTTAATTACGGCAGAAATTTTAAAAATGCTCCCTCGTAAGGGGTTTATTAACCTCCTTTACATAATAAATGCCGCTCCAAAGTAAGAATATTTTCCGAGCCAATGACAAGTTGCGGAAGTCATAATGGTTTTGAAACCTGGCAAACCATCTCACGAAAAGAAGTTTTACAGGCCGATTTCGCTTCTTCCTATTATATCAAAAGTTTTTGAAAGAATACTACTCCTGCGCCTGCAACCGATAATAGAAGAGAAACAATTGATACCTGAACATCAGTTCGGATTTAGAAGCAAGCATTCGACAATTGATCAAGTGCATAGAATTACTGACGTAATTGAGAGAGCTCTTGAAGAAAAGAAAATCTATTCGACTGTCTTTTTGGACGTGTCACAGGCGTTTGACAATGTGTGGCACGAAGGCCTCAAATTCAAATTAAGAAAAGTCTGCCTGAAGGACTTTACAACATTCTAAACGGATATCTAAATGAAAGACTTTTTCGTGTAAGACACGGAAATGACTTTTCTGATTTCAAAGAAATAGTGGCTGGGGTACCACAAGGATGTGTATTAGGTCCAGTTCTGTACCTTTTATTTACATCCGATATACCTCAAACTGAAGATACTACTGTAGCCACGTTTGCTGATGATACTGCAATACTAGCAGTAGGCAAAACGATTAGCGAAGCTACACTTAAATTACAAAATGCTCTCAATAATGCTAATTAGTGGACAAAAATATGGCGAATAGCACTCAATGAACAAAAGTCAGTCTACGTGGAATTTACGTATAAAAAAATAAATAGATTACCCGTCTTTCTTAATACCGCTCGTGTTCTATTTGCAAATGAGGCAGGGAATAACTCTAGGCGCGAAATTAAAATGGAAGCCGCACGTGAAAAAGAAATGCGAAGAACTAAAAAGTAAATTAAGAGATATGAACTGGTTACTCGAAAATAAATTGATTTTATACCGACAGGTTCTTAAACCTGTTTGGACTTATGGTATACAACTTTGGGGTTGTACCTGCGATTCAAACTTAAATAACTTACAAACATTTGAAAATAAATGGCTTAGGTCATTTGTAAATGCTCCGTGGTATATAAGAAACGAAGATCTTCATAGGGATCTCGGGATTCCTACGGTGCGGGAGGAAATAAAAAGTTTCGCGCGAAAACATAGAAATCGACTATTAGAACACGCTAATTCAACGATTATTAACATTCTTGACGAGTCGAATTTAGTACGCCGTCTGGTAAGAATAAAACCTTCCGACTTGGTGCGGTGAACAGAAAACCGCTTTAAAATCGCAGACCCGCAACTATAAAGTCGTCAAAAAAAACGGCACAATGATTCATTCCAGCGATGATTTGATCCATCAACTTTTGGAACATGCAAAAAGCACTAGCGACTCCATTTGGCAACCTGAGATGCTCAAATAAGCCAAAATCTGTATTGATTACAGTGAATTTCCTCGATTCCTCATCGAGAGGTATTTGAAAGTATGCATCACTGAGATCAATCTTTGTAAAATAAATACCTCTCTCTAGCTTGTGAAAAATCTCTTCTACACGTGGAATATAATGGCTATCGATATCAAGCTCTGGATTTATTGTTATTTTAAAATCGCCGCAGATCCTCACTTTACCTGACGGCTTCCTTACCACCACGATAGGAGCAGCCCACTGACTTGAATCTATTGGACGTAAGATCTTTGTTGCGACTAGGTTACAAATGTCTTTAATGCATGCTTTTAACTCAGTTTCATCTTCAGCTAGTAGTTGAAGAAAATATAGTATTACAACAACTCACTTAAAACTCCAGTGTGTCAAACCAATCCATGCCCAATATGTTTCCACCTTCATAAGTATCAGCAACCAAAAGTTGAAGCTTATGTTCCTTGCCTTTGAACTCTACCGCTACTTGAACAGAACCTTTCACAGGAACCGCATGATTTCAATAAGCCTTAAGAACCTTATGGGAGCTAACACAAACTGGCTCGCCTAGTTCTTCATATGCTCTAAACTCTATCATAGAACACGTGGCAACAGCCTAGTTCTTCATATGCTCTAAACTCTATCATAGAACACGTGGCAACAGTATCAATTTGAAAACGTAGGTTCACTCCATTAATCAACAATTTAGCAACTAATTGTTTGCCATGCCGTTCTACATCTACACCTTCCTCTTTTAGAGTTAGAATTTGATCGACTTTGCCAAATTGAAGCATCCATGGCAATCCCGAAAAACAAATCTTGCCAGATATATCCAAATTAAAGTGGGTGGCGCGAAGCGAATACAACTACAAAACAAGTTTAAATAAATTGTTGGAAAGGAGTATACTCTGTTTCAAGATTACCTATTTACCATTAATGGAATTAGAAGCAATTATTAACGATGCAGCAGCTTTTATGCAGGAAACAAAAAAATATCAAAAAAAAGAGGAATGGTATGACTATGCATGTGAAAGACCTACACAAAAGTCACTGGGGTTGCTGAACTTACTTAGAAGGTGCAATTTAAGCTCAACTCGCAGCAAAGAATATGTGGAAATTACCAAGCAGTATAAGCAATTGTGCAAGGAAAAAAGAAAACAGTAAGAAAACTTAGCTAAAAAATTGAGCCAATGTAAGGACTCAGCAGAATTTTGGAAATTAATACAAAACAAATAAATGGAAATGAGGCAGCTTCAAAATCATCACAAATAGCTATTTCAATTTTAAAAGATCACTTCGATGCATTGCTAAGCGCAAATATTGTTCAAAAATCATGGAGCTATGCAAGGCCAGCTATCACGAACAACATTTTAGATGCAGAAATCACAATGTCTGAAGTGGAAGTAATTCCGGATACACTTAAGGATGGTTAAATGGCTGGTTCGAACGGTATATTAACCGAATTTTTAAACATTCGTCTGTATTATTTAAAGAAAAGCTTACTCAAGCACTAAACGTCATCTTTAATTTCACTGTATATCCGGATTCTCTCGAAGAAGCTCTAAATTGGCCAATTCATAAGAAGGGTGACCCATGCGACCCCAAAAATTATAGAGGAATCTCGTTTTTAAGTGCAAGTTTGAAAATATACACTTCTCTTCTTAATAAAAGGCTTAAGAACTGGGTCAATATAAATTCATATCAATTTGAGTGAATTCCAGTCCGGTTTTCGAAAAGATTATTCAACACTTGATAACATTTTTGTACTAGCATGCTTAGCCCGTTCAAAGCTAAGTCAAAATAAAATACTATATGCTTTTTTCGTTGACTTTAAAGCAGCCTTTGATAAGGTGAACAGAAGAGCACTATTTTATAAACTATACAATCTTGGTATTTCAAGTAAATTTGGAAGAGCCTTGGAAAATCTGTATCAGGAAACTTCTGGACGCGTATTCAATGCAGCTGAAACATCAAACAAAATTATAATAAATTGCGGAGTTCGTCAAGGAAGCAATCTTATTCCGTTGTTACTCGTATTTGCCCTTTTTCTGGAAGACATTGTTGAACCCCTGCCATGTGGTGTTGAATAAGCAAACACTAAAATAAAAGTAATAATGTATGCGGATGATATTCTTATTTTGGCAGAATCTCCTACTTCACTTCAATTAAATATAAACAGGCTTTTTGAATACTGTATAAGATGGTGCCTAAAAGTAAACACTGAAAAGACAAAGAGGCGCAAAATAAACTTCTAGAGAGGAACATTGGAGATATGGCAAAACCGATCTGGAAGTAGTGAAGGAGTATCCTTATCTGGGAATGATGATAACATACAATTTAAATATGGAAAAACATCTCGAAGCTAAGGCTGACGTAGTCAAGACAGCAATTTGTGCAACAAAATATTCAACAGTAAGCTTATTGCAACAAATGCTAAATTTGAAGTTTTTAATGCTAAAGCTTTTCTTTTCTACGGAGCACAAATTTGGGGCATGAAGAAATTTGAGATAGTGGAGAACTTGTTGCGCTTCTTCTTTTCTTTTGCTGGTGAATACACCCAAATACATGTATTACTTGTAAACAGGACTCGCTCTTCGTCGCTTCTCTGAAGTTAAATGCTGATTACTTGGTACCAGTAATAAGTATGGAGGATACCAGATTGCCAAAGCTCGTGTTTAAGCATGCAATACGTCGAAAATTGTTGTTTTATAAAGATTGGCTTGATCATGCAGCTAACTGTGGATGGAGCCTAGACTTAATCGACGCTGATGCAGGACATTGGAAATCGTCTCTTTATGAAGTAATTCAGAGCATCGATGGAAATGCGAGATATTCATT
Source organism: Dasysyrphus albostriatus (assembly GCA_946251815.1). Taxonomy (NCBI): domain Eukaryota; kingdom Metazoa; phylum Arthropoda; class Insecta; order Diptera; family Syrphidae; genus Dasysyrphus; species Dasysyrphus albostriatus. Next base: position 102,331,691 of record OX276335.1, read on the forward strand.
CATAGAACAGGCAAGATCATCAAGTGCAAGAATAATATATGCCAAGCTAAATTACAACTTAAATGAAAGAAATTACCTCAACAAAAACTAATGATAAGCAATATTTTTAAAGCAAGAGGAGAACTATTAAAATTCGACGGTTTTCAAGCATAAATTGGCCGATACTGCTGCAATTTCACTTTCGATATTCGTACGAAGTTCATCAATCATCATAGACCATAGACTTGACGTAGCCCCACAGGAAATAGTCTAACGGCGTCAAATCGCACGACCGAGGCGGCCAAGCGACTGGACCATTTCGTGAGATAACACATTCTCCAAACTTGGTTTCCAATAAATTGATAGTGACATTCGCTGTGTGGCTTGTGGCGCCGTCCTGTTGGAACCAAATGTCCTCCAAGTCCATATTATCCAATTGGGGCCAATAGTATTCGGTTATCATTGAATGGTCGCGATCCCCGTTCACAGTAACGTGCCGGTCTCGATCATCACGGAAGAAGTACGGCCCAATGACACCACCGGCCCATAAACCACACCAAACCGTAATTTTTTCAGGTTGCAATGATAATTCATGGAGTACGTGTGGACTGCTGCCTGACCAATACCACATATTTTGTTTATTGACGAAGCCATTCAGCCAGAAATGAGCCTCATCGCTTAAGATGATTTTTCGATGAAAATCCGAATCATTTTAAAGTTGTTGCTCAGCCCAATTCACGAACATACGACGCTTCTAGTGGTCAAGCGGCTTCAGTTCTTGCGTCGATATAATCTTTTAAGGATGTAGGCCAAGATCTTTTTGCAAAAGTCGCCACAACGACGTCACAGAGATGCCCCACGCTTGAGAACGACGTGTGAGAGACACATTTGGGTTTTCTGTAACTGAAGCCTCAGTGGCAGCAATATTCTCGACACTACGGGCATTTCTTTGTCTCACTGCACGGGAACATTTTGTACTGTGTCTGTGGATTCAAATTCACTAGACGCTCAATTGTTGATCTGCTAGGACGATTATGACGACCATAAATTGGACGTGGCGCTCTTAACGTTGAGGCCACCGACTCCGAATTTCGTTGTTGGCTCGTATATTTTTCCATCATGAAATGGCAAACCTTACTGAAGAGAAATGTCAAAAGAGCGGCAAGAAATATGGTGTCGTTTGCTGTCCCTGTCGCTCTACTTTTGTAGCGTCACTGTTAAAAACCCTTATTTTTCTTTTAATTTTTATATCTTTCGAAAATTTCAGATAAATAACTTTTGTGGAAATTGATTGCTTAAAAACTTATTTAGTAAGAACACATTTTGTAGGGCACAACACTTGCTATGCGATAAGCATCTTTTCTCATTTGGAAAGAGATGTTTTAATCCTTTTAAGTCAACGTTCTCATGAGCAACACCATTTATTATTTTTCTTGAAGTAATTATTTAACTTTATGATATTTTGTGAATCCACCATTCTAGTACAATCCGTGATTGTTTTGATACAACCATTTTGCTTGTGTTTTCAATGATGTTGGTATATGTTTAAATTCAAATGGTGGTGTGGTAATAAAGTGGAGGTGGTTACCCTCATGTAGAATAGCAATTTCTTTAAAAATAAACTTGTTAGTATGTCCTCTAAGACCTTGAATATCTATTATAAATGTCATTTGTGGAGTTGTTGTTGGGTTCTTGTGAAATAGTTGAATTCAACTAAATAAACTAAATATTTCGAGAAACTAGTTGACTTAAAGGATTGTAGTTTATAATCCGATCGTGTAGCATCAAACAATAAGCTGATGTATTTGGAGGCAATTCTTTAGTTGTTTAAATTTCTAAACGAATATCGACAGGTCCCGTTTTGATAATTTCATTCTGAGGAAGAAGAAGAGATTTCTTGTCAACAGTGGCTCTGCAACTGAGCAATTATAGTAATTTTTTTAAAATTAGTATAAATTTGATAAGGTATACTAAAGTTGTTTTTTTTCAAATGATATGTTTTGGTCTTCATAGGGGTAAACGTCGGAATTTAAATATTGGTTATATTATTAGTTAGTAACGTTACAATGATCAAAATACATTGGGTTTTCTTTCAGTAGATTTCTCCTATTGGTTTGAAGGGCAACAATGGTACATATATCAGGGTTTCATAACTTGTGAGGTTGTCTTTACATTCCAAATATGATGGGTACTAGTTGGTAACGTTGGATATTCATATAAATCCCAATTAAGAAAAGCAATTTTCATGGAGTCGTTATCATTTATCGATTTGAAGAGTTTTAATTTCAAAGAATTAGTTGGATGAAGATGTGGCAGTTTCCATGAAACTGTGAGTAATGTTAACTTCGCTTGCTCATCTTCATTAGCTATTAGCGAATTATCATCAGTAGTATAAATATCGGACTTGAGGAACAAAATTGTGCTCCTAGTGTAAAAAAAAGTGCTCCTCCAGCCAAAATTGCTCATCAAGGAGCAAGTAGTACTGTGTTCGAACCTCTGTGTGTAGCGATGAATGGGCTGCTTGTGCGTGTAGAAAAGTGGATAAAAGACCTGAGTTCTATTTTTGGAGCTGATAATAGTGAAAAATGTGTGGTTTGAAACGTGTAATTTTTAGTGATGGGTTAAAAAATGGATGTGTGTTTTGTTGTTGGGGGAGAGTAGTATAAATATCTTACTTGGGAACACAGCATTTGGATGAATGCATTTTGTTGTTGTAAATGTAAAATTTTAGGTTGAATTTAGTTTTCGTGACTGTGAATTGTGGCTAGTGATGTACAAAGATATTTATATGTTTCTGCTTGGAGGTTGACGTGGTGAATGCGTAGTATATGCTGGAAAAAAGGAATTATTTTATGGTTTCTAGATATGTAAAATTGAAGTGGGCAGGAGTACGTGAAATTTACTTCGGAGCCAGAAATAGAGGTTCGCATCAAGTATGGTTTGTAGGTTTGTAGATTTGAAATGGACATGTTGATGTGAGTTTTGAATGGTGATGGGATCATATTACAATGGGAGTTCATTGACTATGAGATGCATTGGTAGGTTGAAGCGAAAAAATAATTTAAGAAACTTAGGAACAGAATGGAATGGAAAATTTATAATAATTGTGATTTATTAATCCATGAGTTGTTAGCCGATGGGAAGCCAAGCCATTTAACATATACATTATCTCCATTACTTTTAAGTACTTTTTCAACGAGATAAATATTAGGGTATTTAGTCTTTTGTAATTCTTTTTCGTAAAAACATCCGCTGATAGGTTGATCATTAAAATCTTCAAGGAGGTATGTTGCTGGATTGGTTAGGTTTACTTTTCTTATCGTAAAAATTTCCGTTATCCAATTGGGTGTGTAGCCTTTCTCAAAATCATGTTTGATCTTGCTTATTCTAACATTGTCCCCAACACGAAGTTTACCCCGTGGAGTGATTTTAATTCCATTATAAGCCGTTGATAAGAGTGTTTTAGAATTTTTCTGATTCACATCGATTGGACACATTTTTATAGATCTATGCACAGAATGATTGTAGTCATTTACCAAATTGTTGTATGTACCTATACTAAAGTTTATTTTTGGTTCAAATGATAGTATTCAATTTGACTGATGCACTTGATCTTTACTCGAACATGTTCGTTCATGCTTATTCGGAGTGAAGTTCATATTTTAATACATATAGATACAGTTAAATGCAGATTTAAATTTCTGTATAAATAGCTGTTTCAGTTTAGGAAGCATCTCATATTGTCTGCGATGAATCTCAAAGAAGAACTTTTAAAAGTGGAAGAAAAGGTTTCATATAAGCCTTGTAAGAAGTTTATTGAATAACAAAAAAATGAAAAATATCCTATTGATAAGCTGAAGCGATGTGTAACCAAATTTGGTGAACGAATTGTTGCTGATTTGGGGCAGTTTCAAGTAATTTTATATTTGTATTCTTAAATATTATAAAACATAAATAACTATTAAAGACATTTTTCCTTACAGGCTTTCTTTCCAACGTGTTACATCAAATTATCAGACGCTGCCATAGCTGAAATAAATCAGGGGTCATTTAATGTTACTTATTTGGGTCCACTAGGACGAACTTCTAGTATTAAAATTGAAGAACAGTTTTAATTTATATTGAATAAATCATATTTGTACATATATGCACATGCATATACATATTTTTTGTGTTTTGTTTTATTTGTCTCTTTTTCTTTCTATTGTTCATAAATATATGGTATAGAAAGCACTTGAAACATGTTTCAACATGTTTGCATTCTATACTACAACAATAGTAAGTATGCTATAAAGATGTATGACTACCTGAGCTGAGGATAAATGACTTGTAAACGGTTAAATATGAAATGGTCAAAGATTTGTTACTTAGAAAAATTCCCCCCTGCGGGTAAGGGGAAAAAATATACCCGAGGTAGGCATGCCTGTCGTAAGAGGCGACTAAAATCCAAACTCCGTATACTGAGATTGGTGTATACATACTCGTAACTATGCAATAAGCAAAACAATAAGATATAGTACCCCAGGTGGCAGTCTAGGTTCACTGGAAAATCCACCCTCTTCGGAGGTCGGCTCTATGGATTCTGGGGAGAGCCAATTATTGCATTTAATAAATCCCTTCCTAAAAAGTGCAAGGGTATCTCGATCACCACCATCTAAATCGAGTGCAAAACCATCGAAATTCGGGCAAAAGAGTTCACCCGTCACGCCTGCGTGCGCCAAAATAGACTCAGATAAAACAAAAAATCTTGATAAAACAAAAAATCATGAAAAAGCTAATAACGAACTTCGACAAAAACTTGATCAAGTAATGGAATTTTATCAAGAGCTAAAGAAAGAAGTCGATCTTCTTCGAAAAGAAAATGAGATATTGAAAAGCGAAAATCCTCCAATAAACTCAAAGTCTAGCTTGCCACAAGTCAATAATTGTAGATATGAAACGGGCGAAGAAGAGCTAGCATGTGAAACGGAGAAGTCCTCAAAGAAAAGATTGAGTAAAAAGCGTAAGGCTGGCTCTTCGCCTGAAGCAGCCTCTTCTTTTGAAATAAGAGTTTCACCAAAACATGCGACAGTAAAAGAAAAACCTGTTAAGGAACGGCCCCCACCACCGATAAATGTTATCGGTATTGCGGAGTATAACAAGTTGCAAACCATATTAAAGGCATTATTACCATCGGCTTTTAAAATTATTTCACTTAACAACAACAAGTGGAAAGTTTGTGTGAAAGACCCCGAAAGTTATAGTCTTCTGTCACGAAAACTAGAAGAAAAAGTAGAATGGTATACCTATGAAAATAAGTCGGAAAGACCCCTACGTGTTGTGGCAAGAGGTCTACACGCATCATGTTTAAAAGACGATATTATTAGTGATCTAAAAGAGCGCAACCTCAAAATCTTAGATGCGACGAACATTGTCAAAAGAGAGAAACAGAAAAAAGAGGGTGAAGCGATAGTGGTACAACGTGGTCTCCCACTATTTATACTTTCGTTCGATAAGACTGAAAAATTAGATGAAATTTATAAAATTAAAACAATTCTAAACATCGTAGTTAGGATCGAACCTCTAAGAAAGAGCACAAGGTTAATCCCTCAGTGTAAACGCTGCCAAGAATTCAATCACACCCAACCCTATTGCAAAAAAGAGCCAAGGTGTGTAAAATGCGCTGGAAAACATCTAACTGTTGACTGCAACGGAAACAGTGAAAGCCCACCGACGTGCATTAATTGTAATGGAAATCACCCAGCAAGTTATAGGGGCTGTGAAGTGGCTAAAGAATTACAAAAGCGACGATCAAAATCTGCCCAAACACAAAGAAACCCACCAAGGCAATTAGAAACCGCAATTCCCAAGAGTGTCAAATCTACGAAAGGTCCAAAACCTAGTATCTGTAAGGAAAAGAAAACAGTGTCAGTACCTTCGGAGAAAATATCGAAGCAAGGAAATGCAGAAACATATGCCCAAATAGCGGCAAATATACCCGTAAATAAAGACACTGAAACAGACCCGGTTTCGAAAGTCTTTTCAATAATTTTGTCAAAACTTGAAGAACAATGTGAAACAAATAAACTTATCTTTGATAGGTTAAGTAAGCTCGAAAATTGTTTTCGACCCAAACCTCTTTCAAAAAATATATGATGGAAAAGCTTAAAATTCTAACGTGGAATGCCAACGGATTATGGCAAAAACTTGGAGAACTGGAGATGTATATGCGAGAAAATGATATTGACATATGTTTGATATCAGAAACGCATGCCAAAAATGAATCAAATCTCAAAATCCACGGGTTTCATGACTACCACACCATTCATCCGTCAAACAAAGCAAGAGGTGGATCATCATTGTAACGGGTGATTTTTTAGCTGGTTTGGTTTTGGCAACACTGGTTTTGACAGCTGACGTCTACTATCAAAATTCGTGCTCGGTTCGAAATGTTCATCGCGCGCTGCTTCCATTTTATGGTCGGTATTCTCGACCTTCTGAGCAGTCTATTCGGAAGATTGTGACCAAATTTCGCACCAAATTTACTTTGTTGGACATTAAACCACCAACACGTTTACGTACTGTGCGTAGTGAAGAAAATATTGCGGCCGTATCAGCTAGTGTGACAGAAGACCGCGAAATGTCGATTCGGCGCCGTTCCCAGCAGTTAGGCCTTTGTTACAGCACTACGTGGAAAATTTTGCGGAAGGATTTGGGCGTAAAGCCTTTTAAGATACAGTTGGTGCAAGAACTAAAGCCAGCCGACCTACCACAACGCCGAATTTTTGGTGAATGGGCTCTTCGAAAGCTGGCCGAGGATCCGCTTTTTTATCGAAAAATTGTGTTCAGCGATGAGGCTCATTTTTGGTTGAATGGGTACGTAAATAAGCATAATTGCCGCATTTGGAGTGAAGATCAGCCAGAAGCATTGCAACAGCTACCAATGCATCCCGAAAAAGCCACTGTTTGGTGCGGTTTATGGGCCGGCGGCATTATTGGGCCATATTTCTTCAAAGATGATGCGAATCGCAGAGTTACTGTCAATGGTGAACGCTATCGAGCGATGATAACAAACTTTTTTTTGCCCGAAATGGAAGTTCTTGACTTGCATGATATGTGGTTTCAACAAGACGGTGCCACATGCCACACAGCACGCGAAACAATGGCGCAATTGCGAGGCGAGTTTGGTGAACAGTTAATTTCACGTTTCGGGCCGGTCAATTGGCCGCCTAGATCGTGCGATTTGACACCATTAGATTATTTTTTGTGGAGGTATGTCAAAGCTAATGTCTATAGGGACAAGCCCGCTTCGATTGACGCACTGGAAGCCAACATCCATGCATTCATTCGTGAGATACCGGCCGATATGTGTGAAAGAGTATGCCAAAATTGGACTCAGCGGATGGGCTACCTGAGACGCAGCCGCGGTCAACATTTGCATGAAATTATCTTTAAACATTAAATTGCAAGGTTCAAACTATCGATTCAAATAAATATTTCATTCATTTTTTCGAATTTTTTATGTTTTTTTTTTTTAAAGTTCTAAACCTCTTAAAAAATCACCCGTTACAATATAATATAATACACATTTATAAGAAAAGCTATTTTTAAAAGTACAACAGGAAGTTATTTTTTAAAGTTATTCGGCTTGTGTGAAAATTGAAATCAATATATATAGAAATAAGGTTAGTTTCTCTAATACAGCGGATTATAGGTTCGTTTAGTGCATAACTCGTCCGATGTTCATTTTCTCGTAGCAGAATGCGTTCTCTTAGCTGTAGAGATGGTGCATAAATATCAATCAACGATAACAAAAAAGGACATTTAATATGATTGCTTAGAATATCACTCATGAACATGATTGGAAAGAATTTTCGTCTATTTGCAAGCGACTGGAGGCCAAGAAGTTTGCATCTAGTTGGGTAGGAGGGAGTTTCGATGTTCCAATCTAATTTCCATAACACAAATCGAGTAAACTTTTTTTTGAATATTTTGATTTCTATTGGAGCCAATGTTATAGTATGGATTTCATATCACACAACAGTATTCTAAAATTATATAAGGATTTGAGCGTATAAGGATCCTTAAAGTTTATAGAATTTCGTTTTATAAAACCTAACATGGAGTTAGCTTTGATTACTATGTATTCAACATGTTTGACACAGTTAAGGTTTGAATCAAAAACCACACCAAGATCTTTTTTTTCGATACTCTATCAAGAACATGGTTCTCAATTTTATATTCATAGAAAACTGGTGAAAAGTTGCGACAAAAAGAAAAACAATGGCATTTAGATACATTTAAAAATAATTGGTACACTTTACACCATTCAGTTAGCTTTTGGAGGTCATCCTGTAAAAGAAGACAATCTTCGATGGATTTTATACATCGGAAGAATTTTAAATCGTCAGCAAAAAGTAGTCGAACTGAATTTAAAAAGATTTCAGGCATACCATCTTCGATTTCGGAAATATTCACCTCTAACTGACCAATGTCAACCAATTGTAAGTATTTATAGGATTTATTTCATTTGAAGTTGTATAGTTGGATTTAAAATATTCACCAAATAAATTACATATAGTTGGTAGATCAGAATAAGTTGAACCCATATATTGCCTAGAGCTGGGAATGCCATTTGATTTCTTTTTTTATTGATGAAGAACCAAAAACACTTACTTTTCCTCTTCAAATTAGATTCAATTGACAACATGTAATTTTTGTAAGGAAATTTGTTAAGAACATCGAATTCTCGCGCCAATCTGATATAATTATTCTTAAATGCAGTATTGTTTGGAAAACTACGAGCTAGTTTGTAAGCCTTATTTTTTGTATTACTTAAATTACAAAGTCTTTTACAAAACCACGGAGGCTTTGAATTATTGTTAATTTTTACTTTAGGTACAAATATATTAATTGCCTGTTTCAGATTACCCATAAATAAATTATAAGATTGTAATAAATTTAACGAACAAAAATTTAAATACCACGGAATTTCCGACACATAACTCGCTATACCTTCAAAATTAGTCTTTGCGTAGTTAAATTTAAAATTATTATGGTTAACTGATTTAAAATAATCATAAAACAAAAATTGCACGGATAATGCATTATGATGAACAGAGTTTGGAAAAATTGGATACAATGATTTATCAACTGATATACTTAATTCTCTGTCCGCAAAAACAAGATAGAGTACACGATTAAAATCATTCTTACAACAATTAAATTGAACTAAATCATAACTGGCAAAAGAATCAATAAGTTCGATTTCATATCCGTTATTCACATTTAAAGATAAAAGTTGAAGCTCTTCGGGATCATAAGCCCAGTCAATATTTGTTAAATTAAAGTCTCCACCTTAGCAGGAATCACTACCATCAACATCAACAAACCAACCGCCGCCGCCGCCATCACCCTCAACGACACCACCACTACCACCATCAACTACACCCACCGATCAGCTTCCATCTCAGTCACAACAAACTTCACCGTCTCTTCGTTTTTCTCCTTCACCCACCAACCATTGTTCTCGTACAAAATTACAAACTCTTTTTCTATCTTCGTCTTTCAAACAATATGATTTTATTGCGCTCACCGAGTCCTGGTTGACAAGCGATCACCACAATGCCGAAAAATTTAATAAATTAAATAAAATAAAATAAGATAGTCATCATTGCAAGCCGCTGTGTTTTATTTATTATTGTAAGTTATACGGCTCTGAACCTTTGGCACCTCATATATGGGAAATTTGATATTTTAGAATGTCATCTAATTGGTCAGTAATTGGTCAAGAAAGGTCAACTGGTCCTAGAAATTGGTCAGCCCTTGATAACTAGTTATAAAGACTTAAAGTTTATCAAGGTCACTCAAGGTGACGCGCAATTTTTGGCATTTGAAATTTACAAAAAAAAGATGCCATCTGAAAGATTTGTAGATAGTGATAAAAGGTCAACTATTTTCAGTAATTGGTCAGCTATAGTTTTTTTTCTATGAATTTTCAAAACTCGTTTCAAGGTCACAAAAAAAACTTTTGGCACCTCATTTGGGTCATTTCAAATAAACAAGTATGCCATTTGAAAGGCCATTTCACGGTCATGAAAGGTCAGCTATTTTCAGAAATTGGTCAGGCATAGTTTTTTTTAATGAATTTTTAATTTATTTAAAAAAAAATTTCAAGGTCATAGCGATTTTTGGCACCTCATTAATGGGAAATTTACAAAAAATATATACCATCTGAAAGATCTCTAGATCTATATAAAAGGTCAGCTATTTTCAATAATTGATAATAATTAATAATTGATTATAATTAATTTTTTTTTTTAATTTCAAGGTCATAGCGATTTTTGGCACCTCATTTATTGGAAATTTGTGAAAATTGCATACATTCTGAAGGATCTCTTGATCTTTATAAAAGGTCAGCTAGTTTTAGTAATTGGTCAGCCATAGATTTTTTTTAATGAATTTTTGAATTTTTGTTCAAGGTCATAGCGATTTTTGGCACCTCATTTATGGGAAATTTGCGAAAATTGCATGCCATCTGAAACATCTCTAGATCTATATAAAAGGTCAGCTAGTTTCAGTAATTGGTCAGTGATAGATTATTTTTTACGATTAAAACAAAACAAAAAAAAAACTCAAGGTCACCATCGATTTTTGGCACCTCATTTGGGTAATTTTCCAAAAAAAAATATATACTATGTGATAGGTTACTCGGTCATCATAAAAGGTCAGTTAGATTCAGTAATTGGTCAGTCATATTTTTTTTTAATTAATTCTTAAAGTATTTGTATGTAGGTCACAGTATAGATAGTTGGCACCTCATTCGGGTAATATTTTTAAAAAAAAGTAAGCCATTTGAAAGGTTACTTAACGATAATAAAAGGTCAACTACTTTCAGTAATTGGTCAGCCATATATTCATTTTTATGAATGTTATATTTTTTTTTTATGTAAGTCACAGTATAGATTTTTGGCACCTCATTTGGGGTGTATTTGCGTAAAATTTATACCATCTAAAAGGCCAGTAGATCGCTATAAAAGGTCAACTAGTTTCAGTAATTGGTCAGCCATAGATATTTTTAAATTAATTTTTGAAGTTTTTTTTCAAGGTCACAAACAAATTTTTGGCACCTCATTTGGGTCGTTTCAAAAAAAAATCATACCGATTGGAAGGCCATTTAGCGTCCATAAAAGGTCAGCTTATTTCAGTAATTGGTCTATCATGGACGTTTTTGTATGAGTTTTTGAATTTTCATCAGTAGTATAAGAGAATGTTAGTAGCTAATTTTGAACATGAAAGCAATGCCTAGTCATGCGCAAATTACCTATGCATCTGTAAAAACAATCTAGTTGTTAAAAAACTCTAGAAAAAATTACTTTGACGCCAAGCTCTTGGCAATGGTAATAATCGAAGCAATTTTTTGCATTAAGACGCAAAAAAAAAAGTTTGGTTTGTCTGTACCCCAGGAAAATTAGACTTTTACTTCGAAAAAATTCCGACAAAGCTGAATTTTGGTAGAGAGCTTTGTGTTGACTTCTTAACCATTTCCTGAAAAGCTCCGTAAATTTCGACCGGGGCTTAAATTTTTTGGGGGTGTTAAAGGGGGTTAAATTCAGTTTTTCTTAATTTCTCGAAAATTATAAGTTTTTTTGAAAAAAATGTGAAGGTACAAAGTTTAGCTTATGTCATTTAACTGTCATGAGGTATTTGTAGCCATTATATTCTTTGTGATAGGGTATCATTTCAATCAAGTCAGCTTGCCAAAGGTCATCAAACCTCTTGATAACAACCCTACGTCGATTGAAATTCTTTCTTGCTGACCTGTGAAGCTCTTCGAGAAATTGTCGTTTGCTCATTTTTTTAAGCAACGATAAGAAAAACATTTTTTTTTTGGTTTTATAGGAAGGTTAAATTACATTTATTTAAATTTTTTTATACCATAACAAAAGTATTTTAATCGTATTAAACGCTGTTCAATCATAAAACATCCACAAGTATCTGGCCCCTCTTAACATGTATTCGAAGACCACTTGTCAACACTCGTTTTGTTAATAAATTAAATTTTGTTTCTCGCAACTCTTCCACAATCGAATTTATTTCATTTTTATGATTGTTGTGACCTGGTTTTTCAGATGCAATTAAAAGCCTCAACCTATCCACAAGCTCATTTGGATTGTCCCAATATACATAATCAATAGGATTACGTGAGTACACAATTGTAGATGAATTATTAGTGTATGAACTTCCAACTTTCTTTTGTTTGAATTGTGTTATACCCTGAATCAAAGGTTTGATGATTTTCTTATACTTTTGCCCTTTATTGCCTTTCACCTGTGAATTTGCATCATGATTTCTCAAATGTGTGCATGTTTTTGGTAATATCTTTAATAACATGTTCATTTTCCTTAAGCTTCGATTAATAAAATTGGCAGTTGCATACATGAATTTTATAAGGATGTAATGTGGTTCTAGGTGGAGTATAACTTGGCTCTGAACCTTTGGCACCTCATATATGGGAAATTTGATATTTTAGAATGTCATCTAATTGGTCAGTAATTGGTCAAGAAAGGTCAACTGGTCCTAGAAATTGGTCAGCCCTTGATAACTAGTTATAAAGACTTAAAGTTTATCAAGGTCACTCAAGGTGACGCGCAATTTTTGGCATTTGAAATTTACAAAAAAAAGATGCCATCTGAAAGATTTGTAGATAGTGATAAAAGGTCAACTATTTTCAGTAATTGGTCAGCTATAGTTTTTTTTCTATGAATTTTCAAAACTCGTTTCAAGGTCACATAAAAAACTTTTGGCACCTCATTTGGGTCATTTCAAATAAACAAGTATGCCATTTGAAAGGCCATTTCACGGTCATAAAAGGTCAGCTATTTTCAGAAATTGGTCAGGCATAGTTTTTTTTTAATGAATTTTTAATTTATTTAAAAAAAATTTCAAAGTCATAGCGATTTTTGGCACCTCATTTATGGGAAATTTGCAAAAAATATATACCATCTGAAAGATCTCTAGATCTATATAAAAGGTCAGCTATTTTCAATAATTGGTCAGCGATAGATTTTTTTAATATTTTTTTTTTTATTTCAAGGTCATAGCGATTTTTGGCACCTCATTTATGGGAAATTTGGAAAAATTGCATACATTCTGAAGGATCTCTTGATCTTTATAAAAGGTCAGCTAGTTTTAGTAATTGGTCAGCCATAGATTTTTATTAATGAATTTTTGTTCAAGGTCATAGCGATTTTTGGCACCTCATTTATGGGAAGTTTGGGAAAATTGCATGCCATCTGAAACATCTCTAGATCTATATAAAAGGTCAGCTAGTTTCAGTAATTGGTCAGCGATAGATTATTTTTTACGATTAAAAAAAAAAAAAAAAAAAACTCAAGGTCACCAACGATTTTTAGCACCTCATTTGGGTAATTTTCCAAAAAAAAAAATATACTATGTGATAGGTTACTCGGTCATCATAAAAGGTCAGTTAGATTCAGTAATTGGTCAGTCATATTTTTGTTTTAATTAATTTTTAAAGTATTTGTATGTAGGTCACAGTATAGATAGTTGGCACCTCATTCGGGTAATTTTTTAAAAAAAAGTAGGCCATTTGAAAGGTTACTTAACGATAATAAAAGGTCAACTACTTTCAGTAATTGGTTAGCCATATATTCGTTTTTATGAATGTTATATTTTTTTTTTATGTATGTCACAGTATAGATTTTTGGCACCTCATTTGGGGTGTATTTGCATAAAATGTATACCATCTAAAAGGCCAGTAGATCGCGATAAAAGGTCAACTAGTTTCAGTAATTGGTCAGCCATAGATATTTTAATTTCTCGAAAATTATAAGTTTTTTTGAAAAAAAATGTGAAGGTACAAAGTTTTGCTTAAGTCATTCTACACAAAAAAAGATTTACATACTTTTTTTCATACAAGCAATAGATTCTGAGAAAATCATGGTGGATTAAACCAAACACTTTCTTTTTCAAGATGGCGGTCATTCCCTTACCCCGGGCACCTCAAAAACTTGGTTTCTTAAAGAAGAGATGCAGCCAAACTCAAATCGTACCCATCGATTATGGAAATTTTAGTAAATTTTTTGACAAAATTTAATCCACCATGATTTTCTAAGAATCTATTGCTTGTATGAAAAAAAGTATGTTAATCTTAAGGAAGAGTCTCAAAATATGCATGGGCAGTTGCTTTAAAAAATAAGACAGCTTCATCAGTCGCAGAATCAATGAATTTGATTTTCATCAAATCATCAAAAACCAACAAACTGATGATGGAAAAGAATTTTTTAACAAGGTTTTTCATGATTTAATGAAATTACAAAAATTAAATCATTACTCCACATTCAGCTCACTTAAGGCATCAATTGTCGAACGATTTAATCGCACGATTAAAAAGAAAATGTGGAAGGAGTTCAGTTTTAATGGTAATTACAAATGGACATCCATTATTGATGATTTGGTGAAATAATACAATCACTCTATGCATAGAACTATAAAAATGCGTCCAATCGATGTGAATCAGAAAAACAAAAAAACAAAAAACAAATTGTACAATCGAAATTTTAACCATAAGAAAAGTTAACTTAACAAATCCAGCAACATCTGCTTGAAGATTTTAATGGCCAACCTATCAGCGGATGTTTTTATGAAAAAGAATTACAAAAGTCTAAGTACCGTAATATTTATCTCGTTGAAAAAGTACTTAAAAGTAAAGGTAACAATGTATATGTTAAGTGGTTTGGGTTTCCACAAGCTAACAATTCATGGATTAATAAATCACAATTATTATAAATAACAAACAAAAAATTTGTGTCCTTTTTATTCCTAAATTTTCTAAAGTGATATCTACCTTCAATCTACCCATGTATCTCCAGGTCAATGGAATTTCGTTAATATAAGATCCTATTATAAATACAAAACACACATGCATGACCTACTTCAAATCTACCTAGAAACGAATCCAGATTTTCTTTCTTCTACCACCCAATACCAAAAAATAAACACAAAAAACAAATACTACTTTATTCCAATATAAACAAGGATCGATTTGGATCGACCGTCGCGTCGTCGTGTACTTCTTATATATGTACATATGTTTATATATGTGCATATATTTGTTTATAAATAGAATATCACTGCACGCCAATATCCACCACTCCCAGCATTTGTTTAATTTGATTTAACCTTGAATATTTTTTTCATTTTTATTTTTATTCATCTTCACTTTATTTTCATTTGTTAACCTTGAAGATTTTTTTCTTGTTTTAAAAGTAGAATTTAATGGCCCTAGCTTCTTGCATTTATAGTAGTTCCCCTTCAGAATAATTGAATGATAATGTCATTTAACCTTGAATATTTTTCATTTTGATCGACATCATCTTCACCCCTCATCTTCACTTTTTAACGGTGAAGATTTTTTTCTTGTTTTAAAAGGAGAATATTTCCCCTCATTTTATTGCGTTTTAACGACCTATTTTGATAACCTTGAACATTGACCCCTTCATGACTCACTTCCGGTCTCCACAGCCCTATAGCTATACTACAAGCGACGATATACCTATAAATTTGAAAAAGCAAAGGTTTAAAAATATTTTTAATTATAGTTACTGTCTAATTTCGAATTAATGAACCTCATATTTTTTGAACGTCAGAAAAACGAATGGACTTTTCTGGTTGTGTGTAATCACCTGTCAAAAAGACGAAAAACGAAACGAACGAAAAAACGAATCATGTAATCAAGCTCTATCGTCGGCTTAGAGTGTAAAGCGGGTAACTCCACATTTTTTTGACCATTATAGACCACTTCAAAAATTGCTACAAAATACAAAAATCTATCAAATCTTTTCAATTTCACTGAATTAAGTAATAACGAATGTTAAAAAATAATAATAGTATTTTTTTTGTATTTAAGTAATGCAAACAATATTCTGTTATCCTTTATTTTTGTTCTCTATTTTTAAACGAGGGAAAATATACACCCTCTCCATCATTATTTTGTCTTCTCCTGGCGTAACCTAAACTATTTTCCTTTTCCTTTGTTATAATCCATGATTCATCCTTTAAAAGTAAACAAAATGCCCATCACGAGTGCACAACGCAACGTAGGTACCTACCATTATTATATATTATATCAAAAATCCTCATTATTAAGCAAAAATTTCATGCTGAATCATCTCTTTCAGTCAACATCAGCAAAAATTGCAACAATGGAAAATATTCAAATCGTTTAAGGACCACACTTTATCGCCCAGTTAAAAATTAATATTTTAATTGAAAACTTCATGGAGAAATAAGCTCCGTAAAATAGAAGAGGGAATAAAATGTCTCCCACCTGCGTTTTTCTTCGGTTATAGGTAACATAAGTTTAAGTGATAAATTCTTGTCGCTCATTATGCTTTCAAAACGAAATCGTTACAAAATTGTATACCACACAAGCTATAATTTTATTTTTGAAACCGAATATCGTTACGATAAAACTACCAGGATGAATTCAGATCACATCTTTAATAATGAACTCATTGAGGTATAATTTTCAGTTTACAGTTTTCAATGAAAAGACCGGTGAAAATTGTAGAACATTCACCCAAATAGATCTTTTAATATTTCATTCTATTTAGTCTGTGGTGAACAAACTAGATAAAATTAATTGATATTGAGTTTTTTGTCACGCAAGTCATACAACATATTTTTTTCTTTACCAAATAGGCGGAGAGCCCGCCATAAGATCTCTTAGCTCACAAGGTTAGAGGTTCGTATACCACTAAATCGATAGATTTAACTAAGAGAAACTCAACGCACATGGGTTGCCTAGCAAACTTAGGGTGGATGACTTCGAAAATGGGCTACTTCCGCCACGTTTTTTCGACCATAACTTAGCTCATCGAGTTAAAGGTTTAAACTACTGCTATACTGTATACTGAGGAAAAAAACCTATGCACTCAATACAAAGATTTTTATGTAAAAGTTATGTACCGAAGTTTGTATGGTACTGCCATAAAGTTGTATTTACTAAGTGGATTCAACATGCACTGGTTACATTTGAAATTATGTGTCTAAAGAAATAACCAAAATATATGTATTCAGTGTAAAAACTTGCATTAAATATAGATCATATTGAATAATATAATATATTATATATAATATTGTATTGACTAAACACTATCTTAAACGAAATAGTCACTAAGTTTGGAAAACAAAAGTTCCGAACGGCTAAGTCATGCTTGAGTAAGTTCTGAAAAGACTGAGTTTTGAAAAGTCTGAGTTCTGAAAAGTCTAAGTTCTAAAAAGAAAAAAAGAATAAGTTCTGAAAAGGCTAGGTTCTGAAAAGTCAAAGTTCTAAAAAGAAATAGTTCTGTGTTGAAATAGTTCTGCTGCGTCTAAGTTACGAAAACTAAAATTATTTGAGTTTTGAGTTGGCAACAATAGCAGGAATAATATGGAATAAGAGTAGTATAAGCAAGGAAGATAATAGTTTTTGATTGGTCAAACCAAAATAAATATAGGAAGGGTGGGGGATATATCCAATTTGTCAATGGGGTCGCGGTCGCGGTAGTTCGCCATACTCCATCAGTCGTAAAAACGGATTGATGAAGTAGGGTTTGTGCACCGGCGCAGCGATAATTTATTGGAAGATGTAGGTGTTGCGTGTAGTTGTTTATTTTTTGTTACTCATAGATTTTTTTGTTGATGTTTATGATGGATTTGGGTCTTGCAGAGGAGGTTCTGGAAGCAAGTTCTGCAGGTGGGTCTGGAACCGGGACAAAGGATCAATTTTTTTTATATTACTTTTTCATAGATTTGGTTGTTGATCTGTATGATGGCGTTAGCTCTAAGGAAGCAGGTTCTGGAGGTGGGTCTGGAACCGGGACAAAGGATCAATTTTTTTATATTACTTTTTCATAGATTCGGTTGTTGATCTGTATGATGGAGTTGGCTCTGAGGAAGCAGGTTCTGGAGGTGGGTCTGGAACCGGGACAAAGAATCAATTTTTTTTATATTACTTTTTCATAGATTTGGTTGGTGGCCTGTATGATGGATTTGGCTCTGACCGAGCAGGTTCTGGAGGTGGGTCTGGACAGAGAAACATTTTTTTTGAAAAACCTTTTTAGATAGTTTTTTTGGTGTGGTTTGTCTTATGGAGTAGGCCTGACGGAGGATGTTATGGAGGTGGGTATGGATCTTTGGACAGATTAAAATTTGTTTAATAACATATTCTGGAGGTGGTAGTAGAACCGGGACAAAGGAACAAATTTTTATATGTATCACTATCTTTCATATATTTCTTTGGTTATGGAAGTAAATACAATGTATCTTTTGATGGAGTTTGGTCTGTCGGAGTAGGTTCTGGTGTTGGGTCTGGAACCGGGACAAAAGATAGAAATGGATACAAATTGTCAAAGAATAATGTTAAGTAACTTGCTAAACGGAATGGAGACAGACCTGCAACTAGAGTTGTAGCGGGAATAGTTATCAAAATGTTGTATACACACATAGGCGTAGGAAGGGGGTGGGGGCAGAGGTGGGCACCGCCCACCTTAAAAATTGAATTGCCCACCTTAGAAATATCAGCAGTTTATATTTTCTGGTGCTATAACTCACCGAAGACGCAAGTTTGAACAGCTAAAAAGGAAGTTTCAGACACCAAAATTTATATTTTGCCTAAAGTTGCAGTTGGGTTATCACATAAAAATAATTTTTGCCCTCCTTAATTTTGTTTGTATGTTCACATTACCACTGCTCCTAAAGCTGGTTAAATAATATGCCTGTTTGGCAACGTGAAATCTTCACCAAGTTTCCAAAACTTGGGTTTTTTCTCCTATAGGTAGTTTCTCCCAAAAAAGTTTGTATTTACAAACACACACACAGACAATCTTATTTTTAATAGCCCTTCTATACTATCCCAATGTTAAATTAAAGTGTGAAGAAAATTATGTAGGTATATGAAGCAAAATATGCGACCTCATCACACACAACTTGAAAGCGCATCCACTTGGGGTGAAACTGATTTGTTTGGATGCAAGTGTGGAAGTAAAATATGAAAATCATTTTCATCACACAAATTTGGCAGACGTATCTATATATTCTGACATGCGAGAGCACTTAGTAAGAAATATTGTAGAACATTGTTTTGCAAACAATAAAGAATGTATCTAGGTATTTATCGGTCTATCTGTCCTACAGCTTACATATATACAATTGCAGCTGGTTGTCGTGTTTTTTGCAAAGTACTTATGCATAATGAAACGCAAATATTATCACAAAAAATTATTTTTGCCCACCTTAATCTTGTTTGTTTTTACATATTGTTGTACTTCTTTTCAAAAAAATGAGTCTCGCACGGGGATTTTATTTTTTCCCAGTTAATATTTACTTTATTTTTCTAAGTCATGTGATGAAAATAAGTGCTTGTTTAAGTTCGATTTGTTATGAAAACATAAACACATTTTTGACTTATAATACAAACTAAATGCAATTGTAATTTGCTTAATCTTCAGTAGTGCAAATAAGTGAGTTTTTGTAATTGTATGTATAAATTTCAAATAAATGTGCCTTGGAAGGAAAAAGTTATTTTTTCAATGGAATCGCATCGTTATACATATATTTTTCACAACCCGGTCACCATGGCAGTCTCAAAAAGATGCAAGAATCTCTCGGAATACAAAAAAGGTCCGATTTGAAAATTGAAAAGCATTAGTCACAAACTATGAAGCCATTAAATTGGCCTTGGACTATACGACCATAAACAAACCAGAATTTATCTTATCATTACACATATTTGAGTCAGTTCTTGTTAAAATGTTGGCAATATTTTGTTCTGGTGCCACTTATAATGGAAGTGGATGGTCGGGTAGTATTAGTATTTGGTTAATTCGCCACCAAGTTCATGGAGAAATTTCTAACCACTGTGGTTGCCTTTCGGAGTCTGATAATTTGGATCGATATTCATGTTGAAAGCACTCGAAGCAAAAGCAAGTTTTTACCCAGTCAGTATGACGAAAAAACCTCTATTCATGGTGACAAATCGAGACCTTTGTTTACTTCAGCCAAAGCTTCAATTTGTTCCCAAATACCCACGCTTGAATATTCAAAATGAACTAAGTTCGTTCAACCTATTTGTCTCATAAGTTTCGATTTGGAACCGAAATATGCTCGTAGTTTTGTCAATTTCCTTTGTGTCTGTCGTGGAATTTTGTGCATATTTATCATATTTTCAATTACTTATAATTTTTCGATTTGAGGAGCTGGAAAAACTTCAACACGAGCAGAAGCATAACGAGTGACTTCTTCTTTTTTTGTAATGCATAATATTTTCGGATCGAGCTCGAGTGACTAAAAGCACAAACTTGAGCCATAATGAAACCAACTTCTAACTTGTAAAGTGTCTTTTCATAAAGATTTAATAGTAGTTTTAATTATTCGAATAAACAAAATTTCTTTTTGAACTGTCTTTTTAAAGATTTTCAAAAAAATATAAAAGACACAAACAAAAACCAAAAGATTAATTTGTGCATATAAAAAAATGTTTAATAAAATTGTCTGATGAAGGGTGTAACCACGCCCGAAACGTTACAATTTAAAAAAACTTTAAATTAAAGCAAAAAAGACCTAAAGCCCACGATAGGAACATAATTTCAATTTTAATAAATTTTAAAGTTTTAGAAAAATAATTAAAATATTCTCCACAAAAATTAAGAAATAAACTGTTTTGTTTTCTAATTATTTTCTTAAAAATACTTGAACTAGATAATTAAAATAGAAATTATTCATGTTTCAGGATATTTCTATAGCATTTTTGTTTCTACGTATTATTGGTTTTTTGAATAGATACCTACACTTATTTTGTTGATCGATTTTGACATTTATTTTTTCTTTATATTTTTAACGGTTGCATTCAAAAATCTCAAATGCATACAGGTAAATATTATTGTTTACGTATCGTTCTTGTTCAATAAGAGCTCCCTAAAAAATTTAGTTCTGTAGGCAGTTGGTCTATTTCTATAGGAAACAATTCTCTAAATATTCACAAGACCCAATGTGGGCAAGCTTTACTAATCTAAAAAATAATTTATTAGTAGAACCAAAATCAATCGAAAATCAAAAAAATTGAGAAACTGTAGCTTCTAAGTTATGTGGAGGAGATCACCTCAAAGAAAAAAAAACACACATTTCCACTCCATTCCATTCCATTCCAATCGCAAACATAAAATAAGAAACCTGCAAAATCATTCATCCAATCATATCCCGATTTTGTTTTTCTAAGCCGCCATCATGAATTTTGATTCATAGTAAAAATACAACCAATGCATATAAAAAACATGAATGAAACCTAGATTTTTTTTGAAAATGTTTAAATGTATGCGTTGATTTCAATAAAGCGCCGCCTCCTTCACGGTTTGCTTTGATCGAAAAAAAAATTATGTATACTTATTAAACTATGATAAGTTTTGGCTTTAGTCTTTAGTGGGTTTTGGACCGCTAAAAGGAAGGGTTCGGTGTACTCAGGGTTGCAATATTTTGTATATAAAACTGTTGCATATCCTCAGGATCAAGCTTTTATCCTGATACAGCAGAAAGTACACAGGTAGTTAGGAACATGCTATCGAATTTTAAAAATAACTTCTGAAACTGATTGTGATGGAAAAGTAAAAAAAAAATTCTAGAAAACGTTTGATGAAAAAAACATGAGAATTTAAAAAATATGTATACATTATAGGGTGGTCCTTATATTGAGTTTTTTTGAAATTCTGAGATGGATAGGCATCAAATGGTTCTACATAGAAAAAAAATGTTTTCCTATTTTTTTCGGATTTTTATTTCACCCTCCTGGTTACCCTATTTTCACTTTAAGGTACTAACTATGGGGCTAGAGTGATTCCTATAAAACGCGAAAAAATAATCTAAAGGTATAGATAAGATTTAGACGAGAAAAAATAGTATTGAAGGGGGGGTATATTTTCCCTCGTTTAGATGGGAGGGGTAGTTTTCTCAAAATTTTGATCAAAATAGACAAAAGCTATTATTTCAAAAACTATTTGAAATAAAAACTTTATTTGGAAAGAATATTATAGAATGGAATAGTGGCTTTAAAAAAAGCTAAGACGTGGCATTGTAAGTGTTCCCATTTTTTGTAAATAATTTTTTTCTGTTTTTGGCCAAATTTCTAGAAAATTACCCCTTCCGCCTGAACGGGGGGAAATAGACCCCCTCCGATTCAATTTTTTTCTCGTCTGAGTCTAATCTAAACATTTTGATTTATTTTCGCGTTTTATAAAAATAATCCCTTCACCATAATTAGTACCCTAAAGTGAAAATAGGTAGACCAGGGGGGTGAAATAAAAATCTGAAAAAATTAGGGAAATTGTTTTTCAATGTTTTGCATCGAGTGAGGGCTATCCAAGACTACGTCCAATTTAAGGACCACCCTAATATACATAATTTAATTTGTAATTCATTCTGTAATAGATTATCAACATTGAATGATATATATTTTCTAGCTGTAACCCGCGGCTTCACTCACCCAACTCCCTCCTCCCCTATAAGTTTGTGTACATATATAAACTCTCTCTTAAGAAGCTTTGTCCGTCCTCAAGTAACTCCGTTGGGTATATTCAGGCGCCAACAGTTTTCTTGGACAACATTACCCAGGATCGCCCAGTCCCTACGATCCTTTTTATACCGCTCACAAAACTTCTTTTTAGTATTTCTAATCACAAAGAAAAGTTATAAACATGCTAAGTCTTGGCATATCCCCAGATCTTTTTTCGTTGGGGTCCAATTAACATCTGAAGTAGAAGTAGTGAAATAAGGCCCAACGAATTTTATTTCAGAGTGGCAACCGTGCCTATGGCGATGAAATTTATGTTATATGCAAGGCAATCTAAGAATTCATATCAGTGAATGATTTCTCTGGATAGTTTACCACTGCCACTTTACCTTCGCCGCGCTGGTTTATCTCGAGAGCAGGTTAGGTAGTGTGAAATATGACGTAATACTACCTATTTTTTGCTTACAGGGTGCAATAAAACGGTGTCAGTAAATAAGAGGTGGTATAATTTGAATTTCACGTCAAGCCTAGCTTAATTTGGCCAACAAAATGAAAAGGTACAAAAGTGAGCATTTTTGGATAGTGTTTCTCATTGCAAAACTTATAAAAGTGGTGCAGAAAGCTTAAATTTTGGTTTAAAAAAAATTTCACGAACCAAACACAATTATTTTACTTTTATAATTTTGCAAAAAGTGCCCAATGTAGTTGAGGCTTTATTCTAAAATCAAAAAAACATTTGCGGCTAAACTAAAAGCAATTTTCATTCATGAAAAGATTTGTACTTTTTGCTTTTTACTTTTTTTCAAAAGATGTGGCCTTTTCTATTAACTTTTATCTTTAAAAGCGATTTTCCGCCAAGCTGAACGTTCTATTGCCATCAAAGTTGACACCTTCAAACAGGCTCTACGGCATAACTAAGCTAGGAGATGCCACCTTTCAATCGGTGTATCGCATGATATGAAAAACCGACTTTCATCTTTAAACACGATTTGCGGCCAAACTAAACGTCCTAGAGGCATCAAAGTTGCCACTATTAAACATGTTTTGTGGTTAAACTAAACGTTCTAACGACTTATAAGATTCATATTCCGGATCTAGGAAGTGCCAGTTCAAAATCTTGAAAAAAAGTTGGTAAAAAAAGTTTTTTCCAAAACTTTCAACAAAACAGAATTGCGACTAAACTTAAAGTCCAAGCGACTTTAAAAATACGTATTCGTTGTCTAGAAGTATTATAGAAATTATTTTTAAATTATTACTGACCTGTTATTGAATAAATCATATATAAAGGAACTAAGATGTTCAAGGGTTTTTGTTGAACAAATCATTAAATGGGTCATTGAAGATGACAAAACCGCGGAGTGCTAATAAATGAGATGGTGCAATTCTTAGAAGGGGGTGCAAAAGCACCCTTTATTGTTTTTTGTTTGCATATAACTCGAGAACGAAGCTAAATCTCCAGATAAAGCTTTAAAACTTTTTTTGTAGAGAATAACGAAAATACCTTGGAAATGCATCATTCAAAAATTAAAAAAAAATCTGTTTATTAAATTAAAAAAAAAAATCCAATAAATGTGAAAAATCACATGTTTTGTTTTTTTTTCCTTTTTGAATTTAACTCTTTTTGGAGCAGAGTTAGGTATAGGCAATGCTCCATATAAAAGAAAGAAAATTAAATTTTCCTTAAAAATAACTCATTCAAAAAGAGTTTTGTCAAAAATCGATGCAGGTACACCGCCACCACCATGGTACATGAAACGTTTTCACCAAGTTTCATGATGGAACCAATTTTTCTTATTTGAAGGAATTTCTGTACTATTTTGCGTGTATTAAATTAAAAGATTAAAAACCTGCATTTTATTATGATTTTCACATTATTTTTGTATTAAGCTATGAAAATATTAACTATTAATTCTCACTTCCTTAATTAAATGTAAATTTTTTTGCTGTAACAAATAAGTATTTAAATAATGTCGATAAAAAACGCGATAAAAATCGAAAATTTGGCTTACTTTGAAAAAATGACTTGATCGATTTTTGACAAAACTTTTTTTGAATGAGTTGTTTTAAATTTAATTAATTTCCTTTCTCTTATATAGAGCATCACCTATACCTATCTCTGCTCCAAAATGACTTATGGGCAAAAAGAAAAGAAAAAAACAAAACATGTTATTTTTCACATTTTTTTTAGCTTTTTTTTAATTTTATACCTAAGCAAACAATTTTTTAAAAATTTTTCTAATGATACTGAGGTTTTTAATGGCTGATTTGAGCAATTTCTTGCACCAATTTTACGGCCTGGACAAACCGTGATTTTGGATAATGCAACTTTTCATAAGTCTAAAAAGACTGTTGAATTTGCCAAAAGCATTGGTGTAGATATTCTGTATCTGCCGCCATATTCTCCAGATTTCAATAAAATTGAGCACCATTGGTTTGCTATCAAAAACAGAATCAGGAAAAACATTCCTCTTTTTAAATCTTTTCGCCAGGCTGTCGACTCTGCTTTTCTTCATTTGTTCCCACTATTATGAGAAAGGCTATAAATGGGAGGCAGCCAAGAAATTTGAAATTAGTTGATTTGAGAGAAATACCGGTGTTGTGGAGTGAGCAGATGGAAAAATTGTAAGGAATGGCGTCTTAATTACTTAATTAATTGATGCATTACGATGGTATTTTTTTGTATTCTCTACAAAAAAGATTTTCATTATTATCTTGAAATTTTGCTTTGTTTTCGAGTTATTTGCAAAGAACCACAAAGGGTGCTTTTGCTACCCCCTCTCAAAATTGCACCATCTCATTTGATAGCACTCCGTGGTTTTCTCATCTTCAATGACCTATTTAATGATTTTTTCAATAAAAATCCTTGAACATCTTAGTATATATTCAATGCCTAAGGCTACAACTTCAACATCCAACGCAAATTTGTTTAATTTTAAGAAAGTGACAAGGCAGAATCCCTCCAACAGAAATGTATTTCCTTTCCCAACTGACGGCGAAATTACGATTTAAGCAATGAGAAAAATAAATAAGAATAGAAAGAAATTTCGAATATTCATTATTGTTGTTGTTTTAATAATGTAGTGTTCTTCTTCTTTGGGCCTATTCTTCACCCGCGACTCCATTGACCAATTGGATATAACTTCCACCCTTCCTTTTATTTATTTTGGTTTGGCCATTCAAAATGTATTTTCTTTTGTGCATGTATATGTCATTCCAGACCCACCTCCAGAACCTGCTCCGTCAGAGCCAACACTGTCGTACAGACCACTAACAACATCTATGAAAAAGCTATGAAAAAAAAATTTGATCCTTTGTCCCGGTTCATCGGTCAGAGCCAACTTCATCATACAGATCACCAACAAAATCAATGAAAAAGTAATATAAAAAATTGATCCTTTGTACCGGTTCCAGACCCACCTCCAGAACCTGCTTCCTCAGAGCCAACTCCATCATACAGGCCACTAACAAAATCTATGAAAAAGTAATATAAACAAAATTGATCCTTTCCCGGTTCCAGATCCACCTCCAGAACCTCCTCTGCAAGACCCAAATCCATCATAAACATCAACAAAAAAATCTATGAGTAACAAAAAATAAACAACTACACGCAACACCTACATCTTCCAATAAATTATCGCTGCGCCGGTGCACAAACCCTACTTCATCAATCCGTTTTTACGACTGATGGAGTATGGCGAACTACCTGCGACCGCGACCCCATTGACAAATTGGATATATCCCCCACCCTTCCTATATTTATTTTGGTTTGACCAATCAAAAACTATTATCTTCCTTGCTTATACTACTCTTATTCCATATTATTCCTGCTATTGTTGCCAACTCAAAACTCAAATAATTTTAGTTTTCGTAACTTAGACGCAGCAGAACTATTTCAACACAGAACTATTTCTTTTTAGAACTTTGACTTTTCAGAACATAGCCTTTTCAGAACTTATTCTTTTTAGAACTTAGACTTTTCAGAACTCAGACTTTTCAAAACTCAGTCTTTTCAGAACTTACTCATGCATGACTTAGCCGTTCGGAACTTTTGTTTTCCAAACTTAGACGGGTTCCCATCTTAAACATCGTGTGCTTAATATTTATGTAGCAAACATTAAAAAAACTGCCAGCAATTAAAAACAAAAAAATAAATCACAGCAAGTTTTCCGATGGCTACAAGCAACGTGTAAATTAAATTAGTTTTTACTAATTTGTTTTTAAAAAAAATTTATTTTGGCAGAGGCTCTGCCTTATTAAAAATTCGGATACAAAATGATAAATTTTTCTTAATTTCTAAAGCTTAAATACTAATAAACTGCTGACCAAACAATTTGATGGCGTGGCTACGAGATGATGAAATTGAAGATTGCATCGTGGGGGATGTTTGCTGACTTGCAGTTTAAGTAACGTAGGCTGCTGTGTTTAAAGATGATGTTGATCTCTATGAGATGTTTTCTGTTTATGTTTCTGGTGATGGAGAACAATTTGTTATCTGGTGATGAGGAACAGTTCGCTGAGTAGCATTTTGGACATCTCTTCATGATCGTCTATTTATGTTTATTTATTGGCTATGGATTATTTATGTCAATGGGATTTGGATGTGAGGAGAATCAATATGTTTGGTGTTAACTCCTCCGTCATTAAATTTCAACGTCCTCACTGAACACTAAAAATATGGAATTTGACTTGTACTTTTAATTTTTGTAGATACAGGAATTTCTTCTGTTGACAATTTTGTAGGTAATTGTATTGAAATAGGAGTTTCTTCTATCTTTGATATGTCTCTATTCTTGTGTATTATTAATGTGAATTTCTTTCAAAATTTCTAATGTGAGTATTTCTTCGTA
This sequence comes from Dasysyrphus albostriatus, assembly GCA_946251815.1. NCBI lineage: Eukaryota > Metazoa > Arthropoda > Insecta > Diptera > Syrphidae > Dasysyrphus > Dasysyrphus albostriatus. The sequence goes on from OX276335.1 coordinate 102,359,060, forward strand.
AGTACTATGAATGGACTTTGGTTGCAAAATAGCTGGTAGTGGTTTAAATCCAGAGATTTCTCGTGAGAAGTAGTTTTTGCCTTTGACAGTAATAGTCATGTTTGAGAAATGTATGACAAATGTTCCAGTAATGTTTTTAGTGACGTTATTTATTGTAATAGAACCATTGTATTGATTCAAAAATAGTATTCCAGGTGTAATTTCTTAAACTGATGGGATGTGGAGGTTGGTTGTTTTCACGCATGAGGGTTGTTGACTTCTTAGTAGAGTAGTTATGCAATCGTTATCTCTTAATTCTACTATATTATTACTATTATATTATATAATAATATATTAATATTATTAAAACTGTTACATTCTTTCTTTATTCCATATAATTTGTTATTACAATTCATTATTTTTTCAAAATTTATTTTATTAGTTCATCGGTAATAGTTTTACCTTCTTTCATTATTTTAATAACATGATTTGTAATGTTTGAAATTTTATTTATTCTTTCTAAAGCTAGTTTATTAATTACAACTTGTTTATTGTTGTTTCTCAAAATATTATTTATTTTGTCAGTTAATATAATAAGATCATCATGATCGGGATTTCCCGCGATTCATTTCCATGTTTTTTCAATTAAATCTATAGATCTTTTTACTCTAATTTTTGGTTTTAACCTTCTTATATGATTTCTTAATACATAGATTTCGTGGTTGAGGAAGGGATAAATAGGGTTATCATTATTTACCCTTGTATTTATTTTAGTTTCTAGATTATTTATTACTTTTTCATATGATTCTAAATTAATAACATGTATTAATCGAAAGGTTCCTATTTGAATTTTTGCAGTTCCTATGTTAAATGCTACCGCTTGGGAGTTTGAGTAATCCAGAATTTGGATACTAGCAAGGCATGGAGCCAAGATTAACCTGGAAGGATAAATATTTAACTCTTAATATTATTTTTATGTATAATCTTGACTGATTCTGTAACTACTGTACTTGTTTTATTTTCTTTAACTATTTCTTTTTTAAATCTTAGGGATAGTTTCGATCCTTATCTCTTATTTATTTTGACATAAATAATGTCTCCTGGGTTATAGATTTTTATTCGATCTCGATTTTTGTTATGATAATTTAAATCTTGGGCTTGTTTTTCTTTTAGTCTTTTAATGTTTGATTGTTTGGATTTTTCGTATGCTTCCGGATCTGTTGATACAGTTCTTCCAAAGAAGACTTCAATTGGTCGTTTCTTTGTTGTAGAGTGGATTGAAAAATTATATTCATATACGGAGCGGTCAAGGAGTTCTTCGAATGTTCGATGGGTTCGGTCGGTTTTAAGGCAACGCATAATTTCGGATAATGTTGAGTGGAATCTTTCCACTTGTCCATTTACAGAGCTAGAATATGGAGGGGTTTTATATATTTCAATGCCTAATTGATCTTGAAGTAAAAAGCAAATGGATGCTGAGTTAAATGATTTTTTATTGTCAAAGACAATTAATTTTGGGACGCCAAAAGCGAAAAGGATTTATCGTAAGGGTTCTCTTATATCTTCTATGGATTTTGATTTCAGTATACGAACTTGTGCGTATTTTGAGAACTTATCTATAGCGGTGAGGACGAGATGTTTCTCAGTGGAATAAATGTCAATATGTAGAATATGACCGGGATATTGTGGTATAGGTGTTTGCTGAAGTTCTGTTTTATTAGGGTGCCTATCATATTTATGTTGCTTACATACTAAACATTGTTTAACTATTTTATCTATTTCAGATTTCATTTTAGGGAAATATATTCGCTGCATTAATTGATTTTTATTTTCAAGACTGTTTCTGTGAGCTCTTTTGTGTTCATTAATTATTTCTTCTTCTTGTTCTGTTTTATTTGTGATATCTTTAACTTGAGTCTGTGTAAATCTAGATTTATAACATCTGAAATGATGTGGATAAATATTTTGTATTTGAGCCATTATTGATTCTGAAGTGAAGAGTCCGTTAATTACACTGGGATTTAAATATTTTTTTAATAATTCAGTTAGATTTGCTGTTGTGAATTCTCTTCTTATAATTATATGTCTATGATATGTAGGGAATGGTATTTCAAAAGTATATCTATCTTCGTTTCCTAGAGATAACAGTAGTTGATTTTTAAAAACATTTATGGGACATTCTACAGATGGTACAAGTTCATGAGATGAACTTTCATCACTGTGTTCTGTGGGTGTCATTGAATTAACTTGGGATATTCTTGACAAAGCATCAGCCACAACGTTGCTCTTTCCAGGCATATAATGTAGTTCATAATCATATTCTTCAAGTATCGCTTTCCAGCGTTTCATTTTAGCGTTGTGATTTTTAGAGCTTAATGCATATGTCAATGGTTGGTGATCTGTATAAATTTTTACCTTTACTGTACCGTATAGGTAATTTCGTAGAGCATTTAGAACCCATATAATTGCAAGTAATTCTCTTTCATTTGCTCATTGAGAAATAAATGTTATTGGTCGACTGTCTTGGGATAACACTGCGCCTAATGCTACATTTGATGCATCCGTTGTGAGTTCGAAAGGTTTCTTAAAGTTTGGATAAGATAGTATTAAATCTTGCGAAACAAAAGTGTTTTTTAAGTGTTTTGAAAGCTTCTAAAGCTTCAGTATGTAAAACAATGATTTTTTTATTAGATTCAGTTTTACAAATTCTTCCTTCTTCTCCTCTTAAATAGGAGGTTAACGGTTTGGCAATTTTTGCATAGTTTCCAATAAAACGTCTATAGTAGCCGGAAAGGCCTAAGAAAGATCGAAGTTGCTTAAGAGTCTGAGGAGTTGGGAAGTTTAGAACTGCCTCTACTTTTTGGGGGTTTGTCCGAATACCTTCGGATGAAACGACGAAACCAAGGAATTCAACTTGGCGTTTAAAGAAATTACATTTGTCCAATTGGACCTTCATGTTGGCATCATTGAGAGTTTGAAATATTTCTAAAATATGGTTGAGATGTTGCTCTTCGTTTTCGCTATAGATGATTATATCATCTATGTAAACATAACATGATTTTCCTATGTGCATTCGGAGAATATCATCAAGGGCACGTTCAAAAATTGAAGGGGCGTTCTTCAATCCAAAAGGGAGTCGTGTAAACTCAAACTTTCCATTGTTAATGGAAAACGCTGTTTTCTCAATGTCAGATTTTTTTAGTGGTATTTGATGAAATCCACTTCTTAAATCAAGCACTGTGAAGAACTTACTTCTTTCAAATTGTGCTAAAACTTCGTTAATGTCCGGTATCGGATAACGATCTGCTATTGTGACTGTGTTTAGTTTCCTACAGTCTATAACCATTCTAAATTGTTTATTACCTTCGGAATCACATTTTTTGGTACAACCCACACGGGTGAATTGTAGGAGATCTAGATGGACGAATTATTCCATCTTGTAGAAGTTTTGAAACTTGAGTTTCTATTTCATCCCGAAGTGAAGAAGGGTAAGGGTATGATTTTGTATATACTGGGATATCAGTATTTGTGCGAATTTCACCTAGTATATGTAAGACGTTCGCCTGGTTCTGAAAACAGATTTTTAAATTTGTTTGTAATGGAAATTAGTGAATTTCTTTGCGAGGCTGACATGTGATCTAGTTTCTCTTCTAGAGAATTGACTGTAGGTGATTTGAGTTGTTTTATTCTTATTTTTGTATTTCCATGTAATTTTCTTTTGCGTGAATCACAGCTGAAAGATCTTTTAAACTATCGTTTCCAAGGATTCCATGGAAGGATTTTAATGTGGGTAAGAGGAAAAATTTAAGCCTTACATCGTTATTTCCGAATAAATTAATAAAGGTGTGGTGACTTATTTCTACTTCTCCGGCAATTGATTTTGCATAAAAGCAATTGTTATTTTTTAGAGGGTTTTCTACGAGTTCTGGTTGCATATAATTTTTACTTGACCCGGTGTCTATTAGGAAGTTTAAAAATTTTCCACTCTTCGTTCTACATTGGAAGTAGGGTAACGAAGAGTCTGTTAACCTAAAAAATTCAAATCTGTATATTCGGGTATTTCATTATTTGATGAAGGATTAGAACATTCTTGAGATTGTAAATAATCGTTTAAATTTTCTTCATAATCATTATCTTGTATTGACAAGTTCTGGAAGTAATTATTTAAATTTTCTTGTTCGGTTTGTAAGTGATAGTTTCTTTGGTATTTATTAGGGATCGGATTTTGAATAGGAGGACCATGTGGTCTTTTTCCTGCATATTTGAATGGAGCTGATGGTCTATTTTGATAGTTTACTTGAGCCGATTGGATAGTTGATGTTTCCATTGGCACTGGCCTAGGTTGAGGCCTTGGTGGTCCCTGAGCAAAAGGATTATATTGATTAGTTTGATTAAATCTTTGAAAACTTGTTAGGTTTTTCTGTGTTGGCCAAGTTGACCAGAATTGTTGATCTTTATAAGGGAAGTGGGCTAACTGTGGAATAAATGGTTCTCTTTGCATTGGAACTTGGGGTTGAGAATTAAATCGACGTGGTGGAATGTGAGGTTTTATCGAAGAATATGAGGACCGGAAATTTTGATTTTCCAGTTTAAGACATAAATGTAATGCCTGTGGTAGATCTGCTGGCTCGCGGATTCCTAGGAGTCTTGGTAGATCACCCTTGAGACCACGAATAAAAGTATCGAGAGCTTTATCTCGATAAGTTGCTGTTAAAAGGCTTTTTGATTCTGAGGAAATATCCATACAGGATATTTTATTTAAAATTAATGATACGTGTGTGAATACTGCTTGGTAAAATTCTTGAATAGTAAAATTTCCTTGAATTAGTAAGGTAAGGCAGCGAGATATTGCCTTCAAATCTAGAGGTGTGTTATATGATTCAAGAGCGCTGTCTGCTCTTCCTGTAATCTTATTTCGAATGACACTTAAAATTCCATAGTATTTTGGTGTTCCTAATAAAGGTGAATAAATGCTTAGAATCCTATCGACGCTTTTTTTCCATGAGGAAAATTCAGTAGGATTACCTGAAAATTCTCGTAAGCTTTTTACGATATCAGGTATTTTATCTAATTCTGTTATACCGTTTGCGTGTTCAGGTCTAATTTCAAGATCTCGAGCGGCTGATATTTCGGCGTTAGGATTTAGTATAGAATTTATAATTTGTCTTCCCTCATTGTTAAAAATTCGATTAACTACTTCAGTTACTAAAACAATCAATTGAGGTGTAAGCTGATTTAAATTATTATCGTTATTCGCCATTTTAATATATGTGTGTATTAAGATATAAAATTTTATTTCAGAATTTTTATCAAGTTAATAATATTAAATTTGTTTACTTTTATTTATTACTATTCTTTTTTCCTTTATTTCTACTTTTATTAATTACTTTTCTTTATTATTGTTTCTTCCCTTCTTTATTAAAAATTTGTTTAATTAAAATCATTTTTTCAGCTATATATATTTTGGGATTTTCGGATCTGGTTTCACTAATTCTATTACTATTTGTGCCATATTTTTAATATATAAAAAAAAAATTATGCTTATGTTGTGGTATTACTTAGTTTGTTTTTTTTTCAATCTTTCTTTTAAATCTTTATAACTTACATAAAATACATGACATTCATCATCTTGGTAGAGCGGCGTGATAGTTTTAATATCGTCCTTTTTTCCTTTGGAGATCTGGATACTAAGGGGCCTCGTTCTCTACACTTTCACTTATTGTCTATATGTTCTCCTAATTAAACACGGCTGCTGCTTAAGGCGACTGGTTGTAATTTTTCGAGAACGTTACACTTATTTGGCACCGGTTAGTACGTTTTCTGTTTTAATTATACACTGCGGTTACTTAAGGTGACTGGTTATAATTTTTCTTTAAGAACGTAGCACTTGTTGTCGTCTGATTTTTGTTAACACGGCGGCTACTTGAGGCGACTGGTTACAGTTTATAAAAAGACGAACTTAGCACTTTTTTGACTTTAAGTTAACACGGCGGCTTCTTGAGGCGACTGGTAATAACTTATTTCAAAACAACAACGCACTAAACCGGTCCCTGCTCGGGCGCCAATTAAATTAGTTTTTACTAATTTGTTTTTAAAAAAATTTATTTTGGCAGAGGTTCTGCCTTATTAAAAATTCGGATACAAAATGATACATTTTTCTTAATTTCTAAAGCTTAAATACTAATAAACTGCTGACCAAACAATTTGATGGCGTGGCTACAATATGATGAAATTAAAGATCGCATCGTGGGGGATGTTTGCTGACTTGCAGTTTAAGTCACGTAGGCTGCTGTGTTTAAAGATGATGTTGATCTCTATGAGATGTTTTCTGTTTATGTTTCTGGTGATGGAGAACAATTTGTTATCTGGTGATGAGGAACAATTCGCTGAGTAGCATTTTGGACATCTCTTCATGATCGTCTATTTATGTTTATTTATTGGCTATGGATGAATGTGGTTTATTTATGTCAATGGGATTTGGATGTGAGGAGAATCAATATGTTTGGTGTTAACTTATATTCAGTCTATATTTAAGTATAGAAATATCTGAAACTCACCATCTAGCCAAATAAAAAACGGTTACTACAGCGAATAATGCAATGAGTATAAGCAACGTGTATTCTTTCAATATGAAGAAGAAATATTTAAAACCTGTCAGCTATCAAAACAAAACAATAATAAGTTTCAGAGTCGATCATGCAATGAGAAAAGCAACGTGTATTGATTCAATATTTATTTAAAGACATTTACTCAGTACATCAAGCTATGCGTTGAGTATAAAGGTATGTTTGTTCAGTCTATATTTTGTTTAAAATTACCTCAAACTCCCAGTAAAAACTATAACCGCTGCATACAGATATGCGTATAGGCAACGTGTATACATTGAATATTTTTATGTAATGACATTTACTCATTACATCAAGTTATGCGTCGAGTATAAAGGTACGTTTGGTCAGTCCATATTATAAGTAAAAGTATCTTAAACTCCCAACAAAAACTATAACCACTACATAAATATATGCGATGGGTATAGGCTGTATTTATTCATTCAATATTTCCTATATAATGACTGAGTCTCTGACTGCATTTATCCAGTACATAAAGTTTTGTGCTGAGTAAATACGACGTGTACAGAGTCCATCCAACTGAAACAGTTATTTCTTACATTAAGTTATGTGGTGAATAAATACGACGTGTACTGAGTCTCTGATGACATTTATTCAATACAGATGGTTCATGCTCAGCACACATGAAGCGAAAGCCTTCCAACTTAAATCGGTACTCATCACTACATTATGCTATGTGGTGAGTTAATACCACTTGTTCTGAGTCCATGCTATCATTTATTCAATACAGACGGTATAAACCTTCTCAATGCATACAAATGAGTTTCAACTTATTGAAATTTCGCACCAATTTTGTGTGCCATGAATTAGCCTAGTGGATGCGTGCTATGTCCGTGTGTGGAAGGTTCCCAGTTCAAATCTCAGTTAGTATCACAAAGTATTTTTAAAATAAAACAAATACAGGGTGGCGCACGAATCGTGCTACAAAAATAAAACGTAATAACTTTTTTTCTGTGTGAGTAATCGGCACCACCTCGAAGTCAGCCGGCGCACTTTCGATTTTCGCGAAAAAAAAAATCTTAGGCGATGTATTCCTAATTGCACATTGCAAAAATCAAAAAAATTTTAATTGCACACCTCCTGTTTTTTTTTTTTAAATATAAACAAATTGCACTTTGTATGGAAATTTCAAATGCTCATATCTTTGTAACCAAGTCGAATATCTAAATGCACAGGAGCTTAAATAATTGCTCATTTTGAAATTTAATTTGCACACCAAAAATTTTTTGTGTTACATGCTCCCCCACTTAATAAATCAATAATTAAAATTTCGACTAAATTAATTGTTTAATAATCCAAGTAGATATTATAAGTAACCAACCAACAGAATATATGATTATCAATAGCGCGATGGAAGAGTATCCGCCTGCCAGCCGATTGTCATGGGTTCAAGTCCTGTGTGGGCATAAACTTTTTTTTTTTTTTTTTTTGCATCTACTCATTGTTATGTTGCACTTTTCAATTAATAAGCAGATAAATGATCATTAATTACATTATAGACTAAAACAAATGTGAAATTTGCATTATTGCACATATATGTACTCAACTTCTTTCAAGGGACAATACATACATAGTATGTAATATGTGTGTTTGTAATAGGGAAATTAAATTAAATTTCGAAAAATTGTAGATTTATGAGTTCAATATGCACCCAATGATAATTTGCATATTAAAATTTTAGATTTCCCTACCTCCCACTTTTTTGAACTAAATATTAAAATCATAAAAAAAAACTACCAAAAAGACATTTTCGTGTCTGACTAAAATTGACATATCTCGATGGAAAAAAATAATTTTGAGATTTAAGTAATTTTTTTCAATTACTTACGTCAAGGTCGAATTTGCACACCAAAAGTTTTTTTTTTCCCACCCCCCCTTTTCCCTAAAATTGTTATTGAAAAACACTGAAAAAAATATACCCAAATGAAATTTTCATGTCTCACTAAAACTGTTATTTCTCGTTGGAAAAAAATAATTTTGAGTTTTTAGTAACTATTTTCAATTAACAACGTCAAGGTCGAATTTGCACACCAAAAGTTTTTTTTTTCCCACCCCCCCTTTTCCCTAAAATTGTTATTGAAAAACACTGAAAAAAATATACCCAAATGAAATTTTCATGTCTCACTAAAACTGTTATTTCTCGTTGGAAAAAAATAATTTTGAGTTTTTAGTAACTATTTTCAATTAACAACGTCAAGGTCGAATTTGCACACCAAAAGTTTTTTTTTTCCCACCCCCCCTTTTCCCTAAAATTGATATAGAAAAACACTGAAAAAAGTATACCCAAATGAAATTTACATGTCTCACTAAAACTGTTATTACTCGTTGGAAAAAAAAAATTTTGAGTTTTTAGTAACTATTTTCAATTAACAACGTCAAGGTCGAATTTGCACACCAAAAGTTTTTTTTTTCCCACCCCCCCTTTTCCCTAAAATTGTTATTGAAAAACACTGAAAAAAATATACCCAAATGAAATTTTCATGTCTCACTAAAACTGTTATTTCTCGTTGGAAAAAAATAATTTTGAGTTTTTAGTAACTATTTTCAATTAACAACGTCAAGGTCAAATTTGCACACCAAAAGTTTTTTTTTTCCCACCCCCCCTTTTCCCTAAAATTGATATAGAAAAACACTGAAAAAAGTATACCCAAATGAAATTTACATGTCTCACTAAAACTGTTATTTCTCGTTGGAAAAAAATAATTTTGAGTTTTTAGTAACTATTTTCAATTAACAACGTCAAGGTCGAATTTGCACACCAAAAGTTTTTTTTTTCCCACCCCCCCTTTTCCCTAAAATTGATATAGAAAAACACTGAAAAAAGTATACCCAAATGAAATTTACATGTCTCACTAAAACTGTTATTTCTCGTTGGAAAAAAATAATTTTGAGTTTTTAGTAACTATTTTCAATTAACAACGTCAAGGTCGAATTTGCACACCAAAAGTTTTTTTTTCCCACCCCCCCTTTTCCCTAAAATTGTTATTGAAAAACAATGAAAAATATATACCCAAATGAAATTTTCATGTCTCACTAAAACTGTTATTTCTCGTTGGAAAAAAATAATTTTGAGTTTTTAGTAACTATTTTCAATTAACAACGTCAAGGTCGAATTTGCACACCAAAAGTTTTTTTTTTCCCACCCCCCCTTTTCCATAAAATTGATATAGAAAAACACTGAAAAAAGTATACCCAAATGAAATTTACATGTCTCACTAAAACTGTTATTTCTCGTTGGAAAAAAATAATTTTGAGTTTTGAGTAACTATTTTCAATTAACAACGTCAAGGTCGAATTTGCACACCAAAAGTTTTTTTTCCCACCCCCCCTTTTCCCTAAAATTGTTATTGAAAAACAATGAAAAATATATACCCAAATGAAATTTTCATGTCTCACTAAAACTGTTATTACTCGTTGGAAAAAAATAATTTTGAACTTTTAGTAATTTTTTTCAATAACTAATATCAAGGTCAAATTTGCACACCAAAAGTTTTTTTTTTCCCACCCCCTTTTTTCTCTTAAATAGATATTGGAAAACATGAAAAAAATATAGTAGGGACGTTAGTGCACGATATGTGGGCATACCTTTCATTTTGACCTGACGAGGTGAGCTTTAGTATAATAAGAGTTCATGTCCTAGCTTTACTTTTAAGAAGTGTTGCCAAGGTGGCAACACTGTCATAAGAACGAGAAAAGGGGTGCCACTTGATTCAAACATTGGCCTATAAATCGAGGACCAGAGGTCGGACGATGACCAGCGAACTCTTGTTGCATTCAGCCCCCTTGTAACCATAGGACCACATTATTGGATTTCTCCCTCCCTTCACCTTGCATGGACAGGGTGGAAAAAAGTCGTTTGGGGAGGGAAAATGCAAAGCCAACAAAAGTAAAAAAAAAATTAATATTATTAAAATTTAAAGATTGTGTGTCAAAGCTGAATGTAACCATCTACTGCATTGTATCCAAAGTTAATTGAAACCCCTACTTTGGTTTTATAAAAAGTCGCTTTCAAAGTTCTGGGGAGGGGGAATATGAAACTTTAAAAAACAAAAATATTTATTAGAAGGTTTTTTTATAATACAAATTCTATATACTACTGAAGTAAATCAGCCAGTAAAGAGTCCAAGTGAGTAAGCCGGACGAAATGCAAATTTGTAGGACTAAAGGCCATAAAAATCTATCTTGAATCAATAATTCAACAAGTCCAACTTTAATGCTAAGTCTTCTACTTGGCTGATTTACTTCAGTAGTGATTTACTTCAGTAGTATATAGAATTTGTATTATAAAAAAACCTTCTAATAAATATTTTTGTTTTTTAAACTTTCATATTCCCCCTCGCCAGAACTTTGAAAGCGACTTTATATAAAACCAAAGTAGGGGTTTCAATTAACTTTGGATACAATGCAGTAGATGGTTACATTCAGCTTTGACACACAATCTTAAAATTTTAATAATATTAAATTTTTTTTTACTTTTGTTGGCTTTGCATTTTCCCTCCCCAAACGGCTTTTTTCCACCCTGTTCATGCAAGGTGAAGGGAGGGAGAAATCCAATAATGTGGTCTTATGGTTACAAGGGGGCTGAATCCAACTAGAGTTCGCTGGTCATCGTCCGACCTCTGGTCCTCGATTTATAGGCCAATGTTTGAATCAAGTGGCAACCCTTTTCTCGTTCTTCTGACAGTGTTGCCACCTTGGCCACACTTCTTAAAAGTAAAGCTAGGACATGAACTCTTATTATACTAAAGCTCACCTCGTCAGGTCAAAATGAAAGGTATGCCCTCATATCGTGCACTAACGTCCCTACTATATTTTTTTCATGTTTTCCAATATCTATTTTAGAGAAAAAAGGGGGTGGAAAAAATAAAACTTTTGGTGTGCAAATTCGACCTTGACGTTGTTAATTGAAAAAAATTACTGAAAGTTCAAAATTACTTTTTTCCAACGAGTAATAACAGTTTTAGTGAGACATGTAAATTTCATTTGGGTATATTTTTTTCAGTGTTTTTCTATATCAATTTTAGGGAAAAGAGGGGGTGGTAAAAAAAAAACTTTTGGTGTGCAAATTCGACCTTGACGTTGTTAATTGAAAATAGTTACTAAAAACTCAAAATTATTTTTTTCCAACGAGAAATAACAGTTTTAGTGAGACATGTAAATTTCATTTGGGTATATTTTTTTCAGTGTTTTTCTATATCAATTTTAGGGAAAAAGGGGGGTGGGAAAAAAAAAACTTTTGGTGTGCAAATTCGACCTTGATGTAAGTAATTGAAAATAGTTACTCAAAACTCAAAATTATTTTTTTCCATCGAGATATGTCAATTTTAGTCAGACACGAAAATGTCTTTTTGGTAGTTTTTTTTTATGATTTTAATATTTAGTTCAAAAAAGTGGGAGGTAGGGAAATCTAAAATTTTAATATGCAAATTATCATTGGGTGCATATTGAACTCATAAATCTACAATTTTTCGAAATTTAATTTAATTTCCCTATTACAAACACACATATTACATACTATGTATGTATTGTCCCTTGAAAGGAGTTGAGTACATATATGTGCAATAATGCAAATTTCACATTTGTTTTAGTCCATAGTGTAATTAATGATCATTTATCTGCTTATTAATTGAAAAGTGCAACATAACAATGAGTAGATGCAAAAAAAAAAAAAAAAAAAAGTTTATGCCCACACAGGACTTGAACCCATGACAATCGGCTGGCAGGCGGATACTCTTCCATCGCGCTATTGATAATTATATATTCTGTTGGTTGGTTACTTATAATATCTACTTGGATTATTAAACAATTAATTTAGTCGAAATTTTAATTATTGATTTATTAAGTGGGGGAGCATGTAACACAAAAAATTTTTGGTGTGCAAATTAAATTTCAAAATGAGCAATTATTTAAGCTCCTGTGCATTTAGATATTCGACTTGGTTACAAAGATATGAGCATTTGAAATTTCCATACAAAGTGCAATTTGTTTATATTTTAAAAAAAAAAACAGGAGGTGTGCAATTAAAATTTTTTTGATTTTTGCAATGTGCAATTAGGAATACATCGCCTAAGATTTTTTTTTCGCGAAAATCGAAAGTGTGCCGGCTGACTTCGAGGTGGTCATTGTCTCTAATTAAATGTTTTGGTATATGGGTATAGGACTGACATAAGTAAAAACTATCAACTCCATTATGACGACCCATGCAAAAATGATCTCTTATGTTATTTTGTTTCTGGCATGCAACACCATCGAATATAAATATTGAATTATTTTTCGCGTCTGATGGGGGCATTATCTCGGAATTATTTGAGAATTCATTGTATTCCATTCCTTTCAGGGATGTAATCAGCTTTTTGAGATATATATATTTTGGTTGATGTAAGGATTTAGAATAAATATAAATATTTTCAAACTTTAATCCATTCGGGTCGAGAAGAATACTAAGCATAACATTTGTTTTTCCACAGTTTGATGGTCCAACGATAATTCCTCGAATACTGTTTGGGAATAATGAACCATGTTTTTTTTTTTATTTTGACTTTGGAATCAAAGTTTTTTACTTTAATAACTTCTGACTGCTTTACGAAGCGCATAATGCCGACTGATAGCTTTTACAATAAAACATAGCATTTTTATATGATTATATTCATAAGTGTTTCAACCTCCAATTAGGAAGGTACAAAAATTATAATATGATTGAGCACAACGTTCGAAATCATACTCATAATAAAAAAAATCAATTGAAGGAAAGGGGCTTTTGAATACGGTTATAGACAAATTACCATTTGAGCTACATCTTCCTTCATATAATTATTGTGGCCCTGGAACTAAATTGGAAAAACGATTACGTAGAGGAGATAAGGGGATTAATCAACTGGATGAGGCTTGTCGTTTGCATGATATTGCATATTCTAAGAGTAGCTCTGTCTCAGATCGACACGTTGCTGATAAAATTCTAACTGAGCAAGCGTGGAAACGATTTAAAGCAAACGACTCTTCAACGTTTGAAAAGTTAAGCAGCCTTTTGGTCACCAACATGATGAAGGCGAAAACAAAGTTCGGTATGGGTAATAAAGAGAATAAAAAAAAAAAAACTACCCGAGCTAGTAAACAAAAGAAGCAGCCTTGTAAGAAAAATATTTTTAAAAAGGCCATAACTGAAGCAAGAAATGCTATTAAAAGCAATATCAATTGTTGTGGTACAACATCTATGGCAAATATTGCTCTGAAAGCTGCAAAAAATGTTTTTAAAAACATTTTTAAAAACAGGTGGAGTTGCCGGAGTTGCAAAAGCACTCAATGATGTTCATGTTGCTAAAAGAGCTTTTGAAGAAAACAAACGAAATAATAAGGCTATGGAGGCAGTCGCTATTCAAGGGAAGGGGTTATACTTGAAACCATATAAAAATGGTCTTGGTTTATTTCTAAACACACCTAATACAAAAAACTGATTGATTTCCTGCCTAAGAGACCCTCAAATAATCATGATATTTTACGGTTTGGAAAGAAACATCTCAAGCAGTTTAGAGGAGTTTTTATGCGTGACTCATTACCAAAAACCTCTACGGATCAAGAGTGTGGCGGTATAAATTTGGATAGTGAAGCTGGTATGGGTACTCATTGGGTAGCATATATAAAAAATATAATATTATAAAGTATTTTGATAGTTTTGGTAATTTAAGACCACCAACTGAAGTAATAGACTATCTTGGTAATCAAATAAATTATAATTATATTCAAGAACAAGATTTTAATACATTTATATGTGGACATTTATGCTTAAGATTTTTATTAGACCAATGTTGAAATGTTTTCAAAAGTTTAAATAAAAAATGAATAAAACCATGTGAACACATCAAAACTGTCTCATTTGTCTTTTAACCAGGATGTCGCTAACATTAACATTAAGTGGGAATGAATCAAGTCTCAATGCAGAATATTTTCCACCAATTGTACTGAAATCTAATTATGTTTGCGGGCTTATAGATTTTTAAACATATAACTCTATACCAAATGTAGATGAGTTTAATAATTTGATACATGTGGACGATAATGTTATCTCGCTTCCTATTGGTTCATATGAGATAGAAGATATAAATAATTTAATACAAACAAAACTTAATGATATTAGCAAAAAAAAAAAAAATTTGAAAAAAGTGAATTTAAAATCAAGGCTAATATAAACACTCTAAAAAAATAAATAAATTTGGTAGCACAACAGCTCGTGGAGAACCAAGGCCTAGTGACTAACAACTCTCAACCATTCCTGTGTGCGTATTTTTGGCAGGAATGGAGGGGACCTACAATTTTTTGCCGAGTCCGAACGGCTAATGAGAAAGCACTTATTCGTGACAAGTAATACTCTTGGAGGATTTGTCAGTTCCTCGCAAGAGGCAGTACCTCGGAAAAAAACATTTCTGTTTTTAGGTGGCAGCGGCTGGGAATAGAACCCAGACCTTTGGCATGACAGTCCTACGCACTAACCATCATGCCACGAGGTACTACATAAACACTCTAAAATGTGAAATTTTCAGCTCGGAAGATATTGACTTCTCTAAACCGAATTCAATTGGATCTCTTTTAGGATTTAGTAAGAAGCTGCTGAAGGCAAATAGGCAATATGAATCAGATCTCTTCGTCGATATAAATAGAGTTAATGCCATACGCATTGAATGTAATATTATAGATGGAACGTATATTAACAATCAATCTGCGCATATTTTACATGAATTTGCTGTTAAAGTAAGTCCAGGCTATAAAATCATAGAAGTTCCGAAAAACGTCATTTATTTACCCGTGAACTTCAGACGAATAACATCGTTGTATTTAAAGTTCATAGATCAAGACGGAAAAGTTATAAATCTTAGAGGAGAGACATTAACGGCTCGATTACATTTACAACCGCAGCCATGATTGTATATGAAAATATAATTACCACAATCCCATATAAAAACACCGCCGAAAATAATTCATTACTCAATCAAGCTTCGAACTCAGCCGCGGTAACACATAATCTTACAAAACATAATCAGGATTTTTTACTCTCATTGGGGTATATCATAAAATATTGAAAATCAAAAACAAAATATAACAATATGTTGAACATTTTCCAAGAGCCCGAAATCTATGAAAGTGTTTCTAAATATGAATATCATACTTACTCACCATATCAAAACAATTTTGAAAAAAATGACATCGTTCAGATTTGCATACAACACCAAAATCTTAATGTTCTTCCTTCGGAAAGTTTTCTATATGTTGAAGGATCACTATCGAAGACAGATGGAAAAGAAATAGTCAGCACAAGACTTGTAAACAATGCAATGGCTTTTCTCTTCGACGAAATACGTTATGAGCTGAATGGAAAGGAAACTGATTACAATCGAAATGTGGGGATTACAACAACAATCAAAAACTATTTATCGTTGACAAAACATGAGAGTGATATGCTTTTAAATGCTTCATGGTCTCCTTATTCAGTTATTTATTTGAAACCATTTCATTTTAATTACTGCATTCCATTGAATAAGCTTTTGGGTTTTGCCGAAGATTATAAAAAAATTATTCCCAATGCTCGTCATGATCTAATTCTCACTTGTTCTAGGATGGATGAAAACGCTATAATCTCCCCAACTGATGAAAATGTACAAGTAAAACTACATAAAGTACAGTGGAGAGTACACACGTGACTTTATCAGATTCGATGAAATTAAATCTATATAAATGCAAATAGTTTTATGAAAATTGCTTTCCGAAACTGGGGTCTCTATGAGTATCCCATGTAATCAAGCTCTGACCATCACATCTGGAACGTTAAAACAACAACGCAAATAGAAAAACCTCGATACATTGTATTTGCACTACAAACTGCAAAAAATAAAAAAATATCTGCTGATCCTACAACGTTTGACCATTGTGATTTAACAGACTTAAAAGTGTATCTGAACTTTGATGAATATCCTCATGAAGATCTTAATATTTCTTTCGAAAGAAACAGATATAGCTTGTTCTACAAAATGTATACGAATTGTCAAAGAACTTGCTACAATAAAACCAATACTGAACCTTTGCTTTCTTGGGATCTATTTAAATCCCGTGCTCCAATTTTTGTTATAGACTGCAGACATCAAAATGAGACTTTGAAAACAGGACCTATCGATATACGCTTGGAGATGAGAACATCAAAAAACATTCCTGCAAATACTTCAGCTTATTGCCTCATGCTTCATGATCGGATAATTGAATACAATCCACTTGACCAAGTTGTTAACAGAATTGTCTAAGGATTATTATTATTTTTTTTTATTTTTTTATGTAAACCTAAAAATAAAACCAGAAAATATATAAATAAAATACAATATTATTAAAAAAAAAAACATGTGTTATTATTCAAGATTTGCTCATTCCATTTAATTTACATCACCACTTCAAAATAATATAGGAATATCATAACATTTGTATGTCTATTCATTTGCTTTTAAGGGTAGGAAAGTAGTCATATACAGGATATGATCCTAAATGTCGTATAACACATTGCAAAAGGTTTCTTTGGGGTGAAAAGTAACTAATGAAAAGAAGTATGGGGGTAATAATGCATGCTTATATCATATTGATTGCTAATAGTAGAACAATAGAGTTTTTCCCCGCATTCATTCATGCAGTTAACCTTATCATAAATTTGTATTGTTGACACTTGGGATGTCATCGGTGTAAATAAGGAAGCAGTTGGATAAATTTATGTATTGCGATCATCATGAATGCATATTTGAATTGTCGGCATCCATCCCTATAGATAAAATAATGTGTTGACCTTATTGACGTACATTTGTATTCCGCAATAAAAATAACCCTTGGACCATTTTTCAGGATTTTAATGATAAGGGACAGGGTTTAGTAATATGATTGACATGATGCTAGCAAAGCAATAGATAAAGGAGGTATAGCCCTATTAGACAAATGAATGATATGATGGTAGTGAGGTATTAGGCTTTTGTTACACTAATTATTACCTCAATCCAGGAAAAATCCTAAAGCAATAGATATAGATGGTCAAGTCCTATTAGTCAGATGAGTGACATGATGGTAACGATGTATCAGGGTCTTGATATATCAATGCACGTATTATAATCGTAAATTTTAATTGCCGGCATTCATCCTTATAGAAATATAGTGCTAACCCTATTTAAATATTTTTAAAATATTTTTATTTCCGTTGACTTTAAACATCCTCAAAATTTATTCCATTCAAAAATTCTAAAGCATCAGATAGAGGGGTCAAGTTCTATTAGTCCGATGATTGACATGATGCTATCGATGCATCAGGGTTTTGATATACGAGTACCAATGCAAATATCATAATCGTAAATTTTAATTGTTGACATCCATCCTTACAAAAATATAGTGTTGATCCTATTTGATTTTTATTTCTGATGACTTTTAACATCCTTTAAATTTATTGAAAGTGTGCTACGAAAATCAGAGAGTCTCTGAAAATGTGTGGATTGTAATGGTCTGCATACAAATACTTATGTTTGTATGTGTATTTTTTTTGCCCTCTTTTTTTTTTTTGTATAAATACTTTGAGCATTATCATCAGTTTATAACAAAAATAAATACAAGCAACATAAATCATCAGGACGCAAGTATAAAAATTACACAACAGATGGAAGAGTGGCTAGCAAAATATGGCTGCCAATGCTGGGAGTTCCAGCAGCTTCAGGATGCTGCTTTGGAAGAGGTTGGTAATGTGGATACTACCAACATAACATTTACAGCCTTGTGGCAGTGGCCCACCTGCTGTATTCTTTAAAAATAAAAGCTTATAAAGGGGGGTTTGATGTAAGCCCCCTACCAGCAATACTAACTATTTTTTTAAATATTAAAATTTAATCAAAAAACAACAAAATATTTAAAAAATTAACATGTCTTTTTACTTAACGATTCTTTTCTCTCTTCACTCATATGGACCACCTTTTCTGAAAACTTAACTCTTAAACATCATGTTCTGTTCAGTTTCCTATGGTGATTTTTGCGTTCCGAACGTGAATTTTACGTTTTTGCGTTTTAACGTAAACGTTAATTTTACGTTTTTGCGTTTTAACGTGAACGTGAATTTTACGTTTTAACGTAAATTTTACGTTTTTGCGTTCTAACGTTTGCTAAGCATGGTCTAGAACCCAAAATAACACCGGTATTTAGCATAGCATAGATCAGAACCCAAATTTGTACCGGTGGTACCGGTGATACCGGTGATACCGGTGGCCTCGTACCCTCTAGTTTATACTACTTAAGTTTGCAAAAAAAAAAATCAAACTCATATCTTGATGGCGTCAAGAAGATGACAGAATTTAAACTTTCAAGTTCAAGGCCCGAAAATCTCTAAATGGTACCGTTACCGTCTATTTTTTTGTATAAACTCAATGAATCTCATTATTTTTTGGTGACGACACTTATGTGTCGTGAACTTTGTGTTGAGTTCTTAGAAAGCACCAAGTTTCATGGAAAAATATTACTTTCTCAACAAGAAAAGCCCCACTGCAAGCGTACGATTGTCCTCCCCGTTACTTTGGAATGGCCGACATAATATAAATGACTTATGCATCAAAAAGTCATTTTTGGAATTTTTGGGATGAGATGATTCCCTTTTTCAAAGATCATAAATGTGTTTATCATGTCTTAAAAATAAACTAACCTGGATGTGATTAGATTGTTTTCAGTGCAATTGAGAATAAGCATGTTTTATAAGTTTTGTTCAAATTTTATTGTCAGGACATTCGATTAGACAAATTATAAGTATTTGGTGACTTGATTTTTAAGTCATATAGGTATAATATAATCGATATCTAAAAATGGTGTTGCGCTCCACCCTTATATACTTATGTACATATATAGGTAGTCGAGCAAATTTTAAAACAAATGAATCACTTTTGGTGGGTTCTATTATAATTAAGCCTCACACATTCTGCACATCCACATCCTCGTTATAATTAAGCGCCGGAAATTAATGTCTGCTAACGCATATTATGACAATACGAATAATTAAATGTACATCATGCATCCACCCGCATCACAACTCAAACGCTCCGTGCACATTGTTTTAGGCTTGAGGATATATAGGGATGTATTCCCAACGCATTCAACCTTTTCCAATCGTTATTATGGGATTGCATCACTGTAAAGATGTAAGAAGTTCATGACTGGGTTGCACGTAGTGACTGTTAAAGCGCAAGTGAAAACACCTACATAGAATAGTACACTAAAAATTTGTTAGCAAAATGTTAACAACAATTTTTCCTAAACGGTTATACAGGGTGGCGCACCAATTGTGCTACAATAAGAAATTCAAATAACTTTTTTTTTTAATCGATGTATTTCATTTATTTTTTTTTATTGGTTAGAAAATTAAATTTTATTTTAGTTGTTTTTAAAGATTATAGACCGCAAATGACTTCCACGCTCTCCCACGCATATGCGGCACCTGATCAAAAAATCATTCATTGCGGCCTGAAGAGTTGAAGTTGGGATCGCCTCAATTATTGTCGTTATGGACTGCTTTAATTCAGTTAAATTCCTGGGCTTCGTTTTATACACCTCTTGCTTGACATAACCCCATAAAAAGAAGTCTGGTGCAGTCAGGTCAGGTGACCTTGGGGGCCAGCGAAGAGTGGAGTTCCTAGAAATTAATTTGTTTGCGAATTTTTTGTTTAGCTCCGCCATAACTGGTCTGGCTATATGTGCAGTTGCTCCATCTTGCTGAAACCAAACGTTGTTGAATGGTATACGTCTTCGGCGCAGTTCTGGGTAAAAAAACTCCTTCAACATCTTTAAATAACGGTCCCCATTGACAGTAACGGTTACACCGTTTTCTTCAAAGAAGTACGGCCCGACAATACACCTTGATGAAACTGCGCACCACACAGTGACTCGTTCTGGGTGCACTTCCGTCTCATGGAGCATTTCTGGATTAGACTCATTCCATATACGGCAATTTTGCTTGTATACATTGCCGTTAAGATCAAAATGGGCCTCATCAGACATGAACAAACAATTGATCAATGTGTTGTCTTCTTCGGCCATTGATATAATTTTTTGGCAAAATTCCAGGCCAACAGGCAAATCCTGAGGGTTTAACTTGCAAGTAATTTGGACTTTGTACGGAAACAAGTTTAAATCGTTATGAAGTATCCGTTGTAATGACCGTCTACTAACTCCAATTTGCCCCGATAAGTTTCGGGTCGAAACGCTCGGATTGGCCTGTATTACAGATGCTACTGCTGCGATTGTATCCTGAACCCGAACATTGGCATCTCGATGGTACGGCCTTCGTGCGATGCTTCCAGATTCGGCAAACATGTTTACAAACCTCATAATGGTCCATCTACTCGGGGGATTACCGCCAAACTCCCACCTAAATTCCCTTTGGACGGAAATGACGGACTGCAAAGCATGGTACCGTTGCACTATCCAAATTCTTCTTTCCGCATCCCAAGCATCCATTTTTATAAATCTAAATAGTAACCTACAAAATAAAAAAAAAATAAGTCGATTACTCACACAGAAAAAAAGTTATTACGTGTTATTTTTGTAGCACGATTCGTGCGCCACCCTGTATAATACGAACCAAGCGATGTTTTTTAGAAAAAATCAAGTTCAATCTTCTCGCTAGAGAGGAATTGATTTAAATCTCGAGTCTGATTTTTTTACAAATACAAAACTGGCCTATAGTGCCTGTTTCACAGGTAAAAAGTATCTTAAATCCAAAGATTTCAACGTAACCAACTTCAAGTCGTTCTTAAACACGGAAACACCTCATTATTTTTTGAGAGCATTTCATGTAGCCCATTGCTGTTCATCAAATCCTCATATCCATCCTTTTATAGAATCTCTAACACTCTAACTGCCTCAAAGCCTGCGGCTAAGTAGACAATGTTATCATGCAGCATTATATATAAAATAAAGAAACTTCTTTCTGACAAACAGATGGGTAGATGAGTACGTCGGCCGTTGAAGAAGTTACCCTATTTTTCCCGTTTGTAATCATTTAAAGTAGGAGTTTTGGGTTCTATTCTAGGAAAACGAACAGAGTTAGCTTGCCGCTGCAATAGAAAATAAAAGAAGAGTGAATGGCTCTGCAAGGACATACATATTATTCACAACAGGAAATTCTATTGCAAAGAATCTAAAGAAGGCGACCAACAATAAAAAGTGATTCACTTTTATATTTTGCTCATTCTTGTGGGTGCACACAGCTCACAGCATAGTTCCTTATGGTTAAAGAGCACTGATGCTGAGATATGGTAGCTCAGAGAATGTATAAGGAGGTATTGTATCCATTTTGTAAACAATTTTTTGTTTAAGGGATGCGTATCAGTGTGGTAAGAGTAGACAATAATTCAGTCACCCGCATTATAGGAGCTTATTTCCTTTCTAAGAAATGCAACAATGTTTTATGTGCAGTATATTGTTGGGTGGTACTAGAGCTATTGTGTTTTAAGATAAAGGCCGATTTGAAAACAGGACGAAAGCACGAAGGGGAGCAGATAAAGTCACTTGAGTAGATGATAGTTGTGGGCTCTAATACCTGAATGCACTTTAGAAGATAACAGTGAGAAATGCAAGCATATTAATAAGATTTAATGACTGTTCCACATCGAATGGAATGAGAATTATTTGTGTGGAGTATTATGTAAGTATTCTAATGGAGTTTATTATACTAACAGATAACATTTCTTTTAAGTCACAAAATTCAGCAGGAAAGCTTTCTTGCTTTCTTAAGAAAATGAAAATGAATTGTTGGATCTAACAGTTCCGTTAATTTTTTTTTTTATATTTTCACTTCGTGTTGGAGCAAACCTTATTTTAGATGTTGGTATCTTTGATTTGTATGTTTATATCTCCCTTGCCTGCTGTTACTTATGATTTTTCTTGTCCTCACTTCCTTGAGTTAAGGGTAAAGTATTATTTAGTGCATTAGGGAAATATAGCTAGCACAACAAAAAAAAAAAACTAAAAGTGTTAGATAAAAATAAAACATAGTTTCAAAACTTGAAGACTGAAAAATATTGCATAAATTACAAAGGTTATGAAGCTGTTTGTGTATAATGTTGTGGGATTCAGTGTTGCCAGAAAAACCTATTAATCGTAATCCTCCCGATTTTTAGACCCATTTCCGATACACCGATTTTTGATTTAAATATGAAACTTTTTTTTCCCGGTTTTCAATACATTTCGAATAAAAAAGTATATACGAGTACACGGCTGTTCTGATATTCGGTTAAATTGAATCCTAAATAATGGACCATCGTGCATCCATTCATTTCAATGATTGTCTATGAATCCTAAATTTTCTAAACGATGGATCTAAAATATACCATCTTTTGGCGTTTTTAATTCTGGTATCTTTTTTCCGTTTTCAATCCGTGCAGATTCATTTGGACCGAAGGGATCGGATATCAAAACAGCCACTATTAAAAAAGATTACACTCTTAAATTCATATTCAGACCTATTGTGAGTTTCACCTGGCAAATATTTCACCCGAAAAATATTTATTCCCCGTAAATTTAAAAGCCATTATGAGTTTCGTTGTAGGTATTTGAGAATTTTTAAATTTTCTCTTTCGGCTGTTTTGGTCGTAATGATGCATTAATGAAACAAAAATTTCATTTTATTTCCCGACGTTTCGACGGTGGTTGCCATCTTCTTCTGGGGATCTTTTATTTATAAAAATAAATTGAATATTTTAACATGACATAAACATTTTGAGGCGGAACATGATGAAAACAAACTTACATTTAGTAGGAGTTTTTTATGTAAATAGATTGAGGTGAAAGTAAATAGTTACATGAGAATGTAATTGTATTAAACTGTAACAAATAAATTTTAAATTAAAATTCTGAACAACATTATGTTAAACAATAAAATTACTTAAAATTTCCAAAAGGTTTTTTTGTTTAATTTAAAAAAGGAGAAGAAGCTGGCAACCACCGTCAAAACGTCGGGGAAAAAATTAAATTTTTGTTTCATTAATACATCATTACGACCAAAACAGCCGAAGGAGAAAATTTAAAAATTCTCAAATACCTACAACATTTCACCAAATTGGTCATATAACTTTCCAGTATACATTATGAGTTTCGCCCGAACTTCTCTTGGCCTTAGATAACAAACTTTTTTCTCACCAAAATTAAATCCGATAATTTGGTTGAAAACTTTTGATAGACACAGCCTGGTTAAGAAATTTACACATTTTATATAAAATTATAAATTGCTTATAATTTTATATAAAATGTGTAAATCAGTACTCATCGGCTGTCTGATCTAATCAGACGTTTCTCTGTGCGGTACACCCTAAGAAGCAAACATTCACAAAAGAAATAGATCACCAACTTCAGTTGAAGACATTAATTTGTCTTTCAAGGTTAAAAATCGTAAAATGAGTGCGGATGACCATAATCTTATATATGGGCGGTTTACCCCCCTACAATGTCTTCCCGACTCAGATACTGATATCGAATGTGGAGAAGTGTTAGCTACTCCACCAGTTAAAAAAATTAAAATACCATCAATATGTGTATTGCAAAAAACAACCCAAAATATACAATCTCTGCTTAATAAAATTAAAGTTCACGAATATTGTATAAAAAAAATGTCCATTGGCATAAAAATTAACCGTGAGAAAAGTGAAGACCATAAAAGTGTATGTTCTGAATTAAAACATAAAAACTGGAAATTTTTTACTCATGACCTTCATACAGTGAGGTCATTCAAAGTTGTTCTTTTCGGGCTAGATGAAATGCCAATTGAAGAATTAAAAACTGAATTAAACGTACTTGGTTTAAAATGTAAAAACGTAAAACTAATAAAAAAATAGTATGAACATTTCCTGGATGTTTTCTATATAGTTTTCCTCGAGCACGGTTCAGTTAGGCTGGCGGATCTAAAAAAAAAATACCAGCAATATTTAAAACACAAGTGAAGTGGGACTTTCCTCGACGTCGAAAGCAAAAGTATACACAATGCTTTAATTGTCAGATGTTTGGGCACTGAGAAAAAAATTGTCACATCAAGACCCACTGCGCGATCTGTTCTGAAAATCACGAAACAAGTAAGTGCAAATCAACCAACATTAAATGTGCAAACTGCAATGCAACACACAAGTCCACTGACCTTTCATGCATGAGCCGAAAAAGCTTCTTTGATATGAGGGAAAAGCTTTCTAATAAAAACAAACGTCAAACTCAAGTTCATAAGAGACAATGCACCACAAGCATCAGTCATCATATGAACCTAACACCTCTGATTTCCCACCTCTCCCAACTTATCGCAGAGCACCCACGCAAGTTAAACCGGTTTCCATGCCTGCTTCTGATCCCACTGACTGTGGTGCTCGGTCCAACAACAATACTTCTGCTAATGACAACACCAGTGGTCTCTTCTCTATGGATGAAATCAACCAGCTTTCTGCGGAGATGTTAACTTTGTTGGGTAAATGCAAGACCAAACAAGACCAATTTAATACTATTGCACAATTAGCAATTAAGTTTCTTTATAATAATAGTAATAAGTAATGAATAGGACATCAATGAATATCATATGTTGGAATGCTAGAAGCATTCGATGCAAATCCATTGAATTTTTTGCTTTGCTTAAAAAGCATAATGTAGATGTAGGTTTAGTGTCTGAAACTTGGTTAAGTTTTGATGATAGACTAAAAAATCAAGATTATGCTTGCTATCGTCTTGATAGAGATGAGAGAAGGGGGGCGGTGTTGCCGTGTTAGTTAAAAAAACAATACAACATGAATTAATTCCAATTATTAATACAAACATAATTTAAAACGTGGGAATTAAAATTCCTTTTGTAGTGCTTTAAAAATATTTTCTATTTATTTTCCTGGAGGTTCAGCTAGTGCGGAAAAACGATTTCATTTGAATAATGACTTGAGAAAGCTGATAGGTATAAATGATAAATATCTAATTGGGGGTGATTTTAATTGAAGGCATAGGAGTTTGGGTTGCCTAAGAGCAAATACATATTCTTGCTAACCTTCACTCCAGGCATCAATTTGAAATTTTGTACCCTCCTCACCTAACTTACTACCCTACTAATAATAGGTCTAATATTTTTAACCAACCTATGGTCATAAATGAGTTAAGTTCTGATCATTTACCTGTACTAATTTAATCTTTTTATTCACCATTAGAAAGAAAAAAAGAAATATTAGACATTAAAAATGCGAATTGGTCTAGATATAAAAATGAAATGAGGTCTAGGTTGGCATGTATACATGCCCCTTCAATCGATGTTGTCAATCAGCAGCAAATAGATTTTGGAGTTTCTTGTTTCACGACTGCTGTTGAAGAAAGTATTGATATTTCAGTTCCTAAAAAACAAATATATCATGACAATTCCAACTCACTGCCACCTAACATTATACATCTTATAAAAACTCGCAACAGTAATCGAAGAAAATGGATGAGAACAAGAGACCCTCACTATAATTCAGAAGTTAAGGTACTTAATATCTTAATAAAGGATTCAATTATAGATTATAGGAATCGAGCATGGAATCAAAAATTACAGAGCTTAGACAAAGGGAGTAAACCTTTTTGGAACTTGGTAAAAATTGTCAAAAAGAAAAATACATTTATTCCAGCTTTCAAAATCGGGAATAATATTATGATTTCAAGTGTTGAAAAAGCGAATGCCTTGGCTGAAACTTTTTACGAAAACCATTTGACTACTACCGGTATCCCTTGTAATATAACAGTTGAGTCAGCGGTCAGAGACTCAATTGATATTATAAACTCAAGTGCTTCAAATGATATTTATGGGCCTGTTACATTTCAAGATGTCAAAGATGTTCTTTTGGCACTTAAAACAAGAAAGTCTGCGGGCTTTGATGGCATTAAAAATTTATATTTAAGGAATTTGCCAAAATCGGGAATCAAATTCTTGCAACTTCTATTTAACTGTTGTTTGAAGGTGAGCTACTTTCCTAATGTCTAGAAAACAGCCAAAATAATACCCATTTTGAAACCTGGTAAAAGTGCAAACTCACCAAGCAACTATAGGCCGATAAGTTTATTGAGCTCACTAAGCAAATGTTTTGAACAAATCTTAAGAAGTAAACTTGTGTCTCAAGTGACTAGAAACAATATTTTGCCACTTGAACAATTTGGTTTTAGGCCTCACCACAGCACAGTGCATCAAGTTCATCGAATAACCAAACATATTAAAAATAATTTTAGGATGGGTAAAAGTACGGGCATGGTACTCCTTGACATTCAGAAAGCATTTGATACTGTTTGGCATAATGCATTATTACACAAACAATAAAGACTCAATTTCCCAATGTACTGATAGGAAATTTAAGGTTTCAATTAATAATTGGTTCTCTGAATGTTATAATATAACAGCAGGTGTACCTCAAGGTTCAGTGCTAGGTCCAATCCTATACACTATCTTTACCTACGACTTTCCATACTTTCCATGTTTAACAAACTGTGATAAAGCTATTTTTGCGGATGATACTTGTATCTTTTCATCAGATTCAGTTGGTTTCATTATTGAAACAAATTTGCAATCTGCTCTTAATGTAGTTCAAGATTATTTTTTTGATTGGAAGATAAAAATAAATGCCTCAATGACTCAGGCTATCTTTTTCTCACGAAAAAGAAAAGCCTGTTTCTTGCCAAGCAATAATCTTCAAGTTGGTGGATTAAGCACAGAATGGCGTTCAAGTGCTAAGTATCTTGGAGTTCATTTAGATAAAACTCTAACATTTGGTTTGCATGTACAAGCTGTAATCAAAAAGGTTAATTTAACTATCAAAACACTTTATCCCTTTATTAACCGGAAATCAAAACTGAGTAATGATAATAAGCTTCTGATATTAAAGGCAGTTTTCCGAGCAATTATGTTTTATGGTGCTTGGGGTTGGGGGATATGTGCAAAAACCCATATTCGAAGACTTCAAATAATTCAAAATAAAGTTCTAAAAATGATTCTCAAGCTTCCATGGTCGTTTTCAACAGCTGAACTTCACGCTATCTCAAGAATAGAACCGGTATTGCAAAGAATTGAGAAACTCAATGAGCGCCATATTATATCTTGTATATCTTCAGATAACATACATTACATTTTACATTACATTGATTTGTATTGGCTCCCCTAAGGGTTACAAGTCTCCCGCTTCCTTACTCTGCTCCCTCTCCACCCCTCTCTATCATCTTATCTTTTCTCACTGCCTCTAGTTCCTTTATCCACTCTTCTCCCTTCCCCGTTTCGTCCATTATTTCCCTCATCCTTTCCCCTATTGATTTTCTTTCATATCCGACAGATCTGCATCTTTCTAATACATGCTCCCATGTCTCTTGTTCACCCTCACATATTCTGCACATTTTCTCCTCTTCGCGTTTCTAGTACCATCTTTCTCTCACCTCATTCCCTAGCCTTACTCTTGCAATTCTCCTTGTTCTTTCTGTCTTCCAACCCGCTGTTAAATATTGTGGAATCCCTTCTGTCATTATTTCTTTATACCACCTGTTGTAACTGGATTCTCTTATTATTTCCCTTCTTTCCTTCTCTTGATCTCCCCAGTCTTTTCTTTTTATTGCTTCGTATCCATTCATACTGTCTTCTCTTCCCTTTATTTTTTCTCTCCCTTGTTCCCATCGTGACCCTCTTCTCCGTTCATCTCTCTGTCTCTCTTTCATCTCCTCTAAACATTCCCTTGCTATGTCACTTCCTTTTCCATCTGTTAATTTCTGTTCATAATTCCATGCCCTTTTCCGTGCTCTAATCATTATCTTATCTCGTTTTGTTTCCTCTCTTACCATGTACCCTGGAGTTTGAAATTCTACCCCTAGCGTTCACTTGAGGTACCTCTCTTGCACCCTTTCCATTCCTTGTCTCTCCTCCCATCCACATACTTCCGCCCCATATCCCATCACCGTCCACACCAGAGATGTCAAAAAGCCACATCTTCCTCTCCCAATCCTTCTCGAATTTCCTCCTTCCAATCCCCCATGCTTCCTTCATGGCCACTGCTGCCTTTTTTATTCTGTCCTTTATATGTGCTTCCTGCCCTCCATTCTTTTTGAACACATACCCCAGGTATTTAAATTCTTTTACTTCTTCGATCTTCTTTCCCCTCCATCTCCAGTCTACTGTTGTGTTCCTCCCTCCTCCCTTCCTGAACCTCATCACTTTCGTCTTTCCCACATTTACTTCCAGTCTTTTCCTCTCAAAGTACTTCTCCAGTCTTCTTATCATGCTTTGCATCTCCTCTTCATTTTTCGCCACTACCACCACATCGTCTGCGTATGCCAGCGAGCAAATTCTTTTTCTTCTCACTTTTACCCTTCCCCAGCTCCCTTTACCCAGTTCATCCTCTATATCCGCTGTCAACAACTTAAACAGTATTGGGCTCATCGGACACCCCTGTCTTACCCCCTTTCCCGTCCAAAATGTTTCCCCCATCACTCCTGCCGATTTCACTCTACTCGTTATTTCTTCGTAGACCTCCCCTACTCTTTCCCTGAGCCCTTCTCTCACTCCTCTTTCCTCCAACGCCTCCATCATAGTTTTCCTGTCTACTGAGTCAAACGCAGCTTTTAAATCTATAAACAGTGCCACTAGCTTGCCCCTCTCCTCTGCAACCTCTTTGTTCACCAAATAGTTCAGCACATATACGTTGTCTATCGTTCCTACTCCTCTTCTGAAACCCGTTTGATTTGGTGGTATCATTCCTTTCTCCTCCGCTTCTTCTTCTAACCTCTTCGCTAAAACCGTCGTATATATTTTATACAGCGATGGCATGAGCGTTACTCCTCTGTATTCTTCTACCTTTGTTCCTACACCTTTCTTTATTATCGGGGTAATTACTCCCTCTTTCCACCCCTCTGGCCATCCATCTCCTCTCCACACCTTCCTGCAGATGCCCCATGCTACCTCTATAGCTTGTTCTCCTCCATATCTCCACGCTTCATTAGGTATACCGTCTGTTCCCATTGCTTTTCCTTCTTTGAGTTTTCTAACCACCTTTCTGATCTCCTCCTTACTAATTTCGGTCACATCTTCCGCTCTTCTTGTTACCTGTTCTCCCATTCTCACTCTTTCTTCCACCCCTCCAATTAGACTCATAAAATATTCTTTCCATTCCTCTTCTTCAATCCCTTCCCCCATCGTCTTTCTCTTCTTTCTATCTCTATTTATTATTTCCCACACTTTGTTTTCGGTATTGGCCTCTGCAATTTCTCTTATCATCTCATCCTGCTCCTCTCTTTTCTTTCTCTCAATCATCGCTTGATATTCTCTTTTTCGCTCCCTGTATTTTTCCTTCGTCCCAATACTCTTCCTCCACCTCCTTAACTCCTTTCTTACTTCTTCTTTTTTCTCCCTACATTCTTCATCCCACCATCCTCTCCTTTTCTGTTTCCTTTGCCTTCCCCCTACCTCCTCACTTTGTTCAATCTCTCTCTTAATCCTCTCCCCTATCTGATTTTCTGAATCCTCTGCTCCCTCTTCCAAGCTCACTCTTCGCATTCTTCTCTCGAATTCCCGTTTCATCTCCTCCGACCATCTTCCCGTTTTTATTCTTTTTACTTCCTTTGCTTTATACCTCTTTCTCCTTCTTCCTGTCTTTATAGTGATCACCAATGGGTGATGATCTGACTCTACTCTATCTGTTACTTCCATCCTTTCTATTCCTCTTCTCGTCCTTTCGTCACCTAGTACATAATCAATTACTGTCTCCCCTCTGCCTCCTGTAGACGTGAACTCTCCCTCCTGATCCCCCTCTATATTCCCGTTAAAAATTTCCCACCCTAATTCTCCTATCGCCTACGTTAGTTTCTTACCTTCGGTGTTCACTTTTTTATCTTTCGATCTCCTCCCTCTCTCTTCGTCTCCTATACCCCTCACTCTCCCACCCTCCAATCCTGTTCTCGCGTTGAAGTCCCCCCCTATTATCACTCTTTCTTCATCTGACTGCCTCTCCATCCATCTTCTTAAGCTTTCCAACTTCTCGTCTATGTCACCATTTACATACGTTGCTAATATAACCCATTCATCCGTACCTGCTTTAACTTTCCTGCTCATTTATCCTTCTTCCTGTTCCTGAATCTCATCACCCTCTATCGCCATTTCTTCTCTAACTCCCATTATCATCCCCCCCATTGCTCTTCCCTTCTTGTTCTTCTTTTTTGCTCCCTGTCTTGTCCATTTATACCCCTTTGGCAGTTGTGTTTCCATTTTTCCCAATTCTTTTCCTCTACCCACGTTTCTATCATCACTACAACTTCCCATTCTTTGATTCCTTCCCAGAACTCTTTTTCTTTATTCGCTAACCCCGCAACATTCCAGAAGCCTATCTTCCATCTATCCCCTGACTCTTTTCTACTTGATTTATCTCCTTCTTCTTGTTCCCGTATCCGTTTTTTGACTCTGAATTCTCTTCTATTCCTCCTTCCCCTTCTTGTTTTTCAATATTCCTACTTTCACTCTGCATTTGTTTCTCCTGTTCTCCCTCTTTAGCTATTGTTTCCCTTATGACCTCCCTTTTTTCATCCCAAACCCATGTCTCCCCATTTACTATCAGCTTCCCATATCTTATTATGACCTGCTTCCCTTTTCTCTTTTCTTCTTCTGCTCGATCCCTTATCAGCCACTGCATTCTTCGTTCTTTCCACGTTAAGTCCTCTTCAATTCTTTCCCTTCTTCCTCTTAGGTTGGCTTTCTTCCTCATCACCTCTGTTTTACCGTCTAGAGTTTCCATTTTTACTTCTATCATACCTTCTTTCCCGTCTGCACCTCTCCTTCCGACCTCCCTTGCTTCCCCTATCCTTGCTTGGACTCCTATCCTATCGAATATTCTTTCTACCGTGTCTTTTATTGTGCCTCGTATCTGCACGTTTTTAATCATTATATTCCTCCTTCGTTTTTCTTTTTCTTGTCTTTCTATCCTTGCTTCCATCTCGTTCATCCTCTCCGCTAGGTTTTCTTTCCCATCTCCACCACTTATTGTGCTTGTTCTTTCTTCAATTTCCGCTCTACTATTTTTTATTCTCTCCTCTATCTCCCGTGTGCCTTGTGCTTTCATCTCTAATTATTCTATCCTTCTTGCTAGCCCTCTTACTTCAACTTTCAGTTCTTCTCTCTCCTTTTCCCCTCTTCTTATTTCTTCTCTCATCTTTCCCAGTTCTTCCTTCATCTCCATTCTCAACTCTTTCACCTCTTGCATCTCCCGTTTGAATTCATATCTCATCTCCTTCAATATCCTCTCTACTTTCGACTCCTCTTGTTCCTCTTTCTGCGGCGATCATGGGATTTTCTTGCTGGCTTGGAATACCTCGATTCCTTGCTCATTCTCTTTCTCAACTCCGTTCACCTGCTCTCTCTTCCTCTTCCATAAGTCACTAATATCTCCCATCGATCCCGTGTTCATATTCCTCGACAATCTTTCGAGATTTGTCGGCCTTCCTCTCCTCTTCATTTCTTCCTCACTACACTCTCCTCTTTTATCCGCCATGCTCTCTTATCTTCCTGCTCTCTTCTATTATATTATATTATTTTACTTTATTTTATTTTATTTTATTTTATTTTATTTTATTTTATTTTATTTTATTTTATTTTATTTTATTTATTTATTTTATTTTATTTTATTTTATTTTATTTTATTTTATTTTATTTATTTTTATTTATTTTCCAGAGCAAACCAATAAACACGTCCGTTCATGCCAAAGGCCTATTCAATCTCATCTTCAGATAACATATTGATTTCAAATCTAGCTTCTTAGTTCCTTATTTTCCTTTTTTTAAGACTGATTTTGTGATATTTATTTGATAAATTATTTATTTATTTAATTATTTTATTTATTTATTTAATTATTTATTTAATTAGTTATTTAATTATTTATTTATTTATTTATTTATTAATTTGTTTATTTATTTATTAATTTATTTATCTATTTATTTATTTATTTATTTAATTATTTATTTAATTAGTTATTTATTTATTTAATTATTTATTTATTTATTTATTTATTTATCTATTTATTTATTTATTTATTTATTTATTTATTTATATTATTATATTATATTTATATCAAACCTAGCTTCTTAGTTCCTTATTTTCCTTTTTTTAAGACTGATTTTGTGATATTTATTTAATAAACTATTTATTTATTTAATTATTTTATTTATTTATTTAATTATTTATTTAATTAGTTATTTATTTATTTAATTATTTATTTATTTATTTATTTATTAATTTGTTTATTTATTTATTTATTTATTTATTTATTTATTTATTTATTTATTTATCTATTTATTTATTTATTTATTTAATTATTTATTTAATTAGTTATTTATTTATTTAATTATTTATTTATTTATTTATTTATTTATTTATTTATCTATTTATTTATTTATTTATTTATTTATTTATTTATTTACTGTTCTATAATCATCTATTTATTTTTTGATTTTATTGTTTGTTCAATAATTTATTAACTTGTTCATTTTCGTTTTTCTTTTGTTTTTCTTTTTTCAAATATATTTTGTTGTTAATTTATTTGATTGATTGTATATTTATTTATTAATTTACTTTGTTTTTTTTTATTTATTTATTTATTAATTTATTTATTTTTTGATTTATCATATATGTGTAAAACTTAAAGTTGGGTTTGATTTAAATACCTCACCGCCCACCCTTCTCCTCTCTAAATCTACAAAACACTTTTTAATGAAGGTTTTTATGTAGCTTTTCCTTCAATATATTGTTATTTTCTTTCATTACTTGTATTAAAATTTTTATTATTTGTCAGTAGTAAGGTAGATTTATACCATAACTCTGTAAATTGTGCAATATAGTTTAAGAAAAAATGTAAGAATATTCTGCTACAATAAATACAAATACAAAAATGTGTAAATTTTTTAACCAGGCTATGTCTATCAAAAGTTTTCAACCAAAGCATCGGATCTAATTTTGGTGAGAAAATAGCAAACACAGCTTGAACATTGGATTACTTCATGTATATTTAAAATATAAAAATATCTTATTTTAATTTAAAGGTTTTACCTACTGCGCTCAAACAATATTACTTTAAAAATGAATTTACAAAATAAATAAAACAACAGTAAAGGAAAAATTGTTTCTTTAAAAATATGACATTGTTACCTTCAAATAAA
The DNA here is from genome assembly GCA_946251815.1 of Dasysyrphus albostriatus. NCBI lineage: Eukaryota > Metazoa > Arthropoda > Insecta > Diptera > Syrphidae > Dasysyrphus > Dasysyrphus albostriatus. The sequence goes on from OX276335.1 coordinate 102,392,858, forward strand.
TAGTATTTTTCTGATAAAATCAGCAAAAGGTAATTTTTTGTTATCTGGGGTGCGTTTATTAGGACTTGAAAGCTCAAAACTGTTTCCCCGACTTACACCGATTTCTAATGTGGTAATCTCCCGAGTTCAGAAAATATTTTCTGGCAACACTGTGTGGGATATTAGTATGTAAAACGTCATCATCTGTTAACGGCATTTTGAAATAAATCACAAACAAGAACGAAAGGAAATTATTTCAGTTTCAATTGAAAATTAAAATTATAAGTTAGCCTTTAAAATTATGTATAAGAATAGTATGCAAATAAACATACTAATTCCGCAAGTTTTTCAGCTGATAATGTTATTGCTTGGCATAGTTAACCCTTTACGTAGCATGATATTTTCGAAGAAGCATGGTTATTATATGTTCACAAAACAAACAAAAGTTCATCAAAAATCCTTCTGCTGAAAATATTTAATATTTAATATTTTTGTTTTGTTTTTTTAAAATGATGTGTAAACATAGAAAAGAGGCTATAACACTATAAAATGAGAATATTCACATGTTGGTATTTTTGATTTGACGTAAAAGTGTTTACTCAAGTTTGATATTATTAAATATCGATTACAATGACACTTTAAATAGGATTTATATTTTGGCTTTATGATGTTACTTCCAAATATGGCATTATATCTTCGTGTCATTTTTTTGCGAAAAGCTGATATCAAAGGATCAAAGGATGTTAAAAGAAGCGTATTCACTTAATTCGTTTTTGGATTTTTTCAAGTATGATGTTCCCAGGCGCGGATCCAGGATTTCGTTCAGGGCAATTATAGTATATTTTTGGTCACATTAATGCGTAATTGTTTCCAGAGTTTCCATAATCTTGATAAGATCTACAGACAATTGGAGTACTTTTCATTAGATTTGGTGGCGCAACAGCTCCTGGAGAACCAGGGCCTAGTGACTTACAACTCTCAGCCATTCCTGTGTGCATGTTGTTGGCAGGAATAGAGGGGACCTACATTTTTTTGCCGATTCCGAACGGCTATATGATAAGCACTTATTTATAACAAATATACTCTTGGAGGATTTGTCAGTTCCTTGCAAGAGGCAGTGCACGGAAAAAAACATTTCTGTTTTTTAGGTGGCAGCGGCTGGGAATCGAACCCAGACCTGCGGCATGACAGTCAAAAGCACTAACCAAAATTCTACGAGGTCTACAGTACTTTCCATACTACTCAAAATTTGAAGTGCTCCGGGCAGCGGGTACTTTACAACTTCCTGAAATGAAGTTATGCAGTTTGTGGCAGTAACAGGGTGTTTTAACAGCGTTTTTGATCTCTTTCTAGATATTCGAAGCACCATCTAGAATTTTGGAAAGAATAACAGCGCACCGGTATGTCGCTATTCCCACATAACGTTTGAGTTCGAGCAATAGTTTCAGCCATTGCTGGGAAAAGATTCTGTGGCCAAAGACAAGTTAAAGAGCGTTATCTGAGTCAGAAATGCATTTGCAGAATATTCCTTGAAAAAAATCTTCAATTCAAAAAAGCAAATAAGAGCTTTACTGCAATAGCTCTGTGTTCGATAATGCAGTCAGTTTGCTAAAGTCACATGTTTGAAAATATCATCTACAGTGCAATTTCACCACACCGTAAGAAAATGGAGTTGACAGAACAAATAAATATTCAGAAGCCAGAGAATGTGTGCGTTAACGTCAAATGTGCTTGCAAGCTAAATAGACTGGCACCAAGGGCGTACGCAGGGGATGGCCGGGGGGGAGTTGGCAGTTGCCCCCCCTGGATTTTCAAATTAATTAGCTAAAGAAAAGAACTATTATTTCTTGACAACTGTAATTTTCAAACTCTTTATTTTACTATGTATCCGTATTTCGTGACTTTTTATATAAAGCTAATTGTCTTCTAGTGAGCTTTAAGTCAATTATTTATATAAATCAGTAATTGTCCTGAGGTCCACAAGAGGACAATCATCTTTTTATTTTTTGGATTTTGGAAGAGATCACTCTTGATCCCTTGCTTAGATTCCTTAGTTACAGCACTTGAACGTAGACTCCCTACAGAAAACCTTACAACGTATTCACTTTTTTCACTCCTGCGAACATGCTGACAATGAATTTATACGATTTCAAAGAAAAATCAAAAAGTTTTTCCAAGTTTTACGCATTACAAAGCTTTAATGAAGAAGCTGAATTATGGTATAATCTTTGGAAAAATAAAACATTATCCACTGAAGATCTTCAAAAACTGGACCTATACGATGTTTTAAAGGAAGAAAAAATTTTTTCCCAATCACAAAACTTGCTCTTCATATTGCCCTAGCATTACCTTGTACCACAAGCTCGATTGAAAGGACATTTAGTTCGTTGAGAAGAGTCAAAACTTGGCTTCGTTCAACCATGATCGAAAATCGTTTAAATGGTAATTGATTAAACACCGTGGGTGATCTCGGTAGATAAATATAAATATGTGATTGAATATTAAAATTTACAGGATTATGTAAATACAAGAAAACAGTTTTGGAAAATGAGACGGAAATTTTAAAAGAACTATTAGAAAGATTTGCTGAAGACCCACGCCGTTTGACTCTAACGTAGATGGATATAGAACCATGTAGAAAATTTCATTTATTTTTAACTTACAAAATTCAATAAGCTTGAAACCAGGGGCCAGATTACCGCATTAGTTACCGGGCAATACGTGACTGAATTATATGAGTTTGGCATTACCGCTCACGTCTCGAGCAATCTAGTATACCAAAATTTGAAGTGGTAACTCGTTCATTCGATCACTCATGGCACTCTCTTACTCGGTCACTGACGCGGTAATTTGGGCCCAATATTCAGATACCATTGCTTTCAATTAAATATGTTTAAACTTAAATTAAGTTTGAGAATTTAGATTTTTTAAGTCAAATATGGCAGAACCTTTAATTACCTTTAATTTATTATTATTATTTATAAATTAAGTTCTTATCGTGGGCTTTAGGCCTTTTTTACTTTTATTAAAAAAATTTTAAATAAAACTAAAAAAAGACCTAAAGCCCACGATAGGAACTTAATTTATATTTAAAAAGGTCACGAAAAAAGGATATAAATTAATATTAATAGTTCTTTAAAATAATAAACTCAGCAAATAAGTTATTAGAAATGCATATATATGTAAGTTTATGTATTAAAAAAACAATGTTTCTATGTTATTAACAAAATAAAAATATATAGAAAATATTGAGGTAAATAATCGTATCTTATATAAGTTTGCCCACCCCCTGATCAAAATCCTGCGTACGCCCTTGACTTGCACCTTGTCGTTAACAATCAAACATAGGCAACAAGAAAAAGAACATGAAACCAAGTAAATGGGTAAAACCCAGTAGTTTTTAAAATATTCTAAGAAATAAATTTTGTTTAATTTGTGGATGAATAGTACGAAAGTTTCTAAAACTCATCTATGAAAGTGAAAAAAATCTTCACGAATACAGCTAGACGCTCGATTTAGTGAATCTCCAAATAGTTAACTATCCACAGTAGTAAACACACAATTTTTTTTATAAAATCGGATTTTTTATAAAAAATAACTCGCAGGCATTTAACATTACTTGAGAACACTGGGGAATTTTTTCAGTTTTTCTTAACTTTAAATATAAAAACCATTCACATCGTACAAAATTTGCATTTTGGATCAAATTAATCTTTAGAACGCCTCTACAAACTTTCGCTTGAAAAAGTGAACAATCTCGAAAGAATGATCACTGAACAGGCCTAGTTTTTATTATTTCACTATTTCGAACGTCTTTTGTATAACCATCAGGAACGTATGTTATGGCTTAAAAAGATGTGCAACATAGTTGCATACTGAAGCGCACTCGAAATACATAAGGAAGTTAAAAGATGGGGATAAAAGCCCTTCCACACTAGCCCACTGAGTATTAACACATGTCAAATTGAAAGTGGGAAAGAATTTCTTGCGACTGTCAAATTTGTGGGAAATATGACTCTCAAATTTTCCTTCCACACTGGCTTGTATTAATACATGCCAAACTTGTGTTCAACGGTTCAACGGCGTATACAAGGGGGGGGGGTCACGGGGTCGAATAATACTATTGGGGTTTTATTGTCGAAATTAAACAATTTTTTTTTTTGGTTAAGATTTATCAAATAGACGATTTTAACCCCTTGCATTCAGAACAGTTTTGCATTGATGTATTTTTTGATTCAAAATCAATTTAGTAGATCTACGTTTTTGGCAGATATACACTCTTTAATTCTCAAAGTATTTTCAATATTGTTTTTGGTCGGTTTAACTTACTTATTCCCCAATCTTATGGAACATCGTAATTAATGACCTATTAGTCAATCTAGAAGCGGATGGTTTCAAAGTTATTGCATATGCTGATGACGTTGCCATTGCAATATCGGGAAAGCATCTTCAAATCATAACAGAATTAATGCAAACCGCTCTCAACAAACTACTTGAAGGGACAGACAAATGTGGACTAGGTGTTAATCCCCACAAAACTGAACTTGTCCTCTTTACAAGAAAATATAAATTCCGAATATATAGACCCTCCATCAATAAATGGTATTCCACTTAACTTCTCAGATCAAGCTAAATATCTGGGTCTGATTTTAGACAAAAAGTTGAGCTGGAAACCAAATATACAAGAAAGAATTAAAAAAGCCACAGTGGCACTTTTCTCGAAATTCGAATCAGTTCTTAAATACTCCGACTACACCATCCCTCAGCCGGTTTTTGGCAAAAATTTTCACGTAACAATTCCAACAAGATCCACTTGGGAAGATAATGAATTCTGAAGCAATTCACTTCTACACGGATGGCTCAAAAACCGAAAAGGGGGTAGGTGGCGGCGTGTACTCAGAACGACTAAACATGAGTCTCTTGTTCCGTCTCCCTGATCATTGTAGCGTGTTCCAAGCGGAAATCCTGGCGACAAAAGAAGTTCTATCTTGGCTCAAAGAAAACGTAATATCTACTATGAATATCCGTATCTTCTCAGATAGCCAAACTGCCCTTAAATCATTACGATCTGTTTCTACAAACTCCGTAACTGCCCGAAACTGTCGATCGTCTCTAATGGAGATGGCAGAACAGTTCAACATTCACCTTTCTGGGTGCCGGGACACAGAGATATTCTAGGAAACTGTAAAGCCGATGAACTCGCCAGGATAGGAACCAGGACACCAATATCACCTTACAAGATGAATATTGGAATACCGATAGCTACATGTAAACTTATGCTTAAGCAAGATTCCATGATGATGACAAACAGCAGATGGACAGGTATCACTAATTGTCTGGCGACGAAACAGATCTGGCCAACACTGGATCCGAAGCGACGGAAATGTTTGTTATCTCTGAGTAGATTGCATAGTTCGACAATTGGTGTCATTACTGGACACTGCCTCATAGGTAAACACGCCAATAGACTCGGTGTTTTTTCAAATGATTTCTGGAGAAGCTGCATGGACGAGGAGGAGGAAGAAACTATCCCACACCTCCTTTGCTCATGTCCTGCTCTTTCTCAAAGATGCAAAACACACTTAGGAAATTTTTTCTTTAATGATCCCAGTGACTTAAATAAAATCGACTTTCACAGTCTCCATCGCTTTATTAAAAGCTCGAACTGGTTTAATTAACGAGGATTACCTCGCATTCTTTATGTGGTATCACAATGGGTCTATTCTGGCCTAAGTGTGTCAGCAGTTTTCCTGACAGCCACCTTAACCTAACCTAACCTAACTTACTTATTTTGTGAGAATTTCGTTCAAAATATCAAGGAAATCATCTTCGATAAAAAAAAAAAAAAATAAATGAATGAATGGATAAAAAAAACTAACAGACGATATTATACGAATATTGCAATGAAAAACAAAAATTTTACTTTAAACCGTATTCCATACACCAGGGCCGTTCCGACTCAAACCCTGTGCCAACATGTTTCAGTATAGGTTACGTACGAATTACCAGCAAAAAAAAACGATTTAACTAGTTGAAATGTCGGTTTATATCAACTTTTTTGCATGTAAGAATACCTATTTTGGTTACTAGTTCATAAAATTTTTAGCTTCGAACTTAGACAAAAAGTCAGCAGCCTAAAAAGAAAGTCGAGAAAAGGATCGACTTTTATCGAATTTTCGATATTTCTTCCCAATATTTAGTAAATATAAAAAAAGTTGATATAAATTGATTTTTCAACCTATCGACATTTTTATTTTTAGTTCGATATTTTTTCTATCGTTAATTTCATTCCAACGCAACGTAACTTAAAATACATCGCTCTGCTTGGAATGCTTGAATGAAATCAACAAAAACTCTAATCATACATTCTTGTCTGACTTTTAAACACGAACTTAACAGTTACCATTAATTTTGGATTATGTTTAAAATACATTTTCTTTTGATCGTATCGATCGTATATTCGATTGATGATAATCCAACGCAAGTTAAGCGTGCTCTTAAACATTATTCCCTAAACTATGAATTGTTCACTATATTGGTCAATCAAAGTCAATTTGTTCGTGAAATGATCGTCGTTTTTTTGACGCAGAAAGCGTCATGACAAATAATATGTAACCGTCCTGTTTGTTGAAAATTTGTTTTCATCAACGCCAGTCAATTTACTTGCTCAAGCTTTTGACGTTTACAAACATGCTCTCTGCCTTTTCAATAATCATCAACTCGATTTTTGTACTGCTCAGTTGCACCGTAGATGATGTATTCAAATTCGTGACTTAAGCGAACTTGACCATTGAACACAATACTAACGCAGTAAAATTTGTATTTGCATTTTTTAAGAGAAGACTTTTGTAGTTTGCGTTAACGAATATTCCGCAAACACATTTCATGGCAACATTCATGGAACGCGGCGAGCCATTCGCAGTACGGCATGGCCACCTTCATAGGAAGGCACCTGGGGCATTTGCTCCAGTGCCCCACCCTTAGACACAGCCCTGTCATGCACCCTAAAAACATTTTTTGATTGAGGTCTGATCTGCGGCCAATATTTCACATGTTCATTTTCAGGCTTCAATAAAAACAAATTGTGGAAGCTAAGAATTCTTGTCTCCAAACAAATTGTGGAAGCTAAGAATTCTTGTCTCCAAAAAAAGAGTGGTTCTAACTACCACAATTTTTGATTGATAAATGAGAAAATTATCCCCTCATTATTATCCCCTTATCAGATTAAAAAAAAATTAATGCAAACTGTCGCTTAAAACTGTCTTCAAACGTAAGATATTAAGAAAAATATTAATATTAAGTAAAATATTAAGATTAACATCTCCAATACATATTTTTTAGCGTGCACAAAAAATCCATACGAAATATTTTTGGTACACAACCTCAAGATCATATTAAAATTCGGGAGTGGATCAAAATTTTGTTTCCAAAACTCAGCTCTGTTCTACACAGAAAATAATAAGGGTATTCATGCAACGACGTAAGCTTAAAAATTGTGTTAAAAGTTTGCATGAATGACCTTTGTTATACATTTGATTAAATGCTAGGTAATTCAATCAGAGTAAGAGTAACAATGACGTTTGGATAAGTTTAACCAGTTTGGTTAATTTTACGAACAAAATCCCTTGTTAACCTTAACAAAATTGTGTGAATCATTTCCCATACAAAATTTGACAGTTCATTAACCAAAAGATAAATTTAACAAATTTGTAAACTTATCTACGGTTTTACGAAGTTGCATGAAAATCCTTAATATAAAAATGTTTAAGCTTTGTCAGCAAATAATAGTACAGTAGACGCTCGATTTAGTAAATCTAAGAAAATTAACTATATTGAACACACAAAATATATATAAAAACATATTTTTTTTACAAAAATGTCCCGAAAGAATTTAACATTGCTTAAGGACACTAAACAAGTGTTTCTTTTTTTTAAACCTCATTGAAAGCTTGCGAAAAAGTAAACAATCTCGAAAGAGTGAACAGGCTGGTTTTATTACCTCACTATATCGAGCGTCTACTGTATTTTATTTTAAGATGATTAATAGGTAATTGAAAAAAGAAGAAAAATTACACCCTTTTTACAATTTCCAAACTTCTCCTTATTTTGTCAAAATTATGTAAACGGAATTTGGAGAATATTGAGAAACAAAATTTCGAAAGAAAAGTTTTGCAAAACTCTTTATAATTAAAAAAAAAAAAATGGTAGCATTTGTGGGACCAGCAGAAATTAAAAAAAAAAAGTACAAAAACCGAAAAAAATGGAAACCGTGGATCAGTCTTTTAATTAATAAATTTATGAGAACTGAATTGGGTTTTTGTTTTGGTATGACCCCCCCAAGAAATGGAGCTGTATACGCCGCTGCTTGTGTTGACACACAGATGAAATGTATTTTTAAATTACAAACAAACCTAAAAATTGTAAAGTATTAATATATGTCAAATCATGTATGGGTAGCTGTCAAGCTGTGTAAGATTGGCTGTCACATCCTGTATTAATACCTGTCATATTTTGTTTCCACACTATACCTATTTTTCCCCCACTTTTTTTACATGTATTAATACTCTAGTGAAAGTACTGTCAAATGGATACGCATCTTTTTAGTATGAATTTTTGTGATACCTTTTTCTCAATAATTTTTATACAAGAAAGTAATTTGTTTTTTGTTTAATTTAAAGATTGGACGTTATAAAACTGACTTTATAAGCTTTACAATTGCTCGATTTGAAATATTTTTTTGCATGTCGGAATTTTTCTCCACTTCACATCTGGTAGAGGCGAGATAAATCGTTGGTTTTAATATCTTTAAATTATTTCTGTCAAGAAAAAAATTTATTATCCGCGCCTGGATGTTCCCGAAGGTTCTTTGAGTTTTTGTGTCTTCCTCCTAATGCCTCTTCGGATAATTGAACAATGGGCAACGTAAATTTGGTCAAACACGCTCGCTCCATGTGTCAGTATCTAATATAGACATAGACATGTATTACCATGGATATAAACTTATGTACCTATACATTTTTAATTGCGGCAAGTTATTCACTGAACTTTTCTTAATTGATTTTTACCCCACTCGACAATATTTTACTAACCATGGAAAACTTAACAAACAAATCTTCGTGTCCACCTGTAATTTTATCGCTAAGAATAGGCTCCCGAAAAATGTAGTACTGGAAGTAAATAAGAACCAACTGTAGCCATTAAAGTGTCCTAGAGTACCATTTCAACAGACCTATTGAAATCTTCGTAAGATTCTTTAAAGACTCTCATTTTTGAAATATTTAAAAATAATGGAAGCAATAAATAACACTAATATAATTTATTTAACTGCAACAAATAATTAAAAAGTGTTTTCATTAAAAGATACATCGATAAGTTATTATTTTAACTGCAGTAAACACGGGAGGATATTCTAATTCTACAAAAAAAAACCTTAATTTTCGTGACATCATACCAAATCAGCTTTTAAAATTTTACCAGCTTGTAGAAATCATTGAAAACTTAGCTTATTCTCAGAAAGGCTTTCTCACCTTGTGACTCAATGCACAATTTCGTATGTTTATAGATATTACCGTCAATTGAAGAACCATATCCGGGTTTAGGTTTGTCAACCAGAAGACCAATTTTTTTTTAATTTTCTCTGTATTCTTCTCTTATTTTTGTCAAATATTTCCTTATTTACAGGTTCATGTAGGTAGTAGTTCAAATTGTTCCATTTCATTGAAAAAAAAACACCCTTGCACTATTGATATTTTTGAAGACTTTTTGATTCTTATTAATTAAGACAAATCAAATATGTCGACCAAGTTTCGTCTTGTTTTAAGACCGTTGTATCGAGTCAATTTTGATTTAACAAGATTGGACATTATAAAACACCTTTAAATCATGTGTCGTATGGTTAGCATAAACCAAGATAATTAATTAAGTTTGTTTAACTTTCATATCCCCCTTTGCAGCACTTTGAAAGTGACTGTTTATAAAACGTTAGTAGGGTTTTCAATTAAATTTGGATACAATGTACTAGAGGGTGAAATTCTACGTTAACACTAATCTTTAAATTTGAATAACATAAATATTTTTGTTAAATTTTTTGTGTTGCATTATCCCTTCCCAAACAGCCTTTTCCACCCTCTTCATGTAAAGGGAGGAGAGGAAAAAAATCAGTAATGTGGTCCTATGGTTACAAGGGTGCTGAATCCAACGAGAATTCTCTAGTCATCGTCCGACTTCTGGTTCTCGATTTATAGGTCAATGTATGAAACAAGTGGCCACCTCCTTTTCGTTCTTCTTACAGTGTTGCCACCTTAGCAACACTTTTTAGAAGTAAAGTAAGGAAATGAACTACAAGTATACTTAAGCTCAACCCGTCACACGGTGTAACGATCAGTACAAATTTCCGGTCATGGGGTAATTTTGTTTTGGATAAAAATTTTTGTTCCTCTTACCGAAATATTTATTTATTTATTTATTTAGCTTAATACAAGCGTGCACTAACATCTAAACTTAAATCTAAACTTAAAATCTATGGTGGGTTTTTCGTTGTTTTTTTTTGTTTTTTTTTTTATTTTATTTTTTTTTTATTTTTATTTTTATTTATATAATAATCTGGGCCCGTAGGCCCAAGTTTTTCTGTGGTATAAATAAAATTGACTTGTAGTACCTCGTGGCATGATGGTTAGTGCGTAGGACTGTCATGCCGAAGGTCTGGGTTCGATTCCCAGCCACTGCTACCTAAAATCAGAAATGTTTTTTTCGCGAGGTACTGCCTCTTGCGAGGAACTGACAAATCCTCCAAAAGTATACTTGTCATGAATAAGTGCTTCTCATCTAGTCGTTCGGACTCGGCAAAAAATTGTAGGTCCGCTCCATTCCTGCCAACAATACGCACACAGGAATGGTTGAGAGTTGTAAGCCACTAGGCCTTGGTTCTTCACGAGCTGTTGTGCCACCAAATTTATTTTATTTTATAAATAAAATTGACTCTTCTTACATAATCAAAAATTATTTTTTCTGTAAACATAACGGTTCTTTAGAAATAACGGATTAAATAATAATATTTTTTTCTTAGTTCCATAAAAATGAAGTATTGGACCTTATTTGTTTTCAATTTTTCTCAATCAGTTCTCAATGCATTTCCTTGAAATAAATTGTGCTAGGTAAAAAAAAAATCATTTAACTGAATAGTATCAAAAAACCACAAAAAAGGTAGTTTTCAATTTGAAACACACACCATTTTATACTTGTTCTTTTAAAAAACGCGAATTTAAGTTTTCGATAGAGTTTTAAAAAAATCGCTTACATATGCAAGCATCCTTACTTACTTTATTGCATTCTTGAGCTTTTTCTGTAAAATATTCAACAAAAATTGGATCCGACCCGATCCGACCCCGATTTTCTATGAGGTTTAAAAAAATTCTATTTTTGAAAAACATTTTTTCTTGAAATATGTATTCTCTTTTACTTATGTCATAGGGTATGTGAAAAGTAGTTTTGACTAATAATGCTTTATTAAAACGTACATACATTATGTATATATTATAGTGTGATATATATTCCAATTCTGGAATTTTCGCATCTAATACCCTCCAAAAGTTGCATAACATATTCAAATAAAATTTATTCATTTTCGTTTAAGTTATTGGCTTTGGCTCGCTAAATGTGCTTGAAAAGTAAATCAAGAAAGATTCTTTCCTATCCAGAAATTATAAATCGGAGAAAAGTGTTCTATGTATTTTTTAAAAAATTGAAAAATTTCAACTTAGGATTTCGCTGTGGGAGTAAAAATATTTCAAGAACTCTAAATGGATTTTAAATGGGGGAGGGGATAATACTTTCAGATTCCGGAAGGAGTTTAAAAAAAAATTATTTCATGATGTAGCAAGCCTCAAATATGGCATGTGGAAAAACGTTTTTCAATGATTTTTTTAGATTTGGATATTTTAAAAAGGCTTCTTTTCAAAAAAGCATTGAGAGTAAAAAAATTGTCTTAAGGAACCTTTAGGTCAAATTTGATTTAAAAAAAATTAATTAATACTTGGCACACTTAAGAAATTATGTTAAAATACAATTTTGAACGATTTTATTTCTTAATACAAATTTGTATTGCCTATAATTTGAATTATTTGATTGTTTGCTAACTTTATGCAAATAGAATTATTTAAATAAGTTAAATCAGCTCAGATTAACTCTAACCATATCCCAGCAACAGACGGAAAAAAACATTTTTTTTCAGAAATCACATAATTTTCAACAAAGCATTTTTCGGAAAGTAAAAAAGATATTGGAAAAATTTATACTGATTTCGAAAGGAAAAAATGTTTTCTTTCAGGAATAACTAAAAAAACAAAACAAAAATTACCCCTAAACTACCTCAAAAATAGCAAAAAAAAAAATTTGTTTGCAATTTTCAAATACAATATCTAAATACAACTAAGTGTCTAAAAAACTTTTTATTGACAATTTACTAATCCGTAATATATTGAAAACAAATTTGTGATAAAATCATCTAAATCAATCGACTAATTCAAAAGTTACAGACCGATGTCCACTTTTTTAGCTTTTCGTTCCACTGTGCGTCAGGTCGAAATGACACTAACGTGCACTAACGCCCCAATTATATGTGCTTGTGATGGTTCTGTATTATTTTTGTTATATTAGTTTATTACATAACTTGTAAAATTTATAAATATTTAACAAAAAAAATTACTGACGTCCTTACACTGGAATTAATAACATCCGGAGCAGCTTCTGGAATCTAGATGGTATACTTCGAAAACGTAATGGAGAACAGAAATATTTTTGTTATTCTGGTCCGCTTCATGTTATTTAACAAATAGAGAGCTATTTTTGATTTGTTGCTAAGCTGTAAATAGAAGCTTATTATTAGAAAGGGGCAAACACATGTGGATGAAAATTTGCTATAAAAATTTTGACGATTTTCGAAATAATATAAAAAATTCTAATTCTTTTTAATATATTTAAAATGAAAGTTTTAGATCCTAAAACCGTTTTTTATAGAAAATAGGTCTAGATTGTTCTATTTGTTCTGAGAATTGTTTCAAATTTTTGGACGTCTATGTTAAAAATTTCAAAAGTTAAGGTCAAAATTCGCAAAAAATTTTAGCCCCTCTTTCTTGAAATTCTTACTTTTTAAATTTTGTTCGGGCTTAAAAGGGCATTGTAAACACAGTTCCAAAACATTAAAGCTGTAGAGTTAATATCACTGGTCTGCAGAATTAACTTTTTTTTCGCCTTTGAATAATTTTTTGAAATTATGTCAGATTTGACTTTTTTAAATGTAAATCTGGTTTCAGAAAAATTCTATCACGTCTAGTTTTTTTTTAAATGATTTTTGAAAAAATTAATGATATGAGGAATACAGCCCTCTAAGATTAGGTTGACCTAGTAAAAAAATATAATATTAGTTTTCACATGAAACCAGATGTGCCTTTATTCTTCAATGCTTGCTCACATTAAACCGTTTAAGAAAAAAAAAAAAAAATTGAGCAGTTTTTATGGTTTACACTGTAAACAATATCTTTTTGGGAGATAGTGGAGCATCTCTTCGATATTCATTAATTCATTAAGTCACGTATGCAGGGAAGATTTCGACCAGAGAATTTACAAAAGTGAAACATTTAAGCCTTTTAAAATCCAAAAATAATAATAATAACAGACAAAATTGGCGAATTCTTCCTTCCAACGCTTCCCAACTCTTTTTTTAAAATTGATTTATTTTAATACCTATTGGTCAGGGAGAAAAAATGTGTATGCAAGAAATATTAAGCTAATAATTTTAAACAATTGTTCCCATATATTCAACTCCCGTAAAAGATACAAGGTGGAAATATTTCAAAATATCAGTTTTTACATTTTGTAGGGAAGTGATTTTTGAAAACTTTAAAATTCTGAGAAGAAAATGAATTTCTAAAAGATTAACAATAATTTAGAAAGATAAAATATAGTTCTTTGAGATCTTATTAATAGTTTTGCAAAAACACATTTAGCGGTCAAGCAATTCGACTTCAAATGTACCCGACAAACGAGTTTTTAACATGTTTATGTTGCAATATCTCAAAAAGACCAGTGTATTTAAATAGATATAGTTTTTAAAACTACGGCTCGCCACAATTTTTTTTTTCAATACTTAATAATGTGTAGAGCTTAAAAATGAGGTTTAAAAACATCTAAGAGTTTTTGAATTTTGAAAAAAACTCTATTGAACTCCCTTTAAAAAAATTAAAAAACTCAAAAGTTTCTTTCAAGTAGAGCTACCTATGTTTTCTTTACCTGTATTAAATTTCATGAAATTCTTTTATACGAGTAATTAGATGTTCAATCTAACTAAAACAAATATATCACTTTTTGTTCATTGAAAGAATTCTTAGATCAGATCACGATAAATGAGCTGCAAACTACGAAAAATTAATCCCGATTTATACCTTGGCTCGTGATTTCGTAATTTATGACTTTTTTTTCAAATTGCAAAATGAATAAATTGATACTCAAAAATCGTATCCAAATATTCCTCAATCGCCGATTTGTAAATTTGCAAAAAAGATTTGTGATCACTTTTATTTCATAATATTGCCAACTTTGAAGATCAGTCTTATTATTTTCTATCCTTCCATTGCATATATACACATTTAATTTAATTCATTGGATATAAATACTTTACGCTTGACTCTACTTGGATTTGAACTCACATCCCTCGAGTTGCGGAGTTAGCATGCAACCACTAGGCCAATTTGCATTACAAATCGTTAGTGTCAAACATTAATCATTAGATACATACCATGTTGTGGTGCTTTACCTCTTCGAGAAGTAAATTGCGATAAGAAAGTCGTGATTTAAGAATTTTTTGTTGGTGATTTGCAGTTATTCTCATGGAGTTGCAAATTGCGACAGAATAAACGTAAATCTGTGATTGAGGAATGTAAATTACTGGATATTTATCGTAAATCAATATTTTTAAATGCTGTTTGTTAAATTATTCTTTTGGAGAGTAAATTACGCCAAAAAAGTTGTATTTTGCTATGAAAAGTACAAGCTTGAATCATGAATTTTAATTGCAAATCACGAAATGTAAAATGTGACATGTAAAATTACCAGTTTTTGTATTAATTTGGGATCAAAAAGCCTTGATTTACGGATAAAACTTGATTCATAAATTGCAACTGCAAAGTTTTCAATTGGTGATTTTTCAGTTCCTTCCCTGATTCCCCACGGGGCCTCCTCAAAAATTAAAAAAAAAAAAATTAATTCAAAATGATTCTTCTAGACATTATTTAAAAGGGCTTACAATCCTGGCCCCATGTTATGTAACTATCGCATCGATAAAATTCGTCGAGAAATGTTAAAAAATGAAACAAAACTCAAACGATTTGTTTCATGTTCCGTCGTTTCTCGACGAATTTTATCGATGAGGTAGTTTCAGAACATGGGCACAGGTTCTTTAAAATGTATTTTTAATACATATTCATATTTATAAAAAAACATCCCCCATTTCAAAAAATGAAACTTTCAAAAATCCATTAAAAAGACATCTAACTACACCTTATTGTTCCAAAATTTCACTTAAAAATATCTCAGATCAAAGAATTTATAGCTTAGAAACACTGTTTACGATATTAATTGAAAAGTACATATTATTCTGCTCCCCCTTTTTGAAATCAATGGATAGGAAAAAACTAAAACTGTGTTTAGGATAAAATTCATTGCACCAAAGTTGAATAAAACAAATAAACTAAAGAAACATGATAAACCAACCCTCCGACCTCTTACAAAAGTGAAAATTAAAATAGGTTTGTTGAATTGCGAATTATAAGTGGAGTCGGGGAGCATTTCTTTTTTCGGCAAAGGTGAAGAGCCTCAATTTTCGATGGTGGAACGATCGCTCCTGTTTTTTGGGTCCAATTATAGATTTCAGAGTCTGCTGATTTTAAAATTGTGTTAACATTTAATGGATCTCCTGAAGCTACCATGAAAATATTGTCTACATAAACGCCAACAAAATCTAGTCTGAATTTCGGTTGTGCGAGCTCTACTATGAGTGCATCTATGTATGCATTATAAAGGTAAACAGATAAGGGAGAACCTTGTGGTGTCCCATTTTCAAGTTTTAATTTATTTGAGGTAGAGCCGTTAACATTCACGCAAAAAGTTCTTCCAGTTAAAAAAAACGATATTATAACTTTTAAAATTCGCTCAGGAACTCCCCATTTATGTAAGTGTTCTATTACAGGAAAGGTTGTGACGCGGTCAAAAGCCTTTTCAAGGTCAGATGACATCACTACGCTGTGTCTACAGTCTCAAAAAAGAACTACGAAAGTACTTGGAGTAACCTTCAGTGGCAATCTGAAATGGGAAATTCATGTTAAGAATATCATCAACCAACTGAAGAATCGAAACAATGCTCTGAAAATGATATGCTCTCGCCGAAAAAGACCCCATCTTGAAACTGCTCTTAAAATAACGAAAACTCTAGTCGAAGAGACCCTCCAGCATGGTCTCACAGACTTCATGTGGACTACAAAGAAAAACTTGGAGAGCATTGATATAGCCATAAATGAATGCTATAGAACATCTACAGGAGCGCAACACCAATAGAAGCTCTTAGAATAGAAGCTGGTTATAAATCAATTAACAGACTGGGACAGAGGAGAGCAGTTAATTTAATGAGCAAAGCCCTTACTGATATAACCCATCTTCTTCACAAAGCTTCACAAGAAATTCTTTGCCGGAAAAAACAACACAGGAAAAATTCAATATCCTCTATGAGCAAAATATTAACCCTCGTTTCGGCTCATGGATGTATTCCTTTAGAATTGCCAGAAAACCTCAGCTCTTCGTTCCCTCCTCCATGGAAGAGGCACTTGCTATCCATCGACACCAGCCTCTCAAGTTTCAAAAAAGAAAACACCTCTAATCTCTATGCTTCACCGGGAACTAATCGAAACTGTAAAACCAATGAGAACACTGTACACAGATGGATCCTACAAGGATGAAAATTCGACATATGCAGTGATTGAACTAAAAGCGAACAACGAAACAATCATCGCCTTCCAAGGGATCCTCCCAAACGCGGCTGGTAGTTATCTAGCAGAAGTAACAGCATTATTAAAAGCATTCTCCATTGCACAAAACTAGACAGAGAAGACATTGATCCTCACTGATAGCCTAAGTATCCTAACCGGAATCAAATAATAACTGCTCTACTCTGAATTATATTCGAAGCATCCTCTTTAACAATGTCAACATAACTTTAGCGTGGATACCAGGTCACACAGGTATCAAAGGTAATGAGATCGCAGATACAGCAGCAAAAGAAGCGAAGTTATCCGTATTTACAAGAACTGCCAAATATCTCTCAGCTTATCCGGAGAATTTTCAATTCGAACGAAAATGAAGAACTCGAAAACTCTTGGCTTAGTGAACAGAACTTTCTTCGAAAACATCACTCAACATACCAGAGAATCCCATACAGTAAAAACTTAACCAAGGAGGAATGTATCTCACTTTTTCGGATCCGAGTAGGAAAAACTCTATTTACTAGCCGTCACTACTTAAATAACGACCCCCCAGAAGAATGCGAAACTTGTAGAGAGGCTCTCTCAGTTTGGCATATATTTGCAGATTGCCCCGTTTCTCGTCAAATAACAAATACAGACTCAACGGAAGAAAAGCAGAAACTAACGGGTGATTTTTTAAGAGGTTTAGAACTTTAAAAAAAAAAACACAAAAAATTCGAAAAAATGAATGAAATATTTATTTGAATCGATAGTTTAAACCTTGCAATTTAATGTTTAAAGATAATTTCATGCAAATGTTGACCGCGGCTGCGTCTCAGGTAGCCCATCCGCTGAGTCCAATTTTGGCATACTCTTTCACACATATCGGCCGGTATCTCACGAATGAATGCATGGATGTTGGCTTCCAGTGCGTCAATCGAAGCGGGCTTGTCCCTATAGACATAAGCTTTGACATACCCCCACAAAAAATAATCTAATGGTGTCAAATCGCACGATCTAGGCGGCCAATTGACCGGCCCGAAACGTGAAATTAACTGTTCACCAAACTCGCCTCGCAATTGCGCCATTGTTTCGCGTGCTGTGTGGCATGTGGCACCGTCTTGTTGAAACCACATATCATGCAAGTCAAGAACTTCCATTTCGGGCAAAAAAAAGTTTGTTATCATCGCTCGGTAGCGTTCACCATTGACAGTAACGCTGCGATTCGCATCATCTTTGAAGAAATATGGCCCAATAATGCCGCCGGCCCATAAACCGCACCAAACATTGGCTTTTTCGGGATGCATTGGTAGCTGTTGCAATGCTTCTGGCTGATCTTCACTCCAAATGCGGCAATTATGCTTATTTACGTACCCATTCAACCAAAAATGAGCCTCATCGCTGAACACAATTTCCAACATTTTGAACATTTCGATCCGAGCACGAATTTTGATAGTAAAATTCAATAATTTGCAAGCGTTGTTCATTTGTAAGACGATCCATGGTTAAATTGCAAACCAAACTGAAGCTGTTTGATAGTGACACAAGGTACTAAACACACGTCAGCTGTCAAAACCAGTGTTGCCAAAACCAAACCAGCTAAAAAATCACCCTTTAATATCTAAAGTACTAGACCCATCCGATGTTCAAACCTTCCAGCGCATTAAAGAAGCCACAGCCTTGCACAGCAAATTTAAAGATATTTAAACTAATCTTTATATGTAGTATTTAAATTTCAAAATCATATTTCAATCTAAATTTGCAATTAAATTAAAATATATTAAATAATAACAACAATTTTTCAAACTAATTGTAAGATCAACATAATCATATTCTTTAAAACGGCATCTATGGTCTTGTTGCCCCGATGCTTTAAATGTAAATAATTTTATAAATTTATTTTTGTAAGTTATTTTGATAAATAAATAAATAAATAAAATAGGTTTTAAGTTTAAAGGAGATAAGTTGAGTGTGGTATCAAATGAAAGCTTGAATTGAGTACATTAAATATCTAAAATATTATTAAACTTTTTAATATATAATATCAAATATATATAATATTATAATTTTAATTAGCCCTTTTTCAAGGGCCGAAGTTTATTTTGAATAAAACACAAATTAATTAGGAAATTATTTTCATTTCTTTTTGTCATGATAGTATTGGTATGGTTTAATTATGTATGGAACAAAATATCGGCCAAATGGCTGCCGCGACCTCGGCGGCACACCTCCATCTGATTGTCCAAATTTTCGATGACGCTGAGGCCTAATTTAGGTTCTATGCGCTTATTGTGCCAAATAATCTCATCCCTTAGCTCTTGAGATGTTGCTGGCTTATCGACGTACACCTTTTTTTTAATAACCCCAAAGAAAGCAGTCCAACGGTGTCAA
Source organism: Dasysyrphus albostriatus (assembly GCA_946251815.1). Lineage (NCBI taxonomy): Eukaryota > Metazoa > Arthropoda > Insecta > Diptera > Syrphidae > Dasysyrphus > Dasysyrphus albostriatus. Next base: position 102,412,234 of record OX276335.1, read on the forward strand.
TTCACATGATCTTGGCGGCCAATTGACATCGCCACCACGTGAGATAACACGGCCATTTAATTTGTCGCGCAAAAGAGCCATTGTTTCGTTAGCTGTGTGGCAAGTGGCACCTTCCAGTTGAAACCACATATCGACCACATCCATATCTTCCAATTCGGGCCATAAAAAGTGCGTTATCATCTCACGACAGCAAGATGCCTGACAGGCCTCATTTTGGAAAAAATACGGCCCAATGATGCCGCCAGCCCATAAACCCTTTCAAACAGTCACTCTTTGTGGGTTCAATTATCATTCGCCCAAATGCATCAATTCTGCTTATTGACGAATCCACTGAGGTGAAAATGTGCCTCATCACTGAAGATGATTTTCTTCAAAAATTGATCATCCACTGTTTTTCAAAAATTTTTTAGAATATACTTACAAAATATTTTGTGTATTGTACGAAATCTTTGGGTATAAATTATTTTTTCATTTTATGTTAATATAAATGTTTTTCTAAAAACTCGTTGAGAGTTGAGAGAGGATGACTTATTCAAAAGTTTTTCTGTGTGCGTGTTGCAACTAGTAAGTCGACAGAAAGATAGAGGATCTAGTTATAATTCAAGGCCGGATCTCGTTTGATGAGGGAAAGCAATATTTATTGAAGGATTTTTCACTTTGTTGCAAGATTCAGTACGTTTTGAAAAGGTTCATGGTTTTAGCTGGAAGTTGATAGTAGATATCCGAAAACAGTAATTCATGAAATATATTTCTTACCTACAACACTAACGAACTCATAGAACCTTTTCAAGTTAATATTGATACTATAAAAAGTAATAGAAAAAGAATTATTATAAAAATTAGTGTTCATAATATTCCTACTTTAATTACTGTATCTACTTTCTCACGAGTCTCGACCCAACACTTCAACGATTGAAAAACAAATAATGTTTATACACGCATTATCATTTACGGAATCGGGATATTTTGAAAATTTTCAAATGACTTTTTTTTTTCAAATTCATTTTTACTTTCCATTTTCTTAAAACTATCTTAAAGCTAGACAAAAATTCATAAAAACTAGCCTACTTATCAATATATTAAAACTTACTTACTGGCCCTAGCCAGGCGCTCTAAGTTAAACTATAATAACTTAATGCTAATGCCTTTCGGCTTAAGAACTTTCTTAATACTAAATCCAGGTCGGTTTTATTTTTTACCGAGAAGAATTTACAAAAAACTCGGTATCTATGTATGTCTTTATTTTTTTGGTCTTATATAAAACTTAGAAACTACATTAAAGCTAATTAAAACTAACTAAAACTATTTATAGCTACTTAGAACTATTTACAACTAATTACAACCTACTTATATGCTACTTACAAACTAGAACAGCCACAGTAAGTATTTTCTGGTCTTATAATTTTTTTTTGTATTTTGGTTGATTTATAATTTTTTTTTTTGTGTTTTTGTATGTTTTATATATATATACTTTTTGTTTGTGCCACCCTGACTGTCCCTACTTAAAACTAACTACCTAACCCTATGTAAGTCGGCCATACAAAAGAAAATAGCAAGGTCAACTATTAAATGTCTGAAGGAACTTCATGTTCGTTTTTCAACCACCAGAGCTGGTTGGTGTGCGAGGATGTCTCGACTGTAAAACAGCCGCCGATCTACAGTTCTACGGCCGACTTGGTAGATTAGCGGAACCGCCGCTCTATCCTGGATCAGCCCTCGACTGTCTAGATGGAGGAATTCATCGGGCGGAATAAGGCCGCTTAGACGCACACTCTCGTAGTATTCGTTGTTGGGGTAGTAAGCCCCTAAAAGCTGTTGCTCGAGGACATCGCTCTTGCAATGTGACCTCGAATAAGCTTCAGCAAGAAATTATCTATCCTGTTTATGTTGGCCCCGTTGTATAGAACCAGGTTGGAATAGTAATGTTTGTACTCCGACTCTGGTGTTCTGTGCAATCCAAGGCAGCGTCGAAGACACTGCCTCTCAAACACCCGAATCTTTTCCATTTGAGATGGGGCAACGTTGAATCAAACCGGGCATCCATAGGCAATCATCGGCCGGATAAGGGCCATGTAGCAAATCACCTTCACCCTGCTGTCAAGCTGGCTGCTATAAAACAACCGTTTCGTCAGGGCAAAAGCCCTGGCCAGAGCAGCATTTATATGTCTGTCGAAATATAAATACTGATCCATCCAGATGCCAAGGGCGGATCCAGACTTTGCCCCTGGGGGGGGGGGGGGTCACGTTTTTTAGAATTTCCATAAGGTATTGCATCCCAAATTAATTTTTACTTACGATAAAAGGCAAGTTTTGTATCCGTGCAGATACAAATTTTCGATATAACAATCAAACATGACATTACGATGAAACAACACAAAAAAAGTGGGTGGCACAATTCTGTCTTATTGTCTGTCTGTCTATTCTTTGATATTCCTTGACCAACAGCCTAAACCACTGAAGCGCTTTTCTTCAAATTTTGAATTTATAGTTTTTCTTAATTCTTCAGAGGGGAAATCGATATTTTTTTATCTCCAAAAATAACGGTACTTGCTATACAACCGTTAAGAAAAAGCTATAATGGCATACTTGGTTTTAAGCCTTAAGCTATTTGACAAGTTGATTAAACAATTAAAAAAAAACAATTTAAATGCCTTTGTTTTATACATTTTTATATTTTTGTATATGTATATGTTATCCTGACATATTTTAACAGTTCTTAATTCTAAGCAACTTGAACACACAGCAAGTAAATGCAATACAGTCGTGCATTTAATTTCCATTGCAAATATTTTTTGATAAATAATTTTTTAATAGTTCATGTATTCAAGCCAGACCTTCGGCATGACCAGTCCAACACACAAACCATTTTGCCATGAAGTACTAAAAATATTGTTTAGTAAAAGTTTATTTTTGCCCCACCTGGAAAAAGATCTAGTTTCAACGGGGCACTAAAGAGTTTTACATTGACCCTAACATGGGCCTAACAACACTCTAATTTGTATCGGGCCTGACCCGCTAAGTATCCTTTTGCCTAGACAGACAAAAAAAAAGTTGTCTTTGTTGGGATTTCATCCTACGATATTCTGGTTACCAGTCAGTCCAATACTTTAACTAGTGAGCTATTTCGCAATACTGTTGTGTGTTGTTGAAAATTAAAAGGTATATAGGTACTTTAATTTTTCTTACTATGTATGATGGGTATAAAATATTTTTTTTTGGTTATATATTAGATATTTGTTATGGGATAAGAGGACTTATCCCACAAGTTTTTGTCTAGCGAGGGCCTCACTAGTATTTGACAAGTTTTCCTTGTCTAGATTGACAAAAACTTGACATTTTTACAGGCGGGGTAATAAGTCCAAAAAATGTAATTTTAAAAATATGTTGAGTTGGATTAAGAAAATTTTAAATCAATTGTAAAAGTTTTTCCAAGTACCGTAAGTAAGTATTTTTAGATCTTAAAAAATAATATCTCACAAAAAAGTAATAATATAACATCGCAAAATCTCGAAAATTAAAATCTCAAATATCAAAATCTCGAATACCTACTCAAAATTGAGAGGTCACATTATTAGCGGGATTTTTATTTGCGAGATCTCGAATGCGAGTTTTTCATTTGCATGGTTTTGTAAGTTGTACCCAATTCAAAAGGCCGCTAATAAAAGGTCAACTAGCCTCAGTAATTGGTTGTGGATTTTTTTTAATGAGATTTTAAAGTTTTTTTTTTTAAATCATTCCAGGTCAGTGAACAAAGTTTTAAGGTACCTTATTTAAGTTATCTTAAGAAACAAATATGCTATTTCAAAGGTCACTAAATTGTTATTATGTATATGGCATCCCATATGTGTGCTTTTCGAAAGGTTACTAAGTAGTCATAAGAGGTCAGGTAGTAACAGTAGATAATTTGGCAGACATACAATTTTCAAAAATGTATGCTGAATCATGAAAAAACTTTGACCTAGACCTTATAGATTCGTTGGTGACATACATTTAAAACTATAGTAAACAAAATGTTAAATTCTGTAACTGTTCTTGTTTTTCTGGCTGAAAAGTTATTTTTACGACTTTTCACGAACGATGTACATATCGTCGGCTTTCTGTCAGAACCTAGCAAGACCTTAAATGACATTTTGGTCAACAAGAATAACTGAGTTCTAAAACCACATCTAGTTACTGTGTTATGGTCTCTTTTGGTTCTATCAACCAGTTTTAATACCTTTTATTATCTAAAAGTTCTATTTATTACCTTTTAAGCAATTTTTCAACTTGACTTACTAGGTTTTCACAGAAAACTGACGATATATATTTTTTTATTTTTTAACACATTAATTGCCCTTTGAGCAGTGAAATTTGTTTATGATTAAATTCATTTGTATAATATTTTTATATCTGGGAAAAGTCTTTTATACGCCAATGCGATCACCAGCTTGCGCCAGTTCTTTCTCGTATCCCTTGTGGCTCTAAGCAACGGAGTCCTAAACAAGATTGTTTCTGATTTCTGAAAGCTGATTTTCAACTTCCAGTCATCGCAATATTGCTGAATCTTCTCGAAGTCACGCTGCAAGAGAATCCTGATGACCTCGACTTTTGGAGCTGTTCTGTATGCAATTAGATCGTCGGCATACGCAATAGCCTGAGTTAGACTACTTATCAGATCGTTGGTGTAAACGCTGAATAGAATCGGCGAGTTGACCGCTCCCTGCTGAAGACCATTTTTAATATTAAAGGTTGTGGCAGAAGTTACATTGCTATTTTTGACAACAAACTTTCTGCCATTGAGCATATCATAAAGCATATATAATAGTGACCTTCTAACCATACGGTGTCGAAGGCCTTCTCCAAATCAACCAGACAGGCACCCGTACACTGCTTCTTAGATTTGTTCCATTGGACATCAGAAACGAGTTTAGACGCTGCATGAATGGTGTTCGGCGTTAAAAGCTTACTTTAAACAAAATGCAAGTTTGCACTCAACTCTTTTAAAATACTTGGGTAAAACTCTCTAAAAAAAACTCTCAAAATAAAACACATCTAAATCGCTTGCTGATAAAATTCCAGTGACGTTTTATTACTGCCCTTCACATAACCTTCGTTTTTCATCAATATCGTAAGTATTAAATGGTATACATTTTAGGGGACTGCTCCGAAAGTCAACCAGGTGGTCATGTCCAGCAGCTGGTAGGTTGATGTGTGTCGACAGCATCCAACAAATGGTGTCATGTCCCGCCTTAAAACCGAGCTGATTGTCCGGTATGATACTATTGTCCTCTGCCCACTTAGACAAAGCTCTATTAATAACTTTTTCGAATACCTTGCTGATACTCGGAAGAAGACTTATCGACCGGAGATTCGCCGGATTGGAGTTGTCCTTTCCCTTTTTCGGGAGAGGATGCACCACACTGGATAATATGCATTTTTTTTGTCAAATGAATGTCCATTGGTACTATTTACAAAATATTTTGTTATTATATCGTAAGTAAAATGACTACAATAGAAAAAATTAAACATTTCTCCTTATGATCTATATTTTGTAAAATGAACGAAATATTTCGTACATATGAGTTAAAATTTGTTCAAGAGAAATTACGAAAGGCCCTTTAAAATAGTACGAAGTTTTTGTTATGCACAATTTTCGTATCGAATTTTTCCTACGAAATATTTGTTGAATTGACCAAATTTTGTATAATGCACGAATAAAAGTTTTACGAAATTATTTCGTAGTTATCTTACGAATTTTTTTTTGGGTGTACATACATAATAACAATTACCTACATAAACATATGGATTAGTTGTAAGTACGTTATTGATAAGGTTGCTGTGGACTTTTCATTCTTTACAGTTTAAAAAACAAATTAATTTAAAGCTTGTACATATAATTTATAATTTTTGTACACCTACAAAGATGTCTCTACCTGATCTTTTTCATTGTAGATGTGTTTCCAAAATTATTTATTTGCAGTTGCGAAAAAGACAGATTTAGTAGGTTCATTTCAGACAAGAATTTTTGTTCTGGGGGTACCTATTTTAGTAGATTTAATCCTACATTAAACAAGAAAAGGGTATGTACAGTACATACGATACAAACATAGAAAAGTTTGTAAATATTCTCTATACTCAATCCGCGCTTTGCAAATAAACATTATGTTGCGATTATCTTATTGGTAAGAACTTTTAATTGAAACTAAGGATTAATATTTATAGAAAGATTTTTTCGGTTTTATTATGACAAATTGTATTTTACCTATACATAGAGATACTAACTACTAAAAAAATTATTGTTAAAATTTGTTGCAGTAAGTAGGTACCTATGAATGTAATGTAGGCACGTTGCGTTGGCTGTTGGCGATGGTGGTTTGTTGGTTGCTGATGGATGGTTGGCAAGCAGTCAGTGATAGTGCCAATAGCACAGAGGAGGAGGTGGCAGACCAGTCGATCTCGTACTGTGGAAGTGTGTAGACGTTTTCAGCTTCCCAGTTTATAAAAAGTAATTATCTCGGAGTGACGTAGTCAAGTTCAATTTTAACCAAGCGATTCCCAATAGTGTTAATAGCACAGAGGAAGAGGTGGCAGACCCACAACCTGAGGATCACGGGTTCGAGTCCCAGTCGGGGAAAAATTATTTAGCTGCTTTTTTCCATAATCGAGAAGTCGAAAACTTCATCGAGTGGGAAAAACAGCAAATGGCATCGAACAACACGGCGGGGACATCGAAAGGTGTCCCAGCAACAACAATAAAGCCAGCTATGGCACCACTAGCAAAAGCCGTAGCAGCAACAACAACAACCAAGCAAGCGATGGCACCACCAGCCACGCCATCAACAAGTGCCGTAGCAACAACGGCACACCCACCAACGGCAACAACAGCCGACACTAAAAATAAGAGGAGAAAGAGGATTAGCTGTGCGTCGAACCTCGTGAAGCGCCGCTCCACCACCACCTCAGCCCAGCTGCCAGCTGGGGTGAAGGAGACGGCGCGTACAGCCAAAACAACAGCAGCAGCAAAAATACATCAACAACTAGATATCTCGCCATCCGACGATGACATCGAATATATGTCAGAGGGTGGCGAGGGATTGTATACAACGGGGAACAGCAACAGCAATCTGCTTGTTGACCACACATCGCCAGAGGCATCCTCTGAAGAGGAAAACGAGGCGCAAGAATTGGACGAGCAGGCCATCAGCCAAAAAATAGATGTCATTCGGGGGGAGATGGAACGTCCCAATGCCATCGTGACCCCACTGATAGAAGCGCTCAGACAAAAGCAAGAAGCTCGACGTGAAAGGGAGAAACAGGAGCGCGAGCAGAAGCGCCACAGCAAGAGCTGCAACCGAAAAACAAGCAGCAGGATCTTAGTCGACAACAGCAGCCAAGTGAACAACAACAGCAGCAGCCGAAAGAGCAACGGCCGAAAAAGCAAATTCAACAGCAACAACAACAGCAGCAGCAACAACAAAAACCACAGGACCAGAGTTAGCAACAGCAGCAGCACCAGCAGCAGGGAGTACACCAGCAGCAGCCACAGCCGCCCCAAAACAAAAAAGAAAAGGTGCCACCAGTTAACACCTATAAAATGGAGCTACAGGAAACCATAGACCTGTGTAAGTCGGCCATAGGCCAAAACTTTTTTATTAAAAGATTAAGCAAAGATAGACATGCTATCCACTGCTCCACAGTGGAGCAGCACAAAATAATAAAAGAATTACTAAAGAAATCCACGACTGAGTTCTTCAGTTTTACCCCCAAAGTGGATAAATACCAAACGGTCCTCTTGAAGGGCATAGATTCCTGCACGGAACCACAGGTGCTCTTAAATGAGCTCCGTCAAAAAGCGAGCGACGATCTCGACTTTATCGGGGTCAAGCCGTTCGTTACAGTCAGAGCCAAACGGGAGAAGCGGTCTTTGCCGTTCTTCCTAGTCCAGCTATCGCCCAGCAGCAAACTGGATAGGTTGAGAAGTATCTCCGTTCTCAACTACCAGGTTGTAACTTGGGATAAATTAAAGAGACGCGGCGACATGCTTCAATGCATGCGCTGCCAAAGGTTTGGCCACGCTGCAGCAAACTGCGAAATGCAGTCACGCTGCGTTAAGTGTGGTGAGGACCACAACAAGGGGGAGTGTAAACTCGGTGAGGAACGGGTCCAAGACATGACCCAGCTTAAGTGTGCACTTTGCGGAATAGAGGGGCACCCTGCTAATTATCGGGGTTGCTCAGCTTTTCAGCAAATAAGAAACAACAAAGCGGCTAAGCAGACAGCGGTAGAGATACGCCCATCAACGCGTGCTCCTATAGCAACGCCCGTTAATCCCCAAATTTCCTACGCCCAAATGGCGGCAGGGAGGGGAAAAACGGTACAGCCCGCAGCTAAGGCAGCCCAACCGGCCCTAGTGCCAAAGGCGCCGGACGCTCAGGCCGAAATAAGAAGCATGTTGCTGGCAATTCAAGGCCAGTTGACAGGACTTCACAACCAGATAAAGGAGCAGGCGACCAGGGTAGACTATCTCTACTCTGTTTTGCCTAGCCTAACGCAAATTAGAGGTTAAAGGCGCGCTGTCGGAGAGGCCTCTTAGGATCCTTGCTGTGAATGTAAATTCACTGATTAGGACCGAACGCAGAGCTAATCTTTTCCAATTGTTGAAAGACCAAAGTCCAGATGTGTTTATGGCCAGCGGAACTAAGCTGAACCAGAAATATAAGTTGACTAACAATAATTACAATATCGTTAGAAGAGATCGACCCAACTCCACTCAAGGGGGGGGGGGCGTCGCAATCTTCATACGAAAAGGCATTAATCATAAGGTTATATATAATAGTGATCTGCGCAGATTTCGGCTGTTAGAGGCGTGCATCGTATGCATTCCTCTCCAACAGGGGAAGCGGATGTATGTGATCGCGGCTTATGCACCGGAATCACCTCAACCAACTGATTTTATGTCAGAGCTTGAAAAACTTTTCGAATGTCTACGCTTGAGCTTGGAAGAAAATTACTTTCTCATGGCCGGTGATTTGAATGCCAAACACCAAGATTGGGGAAATCAAATTCAAAATCAAAGAGGTATTCATCTTTTCAATTGGATGAGTCGATACAACACTGAGTATGGTGTCAACCTGCTGGCTACGGATCGGCCATCGTTTCTAAGAAGCGGTGCCTATCTGGATCTATTGCTAATAGACGCAAGACTGACAATTACTGACACTGTGGGTCAAAGACCAAGAAACTGCTTACGAACGATCGAGTACGACAGTGATCACTGCGGACTCGCCGCCGTAATACAGCTTCCGAACGAGCTCGTGGAGTTGGATGAGTATGTACCTGTGCATACTTACAATTACAGTAAGGTGCGCTGGCCACGCTTTACCAACGCCTTATCGAGCGAAATCAGTTCGAATAACATATCCCAACCAAATGACAGGAATTTGACAAATAACGAAATAGACCAATACTTAGAACAAATGGACGAGACAATCAAACGAACAATGAATAGAACAATACCGAAATACAAGCAACGGGACGCAACCGACATGTATCGGAACGCAACCATTGACGCACTACACAGGCAAAAAAGTGGACTGCTGACAAGACTCAAACTCTTGTACCGACGATTAACTGACCCTCACGATCTGGAGATTAGGACACTGAAGTCGTCGATCAAGAACATCAACCAACTAATTAAAGAGAACTATCGGTTGTCAATTAATTTGTATTGGGAAAACAAAATTCCGGCCGTTAATGCTAGCGACCCGAGCATGTTTCCCCAAACTAACAAGATATTTTGAAGGAATGATCAGAACGATCTTCCGTGTCTCAAGCTTCAAAGAACGACAGACAACAGAGACGTACTTCTGACAGCAGGAATTAATCCAGAGGACGCCGTCTTGAACGATGACCTTTTTATCGTCGAAGATCCGCAGGAGAAAGTGGAGGCTGTGGGGGCTGCTTTCCAGCAAGTGTACAAGTTGAATGCTTGCATTCGCCCGAATCACGACTTGGAAAACAGAGCCTTGCTCCATCACTTCTACCTTCGGAATGACATCACGCAATGGCGATCAGAGAACCCTGGTTTCACCGGGTTCAATGAAGATCATTTGGCAAACGCCATAATCGCCGAGCGAAATGGGCCCAGTTCCCTGTTAACTACGAAGGTGGAGCTCCAGCTCATCTTCGATTCATTAAAGAAGAAGAAGTCAGCAGGAGTCGATGGCATATTCAACGTTGTACTTCGACATTAACCTCAAGAAGCAGTAGACATTTATACCACTCTGTTTAACAACGCTCTGAATAATGCATATTATCCAGTCCGGTGGAAGACAGCTGTGGTGCATCCTCTCCCGAAAAAGGGAAAGGACAACTCCAATCCGGCGAATCTCCGGTCGATAAGTCTTCTTCCGAGTATCAGCAAGGTATTCGAAAAAGTTATCAATAGAGCTCTGTCTAAGTGGGCAGAGGACAATAATATCATACCGGACAATCAGTTCGGTTTTAAGGCGGGACATGACACCATTCATGCCGCGTCGAAACTCGTTTCTGATGTCCAATGGAACAAATCTAAGAAGCAGTGTACGGGTGGCTGTCTGGTTGATTTGGAGAAGGCCTTCGACACCGTCTGGTTAGAAGGTCTATATCTAAAGCTGACCAGACGTGGCATTAGTAAACCACTATTATATATGCTTTATGATATGCTAAATGGCAGAAAGGTAGTTGTCAAAAGTGGCAATGTAACTTCTGCCACAACCTTTAATATTAAAAATGGTCTTCAGCAGGGAGCGGTCAACTCGCCAATTATATTCAGCATTTACACCAGCGATCTGATAAGTAGTCTAACTCAGGCAATTGCATATGCCGACGATCTAATTGCGTACAGAACAGCTCCGAAAGTCGAGGTCATCAGGATTCTTTTGCAGCGTGACTTCGAGAAGAATCAGCGATATTGCGATGACTGGAAGTTGAAAATCAACTTTCAGAAATCAGAAACTATCTTGTTTAGGACTCCGTTGCTTAGAGCCACAAGGGATACGAGAAAGAACTGGTGCAAGCTGGTGATCGTAGGGCCAAATGGACATCCACTGGCGAGTAAAAGTGTAGTAAAGTACCTTGGCATCTGGATGGATCAGTATTTGTATTTCGACAGACATATAAATGCTGCTCTGGCCAGGGCTAGGGAAGCTTTTGCCCTGACGAAACGGTTGTTTTATAGTAGCCGGCTTGACAGCAGGGTGAAGGTGATTTGCTACATGGTCCTTATCCGGCCAATGATTGCCTATGGATGCCCGGTTTGGTTCAACGTTGCCCCATCTCAAATGGAAAAGATTTGGGTGTTTGAGAGGCAGTGTCTTCGACGCTGTCTTGGATTGCACAGAACACCAGAGTCGGAGTACAAACACTACTATTCCAACCTGGCTCTATACAACGGGGCCAACATAAACAGGATAGATAATTTCTTGCTGAAGCTTATTCGAGGTCACATTGCAAGAGCGATGTCCTCGACTAACAGCTTAATTTTCGGGGTTATTACCCCAACAACGAATACTACGAGAGTGTGCGTCTAAGCGGCTTTATTCCGCCCGATGCATTCCTCTATCTAGACAGTCGAGGGCTGATCCAGGATAGAGCGGCGGTTCCGCTAATCTACCACGTCGGCCGTAGAACTGTAGATCGGCGGCTCCTTTACAGTCGAGACGTCCTCGCACAAGACGGAGCTGAGCACCTTCGGTTCAGTAGGACTGTGTCCGAACGGAACCGAAGAGATAGTGTAAAGCAGGAGAACCAGTTCTGGTGGTTGAAAAACGAAGATGAAGTTCCTTCAGATATTTAAAAGTTGTCCTTGGTTTTTCTCTGCCATGGCCGACTTACATAGGTTTAGGTAGTTAGTTTTAAGTAGGGACAGTCAGGGTGGCACCAAAAAAAAAATATATATATAAAACATAGAAAAACACATAAAAATTATAAAATCCACAAAAATACAAAAAAAAATTACAAAACCGGAAAATGCTTGCTGTGGCTGTTCTAGTTTGTAAGTAGACTGTAATTAGTTTATAATTAGTTGTAAATAGTTTTAAGTAGCTTTAAGTAGTTTTAATTAGTTCTTATTAGTTTTAATTAACTTTAATTTAGTTTTATGTAGTTTGTAAGTTTTATATAAAACCAAAAAAATAAAGACATAGATACCGAGTTTTTTGTAAATTCTTCTTCTTGTAAAATGAATTTGAAAAAAAAAAAAAAAAGGAGGTGGCAGACCGAGAATCCAGAGGTAGTGGGTTCGAATCCCAGTCGGGCAATAATTATTTGGCTGCTTTTTTTCATAATCGTGAAGTAGAAATCACGAGTGGGAAGAACAGCTAATGCAATCCAGCAACACAGCGGGGACATCGAAAGGTGCCCCAGCAACAACAACAATAAAGCCAGCTATGGCACCACCAGCGAAAACTACGGTCAGTGCCGTAGCAACAACAACAACAACCAAGCAAGTGATGGCAACACCAGACATACCATCAACAAGCGCCGTAGCAAAAACGGCACAACCGCCAACGGCAACAACAGCCGATACGAAAAATAAAAGGAGGAAGAGGATTAGCTGTGCGCCGAACCTTGTAAAGCTCCGCTCCACCACCACCTCAGCCCAGCTGCCAGCTGGGGTGAAGGAGACGGCGCGTACAGCCAAAACAACAGCAGCAGCCAGAGCAAAATCTGCTAGAGCAACAGCAACAGCAACTGCCAATGCAGAACCGAAATAAGCAGCAACTAAACAACAGCTGCCAACGGAACAACCACAGCAGCAAAAGAAAACAACACAGCAGCAGCAACAAAAGCCACAGGAGCGCAGTCAGCAGCAGCGGAATGAGTAGCAGCAGGAAGTACACCAGCAGCAGCCACAGCCGTCCCAAAACAAAAAAGAAAAAGTGCCACCGATCAACACTTACAAAATGGAACTGCAAGAAACCATCGACCTATGTAAGTCGGCCATAGGCCAAAACATTTTTATTAAACGTTTGAGTAAAGATAGACATGCTATCCACTGCTCCACAGTGGAGCAACACAAAATAATTAAAGAATTATTGAAAAAATCCACGACTGAGTTCTTCAGTTTTACCCCCAAAGTGGATAAATACCAAACGGTCCTCTTGAAGGGCATAGATTCCTGCACGGAACCACAGGTGCTCTTAAATGAGCTCCGTCAAAAAGCGAGCGACGATCTCGACTTTATCGGGGTCAAGCCGTTCACAACAGTCAGAGCCAGACGGAAGAAGCGGTCTTTGCCGTTCTTCCTAGTCCAGCTATCGCCCAGCAGCAAACTGGATAGGGATAAATTAAAGAGACGCGGCGACATGCTTCAAAGGTTTGGCCACGCTGCAGCAAACTGCGAAATGCAGTCACGCTGCGTTAAGTGTGGTGAGGACCACATCAAGGGGGAGAGTAAACTCGGTGAGGAACGGGTCGAAGACATGACCCAGCTTAAATGCGCACTTTGCGGAAAGGAGGGGCACCCTGCTAATTATCGGGGTTGCTCAGCTTTTCAGCAAATAAGAAACAACAAAGCGGCTAAGCAGACAGCGGTAGAGATACACCCATCAACGCGTGCTCCTACAGCAACGCCCGTTAATCCCCAAATTTCCTACGCCCAAATGGCGGCAGGAAGGGGAAAAACGGTACAGCCTGCAGCTAAGGCAGCCCAACCGGCCCTAGTGCCAAAGGCGCCGGACGCTCAGGCCGAAATAAGAAACATGTTGCTGGCAATTCAAGGCCAGTTAACAGGACTTCACAACCAGATAAAGGAGTAGGCGACTAGGGTAGACTATCTCTACTCTGTTTTGCCTAGCTTAACGCAAATTAGAGGTTAAAGGCGCGCTGTCGGAGAGGCCTCTTAGGATCTTTGCTGTGTGAATGTAAATTCACTGATTAGGACCGAACGCAGAGCTAATCTTTTCCAATTGTTGAAAGACCAAAGTCCAGATGTGTTTAAGGCCAGCGAAACTAAGCTGAACCAGAAACATAAGTTGACTAACAACAATTACAATATCGTTAGAAGAGATCGACCCAACTCCACTCAAGGGGGGGGCGTCGCAATCTTCATACGAAAAGGCATTAATCATAAAGTTATATATAATAGTGATCTGCGCAGATTTCGGCTGTTAGAGGCGTGCATCGTATGCATTCCTCTCCAACAGGGGAAGCGGATGTATATGATCGCGGCTTATGCACCGGAATCACCTCAGCCAACTGATTTTATGTCAGAGCTTGAAAAACTTTTCGAATGTCTACGCTTGAGCTTGGAAGAAAATTACTTTCTCATGGCCGGTGATTTGAATGCCAAACACCAAGATTGGGGAAATCAAATTCAAAATCAAAGAGGTATTCATCTTTTCAATTGGATGAGTCGATACAACACTGAGTATGGTGTCAACCTGCCTCGTTTCCAAGAAGCGGTGCCTATCTGGATCTATTGCTAATAGACGCAAGACTGACAATTACTGACACTGTGGGTCAAAGACCAAGAAACTGCTTACGAACGATCGAGTACGACAGTGATCACTGCGGACTCGCCGCCGTAATACAGCTTCCGAACGAGCTCGTGGAGTTGGATGAGTATGTACCTGTGCATACTTACAATTACAGTAAGGTGCGCTGGCCACGCTTTACCAACGCCTTATCGAGTGAAATCAGTTCGAATAACATATCCCAACCAAATGACAGGAATTTGACAAATAACGAAATAGACCAATACTTAGAACAAATGGACGAGACAATCAAACGAACAATGAATAGAACAATACCGAAATACAAGCAACGGGACGCAACCGACATGTATCGGAACGCAACCATTGACGCACTACACAGGCAAAAAAGTGGACTGCTGACAAGACTCAAACTCTTGTACCGACGATTAACTGACCCTCACGATCTGGAGATTAGGACACTGAAGTCGTCGATCAAGAACATCAACCAACTAATTAAAGAGAACTATCGGTTGCCAATTAATTTGTATTGGGAAAACAAAATTCCGGCCGTTAATGCTAGCGACCCGAGCATGTTTCCCCAAACTAACAAGATATTTTGAAGGAATGATCAGAACGATCTTCCGTGTCTCAAGCTTCAAAGAACGACAGACAACAGAGACGTACTTCTGACAGCAGGAATTAATCCAGAGGACGCCGTCTTGAACGATGACCTTTTTATCGTCGAAGATCCGCAGGAGAAAGTGGAGGCTGTGGGGGCTGCTTTCCAGCAAGTGTACAAGTTGAATGCTTGCATTCGCCCGAATCACGACTTGGAAAACAGAGCCTTGCTCCATCACTTCTACCTTCGGAATGACATCACGCAATGGCGATCAGAGAACCCTGGTTTCACCGGGTTCAATGAAGATCATTTGGCAAACGCCATAATCGCCGAGCGAAATGGGCCCAGTTCCCTGTTAACTACGAAGGTGGAGCTCCAGCTCATCTTCGATTCATTAAAGAAGAAGAAGTCAGCAGGAGTCGATGGCATATCCAACGTTGTACTTCGACATTTACCTCAAGAAGCAGTAGACATTTATACCACTCTGTTTAACAACGCTCTGAATAATGCATATTATCCAGTCCGGTGGAAGACAGCTGTGGTGCATCCTCTCCCGAAAAAGGGAAAGAACAACTCCAATCCGGCGAATCTCCGGTCGATAAGTCTTCTTCCGAGTATCAGCAAGGTATTCGAAAAAGTTATCAATAGAGCTCTGTCTAAGTGGGCAGAGGACAATAATATCATACCGGACAATCAGTTCGGTTTTAAGGCGGGACATGACACCATTCATGCCGCGTCGAAACTCGTTTCTGATGTCCAATGGAACAAATCTAAGAAGCAGTGTACGGGTGGCTGTCTGGTTGATTTGGAGAAGGCCTTCGACACCGTCTGGTTAGAAGGTCTATATCTAAAGCTGACCAGACGTGGCATTAGTAAACCACTATTATATATGCTTTATGATATGCTAAATGGCAGAAAGGTAGTTGTCAAAAGTGGCAATGTAACTTCTGCCACAACCTTTAATATTAAAAATGGTCTTCAGCAGGGAGCGGTCAACTCGCCGATTATATTCAGCATTTACACCAGCGATCTGATAAGTAGTCTAACTCAGGCAATTGCATATGCCGACGATCTAATTGCGTACAGAACAGCTCCGAAAGTCGAGGTCATCAGGATTCTTTTGCAGCGTGACTTCGAGAAGATTCAGCGATATTGCGATGACTGGAAGTTGAAAATCAACTTTCAGAAATCAGAAACTATCTTGTTTAGGACTCCGTTGCTTAGAGCCACAAGGGATACGAGAAAGAACTGGTGCAAGCTGGTGATCGTAGGGCCAAATGGACATCCACTGGCGAGTAAAAGTGTAGTAAAGTACCTTGGCATCTGGATGGATCAGTATTTGTATTTCGACAGACATATAAATGCTGCTCTGGCCAGGGCTAGGGAAGCTTTTGCCCTGACGAAACGGTTGTTTTATAGTAGCCGGCTTGACAGCAGGGTGAAGGTGATTTGCTACATGGTCCTTATCCGGCCAATGATTGCCTATGGATGCCCGGTTTGGTTCAACGTTGCCCCATCTCAAATGGAAAAGATTTGGGTGTTTGAGAGGCAGTGTCTTCGACGCTGTCTTGGATTGCACAGAACACCAGAGTCGGAGTACAAACACTACTATTCCAACCTGGCTCTATACAACGGGGCCAACGTTTATGATAGATAGGATAGATAATTTCTTGCTGAAGCTTATTCGAGGTCACATTGCAAGAGCGATGTCCTCGACTAACAGCTTAATTTTCGGGGTTATTACCCCAACAACGAATACTACGAGAGTGTGCGTCTAAGCGGCTTTATTCCGCCCGATGCATTCCTCTATCTAGACAGTCGAGGGCTGATCCAGGATAGAGCGGCGGTTCCGCTAATCTACCACGTCGGCCGTAGAACTGTAGATCGGCGGCTCCTTTACAGTCGAGACGTCCTCGCACAAGACGGAGCTGAGCACCTTCGGTTCAGTAGGACTGTGTCCGAACGGAACCGAAGAGATAGTGTAAAGCAGGAGAACCAGTTCTGGTGGTTGAAAAACGAAGATGAAGTTCCTTCAGATATTTAAAAGTTGTCCTTGGTTTTTCTCTGCCATGGCCGACTTACATAGGTTTAGGTAGTTAGTTTTAAGTAGGGACAGTCAGGGTGGCACCAAAAAAAAAATATATATATAAAACATAGAAAAACACATAAAAATTATAAAATCCACAAAAATACAAAAAAAAATTATAAAACCGGAAAATGCTTGCTGTGGCTGTTCTAGTTTGTAAGTAGACTGTAATTAGTTTATAATTAGTTGTAAATAGTTTTAAGTAGCTTTAAGTAGTTTTAATTAGTTCTTATTAGTTTTAATTAACTTTAATTTAGTTTTATGTAGTTTGTAAGTTTTATATAAAACCAAAAAAATAAAGACATAGATACCGAGTTTTTTGTAAATTCTTCTTCTTGTAAAATGAATTTGAAAAAAAAAAAAAAAGGAGGTGGCAGACCGAGAATCCAGAGGTAGTGGGTTCGAATCCCAGTCGGGCAATAATTATTTGGCTGCTTTTTTTCATAATCGTGAAGTAGAAATCACGAGTGGGAAGAACAGCTAATGCAATCCAGCAACACAGCGGGGACATCGAAAGGTGCCCCAGCAACAACAACAATAAAGCCAGCTATGGCACCACCAGCGAAAACTACGGTCAGTGCCGTAGCAACAACAACAACAACCAAGCAAGTGATGGCAACACCAGACATACCATCAACAAGCGCCGTAGCAAAAACGGCACAACCGCCAACGGCAACAACAGCCGATACGAAAAATAAAAGGAGGAAGAGGATTAGCTGTGCGCCGAACCTTGTAAAGCTCCGCTCCACCACCACCTCAGCCCAGCTGCCAGCTGGGGTGAAGGAGACGGCGCGTACAGCCAAAACAACAGCAGCAGCCAGAGCAAAATCTGCTAGAGCAACAGCAACAGCAACTGCCAATGCAGAACCGAAATAAGCAGCAACTAAACAACAGCTGCCAACGGAACAACCACAGCAGCAAAAGAAAACAACACAGCAGCAGCAACAAAAGCCACAGGAGCGCAGTCAGCAGCAGCGGAATGAGTAGCAGCAGGAAGTACACCAGCAGCAGCCACAGCCGCCCCAAAACAAAAAAGAAAAAGTGCCACCGATCAACACTTACAAAATGGAACTGCAAGAAACCATCGACCTATGTAAGTCGGCCATAGGCCAAAACATTTTTATTAAACGTTTGAGTAAAGATAGACATGCTATCCACTGCTCCACAGTGGAGCAACACAAAATAATTAAAGAATTATTGAAAAAATCCACGACTGAGTTCTTCAGTTTTACCCCCAAAGTGTATAAATACCAAACGGTCCTCTTGAAGGGCATAGATTCCTGCACGGAACCACAGGTGCTCTTAAATGAGCTCCGTCAAAAAGCGAGCGACGATCTCGACTTTATCGGGGTCAAGCCGTTCGCAACAGTCAGAGCCAGACGGAAGAAGCGGTCTTTGCCGTTCTTCCTAGTCCAGCTATCGCCCAGCAGCAAACTGGATAGGGATAAATTAAAGAGACGCGGCGACATGCTTCAAAGGTTTGGCCACGCTGCAGCAAACTGCGAAATGCAGTCACGCTATGTTAAGTGTGGTGAGGACCACAACAAGGGGGAGTGTAAACTCGGTGAGGAACGGGTCCAAGACATGACCCAGCTTAAGTGTGCACTTTGCGGAAAAGAGGGGCACCCTGCTAATTATCGGGGTTGCTCAGCTTTTCAGCAAATAAGAAACAACAAAGCGGCTAAGCAGACAGCGGTAGAGATACGCCCATCAACGCGTGCTCCTATAGCAACGCCCGTTAATCCCCAAATTTTCTACGCCCAAATGGCGGCAGGGAGGGGAAAAACGGTACAGCCCGCAGCTAAGGCAGCCCAACCGGCCCTAGTGCCAAAGGCGCCGGACGCTCAGGCCGAAATAAGAAGCATGTTGCTGGCAATTCAAGGCCAGTTGACAGGACTTCACAACCAGATAAAGGAGCAGGCGACCAGGGTAGACTATCTCTAGTCTGTTTTGCCTAGCCTAACGCAAATTAGAGGTTAAAGGCGCGCTGTCGGAGAGGCCTCTTAGGATCCTTGCTGTGAATGTAAATTCACTGATTAGGACCGAACGCAGAGCTAATCTTTTCCAATTGTTGAAAGACCAAAGTCCAGATGTGTTTATGGCCAGCGGAACTAAGCTGAACCAGAAATATAAGTTCACTAACAATAATTACAATATCGTTAGAAGAGATCGACCCAACTCCACTCAAGGGGGGGGGCGTCGCAATCTTCATACGAAAAGGCATTAATCATAAAGTTATATATAATAGTGATCTGCGCAGATTTCGGCTGTTAGAGGCGTGCATCGTATGCATTCCTCTCCAACAGGGGAAGCGGATGTATGTGATCGCGGCTTATGCACCGGAATCACCTCAACCAACTGATTTTATGTCAGAGCTTGAAAAACTTTTCGAATGTCTACGCTTGAGCTTGGAAGAAAATTACTTTCTCATGGCCGGTGATTTGAATGCCAAACACCAAGATTGGGGAAATCAAATTCAAAATCAAAGAGGTATTCATCTTTTCAATTGGATGAGTCGATACAACACTGAGTATGGTGTCAACCTGCTGGCTACGGATCGGCCATCGTTTCCAAGAAGCGGTGCCTATCTGGATCTATTGCTAATAGACGCAAGACTGACAATTACTGACACTGTGGGTCAAAGACCAAGAAACTGCTTACGAACGATCGAGTACGACAGTGATCACTGCGGACTCGCCGCCGTAATACAGCTTCCGAACGAGCTCGTGGAGTTGGATGAGTATGTACCTGTGCATACTTACAATTACAGTAAGGTGCGCTGGCCACGCTTTACCAACGCCTTATCGAGTGAAATCAGTTCGAATAACATATCCCAACCAAATGACAGGAATTTGACAAATAACGAAATAGACCAATACTTAGAACAAATGGACGAGACAATCAAACGAACAATGAATAGAACAATACCGAAATACAAGCAACGGGACGCAACCGACATGTATCGGAACGCAACCATTGACGCACTACACAGGCAAAAAAGTGGACTGCTGACAAGACTCAAACTCTTGTACCGACGATTAACTGACCCTCACGATCTGGAGATTAGGACACTGAAGTCGTCGATCAAGAACATCAACCAACTAACTAAAGAAAACTATCGGTTGTCAATTAATTTGTATTGGGAAAACAAAATTCGGGCCGTTAATGCTAGCGACCCGAGCATGTTTCCGCAAATTAACAAGATATTTAGAAGGAATGATCAAAACGATATTCCGTGTCTCAAGCTTCAGAGAACGACAGACAACAGAGACGTACTTCTGACAGCAGGAATTAATCCAGAGGACGCCGTCTTGGACGATGATCTTTTTATTGTCGAAGATCCGCAGGAGAAAGTGGAGGCTGTGGGGGCTGCTTTCAAGCAAGTGTACAAGGTGAATGCGTGCATTCGCCCGAATCACGACTTGGAAAACAGAGCCTTGCTCCATCACTTCTACCTTCGGAATGTAATCACGCAATGGCGATCAGAGAACCCTGGTTTCACCGGGTTCAATGAAGATCATTTGGCAAACGCCATAATCGCCGAGCGAAATGGGCCCAGTTCCCTGTTAACTACGAAGGTGGAGCTCCAGCTCATCTTCGATTCATTAAAGAAGAAGAAGTCAGCAGGAGTCGATGGCATATCCAACGTTGTACTTCGACATTTACCTCAAGAAGCAGTAGACATTTATACCACTCTGTTTAACAACGCTCTGAATAATGCATATTATCCAGTACGGTGGAAGACAGCTGTGGTGCATCCTCTCCCGAAAAAGGGAAAGGAGAACTCCACTCCGGCGAATCTCCGGTCGATAAGTCTTCTTCCGAGTATCAGCAAGGTATTCGAAAAAGTTATCAATAGAGCTCTGTCTAAGTGGGCAGAGGACAATAATATCATACCGGACAATCAATTCGGTTTTAAGGCGGGACATGACACCATTCATGCCGCGTCGAAACTCGTTTCTGATGTCCAATGGAACAAATCTAAGAAGCAGTGTACGGGTGGCTGTCTGGTTGATTTGGAGAAGGCCTTCGACACCGTCTGGTTAGAAGGTCTTTATCTAAAGCTGACCAGACGTGGCATTAGTAAACCACTATTATATATGCCTTATGATATGCTCAATGGCAGAAAGTTTGTTGTCAAAAGTGGCAATGTAACTTCTACCACAACCTTTAATATTAAAAATGGTCTTCAGCAGGGAGCGGTCAACTCGCCGATTATATTCAGCATTTACACCAGCGATTTGATAAGTAGTCTAACTCAGGCAATTGCGTATGCCGACGATCTAATTGCGTACAGAACAGCTCCAAAAGTCGAGGTCATCAGGATTCTTTTGCAGCGTGACTTCGAGAAGATTCAGCGATATTGCGATGACTGGAAGTTGAAAATCAACTTTCAGAAATCAGAAACTATCTTGTTTAGGACTCCGTTGCTTAGAGCCACAAGGGATACGAGAAAGAACTGGCGCAAGCTGGTGATCGTAGGGCCAAATGGACATCCACTGGCGAGTAAAAGTGTAGTAAAGTACCTTGGCATCTGGATGGATCAGTATTTGTATTTCGACAGACATATAAATGCTGCTCTGGCCAGGGCTAGGGGAGCTTTTGCCCTGACGAAACGGTTGTTTTATAGCAGCCGGCTTGACAGCAGGGTGAAGGTGATTTGCTACATGGTCCTTATCCGGCCCATGATTGCCTATGGGTGCCTGGTTTGGTTCAACGTTGCCTCATCTCAAATGGAAAAGATTCGGGTGTTTGAGAGGCAGTGTCCTCGACGCTGCCTTGGATTGCACAGAACACCAGAGTCGGAGTACAAACACTACTATTCCAACCTGGCTCTATACAACGGGGCCAACATAAACAGGATAGATAATTTCTTGCTGAAGCATATTCGAGGTCACATTGCAAGAGCGATTTCCTCGTCTAACAGCTTAATTTTCGGGGCTTATTACCCCAACAACGAATACTACGAGAGTGTGCGTCTAAGCGGCTTTATTCCGCCCGATGCATTCCTCCACCTAGACAGTCGAGGGCTGATCCAGGATAGAGCGGCGGTTCCGCTAATCTACCACGTCAGCCGTAGAAATGTAGATCCCTTACAGTCGAGACGTCCTCGCACAAGACGGAGCTGAGCACCTTCGGTTCAGTAGGACTGTGTCCGAACGGGACCGAAGAGATAGGGTAAAGCAGGAGAACCAGTTCTGGTGGTTAAAAAACGAAGATGAAGTTCCTTCAGACATTTAATAGTTGACCTTGCGATTTTATCTTGTATGGCCGACTTACAAAGGTTTAGGTAGTTAGTTTTAAGTAGGGACAGTCAGGGTGGTACCAAAAAAAAAAAAAAAAAAAAATATATATATATATAAAACATACAAAAACACCAAAAATATTATAAAATCAACAAAAATACAAAAAAATCATAAAAACCGGAAAATGCTTGCTGTGGCTGTTCTAGTTTGTAAGTAGCTTATAAGTAGGTTGTAATTAGTTTAAAATTAGTTGTAAGTAGTTTTAAGTAGTTTTAATTATTTTTAATTTAGTTTTATGTAGTTTGTAAGTTTTGTATAAAACCAAAAAATAAAGACATAGATACCGAGTTTTTTTGTGAAATTCTTCTCGGTAAAAAATAAAACCGACCTGGATTTAGTATTAAGATAGTTCTTAGGCCGAAAGGCATTAGCATTAAGTTATTCTAGTTTAACTTAGAGCTTAAAATAAAAATGAATTTACAAAAAAAAAAAAAAAAAAAAAAAAAAAATAGAAGAGTATCCGGCTGGCAGCCGATTGTCATGGGTTCAAGTCCTGTGTGGGCATAAACTTTTTTTTTTTTCGCATCTACTCATTTTTATGTTGCATTTTTCAATTAATAAGTAGATAAATGATCATTAATTACATTATAGACTAAAGCAAATGTGAAATTTGCATTATTGCACATATATGTACTTAACTCCTTTCAAGGGACAATACATACATAGTATGTAATATATGTGTTTGTAATAGGGAAATTAAATTAAATTTCAAAAAATTGTCCATTTATGAATTCAATATGCACCCAATGATAATTTGCATATTAAAATTTTAAATTTCCCTACCCCCCACTTTTTTGAACTAAATATTAAAATCATAAAAACAAACTACCAAAAAGACATTTTCGTGTCTGACTAAAATTGAAATATCTCGATGGAAAAAAATAATTTTGAACTTTTAGTAATTTTCTTCAATTATTAACGTCAAGGTCGAATTTTCACATAAAAAGTTTTTTTTTCCCAGCCCCCCTTTTCAAAACAGTGAACAAAATATACCCAAATGAAATTTTCATGTCTCACTAAAACTGTTATACCTCGTTGGAAAAAAATAATTTTGAGTTTTGAGTAACTACTTTCAATTGACAACGTCAAGGTCGAATTTGCACACCAAAAGTTTTTTTGTCCCACCCCCCTTTTCACTAAAATTGATATAGAAAAACAGTGAAAAAAAATATCATCATCATCATCATCATCGGCTCGACAACCGGGGTCCGGTCCTGGCCTCTTGCAACAAGTCTCTCCACCTATCCCGGTCTCGAGCCGACGCCATCCAGTTGCGCACCCCAAAGCTTCGGGCGTCCTGGTCTACGCCATCTCTCCAGCGCAAGCATGGTCTACCACGCTGCCGTCTACCATAGAATGTACCACAAAAGACTCCGAGCAGGTTCCTCTTCGCTCATTGGAGTTAGGTGCCCTGCCCACCGGAGTCTACCGAGCTTAATTTTTGTCACTATGTCTGCTTCAAGGTAGATTGCGTACAACTCATGGTTGTACCGTCTCCGGAATCGTCCTTCCTCACATATGGGGCCAACAATTCTCCGTAAGACTTTTCTCTCGAACGCGGCTAAGAGGTCACAGTGCCTTTTGCTAAGCACCCAAGTCTCGGATCCATACATGAGTACTGGCAGGACCATGGTCCTGTACAGCAGCAGTTTTGAAGTTATGGTTAGATTTCTAGATTTGAATAGCTTTGACAGACTGTAGTAGGCTCTGTTGGATTTGAGAAGCCGCCCGCGTATTTCTTCTTCTATATTGTTATCGGCTGCTACTGTTGACCCAAGGTATTTAAAGGATTGCACCACTTCAAATTCGTGCTCCGCTACCTTGATTGTTTGACCAACTGTTCTTCTCGCATTCGACGCCACCATGTACTTTGTTTTACCTTCACAAATGTGCAGCCCCAGATTTTGTGCCACCTGCTCGATCTGGATGAAGGAATCGTGTATAGCTTGTTCGGTTCTTCCGATGATGTCGATGTCGTCTGCGTAAGCCAGTATCTGGCTGGATCTGTTGACGATGGTCCCTCTTGTTGCCGTTCCAGAGTCACGGATCGCTTTCTCCAACGCCAGGTTGAAGAGGAGGCAGGCCAAACCATCCCCTTGTCGGAGTCCATTTAAGATGTTGATTGGTCTGGATAGCAATCCGGCTATTTTTACTTGGCTTGTTACGTTGGTCATGGTCAACCTACATAGTCGTGTCAATTTATTTGGGAAGCCGAATTCTCTCATGGCTTTGTAAAGTTCTACCCTGGCTATGCTATCATAGGCGGCCTTAAAGTCTATAAACAGATGGTATGTTGGAATGTTGCATTCAAGACATTTTTCCATCGCCTGCCTAAGGGTAAAGATCTGATCAGGTGTTGATTTGCCTGGAATGAAACCACACTGATATTGGCCGATGATTGTTTTAGCGTATGGGGTTATCAGGTCTTGTAGGATAGAGGAGAGTATCTTATAGGCGGTACTCAACAACGTGATACCTCTATAATTTCTGCACGTTGTGACATCTCCCTTCTTATGTATGGGGCATATGATACCTTTTCGCCAGTCTTCTGGCATTTCTTCATGCTCCCATACGTGCACTATGATATCATGAATTGCTTGACGTAAGGCTGGCCCGCCGTGGTGGAATAATTTGGCTGGTATGCCATCGGCTCCCGGGGCTTTGTTTCGTTTGAGCCGTTTTATAGCCTTCTCAACCTGTTCTATGCTTGGTGGCGGTAGCATAGGGTGTTCATCTTGAAGTAGTGGAGCCTCCACTTCTGCTGTGAGCTGACCATTTAGCAATTCATTAAAGTACACTTCCCATCGCTCCAGTATGCTTTGTAGATCGGTGATCAGATTTCCCTCTCCGTCCTTGCAGTATGTGCAGCGTGGTGTGTACTGCGTCATGTTTCGGACGGATTGGTAGAACTTTGGCGCCAGGTGCGGACCTCGCTCTCGGCTGTTCTCTATTTCACAGATTAGGTTCTTCTCCCAGGCTGATTTTTTCCGTCTGTGAAGCCGTTTTTCTGTTCTTCTGAGCTCTTTATATTCCTCTTCGCGTGCCCGCGTTCTATGAGATTGTTGCATTGCTCGGTACGCAACATTCTTACGTTCAGTCGCTAGCTTGCATTCATCATCAAACCAGTCGTTCCGATTTCTATGACTGCTGCCTAAGATGGAGTTGGCAGTACTAATGACAGTATTCTTAAGGCGTGTCCACTTCTCATCTACGCCCAGCATACTGGCTCCAGGACTTACTCTGCCTACATCGAGTGATTCTAGGGCGAGTCCTAACGCATTACCTAAGATGTTACTGGTGTTTTCATTGCGTAGGGCAGCCGTGTTGATTCGAACCTGATCGGCGGATGCAATGCGTCTCCGCAAGGCAATCCGCCCTCGGAAAACCATACCAACAAGATAGTGATCCGAGTCGATATTGGCACCTCGGTACGTACGTACCATCATCAGGTTCGAGTAGGGGCGACGGTCTATCAGCACGTGGTCTATTTGGTTACGAGTGACTCCATCAGGTGATACCCAGGTGGCTTTGTAGATATCTTTACGCGGGAACCTGGTACTCGCAACGACCATGTTTTTCGATGCTGCCAATTCTAAGACTCGAAGTCCATTGTCATTAGTGTTCTCATGCAAACTATGGGTGCCTGCGTAATGCCTGAATACCGGCTCCCGACCTATTTTTGCGTTCAAATCCCCAAGGATGATTTTGACGTCATACCTTGGGCAGGCATTGAGGGCCCTCTCGACTTGTTCGTAGTAAGTCTCTTTTTCTTCGTCTGAGGACTCCTCCGTAGGTCCGTGAACGTTAATGAGGCTGATGTTTGTAAATTTGCACGCGGAGAGTGCATAGCTTTTCGCTTATAGCGTTAAAGCCGATGATGGTAGACTTCATTTTTTCACTGACTAGGAAGCCTACCCCGAGCACATGGTGTTTTGTATGACAGCTGTAATCTACGTCATATTCCTTCTTCTGTAGAACACCATTCCCTGTCCATCTGATTTCATGTATTGCTGTTATGTCAGCTTTATATTCTGACAGGGCATCGGTTAGCTGCTGAACAGCTCGAGCTCTATAGAGCGAGCGAACGTTCCATAAGAAAATTCGTAAATCGTGTGTCCGTTTTCGTAGCAAAGGTTGTCGTCGTGAGATCTGTCCGTTTCCGAGGCTTGTTGTCAGTTTCTCTTAGTTTTACGGGACAGGGAAATTAACCTGTCGCCAACCTGAGGAACCAGCCTGATCATATTAGCCAAACCTTTTTAAAAGGCTTGTTTCTAGCGGCCGAAGCGAAGAGGCTATGATCACACTTCCACCAGTCCCGAATAGTTACGGCACGTGCATGTTTTCGTATGCTACATGTTATTCCCCCTATTCGTCTGATGGCTGACCGCCATGAAAAAAATATACCCAAATGAAATTTACATGTCTCACTAAAACTGTTATTTCTCTTTGGAAAAAAAATAATTTGGAACTTTTAGTAACTATTTTCAATTAACAACGTCAAGGTGGAATTTGCACACCAAAAGTTTTTTTTTCCCAGCCCCCCTTTTCCCTAAAATTGATATAGAAAAACAGTGAACAAAATATACCCAAATGAAATTTACATGTCTCACTAAAACTGTTATTACTCGTTGGAAAAAAATAATTTTGAACTTTTAGTAACTATTTTCAATTAACAACACCAAGGTCGAATTTGCACACCAAAAGTTTTTTTTCCCAGCCCCCCTTTTCCCTAAAATTGATGTAGAAAAACAGTGAACAAAATATACCCAAATCAAATTGACATGTCTCACTAAAACTGTTATTTCTAGTTGGAAAAAAATAATTTTGAGTTTTGAGTAACTATTTTCAATTAACAACGTTAAGGTCGAATTTGCACACCAAAAGTTTTTTTTTTTTGTATGAGGGCATACCTTTCATTTCGACCTGATGAGTTTTTGTATAAAAAGAGTTCATGTCCTAGCTTTACTTTTGAGAAGTGTTGTCAAGGTGGCAACTCTGTCAGAAGAACGAGAAAGGGGTTGCCACTTGTTTCATACATTGTCCTATAAATCGAGAACCAGAGGTCGGACGATGACCAGCGAACTCTAGTTGGATTCAGCCCCCTTGTAACCACAGGACCACAAAAAAACTTTTGATGTGCAAATTCGACCTTGACGTTGTTAATTGAAAATAGTATAACAGTTTTAGTGAGACATGAAAATTTCATTTGGGTATATTTTTTTCATTGTTTTTCAATATCAATTTTAGGGAAAAGGGGGGCTGGGCAAAAAAAATTTTTGGTGTGCAAATTCGACCTTGACGTTGTTAATTGAAAATAGTTACTAAAAGTTCAAAATTATTTTTTTCCAACGAGAAATAACAGTTTTAGTGAGACATGTAAATTTCATTTGGGTATATTTTTTTCACTGTTTTTCTATATCAATTTTAGGGAAAAGGGGGGCTGGGAAAAAAAACTTTTGGTGTGCAAATTCGACCTTGACGTTGTTAATTGAAAATAGTTACTCAAAACTCAAAATTATTTTTTGCCAACGAGGTATTACAGTTTAAGTGAGACATGAAAATTTCATTTGGGTATATTTTTTTCATTGTTTTTCAATATCAATTTTAGGGAAGAGGGGGGTTGGGAAAAACAAAATTTTGTATGTGCAAATTCGACCTTGACGTTAATAATTGAAGAAAATTACTAAAAGTTCAAAATTATTTTTTTCCATCGAGATATTTCAATTTTAGTCAGACACGAAAATGTCTTTTTGGTAGTTTGTTTTTATGATTTTAATATTTAGTTCAAAAAAGTGGGGGGTAGGGAAATTTAAAATTTTAATATGCAAATTATCATTGGGTGCATATTGAATTCATAAATGGACAATTTTTTGAAATTTAATTTAATTTCCCTATTACAAACACATATATTACATACTATGTATGTATTGTCCCTTGAAAGGAGTTAAGTACATATATGTGCAATAATGCAAATTTCACATTTGCTTTAGTCTATATATAATTAATGATCATTTATCTGCTTATTAATTGAAAAATGCAACATAACAATGAGTAGATGCAAAAAACTATAAATTCTGTTGGTTGGTTTCTTATAAGATCTACTTGGATTATTAAACAATAAATTTAGTCGAAATTTTAATTATTGATTTATTAAGTGGGGGAGCATGTAACAAAAAAAAATGTTGGTGTGCAAATTAAATTTCAAAGTGAGCAATTATTTAAGCTCCTGTGCATTAAGATATTCGACTTGGTTACAAAGATATGAGCATTTGAAATTTCCATACAAAGTGCAATTTGTTTATATTAAAAAAAAAAAAATAGGAGGTGTGCAATTAAATTTTTTTTTGATTTTTGAAATGTGCAATTAGGAATACATCGCCTAAGATTTTTTTTTCGCGAAAATCGAAAGGGCGCCGGCTGACTTCGAGGTGGTAAGAAATATATAATAAGAAAAAAAATTCCATCATCAAGAACGAAAAAGCAGACGACCGCGGACAAAAAAGAGGAGAGAACAACAAATTAAAACAAAAAAACCACCACCATTGCATTTCAAAACTGTTTCATAGCAAAAGAAAAAGAGCTGCTATCCATACCCATAAACCAACAACAAAACCAGATACAAATGCCATTGTTATGAACTCAATTTTCAAAATGTTGAAGCGACGCGAGCGCACCATAGGACAAACAGCCCGTAAATAAAAACGACTCCATGATACGAGTATTACTATGAAGTTTATATACAGAGGTAGAATTATATTGTAAACAGAAAATAAGTGTTCCCAATTTTTAAAAGTACTTCTTTGGAGGTGAACATTTATATTCGGAAAATTTTTAATTATTATTTTTTCTTTTATAACTTTTATTAAGATTTTATCGATTAAAATATTTTTGATTTTGGAATTTGTTAGGGTTGCCAAAGTGCAAGAAAAAAAGTTATTTTAGTTTGTTTTTTTAATGCAGTTCTATTTTAAAATTTTTGGTGCAATATTTTAAAAGTTTTAAGGGCTGCCCAATGTGCAAACAAAAAAAATATTTTGGTTTTTATTTTAAAATTCTTTTAGGAACAGTTCTAAAGTTTTCTTGCGTACTTTTGGTACATTCTAAAAATGTTTTCAGTGCAATTAACGCACTTAAAAACATTCAATTTTATTTTGTTTTATATCCTTTTTTGTTGTTTTGATTACTTTAATCTAATTTTAATATGGAGGTAAGCAGACTATCGCAAGATGAACTCGTATATGAGATGGAGTGGCGAGGTTTACCGTTAGGGACCGTTGAGGAAGTGCGAAAATCGCTTAGGGTTGCCACCAAGTTAGAACGTAGGAATTCTTTTGCAGCTCCTGCTTGAACAAGTTAGGTGAATTAGGTGAACTTTTGAAAAATTCTCCGAAGTCAGAAACTTCAAAGGAGTATTTGAAGATTTTGACAAAAGTAGAGTGGGGATTGCGTAGGTTAGATAAGTCTATACCTGAGAGTGAGGTTGAGGAAAAGAGCAAGCAGGCTCTCAAGAATAAATTGATTATGGCAATGGCCACATTAGAAGGCGATGAGGATGAAAATGAATGTGAAGATGAGGACAAAAATAATAAGAAAGAGAAAAATACAAGTTTGGAGGTTGAAAAGCAGCGTGCAGCTGAACCTCATAGCAGGTCGATGAATACTTCTGCCGGTACATCGACGGGTTTATTAGTGGCAGATGGTAGGATTGGTGGCACTAGGCACATAGATAAGTTAGAAAACGCGCTTGTGGAAATGGTTACTACTTATGAGCGAAAAGTTGAACAGGTATACAAGTGGAATATAAAGTTCACCGGGGAGCGCTGTGGTGCCTCCGTGAACGCATTTTTAGAAAGGGTTGAGAAAATGCGTTTATCCCGTGGGGTAACGAAAAAGCAACTTTTTAGGTCCGCGGTAGAATTTTTTACAGGAAAAGCGTTGATTTGGTTTTGGGCAGTTAGGCTTTCTATCAATTTGTAGCCAGAACTCGTCAGGGAATTGAAACTGGAGTCCCTGCTTCCGAATTATGACGACCATTTATTAGAGGAGATTAGGCATCGCACACAAGGCAGGGATGAGTCCATCGGTGTTGTGTGGCGACGATCCAAAATTTCGTTATTATGGTTGTGGTAGAGTTGGAGTTAATCGAAATAACTGTCAACAATGTTCGGGAAACGAAAGACTAGCTTTCGGATCAGTAGGACGAGAGTTCCGTTAAAATCTGTTAGGTTATCTACTGGTAACCATTCGAATTTAATTTAGGTTTCACGCTTGAGCAAACTGGTAGGGATCAACGGCCGTTTCTTGGCGTTGGAATTTATGGATTAAATATGTTAGGACTTTTAGATTCAGGCACTTCACGCACATTTAAAGGTAAGGATGAATGGGAAATTTTAAAGGATTTGAGGCTACATTTAATAAAGACTAATTTGGGCAGAATAATTTTAGCGGATGGTGCAGGTATTGGAGCGGAAGGAGTAGTTTCACTTCCAATTCGTGTTAAAGAACAGTGGTTCTTATAGAATGCCTCGTTATTCCTCGCCTTCCCCACAAACTGATTTTAGGAGCAGACTTTTGGGCTCTATCGGGTGGGGTCCTCGTTGGCTTCGATGTCCGTGGCGGACCATTTGACGGAATTAAACGAGACACAAAAGAAAGATTTAGATAATTTTTTGGAAAAAGTTTTTAAAGCTATGCCAGAGGGATTAGGGTGCACACAGATGGTGGAGCACAATAATAGAACTGAAGCTGAACCAATCAAGCAACGGTACTGTCCGGTGTCTCCTGTAGTTCAGTCTTTCATAGATAAGGAATTAGAGGACATGCTTAAAGATGGAGTTATAGAAAAATCTGACCGTGTATGGGCTTTTTCCATTGTTATGATTAAGAAGAAATATGGCACGTGTAGGTTTTGTGTAGATTATAGGAAGTTAAATGAGTTTACGTACGTACATACCCCCTTCCGTATATTACGGCCATCTTTGATAAATTGAATAATGCTAGGTTTTTGAGCTCACTGGATATTAAGTCTGTATATTTGCAGATTCCAGTAGAAAAAGATTCTAGGAAGTATACTGCTTTCACAGTTCCAGGTAGGGGTCTACTTCAATTTTCGAGGATGCTGTTTGGGTTGCATAATGCTTCGGCAACATGGCAAAGATTTATAGATACGGTTTTAGGGCCTGAATTAGAATAATATGTCTTCGTCTATCTCGATGACATCAGCATCGTGACAGATACGTTTGAGAAGCATATCGAAATTTTGAATGAAGTTTTTAGGAGATTTATTAAAGCAGGTTTAAAAGTAGGTAGGGAAAAATGAAATTTTGTTAGGCCATCTCTAAAATGTTTGGGCCATGTCGTAGACAGAAACGGTTTACACATCGACCCTGAAAAGATAGAGATTATGTTTGGAATTCCATTGCTAAAGAATGTGAAGCAGGTAAGGAGTTTTATCGGTACGGTGTCCTGGTATAGGAGATTTATTCCAAGTTTTGCGAGTTTGGTGAGTATGGAATGTGAAGAGAGCTTTAGGAAAGCTAAAGAATGTCTGGTTGCTGCACCCATCCTGACCTATCCGGATTTTTCGAAGCCGTTTGTCGTTCAGACAGATGCTTCTGATTTCGGGATCGGAGCAGTCTTAACACAGGATTTTGATGGGAGAGAGAAAGTGGTTTGCTATTTGAGCAGTTCACTAAAAAGGAATGAGAGGAATTATTCGAACACAGAAAAAGAGTGCTGAGCTGTTCTGTGGGCAATAGAGAAGTTGCGGCCATATCTGGAGGGGGTGAGATTTAAGGTCATTACCGATCACCACTCTTTGATATGGTTGAGCAAGTTGAAGGACCCAGGGGTTGGCTGGCTCAGTGGACTGTACGTATGCAGCAGTTCGAGCTCGACATTGTTCATCGCAAGGGAAAGGATCATGTGGTGCCAGATATGCTTTCTCGAAGCGTACCGGTTTAAGCTGGGATTTCAGAGCCCACAAACGATCCATGGATAGGGAAAATGATAGGAGAAGTGGAAAAGAAACCATTATCTTTTCCAGCTTGAAGAGTAGAGCAGGGAAATTTGTTTAAGTTTGTGAAAGCTAACCATACAGTACTGCTTAACACTAATAGTGAGTTGAAACTAGTAGTACCAAAAGATGATCGGAAAAAGATTTTAGAGGAAAATCATGACCATCCGTTAGCAGGGCATAATGGGGGTAGGGAAAACTTTTGCTAGGATATGAGAAAGATATTACTGGCCCAAAATGAGGCCAGATATCACTTAATACGTAAGAAATTATAAGGTATGTCAAAGCGTGAAACCGATCAATGAAAAACCGGCTGGGTTGATGACCGAAAGGAAAGGTGTATCCAGCCCGTGGGAGATGATTTGCGTGGACTTGGTTGGTCCACTTCCTAAATCGAGTAGGGGTTTTATCTATATTCTGACTTTCGTGGATTATTTCACTAAATTCCCTTTGTTGTTCCCCTTGAGGTCTGCTACCGCCAAATCTGTTTGTAAGGAATTAGAAGACAAAGTGTTTTTTTCTATTCGGAGTCCCTAAATTCATTGTATGTGATAATGGTCTACAGTTCAAGAGCAAGGAACTGAAATCTTTGTGTGATAGTTATGGTTATACGATCAAGTTTACGGTGCATTACCATCCGCAGGACAATCCAGCAGAGCAGATAAACCAGATTATAAAAACTACACTTAGGGCTTATGTTTTAGAAAACCATAGGGCTTAGGATTCGCAGTTGGCGAAAGTAGCGTGCAGTATTCGCACGACCCAGCATGAAGTGTTAGGTGTTTCGCCGTGTTTCGCAAATTTTGGGCGAAGTATGGTGACTTTTGGAGGCGAATCCTTTACCACCATTCCGTATGTTAAGGGCAATAATACGAACGATACTAGGGAACAGTTTAGGAAGGAAGAGAAAAAGTTAGAGTCGGCAACCAAGAAGGCAGCAAAAACATATAACCTTCGTCAGAGAGATGTTCAATTCCTCCCGAACGAATTGGTTTGGCGACAAAACTTTACTCTACCAATTCCTCCCGAATGAATTGGTTTGGCGACAAAACTTTACTCTATCAGAGGCAGCGAATAATTATTCAGCAAAATTAGTGCCTAAGTTTGTAGGCCCGTTTCTAGTTCAGAAACGAGTATCGCCATGGACTTACGTCCTCGTAGACGAGAAAGGTACAAATCGAGGTACCTGGAAAGTTAAGGATTTAAAGCCTTACCGCGATGACCCCGAACGACCCCAAAATTAGTCGCGTAGCTGATGAGCTGCGTTAAGAGGTGCTGAGCGTTCAAGTTCTGTGATGTGCTTACTCTCACCTGGAGTGATTGAGTTTTATATGGTTCTGTTGTTTAGTAGTGTATATATTCCTTTATTGTGTTGTATACCTTTTTCTTTTCCCCTGTTACTTCACTTTCATTTCTGAAAGCCAGTTTCAACTCTTCGGTAGGTAAGGGTGGAATTTTGTGGGAATCTTTACCACGCCAAATGCATCGGTTCAACTAATGCGTTTATTTAGAAAGTAACTAGTTCTAAATATGCGTATTGGTATTGCACCGACTGCCGCAAACTTTCTTTGTCTCAACTTGCGTTTAAAATGGCAAATTTTAAAGTTGACATCATGAAGCTTTCTAAAAGCTTCGAAGAACTGCTTTGTAATTTTAATGACGTAATCTCAGGTTTTAATTCGCTAACCAAATAGACCCTAACTACTGGACCCTATTCCTCTTTTGATCTCGCCATCCAGAGAGGATTTGCTTGCGCAATCCAGCTCAACTGAGCGTTCTGATAACATATCAGTTGCCAAAAAGAACAACAAAAGAGGACGAGAAAAAACAGTAGTTGTAAGGAACTCCAGTCCACCCCCTAAAAGAACTAATATTATCGCAGGTCCCCATACTGCTTTAGAATTAGCTCCCCTTGTTAAGGTTATGGATCAAAGTTCAGGGGTGGTTCCAGATGCAATCCCTATCCCAGATGTGGATTGTGCTGCCACTTCCAATGTAATTAACGATCCTAGCCCAATCAAAGCTGTCTCTAAACCGAGGACTATTTTTGTTTCCCGCCTTGAACCAGATATCATTGCGGATGACATCGTTTCCCACTTATTGGCTAATAATTACATCCCAACGATCAATTCTGTCAAGTGTACAAAAATTAGCAAAGTAAATAGTTTCGTTTCATCTTTTAAAATAGTAACGCATTCCTCTTACTTTGATTCTATTTGCAATATTAATAACTGGCCCCCCTGAAGCTCTTGTTAAGGAATTTTCTATTAAGAAAAATAGACTCACACGTAGTGTGCCCAAAAATATATCTTCAAAAAACTAACCAGAATTACCCTCTTTTACCAAAATGTAAGAGGGCTACGCAGCAAAACTGCTGATATTTATATGAACTCCCAAGCATTTTCACATGACATCTTTGTGCCCTATTACACGACGACTCTAGAGTCATGACATCTTTTTATGCATACTTATTAAATGCATATATTCCTCCCAAAAGCTCGGGAGCAGGTTATGTGGAACATATTACTTTTTGGTGATTTTAATTTACCTCACATTGAGTGGGTTCCTTCTGATGACGAATCCTATCAAGAAGCTTCTTTAACTTCTTCTTAAAATGATCTTCTGCTTCTTGATAGAATGATTTCTACTGACTTACAGCAAGTAAGCTGTATTAAAAAATCTAAAAATCGAATTCTCGATTTTTTATTTTCTTCGGACGCTAGTAGTACCTTGGTTCTGGAATCTAGTTCTGGGGTCACTAATTTAGATAACTATCATCCTCCTTTGGATATTTTTTTTGACTTAAGCAATCACCTTATTGAAAACAGTTCATGTACTTTTGACTTCAGAAAAGCAGACTTTCAGTTGCTTTCAGAAGAAATAGCTAGGTTTGGTATTGAGAATATATCAGTGTCTAGCGATAGTGACGAAGCAGTTTTTATTCCGTCCTTAACAACTGCAAATTAATATTTAATTATTTCGTTTTAATAAAAAAAAAGCTTTATTCAAAAAAATGTATATAAATTTCACAATATTACAGTTATAATTCTAAAACTATGACGACAGGTGCTTGGTCGACTGGATGAACAAAGAATGTGTCTATGATGCTGCATTTTGTCCCTTATATATATTCTAATTCCTAATCATCTATGTCCATCGTTATGCGGTGTGGTGTTATGTACACAAATTGATGATGGTTCTATTTTTAGATCCAGAGTGGATATTCCTGCGTACATGATGTTTCGTTGTTTGAATAGAACTATCGATCCTTTGTTCCAGAATTATATTTCGGTTGGTGTTTTATGGGTTTGGGTTTATGGCTTGTAAACTGAGTTCGTGCAGTGGTGCGTTAACTTCGTCTTGTGTATTTGGAAGTGATGCGTTAACTCCCCCCATACTTCAGAAAGTAACCTCCGGCACCTCTTCTCCTCTTACTCTTGCATTGATTCGTTCAACCATTAAGTTGACGGTTTCTTCTTGAGTTCTTTGTGGTTGTTTAATGGTGATCTATATTTTGTCTCTTCTGAATTTTAAGAATAGGAATAGTGTGACTAATATGATTAAGATTGTTAATATAAGTCCCATAGTAGATATGATTGGGTTCTCCGTGACTTCTGTCGTGATAGAATTGATTAAGTTTACGTTGTCTATCCTATAGTATAGTATAGTAGCTCGTAGTATAGTAGCTCGTTAGCGGATTCAAAAAATTTGTTCTATCTCATAGTTATTTATAATATGGGTTGATAAGTAGTTTTGTATAGTTCCAGTTGAATTTTCATATAGTACGCCATCGATAGTGGTAGTATTTTCAAAATTAATTATGTATACTCCGTTGAGTGTCTGGTTGTCAACTAAATGTTGTCCTGTTATTAGAATGCTGCCATCTTTGATGATTTCTAATTCTAAATCTATTTCTTTTATCTTATTACATTTGGTTTTCTGATTGTTCAGAAGTTCTGATGAACATGATTGTTCATTACAAGATTTGCAAATGGTATTTCTTATTTCTTTTTTACATTTACATTTTACTACATTAGTGAATTTTTCTTTACATTTAAGTATTTCATTATTTACCATCAACTTTCCATCGTTTTGGCTTATGGCCCATGTTTCAAATAGTTTACATGATTCTTTCAATATAGGATATTTAATATAGATTATAATAACATTATCTTTCTGTGCAATTTTGAAAGTCGATTAATCGATTAAATCATTAATTGAAAAGGTTTCAATATACTCATGTTTCACAATTTCTTTTATTTCATTAAGGTTCAGAATAGTGGGACTTAAAATATTAAGCCTGGCTAAAGTCATTGCTGTAATTAGGTTTTGTAATGTTATTAATTTAGTTTTCTGGGAAATAAGTTCTTCTTTGGTGGAACTTGAAATAGAATTTAACAAAGTTATTATTTTAGAATTTCTAACGAATTGTTTATTATTATTTTCTATCAAATCATTAAGCTTATTAGTGATGATCATTATATTATCATGATCTGGTACACCTGATATCCATTTTAAAACAGTACCTATTGCTTCTATTGCTCGTCGAGAGCGACGAATTGTTAACTGATCAAGCAAAGTTTGCATTATTTTTATTTCGTTCGTATGTTTCTCATTGGGATGTGAGTCTGGGTATGTAGTGTCCTCTAAAGTTTGTTTTATTCCGTCAATAAAAGTTTGGATTTCTGTCAGGTTTACTACATGGAATATGTTTGCGGTTTCCTCGTAAGTGTAGGCGTTTCCCACTTCTAATAGTAAGTATTCTTACCTAGTGTAGTCGAGTATCTCAGTTCCTGAGGTTATAGTCATCATAAGCATTAAAATTTTGAAGTCCATTGTCTGTTGATAGATAGGTCATTGTTTAATATAATTTTATTTCCTAGGTCTTGTTTAACAATTCTTTTCCTGTATTTAGGCTGTAGCTTATTTCTAACTGTTACGTCTTTCTAATAAACAACGTCATTTTCTTTCAATTCTTTTATTTTCCTGTTTTTATCATCATCTGGTCCTGAGCCATTGTAAGCTTCAAAGGGTTATCTTTGTGATAGGTTTTATTAAAAAGAATTTCAACGGGTTTCTTACCCGTGACAGAATGTATAGTTAAATTATATTCTTTAACCGCTTTAATGTATATTTCTGTTGATTCTAACAGAGAATGTTCTAATTTTAAACATCTGGCTATTTCTTCTGTGGTTTCTCTCTATTTGTCCATTTGATGTGCTATGATTAGGTGGCGTATGGAATATGGTTATATTAGATCTTTGCATTAGTGATGTGAACACAGCTGAAGTAAAACAGGTGTCATTATCTCAAATAATGTTCTTACAATTTGGGAAGAACTGAATTAATTCTAGTACCTTAGTTGGCATATCTTGAAGATTTTCGATTGGTTTAATTATAAGGTATTTAGAGTAGGCATCTATGCATGTTAGAAATTTCAATTTTTCAGCATACATGATGTCAATGTGCATACACTCGCCCTCGCTTAAAGGAATTGGAGCCTCTCCAATTGGACACTTATTAGGCTGTCTATCGTATTTGCTTGTATTGCAGATTGGCATGTTGGGCCAATAATATTGTTCAATTACTTGCTTTAGGATTTCCCTAGCGTTCCTTTGAGCCCTATTATGAGTTTTTTCTATAATATCTACTTGATTTTTTTTGTTAGTTATATCGTTCGGAAAGAACTTAGCTTGCATGAATTTGTTAATGAAATTGTTTTTTAGAACTTGCTTAATATCATATATAACTTCGGATGTTGCGAAGATTTTAACTGTGCCCGGTTTTACGTATTCCTTGATTAAAGGTATTACATCATTAGCTTCTTTATACTCTATAAGGTGTCTAGTTCTATTTTGAAATGGAGTAAGCATGTCGTGTCTAACTTCATTTGCTTTATTAATGATAATTTGTTTTGAGAACTGGTTAACCGGTTTTTGTATTATGCTGATATTATCCTCATCACTACTTGGTGCTGAGTGTTGAGTGAACTCTGATTGTGTATCGGATATACTGTTAAGGTTTTGCCTAGAAAGTGCAGCAGCTACTACGTTAGTAAGACCTGGTTTGTATATCAGTTTTGGGGAAAACTCAATTATTAATGCCTGCCATCTATTCATTTTAGTATTAAGGCTCTTTTGTGACATATTTTCCATATTTTCCGTCAAAGGCTGATGGTCAGTATGAATTTCTAGGTTTGTTACACCGTAGAGATAATTTCTCAAATTTTTCAAAGCATACACTATTGCGTATAATTCTTTTTCATTCGCAGCATACGAGCGTTCGCTTTTTGAAAGTGTTTAGGATATAAACGCTATGGGCTTCTTGTCTTGTGACAACACTGCTCCTACTGCGTCATCTGAGGCGTCAGTGGTGAGTACAAACTTTTTTGTATAATCATACTGTGTGAGTTCTGGTGAGTTCTGTTTCGTTAATTAAATGGTTCTTTAATGTATTATATGCGTTAATTGCTTCATTATCAAGCGAAATGTTTGTTTTCTTTCCTACGTGAGTGGATACTTGTCGAGTTTCACTTTGCAAATACTTTGTTAGTGGCTTAGCTATGGCCGCATAGTTCCTTATAAATTTTCGATAGTATCATATCATTCCCAAAAAACTTTTAAGTTGCCTTAGTGTAGTTGGCTGTGGATACTCTTTAATCGTTATTACTTTATCGGGGTTGGTCTTTATGACATTATGACCGATTACATATCCAAGAAAGTCTACTTTCTCTTGGTATAACAATGATTTTTCAATACTAGTTTTTATATTAGCTTCTTTCAATATATGTATAATAGTTTCTAGATGTGAAGTAAGTTCTTCAACCGAATTAGAGTAGATGATGATATCATCGATGTAAACATGACATATTTTCCCGATATGTGGTCTGAGAATATCATCCATTGCTCTCTGGAATATTGAAGGTGCATTTTTCAATCCAAATAGCCAGCGTACGTATTCGTATTTACCATTGTTTACAGAAAAACTCGTTTTTTCTATATAAGAGGGTAACATTTTAATCTGGTGGAAGCCTGACTCTAAATCAAGAGTTGAAAAGCATTTTACTTTTCCTAAATTTGAAAGTATAACATTAGTATCCGGTATAGGGTACTTGTCAGATATTGTAATTTTGTTTAACTTCTTGTAGTCAATAACCATTCTGTGTTTTGGGCTACCATCTTCATTAAGACTTTTTTTTGGAACTACCCTTACAGGACTATTATATGGCGACTTTGAAGGTTTTATTATGCCTTTTAACCTTTTCGTAACTTCTTGATTTACGAATTCATTTGCAGACAGTGGATATGGGTATTGTTTACTCCATACCGGTTTTTCGTGAACTGTGCGGATTTCCGCTACAACATCTGTTCTAAAGGGCAAGGTAATATCAATGTTGGAATGAAAACTTTTAATTTTCTTCATCATTGATTCTACGAGTGTATCTTGTTCTTGGATATGATTTATAAGCATATCTACATTTTCTTCATCGAAGAAGATTTTTTCTATTCTATCTCCGTACTTTAGAGTATTGTTCTCTAAATTAATCTGAGCATATATCGAGCTGAGCAGATTAGCTCCTATTAATAAGTCTTACTCCAATTTTGGGAGGACATAAAATCTTGTCTTAGTTTCTTTGTGTAAATTAATGCTTCATGGCATGTATCTATAATGGTTTCCCCATTAACTGTACAGACACGTCCAAATATTGGTAAGGTGATTGGGTTATTTAAAATATTTGGTTGACTATAATTGCTACTGGCACCAGTATCTATTAGTATTTTAATATTTTTACTATTGATTACTCGTCGCAAGTGGGGTAGTCCCACTCTTCGTCTTAAAAAGTAGTTTTATCTTCATTTGTATTATTTATACGCTCGTTCTTATGTGGAGGAAATTGAATAGAGTGCTGCGCACTGGGTTCTCTTTCTCTCTTAAGCAGTGGACTTGTATTGTTGTTGTACGTATTATAGTCGGGTTTTTGCCAACGCGGGGTGCCATTGTTATTATTACCATAATTGGTGTAATTGTTTCCCTGTCTAAATGGATTTTGGGTGTTAACCTGTTGGTGTATTTGTCTATTACGCTCTTTTGTTATAGGTCTGTTAGCTGAACTACTTAGAACCATCGCATCGGTTCGAATCTCTGAGTAAGTTGTCGGTAGTCATTATGTCTTTGTTGCGGAAAGCTGTTACTATTACTGTGATTTTGTCTAGAAAGACGAAAAGCATTTTGTTGGTTATTTTGTCTTTCAACTTTATGTGATGCGAACTGTAACGAAAAGTTTGTACGAATCATGTTGTTTTCAAGCTCTTGAGCTTTGGCTAAAGCATTCGGTAAATCTGTTGGATTTAATATAAACAATATTTTTGGGAGTTGTCCATTCAAACCAGTGATAAATATGCGCAATGCATTGCGTCTATTTATTGAGTTTAGTTTATTTGTGACTTCAGAGTGAGATCCATGAGTCATAATCGTTTCGTTTGTTAGTAATGTTAACTTCCTATTAATACGAGATATGATCGCGCGTCGAAGTTTAGTACAGTCCCATGATTAGTGAGAACATCGTTGGCATTCTTTGTTATTTTATTTCGGAAAATAGTCAGAGCAGCGAAATATTTAGAGCTTCCAGGTGTGTATGAGCTGCTTCACGCCAGCTTACATAAGCTGTTTGCTCACCGTTGAACTCTGGAAGGCTTTTTATGACATCCAATGTTTCATTTCATGGTATGCACTGGTTAATTGTTTGCGTGGATAGCAGTTGTGACAATTGGTTAATTTTATCTTCATTCACTTTATAACTTTGAGCAAAACTTGTCTGAAAGCGAATATATTGATCTAGCAAAGCTTTTGAAATAGCTTGCTCTAAATATTCGGGTGTTACATTTTTTTCGGACATATTTAAATAAATTTCGTCTAAATTATATTCGCGAATTTGTTCTAAGCTATCTGACCTTTTTAAGTGTTCATTATTTTTTTCCACATTTACTTGATAGATAATTCAATTTTATTTTAAAACACTTTTTATAAATACTAGTAAATATTCTTACTCTACAATATTTTCTTCTCGCTTGAACCACATTCTCTATAGATTTATGGATGGATCGTCTTGAACGGGTTTCTCAGCTTGTTGACTGGTAGTTTCACTGTTGTAATGATGATCCTTTTTGTTGCTCTTTTAATAGTCTTTGCTATTTACTTTGGCATATATTTTTGGCAGGAACCACTGAGTGCAGAATTTACTTATTTTTTTAAATTACTTTAACACTGGGGCATCCCGGTTGATATCCCAATTAATATTTAATTATTAATTTTAATTAAGTACGTGATGTCGCGGTGTTTGAATAGAACTATCGATCTCTTACTCCAGATATTATATTTCGGTTGGTGTTTTATGGGTTTGGGTTTATGGCTTGTAAATTGAGTTCGTGCAGTGTTGCGTTAACTTCCTCTTGTGTATTTGGAAGTGATGCGTTAACTTGCATTGATATTACTATCCATTTAAAAATATCAAAGAATGTGAACTTTTGTCACTCATGGTATACGAAAGAGCTAAGAACACTCCGAAATAAAAGAAACAGAGCATTGAAAGTGTACTTAAGAACTCTTTCTGAGTAATGGAAACATACGTTGTACATTTAACTATGGATTCTGAACAACATAATTTCCTTAATTTAATTTTTCATTTTTAAATATGGCGGCAAGCCCACCCTAAATATAAACTTTTATTAAACATCGACCGCATAAAAGAATGGAACGCTAAACGCTATTCGCTTCATTCCCCAAATCTGCACAAAGGTCCACCGAATAGTAGATTGCGCGTTAGTTAGTTTGATTTGATTATTTGCCTTCCTCCTTCGTTTCCTCAAAAAGGTTTAGAAATTTGGTAATTGAAAATTCGAATAATTTTCAAAAAGTTTGAAATGTAGAGTGGCTGAGGGAATGCTCAAAATAATGTTTTCAACTTCTTATAGTTTTTTTGTTTTCTTCTCAAAATAAGTTATTGTGAATATGTCTTGCTCCGGGCCTTGGGCTCTTCAAGTTTTGGGACGACGCCAACAACTTGGGAAATCCATTGAATATGTGAGTGAGAGATAGTTTCGTTGGAACTCATCCTCGGAGTGTAACCGTAACAGAGTTCCACGGAAACCATATGTATGAGTGTGAAAATGTGTGCGTGAGAGAGAGGTCGGTTGAAGGCAAAAGGTTAGACAAAAAGAACCACTTCTTGGTTGACCTGAATAGCCGATAGAGGTTTAAAGAAATTAGAGAAGAAGAAAAAAAAGGAATTATAAAAAGTTGAGAAATTTGAAAAATAGTTTTGATAAGATTAATTGTCAGCATTAAAAAGTGTTTTTAAAGTTGTTTGTCAACGATCTGATCGGCCCCTATCAGTGTGGTTTTAGGCCCGGTAAATCAACCGTCGACCAAATGTTCACACTCCGACAGATTTTGGAAAAAACCCAGGAGTTTCAAATCGATACACACCATCTCTTTATCAATTTCAAAGTCGCGTATGATAGCGTAAACAGAGACGAGCTGTACAGAGCCATGTCGCATCTCGGCATCCCTGCTAAACTCGTACACCTATGCAGGATGACGATGAAGAAATCTCGCTGCTCCGTCAATGTCGGTAAGAACACCACCGACCCCTTTAATGTCGAGAAAGGTTTGAGGCAGGGCGATGCATTATCATGCAACCTCTTTAACATCGTACTTGAAGCAATTGTACGCAACTCGCAAGTCAACAACCGAGGTACAATTTTTCAAAAGTCCGTTCAGCTACTTGCTTATGCAGATGATATTGACATCATGGGAAGAACGAAGCGAGCTGTTACCGGCGCGTTTGCAAGTATTGAAGCGGAGGCGGCGAAAATGGGTTTGGCTGTTAATGTGGACAAGACGAAGTATATGCTATCATCGAGAAAGGAATCTCAACATCGGCGACTCGGGCAAAACGTCACGATGGATAGGTACAACTTCGAAGTTGTCAAGGACTTTGTCTACCTGGGCTCCACTATTACATCGCAAAATGACATCAGTGCAGAAATCAAACGAAGAATTACTCTGGCCAATCGCTGTTTTTTTTTTTTTTTTTTTTTTTTTTTAAATTTCATTTTTATTTTTCAATTATCTTAGAACTATCTTAAAGCTAGACAAAAATTCATAAAAGCTAGCCTACTTATCAATATCTTAAAAGTAACTTACTGGCCCCAGTCGGGCGCTCTAAGTTAAACTAGAATAACTTAATGCTAATGCCTTTCG
The DNA here is from genome assembly GCA_946251815.1 of Dasysyrphus albostriatus. NCBI lineage: Eukaryota > Metazoa > Arthropoda > Insecta > Diptera > Syrphidae > Dasysyrphus > Dasysyrphus albostriatus. The sequence goes on from OX276335.1 coordinate 102,455,957, forward strand.
GCCTAAGAACTATCTTAATACTAAATCCAGGTCGGTTTTATTTTTTACCGAGAAGAATTTCACAAAAAACTCGGTATCTATGTCTTTATTTTTTGGTTTTATATAAAACTTACAAACTACATAAAACTAAATTAAAGCTAATTAAAACTACTTAAAACTACTTACAACTAATTTTAAACTAATTACAACCTACTTATAAGCTACTTACAAACTAGAACAGCCACAGCAAGCATTTTCCGGTTTTTATAATTTTTTTTTGTATTTTTGTTGATTTTATAATTTTTTGGTGTTTTTGTATGTTTTATATATTTTTTTTTTTTTTTTTTTTTTTTTTTTTTTTTTTTTTTTTTTTTTTGGTGCCACCCTGACTGTCCTTACTTAAAACTAACTACCTAAACCTATGTAAGTCGGCCATACAAGAGAAAATAGCAAGGTCAACTATTAAATGTCTGAAGGAACTTCATCTTCGTTTTTCAACCACCAGAACTGGTTCTCCTGCTTTACCCTATCTCTTCGGTCCCGTTCGGACACAGTCCTACTGAACCGAAGGTGCTCAGCTCCGTCTTGTGCGAGGACGTCTCGACTGTAAAGGAGCCGCCGATCTACAGTTCTACGGCCGACGTGGTAGATTAGCGGAACCGCCGCTCTATCCTGGATCAGCCCTCGACTGTCTAGGTGGAGGAATGCATCGGGCGGAATAAAGCCGCTTAGACGCACACTCTCGTAGTATTCGTTGTTGGGGTAATAAGCCCCGAAAATTAAGCTATTAGACGAGGACATCGCTCTTGCAATGTGACCCCGAATAAGCTTCAGCAAGAAATTATCTATCCTGTTTATGTTGGCCCCGTTGTATAGAGCCAGGTTGGAATAGTAGTGTTTGTACTCTGACTCTGGTGTTCTGTGCAATCCAAGGCAGCGTCGAAGACACTGCCTCTCAAACACCCGAATCTTTTCCATTTGAGATGGGGCAACGTTGAACCAAACCGGGCATCCATAGGCAATCATCGGCCGGATAAGGGCCATGTAGCAAATCACCTTCACCCTGCTATCAAGCCGGCTGCTATAAAACAACCGTTTTGTCAGGGCAAAAGCTCCTCTAGCCCTGGCCAGAGCAGCATTTATATGTCTGTCGAAATACAAATACTGATCCATCCAGATGCCAAGGTATTTTACTACACTTTTACTCGCCAGTGGATGTCCATTTGGCCCTACGATCACCAGCTTGCGCCAGTTCTTTCTCGTATCCCTTGTGGCTCCACGCAACGGAGTCCTAAACAAGATAGTTTCTGATTTCTGAAAGTTGATTTTCAACTTCCAGTCATCACAATATCGTTGAATCTCATCGAAGTCACTCTGCAAAAGAATCCTGATGTCCTCGACTTTTGCAGCTGTTCTGTACGCAATTAGATCGTCGGCATACGCTATTGCCTGAGTTAGACTACCTATCAGATCGCTGGTGTAAATGCTGAATAGAATCGGCGAGTTGACCGCTCCCTGCTGAAGACCATTTTTAATATTAAAGGTTGTGGCAGAAGTTACATTGCCACTCTTGACAACAAACTTTCTGCCATTGAGCATATCATAAAGCATATATAATAATGGTTTACTAATACCAAGTCTGGTCAGCTTTAGATAAAGACCCTCTAACCATACGGTGTCGAAAGCCTTCTCCAAATCAACCAGACAGGCACCCGTACACTGCTTCTTAGATTTGTTCCATTGGACATCAGAAACGAGCTTAGACGCGGCATGAATGGTGTCATGTCCCGCCTTAAAACCGAACTGATTGTCCGGTATGATATTATTGTTCTCTGCCCACTTAGATAGAGCTCTATTGATAACTTTTTCGAATACCTTGCTGATACTCGGAAGAAGACTTATCGACCGGAGATTCGCCGGATTGGAGTTGTCCTTTCCCTTTTTCGGGAGAGGATGCACCACAGCTGTCTTCCACCGCACTGGATAATATGCATTATTCAGAGCGTTGTTAAACAGAGTGGTATAAATGTCTACTGCTTCTTGAGGTAAATGTCGAAGTACAACGTTGGATATGCCATCGACTCCTGCTGACTTCTTCTTCTTTAATGAATCGAAGATGAGCTGTAGCTCCACCTTCGTAATTAACAGGGAACTGGGCCCATTTCGCTCGGCGATTATGGCGTTTGCCAAATGATCTTCATTGAACCCGGTGAAACCAAGGTTCTCTGATCGCCATTGCGTGATGTCATTCCGAAGGTAGAAGTGATGGAGCAAGGCTCTGTTTTCCAGGTCGTGATTCGGGCGAATGCACGCATTCACCTTGTACACTTGCTGGAAAGCAACCCCCACAGCCTCAACTTTCTCCTGCGGATCTTCGACAATAAAGAGGTCATCGTCCAAGACGGCGTCCTCTGGATTAATTCCTGCTGTCAGAAGTACGTCTCTGTTGTCTGTCGTTCTTTGAAGCTTGAGACACGGAAGATCGTTCTGATCATTCCTTCTAAATATCTTGTTAATTTGGGGAAACATGCTCGGGTCGCTAGCATTAACGGCCCGAATTTTGTTGTCCCAATACAAATTGATTGACAACCGATAGTTCTCTTTAATTAGTTGGTTGATGTTTTTGATCGACGACTTCAGTGTCCTAATCTCCAGATCGTGAGGGTCAGTAAACCGTCGGTACAAGAGTTTTAGTCTTGTCAGCAGTCCACTTTTTTGTCTGTGTAGTGCGTCAATGGTTGCGTTTCGATACATGTCGGTTGCGTCCCGTTGCTTGTATTTCGGTATTGTTCTGTTCATTATTCGTTTGATTGTCTCATCCATTTGTTCTAGGTAGTGGTCTATTTCGTTATTTGTCAAATTCCTGTCATTTGGTGGGGATATGTTGTTCGATCTAATTTCGCTCGTTACGGCGTTGGTAAAGCGTGGCCAGCGCACCTTACTGTAATTGTAAGTATGCACAGGTACATACTCATCCAACTCCACGAGCTCGTTTGGAAGCTGTACTACGGCAGCGAGTCCGCAGTGGTCACTATCGTACTCGATCGTTCGTAAACAGTTCCTTGGTCTTTGACCCACAGTGTCAGTAATTGTCAGTCTTGCGTCTAATAGCAATAAATCCAGATAGGCACCACTTCTTGGAAACGATGGCCGATCCGTAGCCAGCAGTTCTATACGATATTCAGCGTTATACTGACTCATCCAATTAAAAAGATGAATACCTCTCGGATTCTGTACTTGATTTCCCCAATCTAAGTGTTGGGCATTCAAATCACCGGCCATGAGAAAGTAATTTTCGTCCAAGCTCAAGTGTAGATCTTCGAAAAGTTTTTCAAGCTCTGTCAAAAAATCAGTTGGCTGAGGTGATTCCGGTGCATAAGCCGCGATCACATACATTCGCTTCCCCTGTTGGAGAGGAATGCATACGACACACGCCTCTAACAGCCGAAATCTACGTAGATCACTATTATATATAACTTTATGATTTATGCCTTTTCGTATGAAGATTGCGACGCCCCCCCCTTGAGTGGAGTTGGGTCGATCTCTTCTAACGATATTGTAATTGTTGTTAGTCAGTTTATGTTTCTGGTTCAGCTTAGTTTCGCTGGCCATAAACACATCTGGACTTTGGTCTTTCAACAATTGGAAAAGATTAGCTCTACGTTCGGTCCTAATCAGTGAATTTACATTCACAGCAAGGATCCTAAGAGGCCTCTCCGACAGCGCGCCTTTAACCTCTAATTTGCGTTAGGCTAGGCAAAACAGAGTAGAGATAGTCTACCCTAGTCGCCTGCTCCTTTATCTGATTGTGAAGCCCTGTCAGCTGGCCTTGAATTGCCAGCAACATGCTTCTAATTTCGGCCTGAGCGTCCGGAGCTTTTGGCCCGAGGGCCGGTTGAGCTACCTTAGTTGCAGGCTGTACCGTTTTTCCCTTTCCTGCCGCCATTTGGGCGTAGGAAATTTGGGGATTGACGGGCGTTGTTGTAGGAGCACGCGTTGATGGGCGTATCTCTACCGCTGTCTGCTTAGCCGCTTTATTGGTACGAATTTGCTGAAACGCTGAGCAACCCCGATAATTAGCAGGGTGCCCCTCCTTTCCGCAAAGTGCACATTTAAGCTGGGTCATGTCTTCGACCCGTTCCTCGCCGAGTTTACACTCTCCCTTTATGTGGTCCTCACCGCACTTAACGCAGCGTGGCTGCATTTCGCAGTTTGCTGCAGCGTGGCCAAACCTTTGGCAGCGCATGCATTGAAGCATGTCACCGCCTCTCTTTAATTTATCCCAAGTAACAACCTGGTAGTTGAGGACGGAGATACTCCTCAACCTATCCAGTTTGCTGCTGGGCGATAGCTGTACCAGAAAGAACGGCAAAGACCGTTTCTCCCGTCTGGCTCTGACTGTAGCGAACGGCTTGACCCCGATAAAGTCGAGATCGTCGCTCGCTTTTTGACGGAGCTCATTTAAGAGCACCTGTGGTTCCGTGCAGGAATCAATGCCCTTCAAGAGGACCGTCTGGAATTTATCCACTTTGGGGGTAAAACTGAAGAACTCAGTCGTGGATTTCTTTAATAATTCTTTTATAATTTTATGCTGTGCCACTGTGGAGCAGTGGATAGCGTGTCTATCTTTACTTAATCGTTTTATAAAAAAGTTTTGGCCTATGGCCGACTTACACAGGTCAATGGTTTCCTGAAGTTCCATTTTGTATGTATTTATAGGTGGCACCTTTTCTTTTTTATTTTGGGGCGGCTGTGGCTGCTGCTGGTGATCTCCCTGCTGCTGCTGCTGCTGACTTTGCTCCTGAAGTTTTCGTTGCTGCTGCTGCTGTTGTTGTTGTTGTTGCTGTTGAATTTGCTTTTTTGGACGTTGCTCCTTCGGCTTCTGCTGTTGTTGTTTAATTGGCATCTGTTGTTGTTGCTGCTGTTCTTTTGGATTTAGATCCTGCTGCTTGTTTTTCGAAGGCAGCTCTTGCTCTGGCGCTGCATTTTTTGGCGCTTGGCCCGCTTCTTTCTGCTCGCGCTCCTGTTTCTCTCTTTTGCGTCGAGCTTCTTGCTTGCTTTTGAGAGCTTCTATTAGTGGGGTCACAATGGAATTGAGACGTTCCATCTCCCCCCGAATGACATCAATTTTTTGACTGATGGTCTGCTCGTCCATTTCTTCTTGCGCCTCATTTTCCTCTTCGGAGGACGCCTCTGGTGTGGTTACATCCACAAGCAAGTTGCTGTTGGAGTCACCCGTTGTATATAATCCCTCGCCACCTTCGGACATATACTCGATGTCGTCATCGGATGGCGAGGTATCCAGTTGTTGATGGATTTTGGCTGCTGCTGTAGTTTTGGCTGTGCGCGCCGTCTCCTTCACCCCGGCTGGCAGCTGGGCTGAGGTGGTGGTGGAGCGGCGCTTCACGAGGTTCGACGCACAGCTTATCTTCTTCCTCCTCTTGTTTTTGGCATCGGCTGTTGGTGCCGTTGCTTGTTTCGCCGTTGCTACGGCACTTGTTGATGGCATGGCTGGTGGTGCCATCGCTTGCTTCGTTGTTGTTGTTGTTGCTACGGCGCTGACCGTAGCTTTGGCTGGTGGTACCATAGCTGTCTTTATTATTGTTGCTGGGGCACCTTTCGATGTCCCCGCGGTGTTGTTGGTTTGCATTTGCTGCTTTTCCCAATCGATAAAGTTTTCTACTTCACGATTGTGAAAAAAAGCAGCCAAATAATTTTTGCCCGACTGGGACTCGAACCTGTGATCCTCAGGTTGTCGGTCGGCCACCTCTACCTCTGTGCTATTGCACTATTAAAAATAGCTGGGTAAAATTAAAACTTTGAAAAGTCACTCCGAATTTAGTTAAAGAAAACTGTGAAAGCCGATAACGTGCGCACACTTCCACAGATCGAGATCGACTGGCCAATCGCTGTTTCTTCGGGCTAGGAAGGCATTTGAGTAGTAAGGCCCTCTCTCAAAGAACCAAGGAGGCTTTATATAAGACCCTTATCATCCCGGTCCTGCTGTACGGGGCAGAAGCATGGACTCTGTCAAAAACGGATGAGAGTCTGCTTGGGTGCTTTGAAAGGAAAATTCTTCGGGTGATCTTCGGCCCAGTCTGTATCGATGGAGTATGGAGGAGAAGATTTAATAATGAGCTATACGGGCTATACAGTGACGTCGACCTGGTCAAAAAGCTGAAAATACAGCGGCTGAGATGGCTTGGACACGTGGAGCGAATGAACACCTACGCACCAGCCCAACGAGTCTTCGAATGCACCCCTGATAATCTGCGCAGCAGAGGAAGACCCCACCTAAGGTGGCGCACACAAGCGGAGAGCGACCTCAACCAACTTGAAGTGCGTAACTGGAGGCAGTTAGCTAAGGACCGAGCTGGCTGGAGGGGCTTGTTGGTTGAGGCCGTAGTCCATCCTGGACTGTGAGCTCCATCTAAAGTAAGCAAAGTAAAAGTAAGAAGGAGGAGGAATATTGAAGTAGAAAACTCGCTTTGATGACAGGAGTTTCAAAAGGGAATCAAAACTGAGATTTCGCCAGAACGGGGCGAACAGATATTTTGGAGAGGAAAAGAGGAAGGAAGGAAGGAGTAATAAAAAGATAAGAAGAGTGTAATTTAGTTTTAAATTCGTTTGGAAAATTTGTGGTTTTCTATTTTATTCGGTTGGCTTTTGATTCGTTTAATCCCTGTTATTTTGGGACTCGTGACCCCTTTTAAACGTAGGTTACATTATCCGTTTTATTTCGGGACCGAGTGATAGTGGTCCATTCTTGCGGTTTCGATTTTTCTTTGTTTTATAATTGTTTAATTTTTCTTTTATTTAATTGTTCTTCGAACAATTATATCTTTTGTATTTATTTTATTTTTTACGAAAAGATTCTGGGTTTTAATCCAGGCGTAAGCCAAGGTTTCCCAGACATTTTTTTAATAAACTTTTTAACTCCCCATCAGGGATTCAAATCATTGTGTTTTTCTTCTAACTTTGAAGTAATATTTTCAGTACCCGGTTAAGGCAAACAACCATAAAAAGTTTCCTGGCGCCCTTTAGCGTAAGTACTTACGCCCCTGCACATACCTTTATTATATTTATTATATTTTTACAATCAAAACTTCTTTCAATTCGACCAAAAGTGTTTTTCACTTTTTATACTCATAAAATAAAATTCGTCGAACCCACCCCCAGCTGACTAGCCGGTTGGCTGCATCGTTGTTGAAGGGTTGTTGCAATATTTTTTTGTCTATCTCTTTGTCTCTTATCCTTCTTCGATCGTTTTGACAGTTGTTAATTCGATCATATCTTTCGCGTGTGTCGGTTGCACAAATCAATATTCTTATTCTAATTCGTTTGATCCAGAGTCAGCCTGTTATCGCCAATCCTATCCCAACCTTAAATCAATACTGCCACTGGACAACCGGGATTGAATAATCCTAGAACTGTTAGTTTTAAGATATCGATAAGTAGGCTAGTTTTTATAAATTTTTGTCTAGCTTTAAGATAGTTTTAAGAAAATGGAAAATAAAAATGAATAATATAAAAAAAAAAAAAATCCTAGAACAACAAAGTCAACCCGACTTTTATATTCACCCCTATTGTGAGTTCCACTTTTTCAGGATTCCGTCCGAAAAATTGAGATTTCACATTTCCCCTATTGTGAGTTTCGGACGGAAAAATTTCCACTTCGAAAAATTTCCCCCTATTGTAAACTTTTTTTTCGGGTGGAATGTTACCTATTTGACAGCTCTTTCTTTCACTCAAAATTTGGCGACGGAAAGCAACACATTTGGCGGAAAAAGTAAAATATTTTTATGAACAACAACAAAATAATCGAAAATAATTTGCATTTTTTATTTCAAGGAGTAAAACAACAAGTAGAAGTCAAATCGAGTTGCTTTTAAATAAAATGCAACTACATCCCGACATCAAAATTGTATTTGTAATCTACATTTATCCTTCACATAACTTATAAACTTACAAAGGCTCACGTAACTCCAAAGGGTTGGAGGAATCTCTTAGTTGTCTTCTAATACATTTTTGTTTGGTTTTTTCTTCATCATTTCTCATTCTTCTCAGAGCTATGCTATAATTTTCCTAAAGTAATTTATGGAATTTATAACTAAAACACACAAAATTTTCTTTTTCAATGCACGGTTTGTTTACTTTTCTTTAAAAAAAATCGGTAATTGGTTAATTCGCACTTCACTCATCTGTCAAAAATCTCTTTAGCTGTGTTCAAAGTGATGTAGTTCTGAATTTTTTCGGTTATTGTTTTTGTTCTTGGTGGAGCAGTTCATAGAATAGTTTCGGTATTTTTTTTGTTCAAAAATTACTCGGAACATACAAAAATCATTTAATAAAGTTTTTAAACCCAACAATTTGTCATTTTCATTCGAAAAAGGGATTGAAAATAATAATTTATTTTCAATACTATTGTATTTTTTTTTCATTGTGCATTTTAAGTGTTCGCCTAAACATCGCATTGCTTAAAGCCTCATTAAAAATGTGTTTAAAGTCAACCTTTAAAACGATGAGTTCTTTGGAATTGGTTCAGATGTTTCGTTTTGTTTATATTTGTCTCTTAAATAAACGCTCCTTTTTTTTCGAAATGTCATCGCAATTTCGAAGTGAAATTTCCTTCGGGCGGAACTCGCAATTGGTTTTTAAATTCCGCGTGAGCAACATTTTTTCGGGTGAATAGCTTTCCGGGTGAAACTCACAATAGGGGTGATTAAGTTTTCAAAAATTATAATTCCTATTTGTATTTAAATTTTTTCAAAGTATAACGTTAGGCCCCTTATGTGCGAATAAAATCTTATTATTTATAAATCAAACTTCTTGGCTTTAAGTTACATTTGAAAGAAAAATCTTATCATCTCCGCTATATGATTCCTTTTAAAATAAAAAAGATAATTAAATATAAAATCAACAGTAAGAAAATTAAGATAAACAGCTATATTGATGACGTAATATGAAGTGGGTATGGCTTCCTGATGAGAAAAAAATTAAAAAAAAATATAAATTATAAATTAAAATTTTGTAATAATTAAAAATCAATACAAAAATTATAACAATAATTATAGCATTTAGTTGAGAATTTAGTAAAACCATAAATGTTTGGCTCAAATGAAAAGATAATGAGTCTTTCTGGATCGGTTGATACGAGGGGTGGGTAAACCCCAACTTAAATAACTTTTCAAAGAACCACAGCAAGTCTGAGGCATGGACTATAGAAGTTCTGTTGCCTAGAGCCATAACGGTAGTAAAGGACTCTAGAAGTTCTGTTGCCTAGAGCCATAACGGTAGGTCTATAGTGATAGAAGAAACGAATTGTATTTGGGGTATCGTGTCTCCTTAAACCTACCAGCGTTCTTCACTAGGGTTACTGTTACTGTTACAGGTGGTGTCGATGTAATAAAAATACTCTTGAAAACCAGAAAATTTCGAAGTTTTTCTTACTGCTCCGGAAAAAGGTGATTAAAGGGAAATTTGTCAAGCGACCGACTGCCAATAAATAAAAAAAAACAAATTTACAGAAAAATACCTGGCTCTATTAAACTTAGTCAGCCACTGTTTGTAGGTATTTCAAAATATCGATATCGATTAAATATTCAAGAACAGGCCAAAAATGTCCATATTAAAGGTATTTTACATCTCTATCCATTAATAAACCTTAATATTATTCCATTAGAAAAAGATAGATGAATTTCCGATTGCATTGAAGAACAAACATAGCTTTCATACAGATTGTAGACCGAAAATGGATATACTGCATTCCTATGGGCCCTCCAAAAGCTTTCAACAACTATCCACAATGCTATACAGTGAACTAATACGAAACTATTAATATAAGGATATTTGGTCGGATGAAATTGCAATCATCTGGTTCAGCTTATTATAGAAGTTTTGTATCTCTGAAATAAGGACTTACGGCAACAATCGTGGGGAGCTGGAGAGAGGTTGGATGGCAAACTGCTACCAATTCATTTCAACTATCTTGGAATCAGGAACACTTCCGTTTCCATATTAACGAGCGGGAAAATATGGCTGGCTTTAGAATTAAACGCAAGAACGGGAGAAGTGTCGGTGTGTCCTAGGCCTTCATGAATATTATGATGGGCTAGCGTTTTATTCAGTAATAAATCAATTGGTTTATCCTGATGATGATGATTACCTATAGGAACAGGATATATCTGGCAGCTCCGATTACTTTCATTGGAAAAAAACACCGCAAAAAATTTATGAAGAAAGAGAGTTGATAGTTTTTCAATGAAATGTGGATATGTTAGTTCTTAAAATTGTTTTTGGCTCAATAAAACTGCTAATCCCTTTTTGTAGGCTATATAGTGACGTTGGTATCTATTACTACTATCTCATTATTTTGCATTTGAATTACAGCTTACAGCTTGGCATAGTAAGTATGTAAAAGGTGTGTTTTACTTACTGACCGAGAGCCCACAGCAGATTTTGGGTGTAAATGATAGCAAAAAAAGAAGTACAGTCGTTGAAAGCTTCATTTAAAGCTATTTAAAAAATTGAAGTATTGCAGTCTACAACTGGGGCCTTTGTGAATAAACAGTGCATCAGACAAAAATATGAATGCAACTTCGAAGCTAATCGAGTAAGCCAAAATTGGTTTTAACCCCATCCTAGATAAGATTATCGGATCACATATCACGGAATCCAGAAGACCATTTCAGTGCATAGCTCGCCCTGCCAGAACGTTAAAAAAATTCAAAATTCAAAGTGAAAAACGGTTTTTTTAAACGGTCCGATAAGGCAAACTATACACTCGAATGGTCTCGGATTCCGTGATATGTGACTTGAGGAGCTTATCTAAAAAGGGGTGAAACCAATTTTGGCTAGCTCGACAACCTTCCAAGTACCATTCATCTTTTTTTTGTTGATGCACTGTTTATAAACAATACACCCCAGTTGGGAACAGCAAGACTTCGATTTTTTTAACAGATTTAAATGAAGCTTTCGACGGCTATACTTCTATTTTTGCTATCATTCATTTAGGAATGAGCTAAAAACATGTGTTATTCTTAATGTCAAGAACTTTAACATAAAAATGCGAAATTAATCAATATCCACTGAAACTTCTTTTTTGATTATTTCTCGCGGTGTCCCCTATCTCTGTCTATGCGATGCATATTGCGGATGATGAAACATGGAAATGCATTATAAAAACATTTTCCGTAGCGATAGCGGATTTATATTTCATTGGAGGTGGTTTATAATAGACTTTTGTTTCGGTAAACTCGAAACAATATTCTTATAACACTCGATTTCACAATTGCTGCTCTGAAGTGAACTGATGAATTGGGGAATTAATTAAAAAAATTTAAGAAAAAATCGCATTCGTCTGAAAGGAAGTTTCAGTGGTTGACCAATTTATTAGAGGGTGATTCAGTTGAAAAAAAATTTAAAATTGAAGTCAATTTTTTTAAAATAAAAGCATAATAGGGAATATCATCTTAATTTTTGGAGTTAAATTTGTGTACTTTCTATCGGTAATTGATTAAAGATAGCTTCAACCTAATTTTATTCAAAATTGTTGTAACTCAAATCATAAATCTGCTCGGTTTCGCAATTCTGTTTCCGTCAGGTCAGTCCTTCAGTTCTGTTACGTGGGTTTAAACCTTTTCTTTCTTCAGTTTCTATAGAGTGCTATACGAATTGATGAATTTGTTTGTAGTAGGAAGTTCCTACTGTGAGCCTCCTTGTGGCTAGGGCTAAGCCTCGTAACAGGCTAGTGGTGAGGTTGGAAGGATTGAATGACAAAACACAGCCAAGGCAATATATCTATCTATTTTGATAAGATATACAAATCTTTTCAGAAACTTTTCCGGCGAATCAGCTAGTCTGCCCAATCGCAGGGGGTATATTATTATTGTTGGCTCAATCTGTGGTTTGCCTACCCAATACGATCATAAATTGTAATAATGCCTACCTATTTAGAACTATCGTTTCTAGTTTTCCTATCATAAGAGCAACGACTAAGGAAAAGAAGACACTAATAACAAATTAGAAGAAAGTTTGACTAACTAACCTATGCAATAGATACGCGGGTTGCCTTGCAGCCTTGCATTCCAAGCCTTGTTAAAGCAACAATGGGATGGCCCCTTCTAGGAGTTCGCGGTGACAGTTGGTCAGTTCGATTAAATTTAGCTTCATTTAGCATTTCTATTTACAATTGGTTTAAAAAATAATTCATATAGAAAGACTCAGAGGACATACCATGGTGTGAATTAAATTATCTTTTCATTTGAGCCAAACATTTATGGTTTTACTAAATTCTCAACTAAATGCTATAATTATTGTTATAATTTTTGTATTGATTTTTAATTATTACAAAATTTTAATTTATAATTTATATTTTTTTTTAATTTTTAAAGTTAATTTTTTTCTCATCAGGAAGCCATACCCACTTCATATTACGTCATCAATATAGCTGTTTATCTTAATTTTCTTACTGTTGATTTTATATTTAATTATCTTTTTTATTTTAAAAGGAATCATATAGCGGAGATGATAAGATTTTTCTTTCAAATGTAACTTAAAGCCAAGAAGTTTGATTAAGATTGGAAAATTTTTTGTATAGAAGAATTATTTTAGTTTTTTTAAGAAGATTATATGTTTATTATACTTTATAGGTAATACAAGTTGTAAGGACATACATATATGTATATATATGTTATTGATATAAAAAATCCAACTGAAATCTTTTATTGGTTGATCTATTTCAACTATCAAGATAATTTACCAGTGGAGGAGTTGATCAGATCACGGGTCAGGACTTAGGGTAAGTGTAGGTTTGCCAACTTTTTTAAGAAAAAATAGAGTATATTTGTTTTAACAAAGGGTAAGTAAAGATTACGGTCCAATAAAAAGAGTATCATTTTAAAAATTTAAAACAAGTATATTTTGTATACTTTTTACTGAAAATGAAATATTTTTGTTGTTCTTGAAATAATTATATGAGTCTTAATATTATAACTCTACGTTCATAAAAATTAGAAACTTATTTTGAGCCATGTTCATCTTTTCTTACCACTTAACATTCATGAAAGAAAAGTGCTGAAATGGCAGTATAAAGCGAAAGTACCTTTTTTAAAGAAATTGTTATTTTCCTTAATTTTTTTTTATAAAATCTTAGTTGTTTAGTCATTTGCCCTGCAGTTCTTTGGCCATTTACGATCTTTTCACGATCGGTGTCATTATTTTCATCAATCGTTTTAATCAAAAGTTTTCTAGACAAAAAACATGCAACCACAAGAAGTCAAAGAAACAAAAATACTTTTCACCTTCAACAACTTTTCACACTAGCCGTGTTCTATTATTTTTTATTGAGACCCGAATCGAGATCTAGATGTTCTTTTAACACAAAAACAAAACATTCGCGTTAAAAGTTAATCTAGATCCATTTCCGGATCATAAAAGAAGATAATAAATCACACACAGCTGTTGATATATTATTCATTATGTTTTGACAGTTTTGTATGCGTTCAAAAAAATTTGAGGTAGGATTAGTTCACATTAACAGATTTTTATTATACTTACACAATGGAGGAACAAAAATGGTATCATTTTGTGTACACAGGTAGATGGATTTTGTGGAAATATAAATTTCATAAAATGGAGATACAAATAATAACACTATATAACAAAATATTTAAAGAAAGAAGAGAATTGGGAAAAAAAATTTGTTTGAATAAAAAAAAGAGTATTTCCGCGTACTATATTAAAAGGCATACTAAGGGCCATAAAAAGCTATTTTTAATCAATAATTTAACAAGTCCAATCCTTAATGTTTCGTCTTCTACTTGATTTATTTCAGTGGTATATAGAATTTGTATTATAAAAAAAAACTTTTTATAGAAACTATGCGAGGCCCCGGGTAAACAAATTTCCAGCTTAATGATTAGGAATTCTAATCTTGTTGGATATAGTTTACAGTGGATTTTTGTAAAAGAATTCATGTAAGTTGAACTCAACTTAATACAAATTGCGTATGACAAGGCTCTCACTACGTCACTGATGAGTCCAAGTGAGTAAGCCGGACGAAACGCCAATTTGTAGGACTAAAGGCCATAAAAAGCTATTGTGAATAAATAATTAAGAAGTCTAATCCTCAATGCTAAGTCTTCAACTTGGCTGATTTATTTCGGTGGTACAGGGTGGCGCACCAATTGTGCTACAATAAGAAATTCAAATAACTTTTTTTTTTAATCGATGTATTTCATTTATTTTTTTTTATTGGTTAGAAAATTAAATTTTATTTTAAATAGTTAGTTGTTTTTAAAGATTATAGACTGCAAATGACCTCCACGCTCTCCCACGCCTATGCGGCACCTGATCAAAAAATTATTCATTGCGGCCTGAAGAGTTGAAGTTGGGATCGCCTCAATTATTGTCGTTATGGACTGCTTTAATTCAGTTAAATTCCTGGGCTTCGTTTTATACACCTCTTGCTTGACATAACCCCATAAAAAGAAGTCTGGTGCAGTCAGGTCAGGTGACCTTGGGGGCCAGCGAAAAGTGGAGTTCCTAGAAACTAATTTGTTTGCGAATTTTTTGTTTAGCTCCGCCATGAGCTGAAACCAAACGCTGTTGAATGGTATACGTCTTCGGCGCAGTTCTGGGTAAGAAAACTCTTTCAACATCTTTAAATAACGGTCCCCATTGACAGTAACGGTTACACCGTTTTCTTCAAAGAAGTACGGCCCGACAATACACCTTGATGAAACTGCGCACCACGCAGTGACTCGTTCTGGGTGCAGTTCCGTCTCATGGAGCATTTCTGGATTAGACTCATTCCATATACGGCAATTTTGCTTGTTTACATTGCCGTTAAGATCAAAATGGGCCTCATCAGACATGAACAAACAATTGATCAATGTGTTGTCTTCTTCGGCCATTGATATCATTTTTTGGCAAAATTCCAGGCGAACAGGCAAATCCTGAGGGTTTAACTTGCTAGTAATTTGGACTTTGTACGGAAACAAGTTTAAATCGTCATGAAGTATCCGTTGTAATGACAGTCTACTAACTCCAATTTGCCCCGATAAGTTTCGGGTCGAAACGCTCGGATTGGCCTGTATTGCAGGTGTTACTGCTGCGATTGTATCCTGAACCCGAACATTGGCATTTCGATGGTACGGCCTTCGTGCGATGCTTCCAGATTCGGCAAACATGTTTACAAACCTCATAATGGTCCATCTACTCGGGGGATTACCGCCAAACTCCCGCCTCAATTCCCTTTGGACGGAAATGACGGACTGCAAAGCATGGTACCGTTGCACTATCCAAATTCTTTTCTCCGTATCCCAAGCATCCATTTTTATAAATCTAAATAGTAACCTACAAAATAAAAAAAAAATAAGCCGATTACTCACACAGAAAAAAAGTTATTACGTTTTATTTTTGTAGCACGGTTCGTGCGCCACCCTGTATATTGGATCAACATTTCCATTTAGCATGAATTCGTATGGGATTGGAGTTCTACCAAAAACTAAATCAAAAGGAGTGTAGCCATGTGCTGTAGTTGGTGTTGTATTATAACAATAAGTAAAGTATATGAGCCAATGATCCCAGTCTAATTTGTTTTCTGATATATACGATCTCATTAAATGTTCTATGAGAGCGCTTTATTGATCCTAACGTTTGATGGTGGTATGGGGTAGAAGTTTTATTCTGTATTTGTAAAAGTTTACATATTTCATTAAATATATGGTTTTTGTACTCAGTGCCGTAAATAAAAATACAGTTTTCTACCATTGCTTTGGCTATTATGTTTGCTGATTTGCTAGGAATCGCTACTGTTATTAAATATTAGGTTAGGTCACAAATTATTGTAATTGCATACCCGTTTCCATGAAACGATTAAGGTAATGGGCATATCGTATCATTTTGTACGACTTCGAAAGCTTTTTGAGGGGTAGGTGTTTTAATTAAGAGTTCTTTATTGCTAGCACCCTGTTCATTTTGTTTACATTTTTCGCAATTTCGAACATAAGACTTGACGTCTAAAGTCATGTTTTTCCAATGATATGTACGTTTGAGTTTTGATAAAAATCGTAGGACCCCTGGGTGGCCACCAAATGCAGGGTCATCATGCTATTTTTGCAAAACATCAAGTTTTTGTGAGGGTGAAGTGATTTCGATTATTTTTGGTGTTAGAGCTATAGTTACCTTTTTCAATAGTTAATTGCCTACCTTTTTGAATTCATCAATGTCGACATATTTAAATAAATTATCATCAATCGCGATTTTAATATTTTTAAAGTTTGCATTGCCAACTATTTTTTCAAGTTTGGGAAACAATTGCGCTAATTCAATCTTCCCATAAGCAATAAAATTTTAAGCATTTAATTCAAAAATTTTTCGTTTTAAATAAAAGAATTCAATTGATTTTTCAATGTTAATTTCTTCTTTGGTGCACTTTTTTGTTAAGAATTTTAGGCATGGTAATTTTTTCACTTCATGTGTCGTAATCGTGTAATCTGTTGTTTTATGTCTTATAACTTGTTCGAAATGCGGGTGGGGTTATGTTGTTTTTTTTTTTATTCTTTTATTGTAGTGAGCTTAAAGCAAGCTGTATTCTACAATCAGAGGCTCATAATAAGTGCATGTGTTAGTGGTTAGTAGATTTAGTAAACTAACACAAGCACATAAATAAATAAATAAACATCAACGAAATTAAACAATTATAAAACATACAATATTAGAAACATAATATAAAACATTTAAGAAAACAAAGTTAAAAATTCACGATAGTGGAGCACTGGTGCGCAACAATGTTTTTAATCGAACTTTACTTAAGTTAAAATCAACAGAGGTAGCGTTTTAATTAAAAAGTCTGCACATACGATTAAGAGGTTCGTGTATACCATAGTTAGTTCTATGAAAAGGAACGTGAAAAAGTTAAAATCTTCGTAGATGGTGAGCTCCTCCGCGGAAACTAATGCCTACATAGGCTAACAAGTCAGCTGCATCAATTTCACCACTGATAAGTAAGTGGAAAAATATTAAATCATTATTAACACGCCTTTCATATAAAGTTTGAAGTTGCGGAAACTTAATTATGTGTTCATAAGGAGGCAGGTTGTACGGATCAGCCCAAGGGAGTCCTTTCAAGGCGAAACGAATGAAGTTATGTTGTATTGATTCAATACGTCTTTTATGAATTTCGTAAAAAGGGGTCCATACTTGGGAGGCGTACTCAAGATGGGGTCTCACATAACAGTTGTATAGGGAAAGAGTAACATACGGATCGTTAAACTCCTTTGCCCAGCGTTTTATGAATCCAAGCATGGAACTCGCTTTATTTACAATAAAGTTAATATGTACTGTAAAATCTAAATCAGAACTAAAGTGAACACCCAGGTCTTTGAAACTTAAAACACGACAGAGTGTGTGCTCTGAAATGGAATAATCAAAAGTACTCACTACTCGCTTTTTAGAGAAAGTTATAGTTTGGCATTTACTGGGTTAAGAGAAAGGCCGTTTTTATCACACCAAAGATTAAAACTGTCAATATCAGCCTGCAAGAGAACATGGTCATGATAAGATTGTACTGCTTTTTGAAATCTTCATATCATCAGCGTATATAAGAATATCACTATAGCGTATACATGAAGTAACATCATTTATAGCGAGAATGAATACAAAAGGGCCCAGATGACTTCCCGGAGGGACACCCGAGTGAGCACTGAAAGAGTTTGAAAGACAATTTCTGAATTTTACCTGATAAGATCTTTTTTCAAGGTAGGACTTTATCCATGATATAACAAACGTCGGAATGACAAAAGTTTTCAGTTTGAATACAATAATTTCATGACTAAGTTGATCGAACGCTTTCGAAAAGTCCGTGTATATGCAATCAACTTCATTTCCGTTTTCTAATGTATTAGAACATTTATGCAAAAACGTAAGGAGATTTGTTACCGTTGATTTTCTTCTCGCAAATCCATGCTGTTGATCACATATGATACTCTTAGTGTGAAATGCCAGGCTCTCGCATACAACTTGTTCAAAGAGCTTTGGAATGCAAGACAGCCTATAGTTCTTTATATCATTTTTTCACCTTTTATAAAGATTGGTGTAAGAAACGATTTTTTAAAAAATTGGGGAAATATTCCTGGACCAAATGAGTAATCATCATTTAATGATGAAAGAATGCGTAAAATAGTACACGGTGGCACTGGGATATTATTGCAGCTAGTTTGGGCATAGGTATGTAAATTTTTAAAATAATCTTCGTCAACATCTAAGGGCTTGTCAACAAAAGAATTACGAAAATTTTCGGCAAAAGCGTTACAGATATCAATGGTTTCTAGTAGCGAACAATTTTCATAAACGAAGTTTGCTGGATAACCATCTGAGTTTTTTTAGAATTAACAAACCTCCAAAATGCTTTTGGGTAATTTTTTAGAGAACTACCCAATTCGTTTACGTGGTTAGTGTATAGATTTTTTGAAAGGGTTTTAAATTCTTCAAAAAAGGTTATGTAGGAGTTGTGGTATACTGGTGAAAGGGTTACTGTTTTCAGTAAGGTGATTGCTTAAGTCAAAAATAATATCCAAAGGAGGATGATAGTTATCTAAATTAGTGACCCCAGAACTAGATTCTAGAACCAAGGTACTACTAGCGTCCGAAGAAAATACCAAATCGAGAATTCGATTTTTAGAATTTTTAATACAGCTTACTTGCTGTAAGTCAGTTAAAATTAATCTATCAAGAAGCAGAAGCTCATTTTGAGAAGAAGTTAAAGAAGCTTCTTGATAGGATTCGTCATCAGAAGGAACCCACTCAATGTGAGGTAAATTAAAATCACCAAGAAGCAATATGTTGCTGTTAGAGCAAGAGAAGTCAATAACAAAATTTAAGGCTTTAGAAAGTTCCACATAAACTGCGTGTCAAGAAAACTTGAATTCAGCCAAGTCTTAGTCAAAACAAAGATGTCATGTAGAAATGCTTGGGAGTTCATATAAATATCAGCAGTTTTGTTGCGTAGCCCTCTTACATTTTGGTAAAAGAGGGTAATTCTGCTTAGTTTTTTGAAGATATATTTTTGGGCAAACTACATGTGAGTCTACTTTTCTTAATAGAAAATTCCTTAACAAGAGCTTCAAGTTGGCAGTTGTTAATATTGCAAATAGAATCAAAGTAAGAGGAATGCGTTACTGTTTTGAAAGATGAAACGAAACTATTTGCTTTGCTAATTTTTGTACACTTGACAGAATTGATCGTTGGGATGTAATTATTAGCCAATAAGTGGGAAACGATGTCATCCGCAACGATATCTGGTTCAAGGCGGTGTTATGTACCAACTCATCAAATTCTTATAAACCTCACTCCCACACATTATAATCAAATTACTTTTGTCAATTCAACAGATTATTGTACGAGTATCTTGCATACTTTTTGTCAATTTAACAGATTCTTTTTATGAACTGTTTATACCTAGAGTAATATGAATTCGCAAGACGCCAACTTCTTTGACGTCCCTACACATAGTTTGAAGATTAAAAGATTCAGATTGTATTAAGCTGTCTACTCGAGTGGTCACATATTGACTGTCTGTGCATTAGTATTTTATTTGTATTGAAACATTTTTATATTTTAAATAAAGTAAATAATAAATTAATCATAATAAATTGGTGTCAGAAGTGAAATGTATTTTGTTTTTTGTGTTTGCTCATTCCTTCTTTTCCACATGTGAGTTACCTACATATTCATATACCTATATTTGTGTTTTTGTGCGTATCCAAATTATTCACCTACATAATATTAGTGTGTATATTTCGATTAAAGTCTATTGAATTCAGAATATTGTCTATGTACTCTAGGAGTCGACAATAATTAATTGTGTTCTTTCAATTTAGTTGCTATTGGTTAGGAACAATTTAATCTGTTGTTTGGTATTCATTACAGTGAGAAGCATTTGATTAAGCACATCCGAATTTTCGTTGCTTTATATACAGGGTGGCGCACCAATTGTGCTAAAATAAGAAATTCAAATAACTTTTTTTTTAATCGATGTATTTCATTTATTTTTTTTTTTATTGGTTAGAAAATTAAATTTTATTTTAAATAGTTAGTTGTCTTTAAAGATTATAGACCGCAAATGACCTCCACGCTCTCCCACGCATATGCGGCACCTGATCAAAAACTTATTCATTGCGGCCTGAAGAGTTGAAGTTGGGATCGCCTCAATTATTGTCATTATGGACTGCTTTAATTCAGTTAAATTCCTGGGCTTCGTTTTATACACCTCTTGCTTGACATAACCCCATAAAAAGAAGTCTGGTGCAGTCAGGTCAGGTGACCTTGGGGGCCAGCGAAGAGTGGAGTTCCTAGAAATTAATTTGTTTGCGAATTTTTTGTTTAGCTCCACCATAACTGGTCTGGCTATATGTGCAGTTGCTCCATCTTGCTGAAACCAAACGCTGTTGAATGGTATACGTCTTCGGCGCAGTTCTGGGTAAGAAAACTCCTTCAACATCTTTAAATAACGGTCCCCATTGACAGTAACGGTTACACCGTTTTCTTCAAAGAAGTACGGCCCGACAATACACCTTGATGAAACTGCGCACCACACAGTGACTCGTTCTGGGTGCAGTTCCGTCTCATGGAGCATTTCTGGATTAGACTAATTCCATATACGGCAATTTTGCTTGTTTACATTGCCGTTAAGATCAAAATGGGCCTCATCAGACATGAACAAACAATTGATCAATGTGTTGTCTTCTTCGGCCATTGATATCATTTTTTGGCAAAATTCCAGGCGAACAGACAAATCCTGAGGGTTTAACTTGCTAGTAATTTGGACTTTGTACGGAAACAAGTTTAAATCGTCATGAAGTATCCGTTGTAATGATAGTCTACTAACTCCAATTTGCCCCGATAAGTTTCGGGTCGAAACGCTTGGATTGGCCTGTATTGCAGGTGTTACTGCTGCGATTGTATCCTGAACCCGAACATTGGCATTTCGATGGTACGGCCTTCGTGCGATGCTTCCAGATTCGGCAAACATGTTTACAAACCTCATAATGGTCCATCTACTCGGGGGATTACCGCCAAACTCCCGCCTCAATTCCCTTTGGACGGAAATGACGGACTGCAAAGCATGGTACCGTTGCACTATCCAAATTCTTTTCTCCGTATCCCAAGCATCCATTTTTATAAATCTAAATAGTAACCTACAAAATAAAAAAAAAATAAGCCGATTACTCACACAGAAAAAAAGTTATTACGTTTTATTTTTGTAGCACGGTTCGTGCGCCACCCTGTATATTGGATCAACATTTCCATTTAGCATGAATTCGTATGGGATTGGAGTTCTACCAAAAACTAAATCAAAAGGAGTGTAGCCATGTGCTGTAGTTGGTGTTGTATTATAACAATAAGTAAAGTATATGAGCCAATGATCCCAGTCTAATTTGTTTTCTGATATATACGATCTCATTAAATGTTCTATGAGAGCGCTTTATTGATCCTAACGTTTGATGGTGGTATGGGGTAGAAGTTTTATTCTGTATTTGTAAAAGTTTACATATTTCATTAAATATATGGTTTTTGTACTCAGTGCCGTAAATAAAAATACAGTTTTCTACCATTGCTTTGGCTATTATGTTTGCTGATTTGCTAGGAATCGCTACTGTTATTAAATATTAGGTTAGGTCACAAATTATTGTAATTGCATACCCGTTTCCATGAAACGATTTAGGTAATGGGCATATCGTATCATTTTGTACGACTTCGAAAGCTTTTTGAGGGGTGGGTGTTTTAATTAAGAGTTCTTTATTGCTAGCACCCTGTTCATTTTGTTTACATTTTTCGCAATTTCGAACATAAGACTTGACGTCTAAAGTCATGTTTTTCCAATGATATGTACGTTTGAGTTTTGATAAAAATCGTAGGACCCCTGGGTGGCCACCAAATGCAGGGTCATCATGCTATTTTTGCAAAACATCAAGTTTTTGTGAGGGTGAAGTGATTTCGATTATTTTTGGTGTTAGAGCTATAGTTACCTTTTTCAATAGTTAATTGCCTACCTTTTTGAATTCATCAATGTCGACATATTTAAATAAATTATCATCAATCGCGATTTTAATATTTTTAAAGTTTGCATTGCCAACTATTTTTTCAAGTTTGGGAAACAATTGCGCTAATTCAATCTTCCCATAAGCAATAAAATTTTAAGCATTTAATTCAAAAATTTTTCGTTTTAAATAAAAGAATTCAATTGATTTTTCAATGTTAATTTCTTCTTTGGTGCACTTTTTTGTTAAGAATTTTAGGCATGGTAATTTTTTCACTTCATGTGTCGTAATCGTGTAATCTGTTGTTTTATGTCTTATAACTTGTTCGAAATGCGGGTGGGGTTATGTTGTTTTTTTTTTTATTCTTTTATTGTAGTGAGCTTAAAGCAAGCTGTATTCTACAATCAGAGGCTCATAATAAGTGCATGTGTTAGTGGTTAGTAGATTTAGTAAACTAACACAAGCACATAAATAAATAAATAAACATCAACGAAATTAAACAATTATAAAACATACAATATTAGAAACATAATATAAAACATTTAAGAAAACAAAGTTAAAAATTCACGATAGTGGAGCACTGGTGCGCAACAATGTTTTTAATCGAACTTTACTTAAGTTAAAATCAACAGAGGTAGCGTTTTAATTAAAAAGTCTGCACATACGATTAAGAGGTTCGTGTATACCATAGTTAGTTCTATGAAAAGGAACGTGAAAAAGTTAAAATCTTCGTAGATGGTGAGCTCCTCCGCGGAAACTAATGCCTACATAGGCTAACAAGTCAGCTGCATCAATTTCACCACTGATAAGTTAGTGGAAAAATATTAAATCATTATTAACACGCCTTTCATATAAAGTTTGAAGTTGCGGAAACTTAATTATGTGTTCATAAGGAGGCAGGTTGTACGGATCAGCCCAAGGGAGTCCTTTCAAGGCGAAACGAATGAAGTTATGTTGTATTGATTCAATACGTCTTTTATGAATTTCGTAAAAAGGGGTCCATACTTGGGAGGCGTACTCAAGATGGGGTCTCACATAACAGTTGTATAGGGAAAGAGTAACATACGGATCGTTAAACTCCTTTGCCCAGCGTTTTATGAATCCAAGCATGGAACTCGCTTTATTTACAATAAAGTTAATATGTACTGTAAAATCTAAATCAGAACTAAAGTGAACACCCAGGTCTTTGAAACTTAAAACACGACAGAGTGTGTGCTCTGAAATGGAATAATCAAAAGTACTCACTACTCGCTTTTTAGAGAAAGTTATAGTTTGGCATTTACTGGGTTAAGAGAAAGGCCGTTTTTATCACACCAAAGATTAAAACTGTCAATATCAGCCTGCAAGAGAACATGGTCATGATAAGATTGTACTGCTTTTTGAAATCTTCATATCATCAGCGTATATAAGAATATCACTATAGCGTATACATGAAGTAACATCATTTATAGCGAGAATGAATACAAAAGGGCCCAGATGACTTCCCGGAGGGACACCCGAGTGAGCACTGAAAGAGTTTGAAAGACAATTTCTGAATTTTACCTGATAAGATCTTTTTTCAAGGTAGGACTTTATCCATGATATAACAAACGTCGGAATGACAAAAGTTTTCAGTTTGAATACAATAATTTCATGACTAAGTTGATCGAACGCTTTCGAAAAGTCCGTGTATATGCAATCAACTTCATTTCCGTTTTCTAATGTATTAGAACATTTATGCAAAAACGTAAGGAGATTTGTTACCGTTGATTTTCTTCTCGCAAATCCATGCTGTTGATCACATATGATACTCTTAGTGTGAAATGCCAGGCTCTCGCATACAACTTGTTCAAAGAGCTCTGGAATGCAAGACAGCCTATAGTTCTTTATATCATTTTTTCACCTTTTATAAAGATTGGTGTAAGAAACGATTTTTTAAAAAATTGGGGAAATATTCCTGTCCTTAAAGAAAATTCGAACAAAAATTGAAGGGGTTGAAGAAGTATAAATTTGCACTTTTTCAATAGTATAGGAGGAATTCCATCTGGACCAAATGAGTAATCATCATTTAATGATGAAAGAATGCGTAAAATAGTACACGGTGGCACTGGGATATTATTGCAGCTAGTTTGGGCATAGGTATGTAAATTTTTAAAATAATCTTCGTCAACATCTAAGGGCTTGTCAACAAAAGAATTACGAAAATTTTCGGCAAAAGCGTTACAGATATCAATGGTTTCTAGTAGCGAACAATTTTCATAAACGAAGTTTGCTGGATAACCATCTGAGTTTTTTTAGAATTAACAAACCTCCAAAATGCTTTTGGGTAATTTTTTAGAGAACTACCCAATTCGTTTACGTGGTTAGTGTATAGATTTTTTGAAAGGGTTTTAAATTCTTCAAAAAAGGTTATGTAGGAGTTGTGGTATACTGGTGAAAGGGTTACTGTTTTCAGTAAGGTGATTGCTTAAGTCAAAAATAATATCCAAAGGAGGATGATAGTTATCTAAATTAGTGACCCCAGAACTAGATTCTAGAACCAAGGTACTACTAGCGTCCGAAGAAAATACCAAATCGAGAATTCGATTTTTAGAATTTTTAATACAGCTTACTTGCTGTAAGTCAGTTAAAATTAATCTATCAAGAAGCAGAAGCTCATTTTGAGAAGAAGTTAAAGAAGCTTCTTGATAGGATTCGTCATCAGAAGGAACCCACTCAATGTGAGGTAAATTAAAATCACCAAGAAGTAATATGTTGCTGTTAGAGCAAGAGAAGTCAATAACAAAATTTAAGGCTTTAGAAAGTTCCACATAAACTGCGTGTCAAGAAAACTTGAATTCAGCCAAGTCTTAGTCAAAACAAAGATGTCATGTGGAAATGCTTGGGAGTTCATATAAATATCAGCAGTTTTGTTGCGTAGCCCTCTTACATTTTGGTAAAAGAGGGTAATTCTGCTTAGTTTTTTGAAGATATATTTTTGGGCAAACTACATGGGAGTCTACTTTTCTTAATAGAAAATTCCTTAACAAGAGCTTCAAGTTGGCAGTTGTTAATATTGCAAATAGAATCAAAGTAAGAGGAATGCGTTACTGTTTTGAAAGATGAAACGAAACTATTTGCTTTGCTAATTTTTGTACACTTGACAGAATTGATCGTTGGGATGTAATTATTAGCCAATAAGTGGGAAACGATGTCATCCGCAACGATATCTGGTTCAAGGCGGTGTTATGTACCAACTCATCAAATTCTTATAAACCTCACTCCCACACATTATAATCAAATTACTTTTGTCAATTCAACAGATTATTGTACGAGTATCTTGCATACTTTTTGTCAATTTAACAGATTCTTTTTATGAACTGTTTATACCTAGAGTAATATGAATTCGCAAGACGCCAACTTCTTTGACGTCCCTACACATAGTTTGAAGATTAAAAGATTCAGATTGTATTAAGCTGTCTACTCGAGTGGTCACATATTGACTGTCTGTGCATTAGTATTTTATTTGTATTGAAACATTTTTATATTTTAAATAAAGTAAATAATAAATTAATCATAATAAATTGGTGTCAGAAGTGAAATGTATTTTGTTTTTTGTGTTTGCTCATTCCTTCTTTTCCACATGTGAGTTGCCTATATATTCATATACCTATATTTGTGTTTTTGTGCGTATCCAAATTATTCACCTACATAATATTAGTGTGTATATTTCGATTAAAGTCTATTGAATTCAAATTATTGTCTATGTACTCTAGGAGTCGACAATAATTAATTGTGTTCTTTCAATTTAGTTGCTATTGGTTAGGAACAATTTAATCTGTTGTTTGGTATTCATTACAGTGAGAAACATTTGATTAAGCACATCCGAATTTTCGTTGCTTTATATACAGGGTGGCGCACCAATTGTGCTAAAATAAGAAATTCAAATAACTTTTTTTTTAATCGATGTATTTCATTTATTTTTTTTTATTGGTTAAAAAATTAAATTTTATTTTAAATAGTTAGTTGTCTTTAAAGATTATAGACCGCAAATGACCTCCACGCTCTCCCACGCATATGTGGCACCTGATCAAAAACTTATTCATTGCGGCCTGAAGAGTTGAAGTTGGGATCGCCTAAATTATTGTCATTATGGACTGCTTTAATTCAGTTAAATTCCTGGGCTTCGTTTTATACACCTCTTGCTTGACATAACCCCATAAAAAGAAGTCTGGTGCAGTCAGGTCAGGTGACCTTGGGGGCCAGCGAAGAGTGGAGTTCCTAGAAATTAATTTGTTTGCGAATTTTTTGTTTAGCTCCGCCATAACTGGTCTGGCTATATGTGCAGTTGCTCCATCTTGCTGAAACCAAACGCTGTTGAATGGTATACGTCTTCGGCGCAGTTCTGGGTAAAAAAACTCCTTCAACATCTTTAAATAACGGTCCCCATTGACAGTAACGGTTACACCGTTTTCTTCAAAGAAGTACGGCCCGACAATACACCTTGATGAAACTGCGCACCACACAGTGACTCGTTCTGGGTGCAGTTCCGTCTCATGGAGCATTTCTGGATTAGACTAATTCCATATACGGCAATTTTGCTTGTTTACATTGCCGTTAAGATCAAAATGGGCCTCATCAGACATGAACAAACAATTGATCAATGTGTTGTCTTCTTCGGCCATTGATATCATTTTTTGGCAAAATTCCAGGCTAACAGACAAATCCTGAGGGTTTAACTTGCTAGTAATTTGGACTTTGTACGGAAACAAGTTTAAATCGTCATGAAGTATCCGTTGTAATGACAGTCTACTAACTCCAATTTGCCCCGATAAGTTTCGGGTCGAAACGCTCGGATTGGCCTGTATTGCAGGTGTTACTGCTGCGATTGTATCCTGAACCCGAACATTGGCATTTCGATGGTACGGCCTTCGTGCGATGCTTCCAGATTCGGCAAACATGTTTACAAACCTCATAATGGTCCATCTACTCGGGGGATTACCGCCAAACTCCCGCCTCAATTCCCTTTGGACGGAAATGACGGACTGCAAAGCATGGTACCGTTGCACTATCCAAATTCTTTTCTCCGTATCCCAAGCATCCATTCTTATAAATCTAAATAGTAACCTACAAAATTAAAAAAAAAATAAGCCGATTACTCACACAGAAAAAAAGTTATTACGTTTTATTTTTGTAGCACGATTCGTGCGCCACCCTGTATATAGAATTAGTGTTATAAAAAAACTTCTTATAGTAGTCTATTAAAGTCATAGGTCATAGAGTACGCTTTTTTCGCATTTGTCTATTTTAGAGTACGATTGGCAACCCTAGTTCAGTGGGCTCCTTAATAAGTTCATGTTTTTTTTTTTTTTTTTTTTTTTTAACTATCTTAAAGCTGGACAATAAATTCATAAAAACTAGCCTACTTATCAATATCTTAAAACTAACTTACTGGCCCCAGTCGGGCGCTCTAAGTTAAACTATAATAACTTAATGCTAATGCCTTTCGGCCTAAGAACTATCTTAATACTAAATCCAGGTCGGTTTTATTTTTTACCAAAAAGAATTTACAAAAAACTCGGTATCTATATATGTTTCTATTTTGTTGATTTTATATAAAACTTACAAACTACATAAAACTTAATTAAAGCTAATTAAAACTACTTAAAGCTACTTTCTTACAAACTAGAACAGCCACAGCAAGCATTTTCCGGCTTTATATTTTTTTTTGTATTTTTGTTGATTTTATAATTTTTGTGTGTTTTTTTTTTTTTTTGTGCCACCCTGACTGTCCCTACTTAAAACTAACTACCTAAACCTATGTAAGTCGGCCATACAAAAGAAAATAGCAAGGTCAACTATTAAATGTCTGAAGGAGCTTCATCTTCGTTTTTCAACCACCTGAACTGGTTCTTCTGCTCTACCCTATCTCTTCGGTCTCGTTCGGACACAGTCCTACTGAACCGAAGGTGCTCAGCTCCGTCTTGTGCGAGGACGTCTTGACTGTAAAGGAGCCGCCGATCTACAGTTCTACGGCCGACGTGGTAGATTAGCGGAACCGCCGCTCTATCCTGGATCAGCCTGTCTAGGTGGAGGAATGCATCGGGCGGAATAAAGCCGCTTAGACGCACACTCTCGTAGTATTCGTATTTAGGGTAATAAGCCCCGAAAATTAAGCTGTTAGACGAGGACATCGCTCTTGCAATGTGACCTCGAATAAGCTTCAGCAAGAAATTATCTATCCTATCTATCATAAACGTTGGCCCCGTTGTATAGAGCCAGGTTGGAATAGTAGTGTTTGTACTCCGACTCTGGTGTTCTGTGCAATCCAAGGCAGCGTCGAAGATACTGCCTCTCAAACACCCGAATCTTTTCCATTTGAGATGGGGCAACGTTGAACCAAACCGGGCATCCATAGGCAATCATCGGCGGGATAAGGGCCTTGTTGCAAATCACCTTCACCCTGCTGTCAAGCCGGCTGCTATAAAACAACCGTTTCGTCAGGGCAAAAGGCAAAAGCTCCCCTAGCCCTGGACAGAGCAGCATTTATATGTCTGTCGAAATACAAATACTGATCCATCCAGATGCCAAGGTACTTTACTACACTTTTACTCGCCAGTGGATGTCCATTTGGCCCTACGATCACCAGCTTGCGCCAGTTCTTTCTCGTATTCCTTGTGGCTCTAAGCAACGGAGTCCTAAACAAGATTGTTTCTGATTTCTGAAAGTTGATTTTCAACTTCCAGTCATCGCAATATCGCTGAATCTTTTCGAAGTCACGCTGCAAAAGAATCCTGATGACCTCGACTTTTGGAGCTGTTCTGTACGCAATTAGATCGTCGGCATACGTAATTGCCTGAGTTAGACTACTTATCAGATCGCTGGTGTAAATGTTGAATATAATCGGCGAGTTGACCGCTCCCTGCTGAAGACCATTTTTAATATTAAAGGTTGTGGCAGAAGTTACATTGCCACTTTTGACAACAAACTTTCTGCCATTGAGCATATCATAAAGCATATATAATAGTAGTCTATTAATGCCAAGTCTGGTCAGCTAACCATCTAACCATACGGTGTCGAAGGCCTTCTCCAAATCAACCAGACACTGCTTCTTCGATTTGTTCCATTGGAAATCAGAAACGAGTTTCGACGCGGCATGAATAGTGTCATGTCCCGCCTTAAAACCGAACTGATTGTCCGGTATGATATTATTGTCCTCTGCCCACTTAGACAGAGCTCTATTGATAACTTTTTCGAATACCTTGCTGATACTCGGAAGAAGACTTATCGACCGGAGATTCGCCGGATTGGAGTTGTCCTTTCCCTTTTTCGGGAGAGGATGCATCACAGCTGTCTTCCACCGTAATGGATAATATGCATTATTTAGAGCGTTGTTAAACAGAGTGGTATATATGTCTACTGCTTCTTGAGGTAAATGTCGAAGTACAACGTTGGATATGCCATCGACTCCTGCTGACTTCTTCTTCTTTAATGAATCGAAGATAAACTGGAGCTCCACCTTCGTAATTAACAGGGAACTGGGCCCATTTCACTCGGCGATTATGGTGTTTGCCAAATGATCGTCATTGAACCCGTTGAAACCAAGGTTCTCTGATCGCCATTACGTGATGTCATTCCGAAGGTAGAAGTGATGGAGCAAGGCTCTGTTTTCCAAGTCGTGATTCGGGCGAACGCATTCACCTTGTACACTTGCTGGAAAGCAGCCCCCACAGCCTCCACTTTCTCCTGCGGATCTTCGACAATAAAGAGGTCATCGTCCAAGACGGCGTTCTCAGGATCAACTCCTGCTGTCAGAAGTACGTCTCTGATACGTTCGGGATTACTATCAACAAGAGGACGTATTAACCTAGGTATATCCAGGTATACTGAGTCTACTTTTTTTATTGGCAGAATTTTGTAAAACAGAATTTTGAAAATCAGAATTTTGGAAAGCAGAATTTTAAAAGCAGAGTTTTGACCCTGCCAGAATTTTAACCCCAACCCCATAAACTGACACATAAATGAAAAATGCCGTTTAGACTTTGCTTCTACAGAACATGGTAATTTGTCTGCGTCTGTCTGTTTTTATTTTTTCTACTTTTGACTTTTCATACCTTTCTGCTGTGTTTTTGCGAAACAATTTCCTTTTGAATCAGCAGTGAACTTGTCTAATAAACTAGTTCTACCTTAAGGCTTAGTTCACTAGTAATGCGAAATGAAATTTTTACATGACATCGAAACGCTTTGGAAAATAAGGCATCAATTTAATAATGTTCGTTGTTTCTTGAAGAAATGACGTTCTTATTTCTTCTTAACATGAAATGATTGCCCAATGTGGAGTGATTTTTTCACAACAATTAATTTGATTGTTTAATAACTGTTGTGAAGGTCACCAAAATATATTGGTTCTACCGACGATTTTCTAAAACATTCCACTAACATTTTTGTTCTTACCAAACTACTAAGCATATGAATTTATATGCCTAAGGAACATATTATGCTGATGGTTTTTGTAAAAATTACTTAAGCATTACATATCTACTAAATCAAAAATAAAATCGATTTCTTTTAAAGGTCTGAATTTTAATATCTGCTAGGTCTCTCGTCCATCTAGATATGCCACTGGATATTAGGGAAGAGTGTCTTGAATGAATAAGTTGCCCAGAGCTAGCTATTCAAGGAAGTCATATTCTTATTCTTTTATATGGATAGAACGGTTCACTGAAAACGAAAGTGAAATTAGCAGTGCACTGAGAACAAAGTAAAGTCATACTATGCAAATCATTTTCAAAAGAAGTCGCCTATAAACTGCAAAAACTCAAATGAGGTAAATCATTAAAAAACAATTGAAATACCTACATACTGTGCTAAAGCTTTTTGTAAAGGTTAATATAGATTCTTTTATTATATAGCCAAATAAATAAGTATTAAGTGCTCGTGGTAAAAACTTAAATAGTACATTTTAGTAAGAAATCAAGTTTTTATTTTCTATAAAATATTTTTTGAGCTTACTTTCTAAATGTACTAGTTACCAGATAGATAGTTTTAGGTGCCAGTTATAGCTATCATTTAAACTCATCATAGAAAACTTTAATGATTGATTTTGAGACATTTTGAGAGCAAAATCATTTATTATGTTCATGGACAAATAAAGCCCAAGACTTTAATAATATTACTAGTCAAAAAAAAACTTCCAAATAGGCCCAACTTTCCACATGAAATGACTTTTAAGATTCCAATGATCATTGAAAAAAGAAAAGTCTTTTTATGTGGAAAGTTGGGCCAATTCAAAATTTGTTTTTTGATTAGAAATATTAACTTAGTCTTGAGCTTTATCTGTCCATCAAAATAATAAATGATTTCGCCTTCTAAATGTCTCAAAATCAATCATCAAAATTTTCAATGCTTAGTTTCAATAATAGCTATAACTGGCACCTTATCCATTTGATAAAATTAAATTAAAATTATTAACACAAAACTTAAAGTATAGCCACTTCGCCAGACGGCAGCAATGCCATGCCCTACTTTATTCAATTAAAGAGCAACAAATATTGTAAAGAAATAATTTTAACAAATGAATAAAACTATCTATCTATTCATCTATCTATTTACTACTAGTACGCCCAGCCCTCGAAACTCGAGTGCTAAAAACACTACCGTCTAATTGACAGACTCCTAGAAAATATACTGTAACTCACTAAAATTCTAGAAACTTTTATTTTTCGATATAAAATTGGGAAAATACCAGCTTATAGTTTTAGTTTTTAAGAAACTAATAGAAATTAAGATTTGTATGTTCATTAATTAAAAAAAAACGATATCGTCTTGTATGAATTTTCGTAATTTGAAATAAATAGATTCAAATATATAATGGTACATATGTATGTGAATAACGTTTTATTACCACTTTATTAAATTTTATGATGACGATGACCGTACGATAACGATAACAATTACGATGACGATTAAGATGACGATGATGACATGACGATGACGATTACAATGTTGACAAAATTAATTAGTGTAATCGCTTCTACTCCGGATCGAGTTGAAATGAGTTTGATTTGACTAACCTTCGCTGGGGAAGCTGGGTCGAGTCGAAATTTGTGACGAAAAACCTAGGTCGAGGAGTTTGTTTTACAGATAATGCAAGTTATGACGACGCATGATGCCTCGGACATGCGCACATTAGATAATTGCTGTGTCATCAATTCATGGCATAAACCTGTTCCCTCAGGTAACGGAATGCATTGCCTTTCATTCAACGACACCCGATTCTCGAGCTGCTAGTGGATTGGCTGGTCATTGACCAGTAGTGCGCTGTCAGCATATTTCAATATGATAACCCTGAAATCAGAAACATGGGAACACAGTTATCCTATTAACTCTCCAGCAACAAATACTTCATTCCCATGGGAACATGAAGTCACTGTCGGAGAAAGAATTCAATGGTGAAGTAGTTCGAGCCAAGAATAGGTCACTTGCAAGTATAAACGCTTGTGACTAAAAGGGACAGACACGACACTTCCAGAGCCTGTTTCTTATAGTGAATAAGAATTATAACCCTCGTTCGTTTTTTATTTCTCTTAATACTAGGCGTATCTACCTTTACTGAAAAATGCTTTGGATGTGAGTTCCGAAAATAAGCAAAAAAATTAACTTCAATATTGAAGTGGGAAGTAAAAAAATGGTTGAATAGAGAAAAAACCAATAGTACAAGATTCCTACATACAAAAAGTAAACCAACTTGTAATAAAAATACACCTGTGAAAATAAAAAGAGAAACTAATTATAAAAACTTCCTTAAGAAAAAATTATTAAAATTTCTATACATATAATAGTGATGATTACAAAAAAGTTATATTAAAAAAGAAGTTAAGAAAGTCTTTTAAATAAAAAAGTTTTTGAATAAATTACTAATAGTAGTGACTAATATAAAAAAAAGATTAATTGTGTTGAAAAAATTTCTTGATTATAATTCTTTAACGAAAAAATTTTTTAAGTGTTGAAAAATTTCTTGATTGCAATATTTTTGAAAAAAAAGGATTTATTACGAGGAATTAATTATAAGTTTAAGAAAGAAATCAAATACAAAGAATAAAAAGGTGCAGTGCGTTGTGTAGTTGTGTAGTGCTTGAAAAGATTTAATCCCATCGGAAACATAAAACAGATGAGAAGTTCAGTTTTCCTTTTGAGTTTTGATTATATCTTAGAATAAACCAAAATAATAACCAAAAAACTACAAAAAGGGCGACATCCTCTATGCAAAATTAAAGGCATCAGGCAAAAAACAAACCGATATTTCGTAAAGAAACTGTTGCAAAAAATAACAGGACGATAAGCACAACCGGTGGTCGAAAAATATATACAACGCATTTAAAATTATTTAAAATAAAAAAAAGGGAATATGCACATTGCAAATGCACACCTAATTGCACACGCACACCTAACACGCAAGAAGCACAAGCACAATGAAAACTAAAAATTATGTATTACCTACATACATATTGAAGTAAAATAAAGATATAAAAGTTACCTATACCATACTAATATGATAAAAGGGTAAAAATTATTTAATGTCAAATTATACAGTATACAAATATAAATCGAAATAAAAAATCAGAATCAAGACACTAAATTGAAAAAAAAGATATCTGTCACACAGAAATATACAATGTAAAATTGGAAATTAAAAAAAAAACAGAATCAATTAATATGTAAACATTTAACTAAAACAAATTTTGGTAATAATGTGAACATACATACATTAGAAATCATTTCAAGATATTAAAATGTCAACAGAAAAATTAGTATTAAGAAATTAGACAAGCTAAGTATTAAGAAATTAGATAAGCTATTCAAAAGTTCTTTCATTAAATGTTATATTAAAAACATTGTTTTTGTTTTCTTTAACGAGAATCTGCTATCACATACATCACAATAAATTCACTTTGATAATTCTGCTTAGTTAAATGATTTTTGAAGAAATTTAATGTTATTTAATCTTCCTAAGTATAGGAACTTAACCGTTAAAGCCTTATTCCACTGATTTCTTCTCTTGGCCGGTGTCCAAGGATACTAGATCTTTAATAACGAAACACCAATAGTTTCGTTAAAAGAAGGTAGGGGTTGGATCATTAATGGCAGCTTCAAATTGATCCACATAATTGGTCTGGCGAATTTCGAGCGCACGTTTGAAAAAAAAACTACAATAATCAACACGACTCTAAAGGAACAGAAACAAAAACCACTTATCTAAGACCACCTGAAGCAGATAGAAGACCGTTTGGATTTATTGAAAGACAAATCGAAACGCAGAACCAGAGCAATAAACTGGATAGGAAGTGCCTGGGTGTGGATAGCTGGAAACCCAGATGCCGCTGACTGAAACAAGATCCTAGAGGCTGAGGATAAATTTATTTCGAACAATAATCGTCAGTATGGAATAAACAACATGCTTTTTGGTATTACGCAAGAGATAACACAGAAGATTAACCTCGTCATAAGCAGAGTGAATAACGGCATCAAGGATATGATTTCTGGAAAAATTTGAGCAAGATATCTTAAACGAGATACTAATCATCATGGCGAAGAATGGCTTAGTAAATACCAATTCACTCGATAAAGATGGGATTAGTAGACTAGTAAATAAAATTGAAACATGACATTACACGAATTAGATCGAAGCAGTTGAATACGGAACCCCGTCAGTATTCACCAACGAGACTATGTTGCTCTATGTGTTATCAATGCCCACAGTTAGAAATGAGGAATTCAATCTTCTACAAACAAGAGCTTCTATTTAATATGACAAGCAGATTGATCTCCTATTCGTTCGGATACTAATTAATCGTCAAGAAACATATGGCATCACTGGAACTTGTCTATCGATAAGCAACACCACAGTTTGAAGTGTAAAGGCTCTAGAGAAAATTCCAGAGGACGACTGCATAACCAGACTGTTAAAAGTAGGTTTGGCGAAGTGTGTCTATCGTTCAAATATGAAAGAAGTAATTGAACTCATCAACGAGAATACCATCTTTCTGACCAATTTCAAAGGCGAAATAAAATACAGTCGATTTTCAAGATCTCTCGAAGGCACATTTACTGAAAAATAGGACATTTCAAAGCCTCATCCAAACGTCTATGCAAGCGCTTCCTCCAATACTATCGAATATTACTCATCAAAGTAATAAACTAGATCTAGGATTGGTCCAGGCTATTGGAATGGAAAATATCGAGCGTCTGACTAGACTTGATGAGAGATTCGATATCTCTCTTGTTGTGGAAGCTGCAATTCTCACCTTGATCATCTTCATTGTTTCTTCATCAAGGAGGTTCCGGGACAGAGACAGAAAATGTTTGTGCACAACGTCAACAAAGTGCAATAACCTTGGAGCTACTTTACGAAGAGATTATCAGTCTGAAAAAAGTCAACACAGAATTTCTCGGTATAGTGCAGGAACTCAGAGATGAAAATAAACACTTGAAATCAAAAATATCGTCACTTGAAAGTAAACTCAACTGGAGAGATCAAAACTATTAGAGAATTCTGTTGAGATAGTTGGCATACCAGGTGTAAACAACAATAATGCCAACGAATGCCTGGAGAAGATACTATCTGATGCGTTTGATACTTCAGTTGAGCCCAATGATATAATTAAATGCTTTGTAAAACAAGTAAGGAAGAATAACAACAACAACACTTACTCTAGCAACGTGGGATCCAGCAAAGATGTCTATGATGACATTTTATGTGTTAAATTCTCATCACCAGCAGTCAAACAAAAAATTATGAAGCAGAAAAGGAATGCAATAAAGAAGCTGAATGCTGCATTGTTTGTAGAAGGGATGAAGGGTAATATTTATGTAAATGATTCTTTAACTAAATTTAATCGGGCATTATTTATGGAAGCGAAAAAAGTAAAAAAAATAAATAAATTTAAATACCTATGGTTTCAAAATTCTCAAATCCTGTTGCGCAAAGTTGATAAGGGTAGTGTTGTTGCTATAAGTTCGTTTGAAGATTTAGGTAAATTACAAGACTAATGTGTCTTATTTTAAATAATTTTGTAAAATGTTTAGTATTAATAATAATTTCGATCTAGATAGCAACAACTCAATCACTACAACCATTAAAAGTAATTGTGATAAAATTTTTCGCTTAAACTTAAATGATAGAAAACCTTTTTATGTTGTCCATCAAAATATACGAAGTTTGAGACAAAACTTCGACTCACTGGCTTGTAATCTTGAAGCTTTTGAATATTTGCCAGATTTGATATTTATATCTGAAATATGGATTTTTTCTTGCGAAACGGATGATTTTAACATACTCGGTTATACATTTTTTGCAAACACAAATGAATTATATCCAGCAGGTGGTGTAGGTGTTTTTATTCGAGATGTATACTCAGATGAATTCTTGAAGGTGGAGCGATTCAACATGGCTGGTGCAGATATGATTAAAATTACCATTGATGTTCACAAAACTCTTTTTGATTTTGTTTGTGTTTATAGATTACAGACTATATCTTCTCAATCCTTTCTTGAAGATTTTTCAAATTTTCTACGTGGTGAAAATGGGTGTAATCTTGTTGTATTAGGTGATTTCAATATTGACATCTTGACTTCGAGCACTGTATCTGATTATTATCTCGATCTTACAGCTGAACATGGTCTTACATCTTTTGTAAATGAAGTAACAAGGCCAATATCAGGCAAGTGCATTGATCATGTTTTTGGTCGTTTTATGAAAATCCCTTTGGAAAATTGTTTCGGTATTAACTTTGATTTGGAAATAACTGACCATAGTATGACAGGTATCTTCATCAACAGTGTTTTTGGTATGAAACGTAACTGTTTCAGTTCTCCACAGATCGTGACTAATATAAAATATCCCTTACTTAATAATCAACTACGTTTTGAATTTTGGGAGGAGGTCTATGCTGAGGAAAATGCTTCTAAAGCATATGACTCTTTTTTAAACATTTTAAAAGATTATATAAGAAGCTCTAGTTTCACAGTCACAAAAAAGAAATCCCAGTTAAAATTAAAACCGTGGATAAGCATTTATATTTTGAAAAAAATCAAAGTTAAAAAATAAAATGCGCAAATTATGTTATAAGCATCCACATAACTCTAACTTAAAAAAACGGTTGAAGAAATTTAGTAGAAAAATCAAAAGAGAAATTTTCACCTTACGTGATAACTATTACTGCTCTAAATTTCAAAATGCCCAAGGAAACCCAAAAAAGGAATAGAGCATAATCAATAGTATAGGAAATAGAATTACGCCTTATCAATTAAACGCCATTGTGCTCAATGAAGAAGGAATCGAAATTTCTGAGCCTTTAGTAGTTGCTAATTCATTTAGTGAATTCTTTGTTTCAGTGGGAGATATGTCTGTCCAACCAAGAGGTAGGTCGTTTTGTAACAGATGTGATAGGTCTCAAGTGCATGAAAGTACGACGACTGCAAATAGCTTCTTCTTTGAAGAAATAACTGGATTAGAAGTCTTAAGTGCGATCTACTCTCTGAAGAACTCTAATTCTCGTGGTAGCGATGGCATTTCTAATGTATTACTTAAGGAAATTGCACTAAATTTAGTTGATATCCTAGCACACTTATTCAATTTAAGTGTTTTTAGTGGAATTTTTCCTGATCAACTGAAGTGCGCCGACGTATCACCTCTTTTTAAAAAGGGTAATCGAAAAGAAAAAAAATAACTATAGGCCCATTTCCTTGTTATCCCCAATTTCAAAGGTTTTTGAAAAAACTATTAAAAAACGAATATGTGTGCATCTAGAAAAAATAAATTTTTTTAGTCCAATGCAGTTTGGTTTCAGGGAAGGATGTTCCACTGAGGATGCTCTTTTATATTTTTGCTCCTTTATTAACAAAGCCTTGGATGAAGGTAAGTTTTGTGCTGGTCTCTTTGTGGACATTACCAAAGCATTTGACACGGTTGTGCATAATACATATTCTTTTGGATAAACTTTATGATGTCGGTTTTCGTGGCTTTATCTATAATTGGTTCGCTTCTTATTTAAAGAACCGAAAGTTACGAGTGAAAATCGGAGATATCTTAAGCAGCCCCCAGGTTTTAAGTCTAGGTGTCCCCCAAGGGTCAGTGTTAGGACCGGTTCTGTTTTTGATATTTATTAACTCCTTGTTTTCCCTACCTTTTGCAGGTAGAGTTACGGCTTTTGCAGATGATCTTGGAATAGCGTATGGCTCAACAACTGAATTTGTCAGCTGATCTAAACCATGATATTCACTTAATTAGAATATGGTTCGCTTCACATAAGTTAATTGTAAGTGAAAAAACCAAATTAATGTTTTTTAGATTAGGTTCGCTTGAGCCACCACATGTAGAAGTCAACTTTCACTCATTTAACTGTCAGCGTTTCGGCTTGAATGGTTGTGTGTGTACATCCGTGCCCGAAGCTACCTTTAATGATAATGCGGTCTGCAACTCGAACTGTTTTCAAATTGAAGTAGTCAAGAACTTTAAATACCTTGGTATTACGATTGATCAAAATATGAGTTGGATGCAACACATTTCTGGTTTCAGTATTTGCGCTCTTCTATTAGGTGTTTCTATAGGTTGAGAAAGTGTTGCTCTAAAATAACACTTAAAACTGCTTATCATGGAATCTTCCATTCAAAACTGCAATATGGGATTAGTGTTTGGGGAGGTGCCTACATGTCTAATCTAAGCCCAATCACCATTCTACAAAAGTCCGCCATTAGAATAATTAGTAACACACATCGTCTTGCCCATTCGATGCCATTGTTTAGATCTTTGAAGATCCTTCCAGTAAGACATTTGTTTTATTTTAGAGTCTGTAAAATATTTTTTATGAGAGGTGGCTATATGCAAAGTCCAATATTTGGTTCACGTAAATTACGTAGTATTGCCCGTCATGTTGTCGAAATTCCATCTTTTCGCACTACTCACTATAGAAACTCCTACCCAATTGAGTCCTGTAAACTTTTTAATCACCTTCCTCTTGATATAAGAACTATAAGAACTCTAAGTTAATTTTTATTAAATGTTAAATCATGACTTCTTGATTTTGATCACGATGAGATAGAAGATTTGCTCACTTATATTGCTTAAATATTAAATCAATCAAATATTTTGTAATTATATTATATTTTGTAAATATTTTGTTAATTTTGAAAGGAAAAAAAAAAATTTAAAAAAAAACAAAAACTGTCACCCCACAATGATTAATTTTTGTCTTTTTTGAAGTGACATCTAACAACTTTAGCTCTTATAAGCATAATACAAAATGTCACTAACTATTCTCAGTTTTATATAATTAAGATTTTGTAATTATTTATGAATGTATTATGTATATCATGTAGATGAGAATAATGAATAAAATAATAATAATAATAATAATAATAATAATAATTCTTACCTATGGCGGAAAATAAATGCGAAAATCCATTTACCACCAATACATGCTCCAAGGAATTGGGTGCTCGATCCAGTTAAAGGGGACCCATCATCATAAACCCTACCTCCGAATTCTGACGTCACATTTCATCTACGAGACGTAGATCTTTGAAGGGGGAGGAGTTATGACGACGCATGATGCCTCGGACATGCGCACATTAGATAATTGCTGTGTCATCAATTCATGGCATATATCTGTTTCCACAGGTAACGGGATGCATTGCCTTTCATTCAACGACACCCGATTCTCGAGCTGCTAGTGGATTGGCTGGTCATTGATCAGTAGTGCGCGGTCAGCATATTTCAATATGATGACCCTGAAATCGCCACCGTGCAACGGTGCATCGTAGGCTAAGTAAATTCATTCTTATTGTGACGACCATCGCGTGCGGTTGATTTAAATAAAGATTTATTAATTCTAAAATAATTCTATATTTTATTCTCTTAGTAAGCCCAACAGTTTGGCCAGCCCTTATGGGCTGGCGTTCGCGTTTTTTTTTCGTTAATTTCTAAAGATTGAATCCATCAAGATCGATCACCAAAATGATTCGATCATTTCAATCCATCGATCTTTCGACAATTTTCATTTCCCTGAATTTATTTCCGATTCAATTTTATTCATTTCGATTTCGCTGAAATTGAATCTCTCTGATTTTAATCAATTCAATTCAATATTGTACCGAATCTTATTTGATCCAAATTTAAAAACAATAAAATAAGGATTGATTAAAAAAGCTGAAACATTTTCAGTTTTTTACTGCCCCGGAGAAATGTGATTTTATGTCAATTGGTTGACATTTAGATCGTAATACACTTTTTTTTGGAAATATAGTTCGGCCCTTATTTATCAAGACATGAACTGTCAAATTCCGTTGTGCTTGCTTGCACACGAAGAACGGAAGTGTTCAGATATGAAGAAAATTATTCTTCAGATTTTGTTTTCTCCTTTGTGTTTTTTGTAGTTTCATAATGTAAGACACGATAAGATTGGTTAGATTGGATAGGAGAAAGATCACAAAAGAGAAAACCAATTTTCTACACTGGATATT
This sequence comes from Dasysyrphus albostriatus, assembly GCA_946251815.1. NCBI lineage: Eukaryota > Metazoa > Arthropoda > Insecta > Diptera > Syrphidae > Dasysyrphus > Dasysyrphus albostriatus. Next base: position 102,496,456 of record OX276335.1, read on the forward strand.
TTCAAATATTTTAAATATATTTTATTCTCCTGCATCTTATGCCAGTTACCCCACTCACCATCACAAATCGCTGAACATCCGTGAATTTTTTCACGTGTGATCGGGGACATTGACGGATGGCTACGATGTCAATGTATAAAAAAACCTCTAAAAAATCGCCAAAATTTAATGGATTTTCTGTCGAAATGTAGTTTGCCCCATATTTCAAGCCATCAAATGTCAAATTCCATTGACAAAAGGTGACTTTAGAGCAATTGGGTGACATTTGGATAGAAAAAAACATTTGCGTCAAAGAATAGTTCATCCCCTATATTTTAAGCCATCAATTGTCTAATTCCAATGTCGGATGGCTACGATATCGATGGATAAAAAATAACTAAAAAATCTAAAATTTTTGATTAATTTTTACTGCTCAAGAAAAAGTTGATTTTAAGGCAATTAGGTGACACTTGGAGCCGTTATGTTAAGCTTAACGCATAGAATTCTCGGCACTTAGCTAAAAAGCGAATAAAAAGTGTATCATCGGCATGTAGTAGACACTAAAAGTTTACTTATCAACGAGTTAACAGGTCGTAACAAAAGTGACGTTTGCGTAAAATTGGTACTAAACTGAACCGAAAGAAGTGACCTTTGCATACGATTTATCGATTACAGTCATTCGCGTAGGTGAAGGACAACCTCTTAAGGCTAATTTAAACGAAGATAATTATCAGCGCTTAACTTAAAAGCGAACAAAAACTGTGTTACCGATGTGAATAACACAACGAACGTTTTAGTTATAAACGCGTTGACAACTTATAGCTTTCTTGGAAGCATGGATGAAATCGGTCGAAAAAAACAACACCGGGGATTACCGACGCCATCACAGAAGAAAACACGGAGTTTGCATTCACTAGATGATGAGTGATGAATTAATTTGTTTTCAATACATTTCTTCCAAGAGACACATACTGCTGATTTGGCTTCTTTAAGCTTAGCTTGGACATGGTTTTTAAAACAAAGATTGCTGGATATTGTGACTTCTAGGTATTTAAATTCCCTAACGACATCAATCTCATCTGCTTTGTACTTCCACTGTTCATATGATGCATATCTTCCACTACCTTTTCTGAATATTATTATCTCTGATTTGGCTAGATTTACTGTAAGGTTCCACATATCACAATACCCCTCGAGAGCATTAATCATCCTTTGTAACTGGTGAGGTGATTCCGCTAAGAGAACAATGTCGTCGGCGTACATTAGAGCTGGAATTTCTTCCCCTGCAACAGTAACACCTCCACCAATGCAATTCAATAAATCATTAATAAAGGTTGTAAATAAAAGAGTACTTAGGGCACATCCTTGTTTTAAACCTATTGATGAGCTGAATTCCTCTGAGAGACTCTCTCCATCCCAAACTGATATAGAGTCATTCGTGTAAAGTGCCCTTAGAATTTCAATTGTTTTTGAAGACACGCCGATGCCGGTGAGTTTGAAAAAAACTCTCTGTCAATACTGTCAAAAGCAGTATACTTCTTCGAAATATCAAACTCACAAAAAGTTTCATGAAGGTATTCAAAAATGAAATCCCTCTATAGTTTTCAACAGCTAAAGCATCTCTTTTTTTTAACAATGGAAATATTATTGAAGACAAGAAGGTTGAAGGAATGGCACAAGAGTTGAAAATGCCATTGTAGCAGTTTTTGAGGCTATTTATAAATTCTGTTGAAGCGAGTTTGAAGAACTCATAAGGAATTTTATCTAACCCCGGTGTTTTTTAACTTTAACACTTTCGACGAGAAGAAGCTCTTTTACAGAAAAGTTGGCATCTAAAAAGTTGTCCACAACATATGGCATCGCATATTGAACTCAGAGAGATGTAAACTCAGTATTTAGAAGAGAAGTAAAATAAGTCTTCAATTCTGCTGCTTTCAGCTGAAATCTAATAGTTAGATTAGATCCGCAGACCTCTTTGATTATTTTCAAAAATTCGTTAGATGAGCTTACGCTTGATAAGGAGACAGTTATGCTTTTATGGAAATCTTTCTTTTTCTGCATACATATTACCTTATAGTTTTTATTGAATTTCGCGTACCATTGCTGAAATGTTGCGTTATTGTGTGCTCTAAATAAAGCAAGATAGGCGAAAGAGAGCTTTCTAGCTGCTTCATACTCCTTATCAAACCATTTTGCTTTACGAACTAGAATTTTTTTCTGGAGCTTGGTTTAGGTGGATTTGCCTTTTTAACAATATCGAGTAGTTCATCTAAGGATGGAGTCGGCGTCACGTTATTGAGAGAATTTAGTTCCACGTTCAGATTCCGTTGATATTCCTGACAAAGTTAGTCGTTCCATTTTAGATTTGGCGGGAGATGAAACTCCCTATTAGTAACGGAGACGTTGCTACCAAATGATAGAATTAGTGGCATGTGCTCGGAAAATGTTTTAATACCAATATTGAAATCTAAGTTTTCGTTTAACCAGCTCTCTATGGCAACACCATAATCAATAACAGAGCAAGCTGAAGAGCGGATATAAGTATATTCTCCCACCTTATCGCTGGGGCCTCTTCCATTTAGTACAACGAAGTTATAGGAATCACAGAGTTCTAGGAAATGATTACCTTTCGCATCCTTTCGATTGTTGAGAAGATCGAGAGTATGTGAGTTGATAGGGATATACAGAAGGAAAGAGCGGCCATCTTTGTTCGTTACCAATACTTGCGTTGAAATCTCCCAGCAAAAGCAGATTAGGTTCTGATAGGTATGCAAGTAAGTCTTCTAAGCAGGAAAAATCATCAGACCAATGATTACAACTGAGATAGACTGGGACAATTAAATGTTTTACTCCTTGCTCTTGAAACGAAATGAGGTAGAACTCTTCATGCCTTTCAAATTTTAAAAAGGGATGTTAATGGTGGGAATATCGGGGGAGTGATAAATTTATAGTATTACTACTAGGTGGCGCTGTGTTAGAATTGGAGAATTTTTTGACAACTTTTCTTGATGACATTTCAGTTTCATGTATCTTGTTTTCATTTTGCGTTAACATAGCTTTAGGCTTGAATTGTAAATGTAATTCCTTTAAACTGGAAACATTCCACTCAATCGCGTAAATCCATCGGTATCTCCACATCTCAGGCCAAGGTTGTGTTGAAGATTCCTTCAATGTTTAGCCGATCGTCTCGAAGGGAAATTTTAGCATTTGGGAGCTGCAATTTTATTGCTGATTTGATTCGCCCAAGAATTCTTCTTTTCTGCCGTGCAATGAATGGTAGATCCTTTTGGACAGACATTCCAGTGTCTTTAAGTTGAACTGACTTACGTAGAATTTGGTCGACTGTGGAGCGGTTGGGGAGTTGCAACACTACGCTAATCATGCCTAGCCTGATGCATTTCACTTGGCGCACCTGTTGGACTACGTTTTCGTCAATAAGATCACTACACACATCTTTTGCTTTGGAAATCGGATCTAGCGAACCATCATCAGGCAAGTGCAAGATAAGATTATTCTATGTTTCTTTCTTCAAAAGTTTTTCAACTTGATCTTCTAAAAATGCATTTTGTGTCTCCAAATACCACACTTTGGCTCTGAATTCATCATGGCTGGCTCGTGAAATTGAAATTTCAACACCCAGAGCACAGATGTCATCTTTGGATGCAAGATTAATCTTGGCGTCAAAAAGACGTTCCAAATCTTCAACGGACATGTTGCTTACGCTGCTCATGTTTAGCTTAGTACTTTGGTAACGCTTTTCAGTTCCAAAAGATTCGGGGGATGTCTCTACAATTCCTCTTTTATTCATTCGCCTTCTTACAATCTTTTTATGTAGGTTATGATGAAAGATGTGCCTTTGCGATTTAAAGTTTGGAGTTTGCGCTAATTAAAGCTAAGAACTTACTAGATTTTTAGAATTTTTAGATAATAAACAATTCAGTTAAAAGTGAAAATATAAAATTAAGTGTCGTGAGCAAGCAAGTACTCGGTCTCACTCGCACTTACTGTGCAATTTAGTTTTATAATTTTTTTGTTTTTGTGGTGCAATTATTTAATAAATGTTTGCATTCTGCACTTCTGTGCAAAAAAAAACTTTCCAACGATATATAATTTATATGCCTTCAGCTTTTGTAGACCGCGTAAATTGTACCACAAAATTCATGTTTTCCGTTTTATAATATGATTACCAAACGAGAATGAGTTCTTAACAAAAAAGGAGTTTTGCTTGTTCTCAATTTTCTCAAAAACTAAGAACCCCACCGTCGTCTGGTTTTCAGCATTCTAAATAAATAAATAAATTTGGTGGCACAACAGCTCGTGGAGAACCAAGGCTTTGTGACTTACAACTCTCAACCAATCCTGTGTGCGTATTTTTTTGCAGGAATGGAGGGGGACCTACAATTTTTTGCCGAGTCCGAACGGCTAGATGAGAAGCACTTATTCATGACAAGTATACTCTTGGAGGATTTGTCAGTTCCTCGCACGAGGCAGTACCTCGCGAAAAAAACATTTCTGTTTTTCGGTGGCGACGGCTGGGAATCGAACCCAGACCTTTGGCATGACAGTCCTACGCACTAACCATCATGCCACGAGGTACTATACTTTATTCTACTTCATTCTACTTTAGACTTATAACAACAATTCATAATATAAGACAATTAACTACTTTATAACGTAAAATAAAAATCAATCAACAACATTTTTAAATTTTAGTATAAGCATTGAGTTTTAAAACTCTTTGTTTTTACATTGAGTTTTCATGTCGTTGGCTCTTAGAATATTACTTCAATCATGAACTGTAAAGATACACATAAAAACAAATTTTTAAACATTGCCTTCATAGAGTTCAATTTCCTAGGTTCCACAGATTGCTGAGTGTCCACTTCTGTGATCTTAGTTATAGCGGACACTGATTCACACTTTCCCACAACTGCTCCTTTTCTCCCCATACGGGCACCATGTTGTTGTTAGGTGCCACAAGAGTCTTCCCTAGGATTATGTTTTGGGAAGACTACTCAGAGTCTGGCCATAAGGTATGGATGGCTACCTAAATCACCCTTTGTGAAGTAGGTGGCAGGCCTATATCTTCCTTTATGACAGTCCTCAGAGTTGGAATCTCCACATTTCGGTACTTAAGAACTTGCTTCCCGATATCAAGGATTACTTCGTGTTATTTCATAAAGTCGATTAAAACGATGCACTCGTCACAAATATCTGCTACCAGAAACAGATGTGAAAACTCCAGTTCTGCCAAACGGATCGTAAGACGAACCTCTCCGTACACTCTGGCTGCCTCTCCTGTTGCAGTTTTCAGACGGTAGGTGTTGGTGCTACGCAGCCATGTCATATTCACTAAGTCTTTTCGAACAATGGAGACAGTGGCACCGGTGTCGATAGTAGCCACTTGTTTCTTGCCGTTAAGTATTGCCTCCACAGTCAGACTTTTATTGTTTTGTTTAGTCTGCGAGACTTGAATAGTGGTTCTGGGGCCATCGATGCCAGAAACCAGCTTCTGCCCCTCGAAGTTTCTCAATACTCAACCCGTTTCCCGGTTGGAGTATTGGTGTTATTGTTTTCATTTCTGCGTCCACAATGTTGACATGCAGCTTTTCTAGGTGGTAATTTGCACTGACGTTGGAGATGTACGGTCTTGTTACAATTCCAGCATCGAGCAGGTCCATCTCGATGGTTCCTCTGCAACGCTGTTCTCTGGTAGAACACTCCTCAATTTCTAGTTGTCTTACCTGATGGACTCCTTGAGAAGCCTGTTCTGCTGCTTCCATAGTCAAGGTGAACGCTAATGCCTCAGGAAGTGTGCGTTTTCCAGCAGTTCGAATTGCTCGCGGAAGACTGATCTCAGATATAGCACGGACAAAGGCTTCTGTTGCGAATTGGTTGAATATTTCATCCCCTGCAGCCGGATATGCCAGATGTGCCAACCGTTCGATGTCTGCTTGGAGCTGTTGCAGAGTTTCTCCTCTTTTCTGAATTCTAGTATTGAGTTGAACGCGGAAGACTTCTTGCATATGGCCATCTCCAAAGCGTTTGTCAATGGCCTGAACAAGAGCACTGAAGTTGCCATTCTTATCTGCTGGTATGGTTTGTAGTAGTTCAGCAGCAGTTCCTCTAAGGGCAAGGTTCAGAGCTATATAAATATTTGTCTTCCTCGTCCTAGCCATTCGTTGCTGCGGCTGCCTCAAACTGTTTCTTGTAGATTGCCCACGAAGTTTGTCCCTCGAAGGTTGGTGGATGCATCTTTTTTTTTTTTTTTTTTCATTTTTATTTTCAATTTTCTTAAAACTATCTTAAAGCTAGACAAAAATTCATAAAAACTAGCCTACTTATCAATATCTTAATACTAACTTACTGGCCCCAATCAGACGCTATAGAAACTATAATAACTTAATGATAATGCCTTTCGGCTTAAGAACTATCTTAATACTAAATCCAGGTCGGTTTTATTTTTTACCGAGAAGAATTTACAAAAACTCGGTATCTCTGTCTTTATTTTTTTTGGTTTTATATAAAACTTACAAACTACATAATACTAAATTAAAGCTAGTTAAAACTAATTAAAACTACTTAAAGCTACTTAAAACTATTTCCAACTAATTATAAACTGATTACAACCTACTTATAGGCTACTTACAGACTACTTACAAACTAGAACAGCCACAGCAAGCATTTCCCGGTTTTATAATTTTTTTTGTATTTTTGTGGATTTTATATATATATTTTTTTTTTTTTTTTTTTTTTTTTTTTTTTTTTGTGCCACCCTGACTGTCCCTACTTATAACTAACAACCTAAACCTATGCAAGTCGGCCATACAAAAGAAAATAGCAAGGTCAACTATTAAATATCTGAAGGAACTTCATCTTCGTTTCGTGGATGCATCTCCTTTCTCTTTGGACAGTCACCAATACTTTCTCGAACCTTCATTCTCTTTACGTTATCCAATTCCTTTGTAATGCATTCTATTTTATCTTCAATCTTTACTTCTAGTGTCGATAATCGTTAATCGACACGCTCGTGAAGGGCAATAATTCTGTTGTCAAAGACTTTCTAACTTACCTTCGAGAAGATTTCGAAGAATCCTTTGTCCTTGGCTTTGTTGTTCGAATGGTTTGAGAAGATTCTTTTGTTCATTGCGTTGTTCATTTCGTTGTTGTAGTAGATTCTTCTCCTGACTATCAAATTTGGGGAGCAGCTGAGACAGCAGATTGCTCATGCCTGACGTACTTACTTGTTCTTGCTCTTCCTCCATATCAATGTCGAATATAAACATGTCTGTATTTTCTCCTCGTTTTCTTAAACCTTCTTGCAGACGAATTATAAGATCATTCTTTGTTTCAGCGGTAGGAAGACCTCACTTGTTCAGTTCTGTCTTAAGTTCAAATAAATTTTAATCATTAACAGTTTTACCCATTGTCTTTTCTAATTTTCACTTTCACAGTCACGTTCACTTTTTGTAATTATTGCCTGTTAAAGCAAAATAAATTATATAAACACAAATAAATAAAGTTTTATCCCACTTCTGACACCAATGTAATATTTTCTCAGTTTCGTAAATAAAACTTATTCACTGTATATAAATTCTTCACTTATTTACTTCATAAAATAAAACACTTTACTTTTCTTACAACAAAACAATTTATTGTTCACCACTGAAATTAATTCACCAACTTTACGTTTATTAAAACCAACTTTACTCATTCACGATTAAAAATAAACTGCGTCCTATGCCGGTCAGACATGTGCTTTCATACTTTTCACAAAGTTCCCGAAAAAGCTGGAAGGTTCTAGTATTTACTTCAAGAGCTTTTCATTGGGGAAAAAATACTGACAAAGTATTTTTTTTTCTGTCATTTGACACTGACGTATTCCCCAAGCGCCCTATTGTTGCAAAAAATAGAAGTAGTGGTGATAGAGAAATGAAACGACATGACATAATTTGCCCAGCGAAAAAATGTCTGCTGTTTGTTGGTTGGATTGTTGTTGTGATCTGTATGTAACACCCTGACTCCACAGAATATACAGATGCTCAACATCACAACCATAATCCAATCAACAAACAGCAGATTTTTTCTCGCTGGGAAAATTATGTCATGTTTATCTTTTGCAACAATATTCAACTCAAACTATAGGAACAAAGGTCATGTAGATACAACGAAAATCAGTCGAAAAACTTACACGCACGTAAAATATTCAAATCTCATGGTCAAGAGACCTGGTGGAGTACATGTCCACACATTTGGAGTTTGCCAGAGGTCGTTGGAAGCATAAATGCCAACATAAAAAGTAAAGGTGACTGGCTGTCACTAACTTCTATTTTAAACTCTCTGGGCGGTAATAATAAAACCACTGAGCAAAGGAAAATTTAATATTTGTACGTTATTTTGAATGAATATCTCATGAAACTCGTGAAAGTGGAAACTAGCTATAACTCCAGCCTATATACCTGGTGGTAACGCACACGGTTTATTAATTCGAAAATTATTTAATATAAAGAAGTTTAGCAATGACGTCGCTGAACAAATTCAATTTTTCAATTTTTCCATCAAAGCGATGAAAAGAGCCAATATCGAAATCTCTTTTGGCTCATCTGTACTAGATTTCTATATTGAAATAGAAAACGAATGACGAGCATTTCTAGTGGATGCTAATAGCAACTAAAAATGGTATAAATGATTGCTATCAGAAAAGAAGTTTAGCAATGACGTCACTGAACAAATTCAATTTTTTAATTTTTTCATCAAAACGATGAAAAGAGCCAATATCAAAATCTCTTTTGGCTCGTCTTTGCTAGATTTTTAAGTTGAAATAGAAAACGAATGATGAGCGTTTCTTACTTACTTCCTTATCCGGCTCCCGATCCATGGAGGGTCTCTGCCTGAGATATTGCAGTCTTCCATCGGTTGCGGTCCTTCGCACACTCCCTCCAGTCGTCGAGACCAAGCGCTCTTGCGTCAGAAACCGCCTGATTCTGTAGCGGAGGTTCGGTCTTCCTGGTCGTTTCGAACCTGGGAGCTGGGATTCGAAGATTTTTTTGGCTGGAGCATTGTTGTCCATTTGCTCGATGTGGCCGAGCCAGGGTAGTCGGCGTGTTTTGGCTCTTTGGACTACATCCACATCTTGGTACAGCTTGTATAATTCACCGTTAAATCTTCTCCTCCATTCGCCCTCCTCGCATATTGGACCAAATATCCGCCAAAGAATTTTTCTCTCGAAAATGCCCAGTATCAATTCCCCTTTTTACTTATCGTCCAGCACTCGGCACCGTAGAGTAGAACTGGTAAAATTAGCGTTTTGTATAATGCGCACTTTGTCTTCCGGGAAAGGAGTTTTGAACCCATTTGTTTGGCCAAACCAAAGTAGCAGCGTATCGCTAGGGTAATTCTTCGTCGGATTTCCACTAAGGTGTCATTCGTGGGGTTGATGTTTGTTCCGAGGTAGGTGAACTCCTTGACTACCTCAAAATTACTGCTACCAACAGTGACGTTTTGTCCTAGGCGATGGACAAACTGCCACCTACTTCACAAAGGGTGATTTAGGTAGCCATCCATACCTTATGGTGGAGCCAGACTCTGAGTAGTCTTCCCAAAACATAATCCTAGGGAAGACTCTTGTGGCACCTAACAACAACATGGTGCCCGTATGTAATGCATTCTATTTTATCTTCAATCTTTACTTCTAGTGTCGATAATCGTTAATCGACACGCTCGTGAAGGGCAATAATTCTGTTGTCAAAGACTTTCTAACTTACCTTCGAGAAGATTTCGAAGATTCCTTTGTCCTTGGCTTTGTTGTTCGAATGGTTTGAGAAGATTCTTTTGTTCATTGCGTTGTTCATTTCGTTGTTGTAGTAGATTCTTCTCCTGACTATCAAATTTGGGGAGCAGCTGAGACAGCAGATTGCTCATGCCTGACGTACTTACTTGTTCTTGCTCTTCCTCCATATCAATGTCGAATATAAACATGTCTGTATTTTCTCCTCGTTTTCTTAAACCTTCTTGCAGACGAATTATAAGATCATTCTTTGTTTCAGCGGTAGGAAGACCTCACTTGTTCAGTTCTGTCTTAAGTTCAAATAAATTTTAATCATTAACAGTTTTACCCATTGTCTTTTCTAATTTTCACAGTCACGTTCACTTTTTGTAATTATTGCCTGTTAAAGCAAAATAAATTATATAAACACAAATAAATAAAGTTTTATCCCACTTCTGACACCAATGTAATATTTTCTCAGTTTCGTAAATAAAACTTATTCACTGTATTTAAATTCTTCACTTATTTACTTCACAAAATAAAACACTTTACTTTTCTTACAACAAAACAATTTATTGTTCACCACTGAAATTAATTCACCAACTTTACGTTTATTAAAACCAATTTTACTCATTCACGATTAAAAATAAACTGCGTCCTCTGCCGGTCAGACATGTGTTTCATACTTTTCACAAAGTTCCCGAAAAAGCTTTTCATTGGGGAAATTTCCCATAAATTTCCCTTTCCAAAGCTTTCAATTTGACGTTTAGTATTGGAAGTTCGAAAGCTCACCAAAGCTCTCCGTAGGTTGGTTTGTGTCCTGTCTAATCCGAAATTCAGTGTTTCTCTTATTCGAGAGTGGTTACAGTTCATTCGTTATATTACAAATGTGGTAGTCGTTACAATAGCTTATTTTGTAGATAATTTTATCCTCTATAACGTTTAAGTGGGACATTTTGTTGTCAAATGAAATATCGAAGAGTTGTTAAAGAAAAACGAAACCAATCTCTTTTTCAAAATGGCGGCCCTCCCCTAAGCCCGAAAACCCGTTTTTATAATTTGGTGGCGTACCCAAACAGATTCCATAAAAAAGTTTTTTCATCGAAAAATGTGACTTAATTTCCATATTTGGCTGGGCTTAATTTAATATTGTGCAATAAAAGAATCATGATGAAATTTGTTTAAAGGTAACTTAGGTATCCAAAAATATTTTGGAGCTGCAAGTCAATTTTATAAGAATTCAGATGACAAATTGAGGGCTCAGAGCTGAACTGAACCACGTCAGAAAAAGAAAATTCGAGGATAATAAGAGGTTTAGTAAATAAACTGTAGTACCTTGTGGCATGATGGTTAGTGCGTAGGACTGTGATGTCAAAGATCTGGGTTCGATTCCCAGCTGCTGCCACCTAAAAACAGAAATGTTTTTTTCGCGAGGAACTGCCTCTTGCGAGGAACTGACAAATCCTCCAAGAGTATACTTGTCATGAATAAGTGCTTCTCATCTAGCCGTTCGGACTTGGCAAAAAATTATAGGTCCCCTCCATTTCCTGCCAAAAATACGCACACAGGAATGTTTGAGAGTTGTAAGTCACTAGGCCTTGGTTCTCCACGAGCTGTTGTGCCACCAAATTTATTTATTTATTTTTTTTTAGTAAATAAACTGCAATTAATTTGTGAAAATTATTCGTAAAAAGGACTAGTCTTAAGTTTATTCACTAAATTGAATTATTTAAAAATGAAAATTCTTGAGTTACTTTCCAACTGACAAAATTCTGAAAAAAATAAACTGTAACATGACTTGGTTCGGTACAGCTGGGAGTCCTCCAAATACAAATTTATTATTTGTATTATTTAAAATTTTCACCGCTAACTTTGACTTATTTTAACGGAAACTTAAATAACAAGAAAATACTCAAGCTAAAAATAATCATTTAACTAACTACAAATTCAGATATCTAAATTATTTGATTCCGCCTAAAAGTTTCCGCCAAAATTAGGGATGTCAGTAGCCATCTCTTAAAATTCTTAACTATGACTGAGCACCAATCATTTAGCTATAACAGAGCTTTTGATAAATGTGTCAACCAATTTGGGCATCACGCGTCGCGTTGGCAAAAATGTAAATATATAGGTATTCAAATTGTGTTTGCTATTTTCTATGTGACTTTTTTTTTTATTATGAAGTGAACTTAGATGCTTTTCGTTAATTACTGGGCCTGGGGCGCCTAATTTTTTGAAAACACCACTGCTAGTACATATAATACACTGAACCATCATATATTGCATGCAAAATATATTAGCTGCTAATACTTGCAAACCTTCAAAAGCAACGAGTTTGACGGTTTTCTTATGAAAAAACCGTCATATATATATATGATCTTAATGGTATAATTTGTATAAGTACCATTTTCAATCCACCGTTCTTAATGCGTTAAAAAATAAGGGGCCATAAAAATGCAAATTATGGCTTGCTTAACTATCGTTTGCAAAATAAACTGTTAATTTTTTTTAGTTTAAGAAGGTATTGCCCAACGCTTGAGAACGACGTGTGAGAGACACTTTTGGGCTTTCTGCAACTGAAGCCTCAGCGGCAGTATGGACTAGTTTTTAAAAACGTCGGAGATATTTCTGCATATTTGAATTCTGGGCTATAGCCGCTTTTATTTATTATGTGACTTAAGATTTTTTTTAAAAACATCAAGGTAGTTTTGGGTTCCTACTATGTGTATTTGGTTCGATTTCCTTCACAGCATCCTTAGAGGAAACCAGAACATTTTCGCAGACATTCAAGTTGAAAATGTTCAATTTAAAATGTGTAATGCGATCAGAGCTAATTTTAAATTTGTTTATTGAATGATGCACAATTTCGCGATGCTTGATTTTGCTTGGGGGAACATTCATTTTGGACTATATGGTTTGAAATGAGATATTTCACAGGGACTAGCTATGTATATTGCATTTTTGATAATAAATAAATATTTTCATACATAAAGAAGCAAAATGGGTGGTCCCTAAATGTACACCTTAGTTGGACTATTATTTACTGTGTTGATCGACCACTTGGGATTAAAACTAGGAATAAGATAAAATAATGAACTCAGATTTACTGTTTGGTTTTCTTTTACGGTTTTTCTTTTGTCACGGCAGACACTTTTTGGCGTAATCGAATAATTTTTTGATATTGACACAAACCAAAAGTTTTTAGCTCGAGTACTTTTTTACTTGCGCAAACTTCCACTTAGTAGCTATAACTAACTAAATAACTCTGAAGTTAGGGAGGCAAAGTTCGAAAATCATAATTCTGTTGATATGCACGATTTGATTTGCTGCGCAAAAATTAATTTTGTATGAACAGGTATTTTTTTTGCAGTTCAAATTTGCAAAAGTGCAATTCCGATTTAAATCCTTAAAAATAGATTTTCAAATGCTTATGTGTATGAATTTGAAGCTTTTCGAATGATAAATTGTTGCGCAAACATTTTTAGGTTTATTTGGTATTCAACTTTCCTCTCGGAAAAAACTAGCTAAGAATTTAAAAATATGACAAAATCCAAAATTTTTTGCACAAGCTAATGCAACAAATATTCAATCCTATGATCCCAAACAACCATTCCCATGATCCCAAATAATCATTCCCACACGCGCAAGGTGTCAAAATGCTGACTACATGTCTGGAAACGAATGAAAGACGATACCAAGTGCATTCCTCCACGTACGATACTGGCAGCTCCCATAGTTTAAGCTAGCTTTAAGTAAATTTAGTTTTTAAGGGTCAGTTGTAATTTTGGATTGAACAAATAAAGAGCTCTTGCTCATAAGAAATTATTTTTCAAATAAATTAAGTAAATAAAAACTGATTTAGCGCCTGAGCAGGGACCGGTCTGTGCGGAAAAAAAACAAATAATAAAACATATGTCACCTCAAGTTGTCGCGTTTTTAAGTTCCGAATAAGATTATCGCCTCAAGCAGACGTGCTTTTTCAGAACATAATCCGTGCTTACCGGTAGAGACAGAAGAAAAAAAGTGAAAAAAAAAGAAACACACTGATCGCCTCCAGTAATCGCGTTTTTAAGTTCCGAATAAGATTATCGCCTCAAGCAGCCGTGCTTTTTCAGAACATAATCCGTGCTTACCAGTAGAGACAGAAGAAAAAAAAGTGAAAAAAGGAAACACACTAATCGTCTTAAGTAGTCGCGTGTTTTTATACAGTTCTGTAATTTTTTTACAAAAAGAAAAAAAAGTGTAAAGACGCCTTAGTAGCCGAATACTCGGATCAACAAATCAATATAAGTCGCTCAAGACGCCGAACATCTGAATGAACAAATTATTATCAAAAAGTAAAAGTAAGAAAATTAAAAGTTTATATATATCAAATTGCTAACGATTTATAAAAAAAAATCAATTATTAAAAATATTGCCTCCATTTTTTTTTTTTGTAAGTTTATAAAAAAAAATAATATAATTTTCAAAAATGCCTGACCTAAGATCAGGTACAACAACCAGTAATAGTGGTCCTTCCAATCCAAATCCCAAAAATACCAACACAATTCCCATAGTGAATCTCACATCAAGTCCGCAAAACGAAAGTGCCGACACATTATTTCAATCTACTCTTGTAACGACTTACTTACTAGGCCCCCCGTCTATAGTTCATGGCGTATTTGAGCAACAGGGACACAATTTAATCCAAAAAGCCTTGAACCCTAACACCAATCACTTCCCTGTTGCGGAGCAAGGTATTGATGCTATATATCAGAACAACTTATCTGATATGGATAAAATACCCGATGTAGTCAAGAGCCTTAGAATTACGCGAGATCTAGGAGAATTTAGCTCCTGGAAAAAAAGTGTCGATCGAGTCTTACAATTATACGAAGCATTTAGGGGCACCCCTAAATATTATGGTATTTTAAGTACCATAAGAAATAAAATTACAGGGAACGCAGATACTGCTCTCGGAGCATATTATATTCCCTTGAATTGGGAGAGTATGTCTCGCTGTTTGGCGATGCATTATGCTGACAAACGCGATCTAAGCTCTCTAGAATACCAGATGATATCCTTAGCACAAGGAAATTAATCGATTCAAGAATTATTCCAAAAGGTATATGCACATCTCTCCTTGATACATAATAAACTATCATGTTTGGCAGCAAGTCCAGAATCTCTTAGGCTGTTGACCCAAACATATCGTGACAAGGCTTTAGATACCTTCATTCGAGGTCTTAAAGGTGACCTCCCTCGGTTGCTCGAAATACGAGAACCACTCGATTTGCCTACCGCATTAAACCTTTGCTTAAAATTAGAAAACCAAAATTATAGGACAAATCACATAATTCATAATCAAGAAACAGCAAAGAAGTATCCACAAAATCCAACAAGCCGTACACCAGGCACCCAGTATGAATACCAAACTTCTTCAAAGCTTATTAGCCCAGGAAAATTAGAAAAAAATGACACAACTACGAAAAAATTCCAACAAAGCTGAATTTTGGTAGAGAGCTTTGTTTTGGCGTCTTAAGCATTTCCTGAAAAGTTCCGCAAATTTGAGCCGGGGCTTAATTTTTAGGGAGGGTTAAAGGGGGTAAAATTCTGTTTTTTCTCAATTTCTCAAAAACTATAAGTTATTTTGAAAAAATGTGAGGACACGAATTGTAGCTTATGTCATTCTACACAAAAAAGATTAACATACTTTTTTTCATACAAGCAATAGATTCTGGGAAACTTATACAAGAACTTCACGGTGGATTAAATTTAAAATTTTTTTTTAATTAACATAACCGATAGGCTCATGTTTTTGTACGATTTGAGTTTGGCTACATCTCTTCTTTATAAAACCATGTTGTTGGGGTGCCCGGGGTAAGGGGATGACCGCCATCTTGAAAAAGAAAGTGATTTGGTTTTTGTTCGACAACTCGATGAATTTTTCTTTTACAACGAAATCATGAAAGAATAACATTAAGACAATAAAATTATCTAAGCCATGAGATATTAACGAACTTTGTGGGCTTATTAATTTTGAAGTTATAGCGTATCAAAATAACACTTTTTTGTACTGTAAATGGACAAATAACGGTTTTTTTGCAAATATCTAAGCAGATATAATATTTTTAAAAAAATTGCTCATAATAATGCTCATAAAATTCTGGATAAAAAGGATTATAACACTTTTTTTCGTACGAGCAATAGATTTTGAGAAAAACGTTCACAAACGGGCTCATTACCTATTTTACCAAGGCAAAATGAAAAAAAAAAATAATTACAGTGAAAAGCTCTTATTATACGTTTATGCACGTTTTTCTTGAAATCTGTTGCTCCTACGAAAAAAAGAGTCATAATCTTTTTTGTCCAGAATTTTATGAGTATTAACATAAACTCATTAGTTTTTCAAAAAAAAAATAACATCTGCTGAGATATTAACAAAAAACCGTTATTTGTTCATTTACAGTACAAAATATGAAAATTGCTGAACAAAAACCAAATCACTTTCTTTTTCAAGATGGCGGTGTTCCCCTTAGCCAAGGCACCCCAAAATTTTGGTTTTTGTTAAGAGGAGATGTAGCCAAACTCAAATCGTACAAAAATTTTAACCCAACGATTAATGGAATTTTTATAAATTTTTTGACAAAATTTACTCCACTGTGAAGTTCTTGCATGATTTTCTCAGAATCTATTGCTTGTATGAAAAAAAGTATGTTAATCTTTATGTGTAGAATGACATAAGGTACACTTTTTGTCCTTACATTTTTCCAAAAAAAAACTTATAGTTTTTGAGAACTTAAGTAAAAAACTGAATTTTACCCCCTTTAACCCCCCTAAAAAATTAAGCCCCGGCCCAAATTTGTGGAACTTTTCAGGAAATGCTTAAGACGTCAAAACAAAGCTCTCTACCAAAATTCAGCTTTGTCCGAATTTTTTCGAAGTGACAGTCTAATTTTCTTGGACTATACCATTCGGCATAAAATTCAACAAACTCGCTATTCATACCAAGGCAATAACTATCCTAGATGGAATAGTGGCCCTTGTGTCCAAAATCAATATCGTGCACCCAATCAAAATTAAATTTCTAATCAACCTTATACAAAGACAAATCTCCGGACAAATCCGCAAACATCAGGACTACATATTAAGTATGAGCCTCAGAATCCTCAAGCTAGGACAGAGCATTCAAGTTCTAATCAAAAGTCCTTTGCACCAATACCCCAATAAAATTTCCATATTAGTATGGAAAATGGCTAGCTTACAGAATATAATAGGAACTTAGAATATGAAAACAGCAAGTTCGAACAATCTCTAGAAGATTTCATACCAGACGTGACAACAGATAATAATAATAAATAAACGATAATAATATGAATATGGAAGATTCATTTTTTAGACTAAAAAACTCTTCGTTACCATACGTCGAGGTTAAAACGAAGAGTGGACAAATTTTACAAATTCTCATAGACACCGGTTCAACCCGAAACTCTATTCAACCTTCTTTAGTATCTAAACCTATTTGTAATAGCGATTGTTTCAATGCTAACTCAATTGGTGGCAGTACTATAATAACTCATCATGCCGAAGCAAATCTATTCGGCCTCAAAGACAACAAAATAAAATTCTTCCTATTACTATCTCTCAAATCCTTTGACGCCATACTCGGCAACGATAACCTCAAAGAACTTTCAGCCGTAATTTACACTAAAGAGAACTACATAGAAATTAAAAATGGCCTTAAACTTAGAATGAAACAAAAAATTTCTCAAACAGTTAATAATTTAAATATAAAAATGGACCATATGTCCGCCTCTCAGAAAAATGCTTTCAATTCGCTTGGAGAGGAATACGCCCCATTATTCTCCAAACCTAACGAAAAATTGACTTACACAACAACAGTTATGGGTGAAATCCGCACCACCACGGATTCTCCCATCTTCACCAAGTTCTACCCGTATCCTATGCCCCTAAAAGGGGAAGTTTAAAGTAAAATTCACCAACTACTCGATGACGGTATTATAAGGCCGTCCAGATCTTCGTACAACTCACCGGTCTGGGTTGTCCCAAAAAAAGCTGATTCCAAAGGCAATAAGCAATACAGGGTAGTGATCGACTACCGTAAGTTTAACACGGTCACAATCGCGGACCGCTTTCCCATCCCAGATATAAATGAGGTTCTTTCTCAACTGGGTAGAAACAAATTTTTTACAGTCCTTGATCTAAAAAGTGGGTTTCACCAGATCCCTCTAAAAGAATCGGACGTAGAAAGAACAGCCTTTTCAATCAACAATGGGAAGTATGAGTTCCTAAGGCTTCCATTTGGGCTGAAAAATGCTCCGTCCATTTTTCAGCGGGCCCATGATGATATCCTGCGCCAATTTATTGGAAAAATATGCTACGTCTATATAGACGACATAATAATCTTCAGCCAAACTGAAGATCAGCTATTCAACACATTTGTGAAATTTTTCACAAGCTGAACAAAGCAAGAATGAAGTTCCCATCAGATAAATGCCGTTTTTTCGAAAAGCAAGTCGAGTTTTTGGGTTTCATGGTATCATCCAATGGGATTCGTACAAATCCAGCTAAAGTTGAGGCAACAACAAGTTTTCCTGCACCAAGAACTGTGAAAGAACTGCGTTCTTTCTTGGGCCTTTCCGGATACTATAGCCGTTTTGTGAAAAATTATGCTAAACTGGCAAAACCGCTTACCACTCTCTTAAGAGGGGAGGGTGGACGCATGTCCAAAGCTCAATCGAGCAAAAAGAATATTGACCTCAACGAAGAACAAGTAGAAGCATTTCAAATGTTAAAAAATTCATTAATTTCAACAGATGTCGTATTAACGTCCCCATTTCAAGAAACCTTTCCAACTTAAAATAGGTGCTTCTCAATTTGCTCAATTTGATTATGAGCTACAATACCAACCAGGGAAAACCAATGTGGTGGCCGATGCACTCACTTTAACACAACAAAGTGGTGAAAGGTCAGCCGAAAAATTAATTCCCAACTTGAAACTCCCATTAATGTCTTTAAAAACCAACTTTTTATTGAAATCGGTTTTAGCCCTTCATCAAGCTTTAAAATAATCTTTCCTACTTATCATCGTCATCAAATTATTGAACCAAATTTCACACAGGATAGCCTCACACAAATCTTAAGAAACCATCTAAATCCTTCAGTCATTAACGGTGTTAAAGCCGAACAATCCATAAGAAGTATGGTCCAACAAATCTTTCCCTTGTATTTTAGTAGGTACAAAATAAGGTTTACCCAGACACAAGTGGAAGATGTGACTTCTGAGACAGAACAAGAAGAAATTGTGATAAATGCTCACCGACGTGCACACCGAAACGATTGGGAAAATAAAGCTCAGATTTTAAGATCGCATTATTTCCCAGGTAAGAGTGAGAAAATTAAAAGAATCACTGAAAAATGTAGCGTCTGTATAGAGAATAAATACGATCGTCATCCCGATAAACCTGAATTCCAGCCAACCCCTATCCCTAAATTCCCCGGACAGATTGTGCATATCGATATTTATTTTACTGGTGGGAAAATAATTCTGACCTCTGTACACAAGTTTTCAAAATACCCCTTGACAAAAATTCTACAATTTACAAGGAATTGTTTTGTCTTTTGGCGTTCCAGAAACAATCGTATTGGATAACGAAAAATCTTTAAGCTCCAATTCTGTCTCACACAAGTTAGAAAATATGTTCAAAATTAAAGTTTATAAGATCCCTCCTTACACAAGTTCAGCCAACGGCCAGGTGAAAAGATTTCATTCCACACTTTCTGAGCTTATGCGCTGTCTTAAAACAAAAAAAAATACACAATAACTTTTCCGAATTATAAGATATGTCTGTTTATGAATATAACAGGTCAATTCACTCCAAGACGAAATGTAAACCCATAGACGTTTTCTTTGGTAAAAATAGACTAAATCATCCAGAACAGCTGGAGCTAGAAAAATAAGAAATTATTAAGATAATTGAAACTAAACAATCTGCAGACTTAAATTATCATAATAAAAATAGATCACCCCCGAAAAATTATTCCATAGGAGACATTATTTATGTGAAAATAAATAAAAGAATAGGGAACAAACTTTCTTCTAGATACAGGAAAGAAATTGTTAGGGAAAACAGAAACACTACTGTTATAACAAAATCAGGAAAAACAATTCACAAAGGTCTCATAAAATATTAATATTCTCAACAGATTGCCCTTGCCTATGTTATACGCGGATATTCAAACTCTGTACTACACTAACTCAAAGGGTGCGAGCCTTGAATATTTGAAAGTACAGACGGGTACTTTTAACATCATACACGACATAAATTTGGAATTATATACCAAATTTATTGAGGACATCAAGTCAAAAATCCATAGTCACGTTTCCAACCAAGACCCATTATATCCCTTCCTATCTCATGAACTTTCCACCCTCGAAAACCTACAACCTAGATCAAGAAAACAGAGATCATTAAATTTCATCGGTACGGCATGGAAATGGATAGCTAGCAATCCAGATCATGCCGATTTCCAAATTATTAAGCAAAAAATAAACAATGTATTAAAAAATAATAATAAGCAATTAGATATCAATGAGTTGACTAATGAAATATTAAATAATGTTACGAGTATTACAAATAATACTGCTGATATTGTATTGTATATTATATATTATATTTTCTCAGGTTCGTTAATAAAACTTATTCACTTTATTTAAATTCTCCACTTATTTGCTAAACAAAATAAAACACTTTACTTTTACAACCACAAAACTATTTATTGTTCACCATTGAAATTAATTCAACACTTTACTTTTATTACAACCAACTTTACTCAAGCACGATTAAAAATAAACTGCGTCCTCTGCCGGTCAGACATGTGCTAATAAACTTTTCACAAGGTTCCCGAAAAAGCTGGAAGGTTCTAGTATTTGCTTCCAAAGCGTTCCATATGGGAAATTTCTCATAAATTTCCCTTTCCAAAGCTTTCAATTTAACGTTTAGTATTGGAAGTTCGAAAGCTCACCAAAGCTCTCCGTAGGTTGGTTTGTGTCCCGTCAAATCCGAAATTCGGTGTTTCGTTTATTCGAGAGTGGTTATAGTTAGTTCATTCGAGAGTCGTTATAGTACAAATGTGACAGTCGTTACACTGCCCCCTCCTTAAAATTGATCGTCCCGAGCAAACCTATCACATCCTTCACCATTATAACGGTGTAAACGGTTACTGTGAACTACTTGTATTTTGCCTCTAACTCCTCTCCGAATGCGATAGACGACATCGTTTATTCGAGTTACAACAGTATACGGGCCCTCCCAATTTTGTTGAGGTTGCGGTGAAAGTCCCTTCTGACGGTGGGGATTATAAGACCACACAAGTTCTCCTGCTTGGAATCCTTTTGTTGTTGCTTTTATGTTGTATCGTGTTTTCATCCGATCACTTGATAGCCTTATATTTGCCCTTGTCTTTTCGTGAATGTCAAGAAGCTTTTCTTTCAGGACTTCCACGTAGTCGTCTATTTCTTGGGGCTCATTACCATAACATCCAAATTTTATTTCACTTGGCAGTCGTATTGTGTTCCCGAGCAGGATTTCTGATGGTGTATGTCCTGTTGAGCTATGCATGTAAGAATAATGGAATATGCCGATCCCAGTCTCGTTGGTTGAACACTTTGGAAAGGTGTTCTTTAAGGGTCCTGTTTTCTGCCCTTGCTTGCAGCACAATTATCACATTTTCAGCACCAATTTTCAACGTCTTCTCTTGCATGTAGCCAGTAGAATCGCTGCCTTACCTTTTCCAGTGTCTTATTGATCCCCAAATGTCCTCCGGAAGCTCTCATGCATCTCTTGAAGAACGTCATTAACTTTAGATCGAGGTACGATTAGCTGCATCACATATGATTTCTGGATTTTTGAAGTTCAATTGAGTGCGCCATAGTCTGTTCGAAAAATGAACTTCTGTCCATAGATGTACTTATGGAAGTGTTTTGTAGCCGATATTAGAGCTAGAAGTTCTCTTCTGGTCACACAATAATTTCTTTCTGGCTTTGAGAGTACCTTGCTGTAATAAGCTTCTTCTCCATCATGAGCTTGCGACAGTACGGCTCCAATTCCCACGTTACTTGCGTAAGCGTCGATGGTGAAAGGTTTTCCTGGTGTCGGATAGGCCACAACAGGTTTATTGCATAGGTGCTGCTTGAAAAGCCTGAAAGCTTTCCTCGCACTCACTTGACCATTTGAATGGTTTGCCTTTTTTCGGTAAGCTGATGCAAACTTTTAGTGATCCCAGCAAAATCTTTAACAAAACAACGATAGTACGTGGCGAGACCCAGAAAGCTCCAAAATTGATGTTTATCTTATGGAGTTGGCCAATTCGTCCACAGTGTCCACTTTCTCAGGATCAGTCCTCCTTGGGACGAGATGATATGTCCCAAGTATTTTACAGACTTTAAGAATGCATACTTGTTTGGATTTAATTTCAAGTTTGCTTTTTGAAGCCTCTGAAACACGGCCTTAAGGTTTCCACAATGATCATCAAATGTCTTACCATAAACGATGTAAGTCCTAGTAAAACGCACTCCATTAAACGCTCAAATGTTGCCGGAGCGTTGCATAGTCCGAAAAGCATTACCTTGAATTGCCACAGACCATTTCCTGTGGAGAAAGCCGTCTTTTCTTGATCTTCTGGATGGATTTCTACCTGCCAGTAGCCACTCTTCAAGTCCAATGTTGAGAACCATTCAGCTCCTTCCATCGCATACAAAGTATCGCTCATTCTTAGTAGGGAGTAGCTGACTTTCTTTGTTACACAGAATCGAGTACTTCCATCCTTCTTTTTGACAAGGACGACTGAGGATGAATTTTCGATTAGCCAATCTTTCTTCATCGTTGATATCATCTCTTCAACTTCGGCTTGTTTGGATAATGGGAGAAGTCTTGCTGGTTGTTGAATTGGTCTCGCGTCTCCCGTGTCAATTCGATGCTGCACCAGTTGTGTTCGACCATACTGCCCACTGGGTAAAGAGAGAGTATATCAGCGTACTCGTGAAGGAGGCTTGCAGCGAAACCTAGCTGTTGTTCACTTAAATTAGATGACTTCAAAATGTTTGCCTTCATGTAGTTCAATTTCCTCGGGTCCACAGATTGCTGAGTGTCCACTTCTGTGATCTTAGTTATTACAGACACTGATTCACACTTTCCAACAACTTTTCCTCTTCTAAGCTTGACTTCGTACGGTTTGATTTTAAGTATGCGTACGGGCACCATGTTGTTGTTAGGTGCCACAAGAGTCTTCCACAGGATGATGTTTTAGGAAGACTGCTCAGAGTCTGGATCCACCATAAGCTTTCAATGGCTTCCAAAATCACCTTTTATTTTTGTCCGAACAAACACTTCCGAAGAAGGTGGCAGCATATATCTTCCTTTATGACAGTCTTCAGAGTTGATGTGCTTTCATTGCCATAAACCATAGGAATCTCCACATTTCGGTACTTAAGAACTTGCTTCCCGATATCAAGGATTACTCCGTGCTCTTTCATAAAGTCGATTCCAATGATGCAGTCGTCACATATATCTGCTACCAGAAACAGATGTGAAAACTCCAGTTCTGCTAAACGGATCGTGAGACGAACCTCCCCTTACACTCTGGCTGCCTCTCCTGTTGCAGTTTTCAGACGGTAGGTGTTGGTGTTATGCAGCCATGTCATCTTCACCAAGTCTCTTCTAACAATAGAAACAGTGGCACCGGTTTCGATCGTAGCCACTTGTTTCATGCCGTTTAATGTTGCCTCCATAGTCAGACGTCTATTGTTTTGTTTAGTCTGCGAGACCTGAATAGTGGTTCTGGGGTCATCGATAACAGAAACCAGCTTCTGCCCCTCGAAGCTTGTTCTTCGTTTCCCGGTTGGGAAAAAGGTGTTATTGTTTCCATTTATGCGTCCACAATGTTGACATGGTTGCTGACTAGGTGGTAATTTCCACTGAAGTTGGAGATGTCCGGTCTTGTTACAATTCCAGCATCTCGCTGGTTTCTTTGCAACCCTGTTCTCTGGCAGGAACACTCCTCAATTTCTATTTCTCTCATTCGATGGACTCCTTGAGAAACCTGTTCTGCTGCTTTCATAGTCAGGGCGAACGCTAATGCCTCAGGAAGTTTCAGTTTTCCAGCAGTTCAAATTGCTCGCTGAAGGTTGGAGGCTTCTGTTGCAAACTGGTTGATGATTGCATCCCCTGCAGCCGGATATGCCAGATGTGCCAACCGTTCGATGTCTGCTTGGAGCTGTTGCAGAGTTTCTCCTCTTTTCTGAACTCTAGTATTGAGTTGAACGCTGAAGACTTCTTGCATATGGCCATCACCAAAGCGCTTTTCAATGGCCTGAACAAGAGCACTGAAGTTGCCATTCTTATCTGCTGGTATGGTTTGTAGTAGTTCAGCAGCAGTTCCTCTAAGGGCAAGGTTCAGAGCTATATAAATATATGTCTTCCTCGTCCCAACTATTTGTTGCCGCAGCTGCCTCAAACTGTTTTTATAGATTGACCAAGAAGTTCGTCCATCGAAGGTTTGTGGATGCATCTCCTTTCTTCTTGGACAGTCGCCAGAACTTTCTCGAACCTTCATTTTCTTTACTTTATCCAATTCCTTTGTAATGCACTCGATTTTATCTTCGACCTTTTCGAACTTTGCTTTTACTGTTGACAGTTGCTTATCGACAGTCAAAAATTGTGTATCGACACGCTCGTCTAGGGCAATAATTCAGTTGTCAAAGGCTTCTAACTTACCTTCGAAAAGATTTCAAAGATTCCTTTGTTCTTGGCTTTGTTGTTCTAGAAGATTCTTTTGTTCTTGGCTTTGTTTTTCTAGAAAATTTGTTTTGTTCTTGGTTTGTTGCCCTAGAAGATTCTTTTGTTCTTGGCTTTGTTGATTGATTCGTTCAAGAAGATTCTTCTGTTCACTGCGTTGTTCTTCAAATGTCCAATGCTGCCTTAAGTTCAACTAAATTTAAATCATTAAGAGTTTTACCCATCGTCTTTTCTAATTTCACCTTTACAGTCACGTTCACTTTTTGTAATTATTGTCTATTAAACCACAATTAAATTATCTTAGCACAATTAAATTAAGTTTTATTCCACTTCTGACACCAATGTAATATTTTCTCAGGTTAAAACTTATTCACTTTATTTAAATTCTCCACTTATTTACTTAATAAAATAAAACACTTTACTTTTACAACCAGAAAACTATTTATTGTTCACCACTGAAATTAATTCAACACTTTACTTCTATTACAACCAACTTTACTTATTCACGATTAAAAATAAACTGCGTCCTATGCTGGTCAGGCATGTGCTTTTATACTTTTAACAAGGTTCCCGAAAAAGCTGGAAGGTTCTAGTATTTGCTTCCAGAGCGTTCCATAGGGGAAATTTCCCATAAATTTCCCTTTCCAAAGCTTTCAATTTGACGTTTAGTATTGGAAGTTCGAAAGCTCACCAAAGCTCTCCGTAGGTTGGTTTGTGCCCCGTCTAATCCGAAATTCGGTCTTTCTTATTGTCTAAGTCGACAATATAAACATTTAAAATAATACAACAAGCATCCAATTAATCGTTGTTATGCATCATCAGCACTTAGAGCAAGTGGAGGTTGACCCACTGAAGAATGCTATCGTAGCTGCATTGCATTGGCATTGCTGTTGATTATTATTTTAATTTTTTTTTACTTTTTTGTTTATGTGATTCATTGTTTCATTATTGGTTTTGTAATAATTTTTGATTTTGTAATTTCTCTATGTAATGTATGTCAAATAAGTAAATGTAATTTTTAATGCAAGAAAAATGTATGTATGTATAAATAGACTCAATCATTTTAATAAAGGCTCAGTCATTTATTGAAGGTAATTCAGCGTTCAATTTTGATCTAATTGTATCTTCATTGTGAACAAGTTCAAGTGCTTGTTTCACTCCTCAACAAATAAATAATATCAAGTTAATGTGCTTGATTTGTATCAATTTAGACAAACGAATCTAAACATTTTGGTGACCCCGACGTGACCCAATTGATCATTCGAACAATTTGAATTATCTTCATCTTCATCAAGTTACCAATCGTTGGTTGATATACATATCTACAACTGATTGGCTCATATTCATCAATATCAATTAATTCATCGTTGGCAGATATACATATCCGATAGATATACGATGACATCATTCCAAGAGTGCGTGGATGCCCAAGTAGCAAGTGGCCAAGAAATCCAACGTATCATCACTAATTTCAAAAAGGACTCACCCGATCGAAAGAGCTCAAGAGCTTACTTTGAAGAAGTGCTTCAGCGGCTTCAAGAGGACCATGTTGACGAGGGCCATGAGTACTCCACGAAGAATTACTTCAAGGAGATTGCAACATTGGTTCAGCAGTATATCAAATATTTTGAAGATGAAATATTAGCCTTTGATAAACAATCAAAGATAGACCAAGTAGATCTGCCTAAGCCATCAACACTAAGCATCGAAGTACTGGAGCCATCAAAAATGACGAGTGCTATTCGAAGACAGAGAGCAATAATGTGCTCTCTTGAAAGATTGCTAGATGGGTTATCCATAAGTATTAATGAGTCATCACAATACCACGAAATCAAGTTTCGGTCTATTGAAAAACTATGGCAGCAGGTTGAATCTGTCAACTACACCATATGGGAACTAAGTGATGACCCAATAGTAGAAGGCTATGACCAGACCGACTTCATCAATATGGAACAAAGAGTTCAAAAAGCACTTGTAACATTATCTATGAGAATACAACCGCAAGGCAGTAGCAGTCATGAAGTTGGTCTCATCAAGAACAATTCCCTCCACTTGCCGAAGGTAACCATTCCAAAATTTGATGGTGATTATATGAAATGGCGACAATTTTTCGTGGTATCTTAAAACACATCTTAGCGGAGAAGCTGAGAATTTGATTCGTCATCTATCATTGACTGATGATAATTACAAGACGGCATGGACCAGCCATCAAGACCGATACAACAACATCAGGGTTCTCACTTCTACCCTGTTGAAAAAAAATAGTTGGACAACCTAACCATACACAACCTCATCCATCAGCAGCGGCCATCAAGAATCTTCACGATACCACACAAGAATGTTTGATGGCTTTATGCAACATAGGTGTGGATACCGCAAGTTGGGACCCCATTCTACTACACTTACTGGTGAGCAAGCTTGACCAAGGTACCAGAATTCTTTACGAGCAGTCTCTTACGATGCCAAATTAACTGCAGTCCATTAAAGAATTTTTGTTATTTCTGGAAAACCAATTTCAATCGCTGGAATCAGTTTGACAGAAAAAGAAGGATCCAACTCCTCGAGCTTGTGTATCTGTAACATCAAACCGAAAGGGAACCTGCATTGCATGTAAATCTGGAACACATCCTATATTTGCCTGTAAATAGTTCCTGCAACTACGGACATCAGAACGGATTCAACTAGCACAAAAACAAAAACTTTGCCTCAATTGCCTAAAGAGTGGCCATGGGGTCAAAAATTGTATTTCGAGAGGATGTTTAAAATGCAATCTAAAGCACAACACGCTCTTACATCTTGAAAGCCCTAACAAGTGATCTGTCTCTAATGAGCATAAAACTGATATTAAAGGAGACAATAATCCAAAATCCCAAACAAATATCAGTTCATCAGTGACATTATCAGCATCCAAAGATCCAAACAAGCATCATTACATATTCCTCAGCACAACTGTTGTAGAGCTGATTACAAACAATGGACAGAGATTCGAGTGCAGAGCAGTATTGGATTCCGGTTTGCAAGTGAATCTAATAACAGAACGCCTTGACATTGACATCACGCTGAAGAATCTAAACACTACAAAAACAATCATCAACGTGGCAACCAAGGACGGATTCGGCACAATAAGGGACTACCTCAAATCCAAGAAGATTGAGAATCATACGTATACCATCCGTGAGGACAGGAAGATTCTTCTCCTTCTTAAAGGAATTCACCACACATATTCAGCTATAGAAGTCAAGGATGAACTTCAGATCGAAGGAGTACCTGCCATCAACGTCACACTCTTCAGATCAAGGAAAGCGAAGAACAAAAGTTACAACTCTTTCGTGGTGGAAGTCAGCAAATCGTGTGATGTTGCCGATATATACCTGAAACAACTAATCCTCAACCAGAAGGTGCATTGGGAACGCCTCAAAAACACGGATATTGTTCAGTGTAAGAACTGTCAAAGATTTGGTCACGTGTCAACCAATTGCGGCATGAAGTATGTCTGTGTAAAGTGCAACGAAGACCACATCCCAGGAGAGTGTAAGCGAAAGGAAAAGGACCAAGGAGTATACTGCGCCAACTGCAAAGAGTTTGGTCATCCGGCAAACAACCTTGGATGTAAGGTTCTTTTGGCGAAGAAGGAAGAAAAGAAAAAGGCGGAATGCCAGAAGAAGGCTCAACAAGACTTCAAGGCTAAATCAGTCTGCACTATGATAAGCTTTGCAGCTATGGCCAAGATGGGGAACGCAGCCAAGCCTCATCCTCAACAATTTCAGAAGCCAATTCCAAAACCCCAGCAGCCAACAACAGTTCTTCCATCATGGAAACAAAAACCAAGGAGTAACGAACCAGTAACCTCTAATAAGCTTAACCTGGATGAGGAAATGAAGGAACACTTCGGAACCGATCTGTTATCAGCAATTAGGAAAGCTCGATCTGCAGTGCCAAGCAATTACGCTTCATTGTGTAAGGAAAAGAAGTCCGTGGCTTTAGCCACCTTTATTTTCGATTTATGCAGCGCATAATGCGCATACATCGGTTAAATATAATCGCATACAATGTTAATTCATTGTACAGCGTTTTGAAAAGAACGACATTCCACCTCTTCCTGAAGAAGCACTCACCGGATATAGCTCTAATAAGTGAAACCAACGTCACCAAGCGAAACAACATAGATTTCAAGGGATACAACACCTTCCGAACAGACAAGGATCAAGGTAAAAGGGGCACAGCGCTCTTCGTTAAGAAGAACATAAAAGCCTCTCAAGTATTGATCCCCAGTCTTAGATCGTTTGAAGCCACGGCCGTTGTCATAGAAGTCGAAGTTGGAGCAACACTAATTATATTCAGCATATACAACAAATGCAGTGCCCGACAAACTGATATTAATCACGATCTTTTTATTTTCAGCAACATAGCCGCCCAACACACCTATGGACTGATTGGAGGAGATTTCAATGCACGTCACCCACGATGGTACGACACAACTCCATCTGACGCTGGAAACTTCTTGGTGAACTGGTTGGATGAAAATTTCGAGCATCATTCATTCCTGGTGGTATCTCAACCAAAGCCAACGTTCCCAAGAACACCATCCTGGCTGGACTTCTACCTGGTTTCCTCAAACTTCATCAACATCGTTCCCGAGCTGCGGAATTACACATGCCGGACCCTTACGGGAGATGCGGACCACGAACCAGTGGAACTTCACATCAAACTGGGCCAACCAATCCTTACAACAGATGCACAAAATGAGGAATACATCAAATACAACCAACTGGATATCGAACGATTCCAAAGAAAAATCGAGGAAACCATAGTGATGCCGGATGCCAACAGAAATCTTTCCAACAATGAAATCGAAGAAGCCATCGAAGCCATGGAGCTCACTGTAAAAAACGCCCTGGACGAGCAGAAGAGATGGAAGACCTCAAGGGACAGATACCAGCATCTACCAGAAGGAATTGTTCGACTATATGATCATCGACAGCGATTGCGGAAGCGACTGCAAAGGATCCAACAAAGGGATTGGAACACGGCCAACGGAAACTATCAATTGGTGAAGAGTGAACTTCAATGTACGCAAATTATGTTGAGGAATGCTCTTCAAGATTTCAACAACAACCAGTTCCAAAAAAGGCTACAATCCATCAAACTAGGACCCGATGCATTCAAGGAAATAAACAAGATCATTGGCAAAAGACAACAAATGCCAGACAAAATCAGCTCCAGGCAAGGGGAAGTTACGACGGCTCAGGGTAAAGCGGAAGCATTTGCCGAATATTTTGAAGGAAATTTCGTGCCAAACCCATCCAGCGATCCTTCACTCTTAGAGGAAGTTGAGTCAACAATTGAGCAGCTGCAGCAAACGGACGCTGAAATTATCATTTTTAACAATGAAAATCCTGCTAGTGATCCCGAGCTGACTGGAGGCTTCACCAACCCCGAAGAAGCAGCTGAGCTAATCCAAAGTGGGCGACCTAAGAAATCATCTGGACCAGATATGATTTCCAGCTACATCATAAAGAAGTTTCCCCAAGTCATGGTGCTGTTTCTCACGATCCTGTTCAACAACTGCGTCAACAATTGCTACTTTCCGAATAGATGGAAGACAGCTAAAATAGTACCTATACCGAAGAAAGCCGACAGAGGTTCCGTTTCCGGATATCGTCCCATATCTCTTCTTAACAACACCAGCAAAATTCTTGAAGGACTTATTCTTCGTAGATTGAAGGCGTTTTGCACTACTAACCACATCGTTCCGGACATGCAGTTTGGATTTCGAGGGAAACACTCTACTTTACATCCGCTCTTGCGATTCCACAACGACGTTGTTAGCACCCTCAATAACTGTCAGGTTGTTGTTGGATGCTTTCTGGATATAGAGAAAGCATTCGACAGCATCTGGATACAGGGGCTAATTTATAAGCTAACCACCTTTAATTTTCCAGGTACATCAATGAAAATAATTTTCAGTTTTCTCAATTCCAGATCGTTTTTCGTCCAGATTGAAAACAGCCAGTCAACAACCAAAAACATCAGAGCAGGAGTTGCTCAAGGATCAAAGCTGGGACCGTTCCTCTACAACATCTTCACATCAGACCAACCTCAACCGAACAACGCTATAAATTTGCTCTATGCAGACGATTCACTAACATACGCCAAATCTATTTCACCAGTCATTGCAGCCCAAAGAGTTGAAGAACACGTGAGACGGCTGTGGGAGTTCTACACAACATGGGGCATCAAAGTCAACTCAGCAAAATCTGAATTGGCTTGTTTCAGAAGACCAGCGGGACAGCGAAGTACACCCTCAGCTAAAAGCTGCCGCAGCATTATTATCAATCTGCCTGATGGATCACAACTGAAAACCAAACCATCGGTGAAATATCTGGGTGTCAACTTTGAGGAGAGGTTACGCTTCAATCCGCATGTAACAGCTACTCTGAAGAAAGCAAACTACGCTTTCCACCGCATCCACCCCCTAATGCGGAAAAGGAATGGACTCAGCCAAAGGACGAAGTTGCTTCTTTATAAGCAACTTCTCAGACCGATCATCACATACTGCTTTCCTGTCTGGTTTACTATTTCCAAAACCAGCATGAAAAAACTGGGAGTGTTCGAGAGGAAGATCTTGCGGATCTGCACGGGACTCCACTTTGACCAACGGCGACGAAAACATTTCAGCAACACGCGACTCTATGAGGCATCCGGAATAACACCCCTTGACAAATACATGATCAGTGCTGCCAAAATACTGATGAGCAACCTTAGCAATCACCCAAACCCTCTAGTGAGAACCATCACAAGTGAAGAAAGACACACCGATCCACGATACCTTGATGTAACAGCACTACTGGACGAAGGAATCATTCCTATCAATGAAGACGAGGCAATTCAGTTTTACGAAGATGCAGCGTCGAACTACCACCGTGGCTAGAAGCCACCCCACATCCTCCCAAAAAGACAACCGGATTTGAACAACCCGAGATGAATCATCTACATAGTATAATATATAACCATCAATCACAATCCTTTAAATAATTTTGTATAAAAATAAAAACAATGTATAAAATTAGGCCCCTAATGTGCCAAAACAAAATAAAGTATCAATATAATAATTATATAAAATAGAATTAAGAACAAATTGTAAATATCTATTTCCGTTCAGTAAAGTCTAACTAACAGAACGCCTTGTAAAAAAGCTAGGTCTTCATTCAAAACAAACATCAATGAGCATTCAAGGCATTGGCAATGGAAAGAGGGAATCCCATCAACGTGTAAACGTAAAAATGCAATCAAGAACAAGTGGTTTTAATACCCAATTAAAAGCATGTGTTCTTCCACACATCATATCTCCACAACCATCTCAACATTTCGTCATGGGCAATTCCAAAGAATGTGCCACTGGCCGATCCATTTTTCAATCGACCAGACAAATTAGATATTCTTCTTGGTGCAGAATTCCATCATCAATTACTTTCCATCGGGCAGATACGTTTAGCAGATGATCTACCTATACTACAAAATACAGTTCTTGGATGGGTGATAGCAGGAAAGGTAACGGAAGCCAAGTATAATACAGCAACATGTGGTATCTCCACTTATGATGACAATGACCTCCATCAAATGATTGAACGATTATGGAGTCTCGAAGAAGTATAGGGTGGCGCACGAATCGTGCTACAAAAATAAAACGTAATAACTTTTTTTCTGTGTGAGTAATCGGCTTATTTTTTTTTTATTTTGTAGGTTACTATTTAGATTTATAAAAATGGATGCTTGGGATACGGAGAAAAGAATTTGGATAGTGCAACGGTACCATGCTTTGCAGTCCGTTATTTCCGTCCAAAGGGAATTTAGGTGGGAGTTTGGCGGTAATCCCCCGAGTAGATGGACCATTATGAGGTTTGTAAACATGTTTGCCGAATCTGGAAGCATCGCACGAAGGCCATACCATCGAGATGCCAATGTTCGGGTTCAGGATACAATCGCAGCAGGAGCATCTGCAATACAGGCCAATCCGAGCGTTTCGACCCGAAACTTATCGGGGCAAATTGAAGTTAGTAGACGGTCATTACAACGGATACTTCATGACGATTTAAACTTGTTTCCGTACAAAGTCCAAATTACTAGCAAGTTAAACCCTCAGGATTTGCCTGTTCGCCTGGAATTTTGCCAAAAAATGATATCAATGGCCGAAGAAGACAACACATTGATCAATTGTTTGTTCATGTCTGATGAGGCCCATTTTGATCTTAACGGCAATGTAAACAAGCAAAATTGCCGTATATGGAATGAGTCTAATCCAGAAATGCTCCATGAGACGGAACTGCACCCAGAACGAGTCACTGTGTGGTGCGCAGTTTCATCAAGGTGTATTGTCGGGCCGTACTTCTTTGAAGAAAACGGTGTAACCGTTACTGTCAATGGGGACCGTTATTTAAAGATGTTGAAGGAGTTTTCTTACCCAGAACTGCGCCGAAGACGTATACCATTCAACAGCATTTGGTTTCAGCAAGATAGAGCAACTGCACATATAGCCAGACCAGTTATGGCGGAGCTAAACAAAAAATTCGTAAACAAATTAATTTCTAGGAACTCCACTTTTCGCTGGCCCCCAAGGTCACCTGACCTGACTGCACCAGACTTCTTTTTATGGGGTTATGTCAAGCAAGAGGTGTATAAAATGAAGCCCAGGAATTTAACTGAATTAAAGCAGTCCATAACGACAATAATTGAGGCGATCCCAACTTCAACTCTTCAGGCCGCAATGAATAATTTTTTGATCAGGTGCCGCATATGCGTGGGAGAGCGTGGAGGTCATTTGCGGTCTATAATCTTTAAAAACAACTAAAATAAAATTTAATTTTCTAACCAATAAAAAAAAATAAATGAAATACATCGATTAAGAAAAAAGTTATTTGAATTTCTTATTGTCGCACAATTGGTGCGCCAACCTGTAGAAACACAATATAGCAACCTATCAAGACACGAAGAGATGTGCGAGTCCCATTTTGCACAAAATACATACAAGCGCCTAATTACCTCATACCTCATCACTGTGTAGCACCACCAAACTTCGAGTCGTTTTTGATGCATCGTCAAAATCCTCATCAGGGTTATCATTGAACGATATCATGTGTGAATTATTTTCATTATTACTTCGTTTTCGATTACCAAGATATGAGTTTTGCGCTGATATCCAAAAAATGTATCGTCAAATAACCATGCATCCAGAAGACAGAAGACATCAAACCATTGTATGGAGAGCTGACGAAAAGGGACCTCTTATCTACTATCAACTCAACACAGTTACGTATGGTACAAGAGCAGCACCGTATTTGGCTACAAAGTGTCTACACCAGCTTGCCAAAGACAATAGCGAAAGATTTCCCCTAGGCTCTAAGGCCCTACACAATAATTTCTATGTAAATGACTGCTTGACTGGTGATAACGGCCTAGTTACAACATTGGAAATGCAAGATCAAGTTACACAATTATTAAAAGATGCAGGATTTAAATTAAGGAAATGGTGCGCTAATCGTCCCCGACTTCTTCAAGATATTGCTAAAAAGGATCAGGAGATTGATATCGATTTCGGAAATGAAACTAATGCAACAATCAAAGCACTTGGTTTAACATGGCAACCAAAAAATGACAGATTTTGTGTAAAAACAAAATTAAATACTTCAAATCGAATAACAAAACGCATTGTCACCTCAGACCTTGCCAAATTATTCGATCCATTGGGTATAATGGATCCAATAGTTGTTACAGCAAAAATATTTGTACAGGAGCTATGGCTATTAAAGCTGTCATGGGATGAATCGTTACCAGCTGAACTACATACAAAATACATGCAGTTTCGTGAAGATCTGAAATGGTTAAGCAATTTCCAGTTCTCACGCCATATATTTAACAATGATGTACCAGCAAAAATACAGATTCACACCTTCTGCGATGCATCTGAAAAGCCATATGGTACAGTAGTGTACCTGCGAGCAATCCTGAAAAATGGAACAATAGTTGTAAGGCTATTATGTTCAAAATCCCGAGTGGCTCCACTAAAAAGACAGACATTGCCACGCCTAGAACTATGCGCTGCAGTTTTGGGTGCTCAACTAACAGCTAGAGTTAAGAATGACCTGAATTTTAAAGACGTTCCATCATTCTTGTGGACAGATTCTGAAATCGTTCCGGCATGGATTAATTCACCATCAGTATCATTTCAAACATTTGTGGCTATTCGAGTTTCCAGTATATAAAGACTAACTCTCTCTGAGCAATGGCGACATGTTTCATCAAAACATAATCCAACAGATGTGATTTCAAGAGGTCTTCGACCAAAAAATTTTACTTCATCAATTTTTATGCATCAACACATTAAATCAGTTTCAACACATTCAGAACGAACTGAAAACACTATTTTACCAATCAAGAGAAATAAAAGAGCAGCAGTTAACTTCATTGGAAACATAGCCAATTCTCTTTTTGGAGTTTTGGACTCTGAATATGCTGACCAAATGACAAGGACAATAGACCAAGTAAAGGAAAATGAAAAGCACTTACTTCATCTATTAAGAAACCAAACTTCAGTCATAGATTCAACAATCAATATTGTGAGCCAAAACGAAGAAATCATCAACCATAGGCTTGACCAGATCAATTATCAATTAAGAGAAATAACATCAAGAATACGTGATAATGGGGAAGAAAGTCAGATATTCCAGACTTTTACATCTCTTTCCTCACAACTCATGATGATGATTAATATTCAAAGAATTCAAGCATCATTAATTGATGTATTAACAGACACACACCATGCTAAAGTAAGTTCACTAGTAATGTCATCACGCCAACTCAAAGACGAAGTTAAAACGATCAAGGCTCATTTACCATGAGCTACCTGCAGATGAAGAAGATCTAATACAGCTGTACAAACTAATGACAGTTAAAGGACGAGTAACAGATAGGCGAGCGGTATTTTGGATCACACTGCCACTAGTAGATCAAGAATTCTACGAATTGTTCAAGATGACTCCCATCCCAAGTGTTATAAATAACACAATAATAGCTATTAATCTTTGTGCTCCAATACTAGCCGTAAACGCACATCGCGACCAATACTTTCCACTACAATCATCGGACACAGAATCTTGCATCAACTTAAGATCAGAACAGTTCTTATGTTATAATCTACAAGCCAGATACAGCCAGGGATCAGAGGTCATTCTCTTGCGAATTGGGTTTATTCAATAACGAAACAAAGCTCACATGTTCCTTAAAGAAGTCAGGTATTCAATTCAATTAATTCAACTTGGATCCAAATGCAACACAAAAACCAGTGGCTCTATTTCACAAGATATCACTCCCGACTTACTGCGATTTGCGGAAGAAGAAACCTACAAATGGACTAGAGGGTTCCGGAATATTAACACTTCAATCAGGATGTATATTGAAACAAAATCACATTACCATCGAGGGACATAACGTATACTCCACAAAATTACAGACGTCATACATCAGCTTCGGCAACATCTCTGAAATATCAACACCAATCCCAACTAACAATTTAACTTGTATTAGGTCCGGTTTTTCGAATTCGGTAGGCTATAGCTAGCATATAACTAGAATATGGCTTTGTTATACAAGTCAACCGTTTTCCAATATTAATTTTGAATAACAGCCTGTTAAATGGCTTTTTAATTGAGATTTGCAAGTTGTATATAAGACTTGTATGAAAAGACCTTTTTAAGGCCTGTCCAAGTTGTTTTACTAAAAGTAAATAAAAACCTTTTGTATACAACTTACTTAAATAAGCTTGTTACACACAGCAGCAAAATTTGACATTTTTCTTTAGTTGTGAAAAATGGAGCAGGTTTAATAAATATTTAAAAGTGTTTGCGTTCATTAAAAACAAATAAATTAATTAGAATTAAAAAAAATTTATTCATGAAAAAGTGCTGAATAATATTAATAACAAGTTATAAAAATTAAAATGTACTTCTAATTAAGGGCCCCAATACTAAGCGCACGCTCGCCGATGTGTTTCACAATGGAGTTTGTGTTGTTTTTTTTTTGTTTGTTTACTTTAATGAATGTATAACTATTTTTTTTTTTGGTTTTGGCAACTTTTCACGTAAATATATTTGATTTTAATCTTAAAAAACTATGCGATAAAATGAATGCACGATTGAATATGTGTTATTAATTAATTTATGAACTAGTTTGTTTACTTATTGCATAAAACCAAAAAAAAAATATAAGTTTTTACAAATTCCTCCCAACCAAAAAATTGTTTGGAAAGGGGTTGTAAGGAATTCGGCATTATATCATTTTGTTGGAAGCATGAGTTTTTTTTTATTGTTAAGGCCTAACTACATCCTATTCACTTTTGTACGAAAGTGAAAAAATGTTTTACCTTTTTCAATTACATAACTACTCAAACCTACTCAAACATCTTTTATCTCAAGTTTAACAAAAGTACCTCAAAATAGAGCGTTCCGAAAAGTGAAACTACATCTACAAAAACAGTTTAAAAGTAGATTCATAGATGACACTTACATCGATAATAGTTGCTTAACTAGCCTTTTCCATGCTTGAATGCATTCAGTTCAACTAAAGTTTCATACGCTTCTTCGCAGGAAGATGTCGCTAGCATATATTTGTATTTTTTCACTTTTGCACTTTTGTACAAAAGTAAAAGCAATGTAGTTAGTGCTTAGTGATTCTTTTATGAAAGAAGACTTAAAATAAGATAAATTTTAACTATTTTCTTATGTATATTTTTTTGAGTTCCTATGGTACAAAATATTAAAAACACTTTTACTAAAGTTTTCTTTAATAAAAGAACCGTTATACATAATTAAAAAAACTCATGCTTAAGAAAAACTTTTTACTCCGAATAATTTTGGAAGTGACCGTGTATAGTTTTCATCAAATGTCAGTAGCAAAATTTTAGAAATTATTGCCTTCTTTCGTGAGGTATTTCGTTTTGCTTGTGACAAATGCATATATGTTGCCCTCTGTAAGGAAATATTAGTTTTTATAAAATGTAATTAGCAAATTTATTCAAATGATTGCCTCCTTTTGTGAGCTATTTCGTTTTGGGTTGCCCTGCGTAATGAAATATTTAGTTTTTTTTAAATGTTAGCAGCAAACTTTCAGAAATTGTTGCCTTCTTTACGAAGCTATTTTACTTTGCTTTTGACAGATGTTAAATGTATAACACGAATGAATTGCACGTACTTGCTGTTATAATTCAAGTTGTTTCTTAAGCTTACTTTATATAAAAATAAATATTCACCCAAAGCTTAGTAACGAGATGAAATATTATAAGGATTTAAGTTTTTGTTTCAAACGACCAGAAAATTCAATAAAAAAAATTCTGGTTCAATGGAAATGGAAGATTTTTTAAATCATTTATTCATTTATTTTCAAAGTTCTTGTAATACGAATGTATGGAAAAATGTTAAAGAATTAAACATAAATTCTTATTAACTCCAAGAATTAATTCATTCATACTTTAAACTAAAAACAAGAGTCAAAGATTCAAGAAAATCGCACCAGTACGATTATTTAGGTTAGGTTGAGGGTGAGGTTCAGGAAGTAAAGAAGTTTACTTATCGTTAAATGTTTAGTGGGCTTAGGTGTTTTCTATTAAATCGTATTATAAGGTTTGATTGAAGTCTTGAGCTAGGTTTTTATAAATCCAACACATGGCCTTTACCACTCATATATTGCTTGTAAAATTGTACTGGCTGTGAAGTGTATCAACTCATTCAAATTTGTACATGACTCTCCTGAATTAAGAATGGCCTAGTGGGTAGCGCGCTGGACCGGTGATTGAGAGAACGTGAGTTCAAACCTCGGAAGAGTCATATAAGTAACATTTTTTCAAATAAAATAAAATTCTTCATATTTCAGAACAGAGAAAAACGCAGTCCAAAAACCCCTAATGTGAAGAAAATTAACAGAATAAATAAAATTAATAAAAATAAAAATTAAAAGCAAGCAATCCTTTTTAATGCAATTGTATTGAAAGGCTTTAATAAGGCCTTAATGCAAAGTCTATATATGGCCTTTTAAAGGTCTTATTAGACAAGCTATCTGCTCTCAAGTAATAACTTGTATATTTGAGCACTATTTTGTCTTTTTAAGGCCTAATTACACAGTTGATCGGAAGCTATTTGATTGTATAGCACTTGTGATGACAGGTTTTAAGGGAATCAAATAACTTGTTTAATGTCAGCCAAAATGATTTGTGTAAGGCCTGTTTTAGTTACTTTACAAGCCAGAAAATAGCTTGTATTGAAACTTAAACAAGTTAAATTGTTAGTTGGGATGCATCATGAGTCATTACTTCAAACTTTCAATAGCACTCATTACAATATTCAACTAAAACCGCCCTGACCTACAGTTAGAGCAAGTGGAAGTTGACCCACTGAAGAATGCTATCGTAGCAGCATTGCATTGGCATTGCTGTTGATTATTATTTTTATTTTTTTTTTACTTTTTTGTTTATGTGATTCATTGTTTCATTATTGGTTTTGTAATAATTTTTGATTTTATAATTTCTCTATGTAATGTATGTCAAATAAGTAAATGTAATTTTTAATGTAAGAAAAATTTATGTATAAATAGACTCAATCATTTTAATAAAGGCTCAGTCATTTATTGAAGGTAATTCAGCGTTCAATTTTGATCTAATTGTATCTTCATTGTGAACAAGTTCAAGTGCTTGTTTCACTCCTCAACAAATAAATAATATCAAGTTAATGTGCTTGATTTGTATCAATTTAGACAAACGAATCTAAACATTTTGGTGACCCCGACGTGATCCAATTGATCATTCGAACAATTTGAATTATCTTCATCTTCATCAAGTTACCAATCGTTGGTTGATATACATATCTACAACTGATTGGCTCATATTCATCAATATCAATTAATTCATCGTTGGCAGATATACATATCCGATAGATATACGATGACATCATTCCAAGACAAACGAGTCTAAACACTTTTATTCGAGAGTGGTTATAGTTCATTCGAGAGTCGTTATAGTTCAAATGCGACATTCGTTACAATATCATAAAAAAGGATTTGAACTTAAGAAATAAATACTTTACGAATATTAAATTAAAATTAGACATGATAAAAGAAGAATTAATCAATGTAAACTATGCCTTACACTGGGCGAAAACGGGTATCATAAACTCGTTCATCTTATAAGATTCTGAAATAAACTTAGCAAAACAAATATTCAAAATATACGAAATTCCATATGTTAATTTAGAAGAGGCATTTGAATTTGCAGATATAAAAATCGCAACAAACGTTTCAACTGTACTTTATATTAAAAGTATACCCATAACAAATTCAAAATCTTGCCACAAATTAATGATTAAACCAATTAATAGAAAAAATATTGTAACTAGAATTGCCTTTACTAATATTTTAAAATGTAACAGTCACATATTTGGAATAAAAGAAAAATGTAAAATCTTCAATAATTTAGCTATTTGTAAACAAAATCAAATTCAAGATATAAGTGAAAATAGTTGTATACCGAATTTACTACGGAGCCGCCCATCAAATTGCACAGAGGTAAATAACCAACATATCCCCAGCGTCGAAGAAATATTCTACGGAACGCTCCTTTTAAACAAATACAATGGATCAATCCTAGTTAACGGAGAAGTTACCAACCTGACAGCATCTTTCATAATCCAATTCCATAATGCATCCATCACCGTCCATAAACAAAGCTAAATCTCAAAAGAATTTCATGATTCGAAACCGTTACCAGCTATCGTACAGCCTGACTCACAAGCGGAAAAGTTCGAAGAAATGTTTACATTAGAAATGATGAAGGACCTACATCCCAAAAACACCGAATACATTGGGCAAATCAAGAAGAGAACAACTTACATTTATTAACCAACTCCAGCTTGATTACTGTAATACTAATAGTAATTGTGGTTACTGTCGTAAGAATGCTCAACCGTAGGAAAAATAGACGGACCAGTATTACCATAGATTTAGACAAGATTCCGAAAATATCAACATCTGAAAGTCAACCGAAAAACAAAGGAACACCTTGTACAAACTGGCTAAAACAGATGGTAACGACCAAGCCAACAAGGATCAGCCAGATTCCCTTTTTTTTTGAAAAATCAAACGTTTGAATTTAGAGGGGGAAGAGCTAATGCAACAAATATACAATCCTATGATCCCAAACAACCATTCCCACGATCCCAAATAATCATTCCTACACGCGCAAGGTGTGAAAATGCTGACTACATGTCTGGAAGTGAAAGGAAGACGATACCAAGTGCATTCCTTCACGTACGATGCTGGCTCCCATAGGTTAAGCTAGCTTTAAGTAAATTTTGTTTTAAAGAGTCAGTTGTAATTTTGGATTGAACAAATAAAGAGCTCCTGCTCATAAAAAATTATATTTTAAACAAATTAAGTAAATAAAAACTTATTTTACACAATGTTATAATAAATAAAAATAAATTTAGTGGCGCAACAGCTCATGGAGAACCAGGGCCTAGTGACTAACAACACTCAACCATTCCTGTGTGCGTGTTGGAGGGGACCTACAATTTTTTGCCGAGCCCGAACGGCTAGATGAGAAGCACTTATTCTTGACAAGTATACTCTTGGAGGAATTGTCAGTCCCTCGCAAGAGGCAGTACCTCGGAAAAAAACATTCCTGTTTTTAGGTGGCAGTGGCCGGGAATCGAACCCAGACATTTGGCATAGCAGTCCTACGCTTTTGTTTTTTTTTTGTGTAATTCATTTTAATTTTTCATTTTCTTAAAACTATCTTAAAGCT
Organism: Dasysyrphus albostriatus; assembly: GCA_946251815.1. Lineage (NCBI taxonomy): Eukaryota > Metazoa > Arthropoda > Insecta > Diptera > Syrphidae > Dasysyrphus > Dasysyrphus albostriatus. The sequence continues at coordinate 102,537,836 of OX276335.1, forward strand.
AGACAAAAATTCAGAAAAACTAGCCTACTTATAAATGTCTTAAAACTAACTTACTGGACCAATCAGGCGCTCTAAGTTAAACTTAAATAACTTAATGCTAATGCCTTTCGGCCTAAGAACTATTTTAATACTAAAATTCTATATCGGTTTTTAATTTCCCCGAGAAGAATTTACAAAAAACTCCGTATCATTATCTTCATTTTCTTTAGTTTTTATATTAAACTTAAAAACTACAGAAAACTAAATTAAAGCTAATTAAAACTAATTAAAACTAACTAAAACTACTTCAAGCTACTTAAAACTATTTACAACTAATTATAAGCTAATTACAACCTACTTATAAGCTACTTACAGACTACTTACAAACTAGAACAGCCACAGCAAGCATTTTCCGTGCATTTTTTGTGTTTTTGTAAGTTTTTTTTGTTTGGTGCCACCCTGACTGTCCCTTCTTAAAACTAACTACCTAAACCTATGTAGGTCGGCCATACTAAAAGAAAAAGCAAGGTCGACTATTAAATATCTGAAGGAATTTTATGTTCGTTTTCCAACCACCAGAACTGGTTCTCCTGCTTTACCCTATCTCTTCGGTTCCGTTCGGACAAAAAATGGCACTAAATATAATGAATTCTCAGCGCGTTAGGCAAGTCCGTGAACTTTAGTTGTAGATCATATTTCGTCTGGTCTCACGCTGCTGAGGGAAATTGAATTGTAAGAAAGGTATGAAAATGGTAATTGGAGTAATTAAAGTGACAACAAATAATAAAAATATATTTTGTGCCTTTGTAGGAAGTGATAGGAAATCATTTCCCACCGCTAAGGGAATAAATGAATTTTTTAAGGTGGTATTGCTCAGAACTCGCCCATTTGTAACTAGATGTGGAAGTTTTAATGTGCATGGTCCTAGAAACTCCAACAAACCACTGCCAATGATGGTTATGCTCTTCGTTATTCTTTCACAAACTAGTAAACGAGTTACTGTGTCCTCAAGAGCAAATATCCAGCTATTTGCATCTTTAAGACTGATCCATTGATCGTGAAGAATACATTTTCTTAGAGAGCAGTAACTTAGAGCATTCTCCAAGTGATTCAGTAATGAAACTTCACAATTATTACTGCCTTGATGGATCATTGTTGGCAATTGTTGGTTACAAATAAAATGTCTAGTTGAAAGAAACCGACAAGATAATAATTGATTTTCTGTTAATGCAATATACCTTTCTCTCGTTGGAGTGACTGCCAGATACTGGGATGATAGTTCTATTATGAAACTTGAATTATTTTGAAATATGGGAAAGGGAACTAAATTGAAAAGCTAGAATTCTTGGTTATCCACCAAAGGAATCATCATTTCAAATATTATTGAGTCTTTAAGACTTTGTCCCTTGATAGATGACAGCTTAAAAATATCTAATATAGATGCTGTGGGAATGTTCAGATGAGACGGGAGATTGTTCCCAATGATTTGGAGTTGTTGGGTAAATTGGGAAGGCGAAATAAAATGAGGATTCAATTTGGCATTTTTAAGGCTAAGGAGAATGTCAAGTAATGTATCTTGCACCATCTTCAGATTTGTAACTGAGAGAATCAAATACGATGTTAACGCAGAAAACCGTTGATTAACATCAATTATTTCTTGATGCTTTTCAATGACATTTAAAGATTTCTCGAAGATAGTTTTTAAACCTTGATTTTGCTGACTTATTTGGAGATTGCTTTGATTTAGTAGATTTACTGTTGCGTCTGCTATTGAACTTTGTTTTTTAAAGAGATGTACAATGTGTTAGTCATCTTGGTTGACCAATGAAATTTGATGATGTATGTCCTAAGCATCATCCTGATCTAATGCTCCAAATAAACTATGTGCTACGGTTCCGATAAAATCGAAAGGAGATCTAGCAATTCTTATCCGTTTGCTATAAGATGTGTGAAAGCTATGAATGAGATCATTATTCGAATCGATAACATTTACTCTATGTTTGTGCGGTGAGTGTAGGAAAACAAAACGGATTAGTTTTTAAATCATTTAAACAGATTGTATCCATATTCTTCAGGTATGTTATCATTTCTCCTAGCTCTAACCAATAAGATGACAAATTATAAAAGATATAAATGTTCCAAAAACTGTTAAAAGGGCTAGCACAACCTATGTCCTCAAAATAAATGCTTCTGGAATTGTTAAATTTTGTAATCCTTACTGGTAAATTTTGTAATCCTTATAACAGGAGGCTGAATTACCAAAGAATCTTCCGCTTCTTAATTTCATTGAAGGTTCATTTTTTTACTGGGGTTCTAGACTTTGTTCTCGGTCTTCTTCATGATCAAGTGGTAAAGGGCATAGATTTTGAATAGGTCGTTGATATGTTCCTGTTTCCATTCTTACATGTACCACTCGCACTAACCCATCAGATCCCTTGACAACTTCGACTACACGCCCAAGCTTCCATTTCATTGGAGGTTGGTGTGCATCTTTTAAAACAACCATTGCTCTGGGTTCTAGATTTTGCGATTGCACCTTCCACTTTAACTTCTGATGAAGAAGGTGGAGGTATTCGTCTGACCATCTTTACCAAAAATGCTGTTGAATGTGCTGAATCTGACGAAATTTGTCTAATCTTAAGATTTTATGATGAGTAACGTTAGGTTCAGGTAGTGCAGTTAATGGAGCCCCAATTAGAAAGTGACCTGGAGTCAATGCCTACAAGTCATTAGGATCTGAGGAGATTGGTGTAATTGGTCGCGAATTTAAGATTGATTCGATTTGAACAACGACTGTTGAAAACTCTTCATAGGTATAAGAAGCTTCTCCTAAGTATTTTATTAACAGGGTTTTTGCTGATTTAACAGTGGCTTTCCCAGGGCCTCCGAAATGGGGAGTGCGAGGTGGAATGTGTTTCAAGTTGATTCCCAATTCTAAGCAATTCGAATAGATTGATGATTTCGTTTCAGATGAGTCAAGGAAATCTTGAAATTCTCTTAACTGATTTCTTGCACCAACAAAATTTGTTGCATTGTCACAGAATATGGTGTGGCATACACCTCGTCTTCCAACAAATCGGTTTATGCAGTTAATAAACGATTCAGTGGTAAGGTCGCTTACTACTTCAAGGTGAACAGCCTTTGTGGAGAAGCATACAAATACTGCACGAGAAGACTTTGTTGGTGTTTTTCCTCGAACTTTGTAATGTGTCCGTATTGGACAACAGAAATCCACTCCAGAAAAATGGAATGGTCGAGTAGAAATGATTCTGTCTTTGGGTAGGTTACCCATTAATTGATCGATAGATCGGGGTCTAGCACGTAAACATTGGATACATTTAGAGAGCACCTTGCGTGTTTCCCTTCCTACGCTTAGAATCCAAAATTGTTACCTTGAGATAGATACAAGTGTTCTATGGGAGGCGTGTAGATGTTTTTTATGCAAATAATCTAAAAGTAATGTTGTGACTATATTATTTTTTGGAAGTAATATTTGGTGTTTTGCTTGAGAAGGAATTTCAGCGTTTTTAAGTCTTCCTCCCACATGTATTAACATTGTTGTTTTGTCAAAATAAGGACTTAATGATAATATTTTGGAATTATTGTGGAGAGGTTTTCCTGCTTGAAGTGCCTTGCATTCTTCAGGGAAAACACTTATTTGAACGCTTCTCCCCAACAGTATTGTGCCTTTTTGGATATCTTCCACAGTTAAGGAACCAGTGCTTTTGTTTTCTTTACAACGGGATTTAAAACTCATTAAGAGTCGAGAACAATATGCAAACATTTTTTGCAGCGTACAAAACGAATTTTTTATGATTTACCGAAGTAAATAAATCACCTTGGATGGACATTTTTTACATCGTTTTAGGCTTTCTACGCCCAGGAATTTGTTCTGGTATTAAATAATCTACTTTAATGTTAGACAAACAATTTTGTCTTAAGAACTCTGGACCATCGAACCAAACGGTTGATCTTATAAGATCGCGCATTCCTAATCCACGCGATATGAGATCTGCAGGATTTAACTCTCATCTAACATAATTCCAATGATTCAAGTTTGAATTCGATTGAATTTTACCTACACGATTTGCAATATATGTCTCCCAGGTATAAGAAGGTGCTTTTATCCATGTTAAGACTGTTGTGGAATCAGTGTAATAATTAATAAATAAAATTGCCCTACTTACTGTTGGGAGAATATTTTTAATCAAATCTACCAATAACACTGCCGCCTAAGTTCTAATCGGGCTATGCTTGTTGCTTTGATTTTGTTGTTGCGATTTTGAGCACAATAATTGAACAAAAACTTTCCCTTCTTTGTCAATAGATTTTAAATAAATGCATGCGCCAAAAGCACTTTCACTGCTATCAGAAAATGCATGCAGCTCTAATTTTTCTGCTGAATCTATTAAAACAAAGCGGGGTATTTTAATTATCTGTAAAGAGGAAAATTCTGACAAATAGTTCAACCATTTAGATGCCTGCTCTAGAGGCAATTTCTCATCCCAAGAAATTTTGGTTTTCCAAAGTTCTTGAAGAAATATTTTTCCCAGTAATATCACTGGCCCAATAAGACCCACAGGATCAAAGAATTAAGCCAAAGAATTAAGCCGTTCAGCAAGAACGCTTCGTTTTGTTACTTGAGCATTAAAGGGTGGCTTATAATCGTAGCAAAATTTTAAAGGTGTCTTGAGTTGGCTCCCAAACTAAACCAAGTGTCTTTATTACTTCGGATTGATATATAGTCAACATTTTTTCTCGCTTTTCTAAAGGAATATTTTCAAGAATACGTGGATCATTTGAACAAAATTTAGTTAACTCGAAATTTTCTTGTCTTAATAATGTAATAGTTTTATTGAGAAGCTGCTTGGCTTCTCTAAGAATGTTTGTCCCGGTGAGGCAGTCGTCCACATATATATTTTTTGTAATTATTTTAGATGCATTAGGATATATATGCTGAAAATCATTTGCTAATTTAACTAGACATCTGGTGGATAAATAGGAAGCTGGAGCCATTCCATATGTAACTGTATTCAACTGATATGTTTTTAAAGGGCTTATAACGGGTGATTTTTTAGCTGGTTTGGTTTTGGCAACACTGGTTTTGACAGCTGCCGTGTGTTTAGTACCTTGTGTCACTGTCAAACAGCTTCAGTTTGGTTTGCAATTTAACCATGGATCGTCTTACAAATGAACAACGCTTGCAAATTATTGAATTTTACTATCAAAATTCGTGCTCGGTTCGAAATGTTCATCGCGCGCTGCTTCCATTTTATGGTCGGCATTCTCGACCTTCTGAGCAGTCTATTCGGAAGATTGTGACCAAATTTCGCACCAAATTTACTTTGTTGGACATTAAACCACCAACACGTTTACGTACTGTGCGTAGTGAAGAAAATATTGCGGCCGTATCAGCTAGTGTGACAGAAGACGCGAAATGTCGATTCGGCGACGTTCCCAGCAGTTAGGCCTTTGTTACAGCACTACGTGGAAAATTTTGCGGAAGGATTTGGGCATAAAGCCTCTTAAGATACAGCTGGTGCAAGAACTAAAGCCAGCCGACCTACCACAACGCCGAATTTTTGGTGAATGGGCTCTTGGAAAGCTGGCCGAGGATCCGCTTTTTTATCGAAAAATTGTGTTCAGCGATGAGGCTCATTTTTGGTTGAATGGGTACGTAAATAAGCATAATTGCCGCATTTGGAGTGAAGATCAGCCAGAAGCATTGCAACAGCTACCAATGCATCCCGAAAAAGCCACTGTTTGGTGCGGTTTATGGGCCGGCGGCATTATTGGGCCATATTTCTTCAAAGATGATGTGAATCGCAGCGTTACTGTCAATGGTGAACGCTACCGAGCGATGATAACAAACTTTTTTTTGCCCGAAATGGAAGTTCTTGACTTGCATGATATGTGGTTTCAACAAGACGGTGCCACATGCCACACAGCACGCGAAACAATGGCGCAATTGCGAGGCGAGTTTGGTGAACAGTTAGTTTCACGTTTCGGGCCGGTCAATTGGCCGCCTAGATCGTGCGATTTGACACCTTTAGATTATTTTTTGTGGGAGTATGTCAAGGCTAATGTCTATAGGGACAAGCCCGCTTCGATTGACGCACTGGAAGCCAACATCCATGCATTCATTCGTGAGATACCGGCCGATATGTGTGAAAGAGTATGCCAAAATTGGACTCAGCGGATGGGCTACCTGAGACGCAGCCGCGGTCAACATTTGCATGAAATTATCTTTAAACATTAAATTGCAAGGTTCAAACTATCGATTCAAATAAATATTTCATTCATTTTTTCGAATTTTTTGTGTTTAGTGTGTTCTAAACCTCTTAAAAAATCACCCGTTAGTATCTGCTGTGCACAAAATGAGCTGATATGCTCTATCTATTGGGTGAACTAGAATTTGTCAATACATTTTAATTATATCACCAGTTAATACCTATTAACTGTGGCTGAATACGTTCGTATTCAGCCATGAAGTTAACATAACATGTTTTTAATTCTGTATTATTTTCTAGTTTTCTATCTAATGAATAGAAACGCCTTTTAGCAGTTGCCATAGAATTACCAAACATTTTATTTGGTTCCTGTTTAAAAGGAAGACGCACTATATATTGACCATGGTTTGTGGTTTGTACATGCTTGTTAAAATATTCTTCACACTTGAATTCTTCTTCAGAATAAATTTTTGATTCACCTTCAAAAGATTTACTTTCCCAGAAGGATCGGACTAGTTTATCTTAAGAACTCAGACTAGGTTTTGAGACTGAATGATAGTATTTATAAACAACAAGAAGGATCTACAACGGTACCAGCTAAAAGCCAACCAAACTAAGTATTTCGTAATAAAGGAAGATTATCTGAAATTTTGAACTCTCCTGGCAAGAAAAGTTCGAAAAGTATTTCTGCACCGATTAATAAGTCTATGCGGCGAGAATCAATTGAGTAAGGATCTGCAAGAATAATGTTGGAGGCAAATCCATGTTTGCATATCCACAGGTGCAGTTGTTAGATAATCACTTATTTTTGGCATTATACTGGCCTCGAAGGTTGTTTTATAAGCAGATGCTCTAGATTCTATGGAGACATTAATAATAAAACTTGACTGGGGTTCTTTTCCTCCAATTCCACTGATGGGAATGCCTTTAACTCTGTTTTTTAGTTCCCAGTTGCTGAGCTAATGAGGAAGTTATAAAATTCAATTGCGACCCTGAATCTAACATGGCTCGACAAGGAATTCGCATACCGTTTGAACATGAAATATCAACTATTGCAGTGGTAAGATACACCTCACGACCTTTGAACACAACTCCTAATGAATTACTAATTGCTGACCCTGACTGAGTCTCACCCATCTGACCAATATTATTGTCACACGACTTACCGGATAGTTTTATGTGTGAATCCTTTTTGGACGGATAGTGCAAAGTATTATGCCTCCCGTTGAACGTTTTACATTTTCCGAGCTGCTGACACGATGAAAAATGATGTCCTCCTTGCAAACAGTTGGTGCATAGTTGAAGCTTTCGCACCTTCTGATTGCGCTCTTCCACTGAAAGACAAAGATAAATACATTTTTTGCAATTAAAAATCTTATGATTATTTGATTTACATAAACTACATATAGGAACTCCCCTTGAATTTTCTGAAGCGGTAGTTACCACTTTCTTCCTATCATCACGATGAACGGCTTCTAGTGCTTGGAATCTAGCTTCAACGAATTCCAGTAGTTGCGCTAAAGTTAAACTGCTTCTTGGTGATTGTAGTGATTCTTCGAACATCGTTCAGATGTCCTTATCCATTCTGTCTAGCAACAGATGCACAACAACCGGATCCCATCCGCTGGTATCGTACCCAGGGTTCTGGATAGCTTGCATGACTTCTTTTGTTGTGTCATGAAGTCTTTTGAGACTTTTAGCATTGTCAACGACTATGGAATTTTGAAAAAGTCTATTCAACTGTGCCGTTAACAACAGCCTCTTGTTGTTGAATCTGTCCACTAATGTAATCCATGCCAGCTCATAATTGCTATCGGTCAACTGTGCCGCTAACAGCAGCCTCTTGTTGTTGAATCTATCCACTAATGTGTTCCATGCAAGCTCATAATTGCTATCGGTGGCATGAAAATGTTGAACTAAAGTATGTGCATCGCCAGTTACATTGGTTTTCAGGAAATATAATTTTTGTGCTGCTGCAATTGGTTGGTTGTGTACCATTTGTTTACACAGGTCAAAGAACTGAGGCCAATTGAGATAGCTTCCATCAAATTTTGGTATCTCAATTTTTGGGAGCTTAATTGTAGTTGCTCCGATTTGATTCGTTTGACTTGATTGATTTGGTGTCGCTCGGTAAGTAGCCATGCAATCCTCTCGTCTAATTCTTCTTGGAGCTTAAAATACAGCTCTATGTCGGCTGCAGCTGCATCGTCCCCAAGTCATTCATATGCGGTTTTTAATTCTTCCCAGTTGCGCATGAGTGTATTTGTTTTTTGTTGGAATTGCTGAGGTATAGCTTCCCGTAAATTCACCGGACAGTTGTTAAGAGATCCTTGGAAAATTTTCCCAAGGAGACGGAACTTGCTTTCACTTGTCAATTTACTGGTTCCCGGAAAGGGATCAATGCTGAATCATTTACTTGTTTTATCTTCAGCAGTATCTGGTGCGGTCCCCAGCAGGGCGGCTTTTCGAGGGCCTCCTTTGGCTGCTCTGATGGCGGCTTGACTGCTGTGGTCTCTTTCGGCCACTCTTCTTGTGTTCTATCCGCATTATCGGATTTTAGTACGTCCAAAAAACGCTTCATGATGTCTTCCTTCATTGTCTCGTACACCCCTTTGATCTCGTTGAAATATCCCTTTATATGATACTCATGATCGGTTTCTAGAGGATACTTGGACTTAATTTCAACGTCCGTGCTATGGAATATTTCCCATATTTCGTTAAGACTGGACCAACGATGTTGGGGTTGGGTTTTTTGTCCAGGTCCATCCTTTCCGTAGTTGCGGGCAAGCTTGCAGATACTCGTAGCTGTGCCTATTTCCTACTGATGGTCGGTTAGTTGTTCCATTGAAGATACCATTTTCACTTTATTTTATATATTAAACGATTTTTGAGTCCAAATAAACACGCACACTTTTTCAAAACTTATTATTTATCTTTTTAGTATATATCTTCTTGTTTGGATTTATTTAATCTACAGGCCACTAAACTTTTTTAGTAATGGTCCTGTCACGGTCACGATTTTGTTCGCGCAAATAGTAGAATTATAAGAGATAAAACAAAACTATAAATTTTTAATTTTCAGATTTTTATTTGGTAGAGTAAAAATACAATGAACAGGTAGGTGATGATGACTAAATGCAACTAAACTATTATAATTGATTTGCCAAAAGGTTTGCTTAAGGCAAAGTCAAAAAATGGCACTAAATGTAATGAATTCTCAGCGCGTGAGGCAAGACCTTGAACTTTAGTTGTAGATCATATTTCGTCTGGTCTCACGCTGCTGAGGGAGTTGGATGGAAATTGAATTGTAGGAAAGGTATGAAAATGGAAATTGGAGTAATTAAATTGACAAAAAATAATAAAAATACATTTGGTGCGTTTGTGGGAAGAGATAGGAAATCATTTCTCACCGCGTCAGCTTTAAATTCAAAGCCGTGTGATAAAACATTGGTCGGGTTAATTTTGATTTTATTCTATATTTAACAAAGAGCGACAAGTGAACTGTGAACAAAAATGAGACTAAAGTCACGAGACCGATAGCCATGTACGTGTACCTATGAATGTATATTTACTTCGTGAATACAAAACGATAATTCGTGGGAAGTTTGCAAAATCTTAATAAAGGGTTTTTCAACAGGGACGCTACAAAAGTAGAGCGACAGGCACAGCAAACGACGCCATATTTCTTGCCGCTCTTTTGACATTTCTCTTCAGTAAGGTTTGCCATTTCATGATGATTTATGGTCGTCATAATCGTCCTAGCAGATCAATAATTGAGCGTCTAGTGGACAAATTTGAATCCACAGGCACAGTACAAAATGTTCCCGTGCGAATGAGAATAAGAAGTGCCCGTAGTGTCGAGAATATTGCTGCCGCTCAGTTGCAGAAATCCTAAATGTGTCTCTCACACGTCGTTCTCAAGCGTTGGGCATGTCCATGACGTCGTTGTGGTGAATTTTACGAAAAGATCTTGGCCAACATTCTTACAAGATTAAATTGATGCAAGAACTGAAGCCGCTTGACCACCAGAAGCATCGGATGTTCGTGAATTGGGCTGAGCAACAACTTGAAAATGATTTGGATTTTCATCGAAAAATCATCTTCAGCGATGAGGCTCATTTCAGGCTGAATGGCTTCGTCAATAAACAAAATATGCGGTATTGGTCAGGCAGCAATCCACACGTACTCCATTAAAAAATTATGGTTTGGTGTAGTTTATGGGCCGGCGGCGTCATTGGGCCGTACTTCTTCCGTGATGATCAAGACCGGCACGTTACTGTGAATGGGGATCGCTACCGTTCAATGATAACCGATTATTTTTGGCCCCAATTGGATGATATGGACTTGAAGGACATGTGGTTCCAACAGGACGACGCCACAAGCCACAAAGCGAATTTCACAATCAATTTATTGGAAACCAAGTTTGGAGAACGTCTTATCTCACGAAATGGTCCAGTCGCTTGGCCACCTCGATCTTGCGATTTGACGCCGTTAGACTATTTCCTGTGGGGCTATGTCAAGTTTAAGTTCTATGCCAACAAGCCAGCGACGATTGGTGAACTTCTTACGAATATCGGACGTGAAAATACAGCAGTATCGGCCAATTTATGCTTGAAAAGCGTCACATAATGGCATCGAACGTACTTTCCTAGGAATAAAGAATTTCATTGATATCCAAAACCGTTTTTGTTTTATTTAAAAAAACTTATTGAAAAACCCGATAGTTCCGCGGAAATGTTTCCAGGAACTAGTTCCGATGAGGAAAAGAATCGTTCTATATCCGTTCCACTTTTGAAACTGTTTTGCGCAACTCTAGTCCACAGTGATCACTGGCATACTCGATCGTTCGTAAACAGTTTCTTTGTCTTTGACCCACAGTATCTGTTATTGTCAGTCTTGCGTCTATTAGAAATGATGGCCAATCCGTAGCCTGCAGGTCGACACCATATTCAGTGTTGTATCGACTCTTCCAATTGAAAAGATGAATATCTCTTTGATTTTGAATTTGATTTCCCTAATCTTGGTGTTTGACATTCAAATCACCAGCCATGAGAAAGTAATTTTCTTTCAAGCTCAAGTGTAGACATTCGAAAAGCTTTTCAAGCTCTGTCATAAAATCAGTTGGCTGAGGTGATGCAGGTGCATAAGCCGCGATCAAATACATTCGCTTCCCCTGTTGGAGAGGAATGCATATGATGCACGCCTCTAACAGCCAAAATCTGCGCAGATCATTACAATATATAACTTTATGATTTATTCCTTTTCGTATGAAGATTGTAACACACCTCTCCTCGAGTGGAGTTGGGTCGATCTCTTCTAACGATATTGTAATTGTTGTTAGTCAACTTATGTTTCTGGTTCAGCTTAGTTTTGCTGGCCATAACACATTTGGACTTCGGTCTTTCAACAATTGGAAAAGATTAGCTCTACGTTCGGTCCTAATCAGTGAATTTACATTCACAGTAAGGATCCTAAGAGGTCTCTCCAACAGCATGCCTTTTACCTCTAATTTGTGCTAGGCTAGGCAAAACACAGTAGAGAGAGTCAACCCTAGTCGCCTGCTCCTCTATTTGGGTCTGAAGTCCTGTTAACTGGCCTTGAATTGCCAGCAACATGCTTCTTATTTCGGCTTGAGCGTCCGGCACCTTTGGCACTAGAGCCGGTTGGGCTACTTTAGCTGCAGGCTGTACCATTTTTCCCTCCCTGCCGCCATTTGAGCGTAGAAAATTTGGGGATTAACGGGCGTTGCTGTAGGAGCACGCGTTGATGGACGTTTCTCTACCGCTGTCTGCTTAGCCGATTTATTAATTCTAATCTGCTGAAAAGCTGAGCAACCCCGATAATTAGCAGGGTACCCCTCCTTTCCGCAAAGTGCACATTTAAGCTGGGTCATGACATCGACCCTTTCCTCTCCTTTCCTCACTTAACGCAGCGTGACTGCATTTGACAGTTTGCTGCCGCGTGGCCAAACCTTTGGCAGCGCATGCATTGAAGCATGTCACCGCGTCTCTTTAGTTTATTCCAAGTTACAACCTGGTAGTTGAGGATGGAGATCCTTCTCAATCTATCCTGTTTGCTGCTGGGCGATAGCTGAACTAGAGACGACGGCAAGGACCACTTCTCCCGTCTGACTCTGATTGTAGCGAACGGCTAGACCCCGATAAAGTCGAGATCGTCGCTCGCTTTCTTACGGAGCTCATCTAAGAGCACCTGTGGTTCCGTGCATAAATCTATGCCCTTCAGGAGAACCGTTTGATATTTATCCACTGTTGTGGTTAAACTGAAGAATTCAGTCGTGGGTTCTTTTAATAAATTTTTTATTTTATTATGCTCCGTCACTGTGAAGCAGTGAATTGCATGTCTATCTTTGCTTTTAATAAAAAAGTTTTGGCCTATGGCCGACATACATATATCTATGGTCTCTTGCAAATCCATCTTATATGTATTGATGGGCGGTACCTTCTCTTTTTTGCTTTCGGATGGCTGCGACTGCTGCTGGTGTTCTTCCTGCTGCTCTCGGCTCCGCTCCTGATGTTTTTGCTGTTGCTGTTGTGTCTGCTGCTGTTTTTTTGTATTGCCTTTGCTCCTTGGGCATTGGCTGCTGCTGTGGCTTCTGTACATGCAAATTTTCTTTAGACTGCTCCCGTGATTGTGGCAGCTCTTTTGGTGGCAGCTGTGGTTGCTGTTGCGCTTCTTTGTTTGGCGCCTGTGGTGCCTTTTTAAGCGCTCGCTCCAGCCTTTCTCTTTCACGGCGAATTTCTTGTTTGTTCTTCAAAGCTAGCACCAGTGTCACAAGTTGGGCATTGAGGCGCACCATCTCCCCTTTTCCCCTTTTTTGGCTCCAATTTGCTCGCTGATTCGCTGTTGTTCGTGTGGTTGTTCATCATCAACCTTTTTGGGATTATGTGCCTCATCTTCTTCTTCTGAGGACGCCTCTTGTGATGTAATGTCGATGAATGTGTTGCTATCACCCGTGGTGTATAGCCCTTCAACTCCTTCGGACATATATTCGATTTGCTCCTCGTCGGAGGGCAAAGTATTTAGCTGCTGCTGTATTTTAATTGCTGCTGATTTTTTTGGTAACTCGCGACGCCCTTTTATCCCAGCCGGCAGCTCTGCTGGAGTGATGGTAGAGCACCGCTTAACCAAGTTTGGCGCACATCGGATTTTTTTCCTCCTCTTTACGGGGTTATCGGCTGATGACGCCGTTGCTGGTGATTTTGTTGATATCAGTGCCGTTGCTATGACATCTTTCGATGTCCCCGCTACTGGTGCCATTGAAGCTTTAATTTTCGTTGCTGGACCACCTTTTGGTGCCCCCGCACTTTTGTCCCTCTCCATCAGCTGGTTTTCCCATCCAATACAATTTTCCACCTCCCTATTGTCAAAAAAAGCCTGTAATGTTTTTATGACCGATTGGGACTCGAACCCGTGACCCTCAGACTGACGCACCGCCACCTCTTCCTCTGTGCTATTGAAAAAATCTTGGCTGTTGTACTAACTTGTACTTGACACTCCGATATTATTTGTATAACACTGTGAAAGCCGAAAACGTGTGCACACTTTCACAGATCGAGATCGACTAAGTCGGCCACTTCTACCACTGTGCCATTGCACTATTAAAAATAGCTGGTTGTAATTTAAACTTTGAAAAGTCACTCCGATTTTATTTAAAGAAAACTGTGAAAGCCGATAACGTGCGCACACTTCCACAGATCGAGATCGACTGAGTCCTACGCATTAACCATTATGACACGAGGTACTACAATGCCAAGAATAGATTAATCAATAAATCGCGATTTTGTAATACACATGTTTTTTTTGTAATCAAATATCCCGCTTATATAGGACTTTAAGTATAAAATTAAAAAAACAGGAAAAAAATTAGTTTGCAGCTTCTTTTACGTTAGAACTTAAGCTTTTTTGTTGCACGAAACACAAATCTAAGAAATATTTACGAGAATTTCACGCTTCTCTTATTATTTACATTTATCGAGATCACACACAAGCGAAAAAAAAATAAATGCACTACTGAATCGCAAGTCCTTGTTCTTATCTTCAAGTTGGTTGGAACTTAATAACTTTTAAAATATTGTAATATTTTCTTGGGTTCGTAATTAAAACTTTTTTACTTTATTTAAATTCTCCACTTATTTATTCCACAAAATAAAACACTTTACTTTTACAACTACAAAACAATTTTTTGTTCACCACTGAAATTCACTTATTTGACTTTTATTACAACCAACTTTACTCATTCACGATTAAAAATAAACTGCGTTCTCTGCCGGTCAGACTTTTATACTTTTCATAAGGCTCCCGAAAAAGCTGGAAGGTTCTAGTATTTGCTTCCAGAGCTTTCCATATGGGAAATTTCACATAAATTTCCCTTTCCAAAGCTTTCAATTTGACGTTTAGTATTGGAAGTTCGAAAGTTCACCAAAACTCTCCGTAGGTTGGTTTGTGTCCCGTCTAATCCGAAATTCGGTGTTTCTTTTATTCGAGAGTGGTTATAGTTCATTCGGGAGTCGTTATAGTACAAATATGACAGTTGTTACACTGCCCCCTCCTTAAGATTGATCGTTCCGAGCAAATTCATCACATCCTCCACCATTATAACGGTGTAAACGGTCACTGTGAACTACTTTCATTTTACCTCTAAGTCCTCTCTGAATGCGGTAGACGACATCGTTTATTTGTGTTAAAAAAGTACACTCCCCAATTTTGTTGAAGTTTCGGTGAAATTCCCTTCTGACAATTTCACGGGGCCAGTCTGTTGAATCTGCACTATTATTTCGCTGTTTTTCATAGCCTTTGGAGGAGTTTTGATTGTAAGGGTACTGTTCGATAGCTTAGTAGAAAAAAAGATATATATTAGATTTAAAAGTTAAATAGTAAAAAATTTATTTCAATTTAATAAAATATAAAAATATGTTAGAATAATTAGATAAGAGAACTTAACCCGATGCGGTATGCAGCCAAAGTGAACGAGATTACGGACATCTTGTTCTTGGCTTAAGCAAGAGGCGTTGCCATTAGTTTTGTTAAATTTTAGAATAATAATTTCGGAAATAATTGTAATAGATCTTAAACATACCGCCGGGGAAGAACTACTGTTATTTACTTAAAATAGAAAAAAAAATATACTTTAATAAAGATACAAAAAAAGTTGGTATATAAGCATTTCCTCTTTTATACAGTAGAATGAATGTTGGTAAAAGGGATCAGGATTTCTTGCGCCTGATACTCGCTAACGTTGTTGAGAATGTTGAATCTTGTTGAAGTTATTACAGATGTTTAAATTAAGTTGAATGTTGTTATGTTGTGGAAATGTCGTTACATGATGAATTTGGTTTGTTAACTTCAGGAAGTAGACATAACTTTGTGATTGGCCATTTGAATTGATTTCCATTTGCATACACAGATACAACCCTGCATATGCCGTCTGCACCTGGATGAGTCTCCACTACTCTAGCCAGTGGCCGCTTTGCTGGAGGATATCTTTCATCCTTGATGATGACTATGTCATTTACTTCAATGTTTCTTTTGGATTTCGTCCACTTTGGACGTTGTTGAAGGCATGATAGATATTCCTTCTGCCATCTATCCCAAAGTGCTGGAACATTTGTTGGATATGTTGCCATCTGTTGAGTCGGTTGGTTTTAAGATCAAGAAGTGATGGTTCTGGAACAATATTCGTAGGCTCTCCAATAAGGAAATGGGCAGGAGTGAGTACACTTAGGTCCGTAGGATCATCGGTGAGTGGGCACAGTGAACTGGAGTTTAGTGAGGCTTCGATTTGAACTAGAAGTGTATACATTTCTTCATATGAATGAATTCTATTTAATAAAATGCGTTTAAGATGGTACTTAACTGATTTAACTCCTGCCTCCCATAATCCACCGAAGTGTGGCGAGGCAGGCGGAATGAAACTCCAGGAAGTTCCTTCATTTTCCATCTGGTAACGGACGATTCATCTTATCTTATAAGCTCTTTGTTGGCTCCCACTAAGTTGGTTCCATTGTCACTGTACAAGTGACTACAGCTTCCACTTCGTGTGGTGAACCTTCGGAATGCAGCCACAAATCCTTCGGGAGTCATATCTGAGGCAAGCTCGATATGAATAGCTTTTGTAACCAAACAGATGAATATGCATATAAGACCCATGTAGGTGTTTGGCGATCTACCTTTAGAAAGCTTAAGGTCAAAAGGACCAGCATAATCTACACCGCTATGTCGAAAAGCCCTGCTTTCATTCACTCTTACCTTGGGAATCAGAACCCATTAATTGCGTTGTACGCATTTTGTTGAAGCGAGTGCAAGTAACACAGGACTGAAATTCTGCTCTTGCAACATTTCTTAAGTTTGTTATCCAATACTTGGTTCGAATATAGGACATATTTAATTGTGGTCCACCATGTAGGGTTCTAAAGTGCGCATCAGCAACTAGAAGTTTTGAAATATTACAAGAACCTGATAGAATCAAGGGATATTTTGAATCGTCGTCTATATTCGCAAAACGAAGTCGACCTCCAACGCGAAGTTGGTAATTTTTATCTACGAATGGATGTAAATTAAGAATTTTACTTTTGGAAGAAATTTCCTTTTTAGTTTGTAAGACTTTTTATTTCGTCTGGAAATGATAAGGATTGTGATAATGTGATGAGATGTTTTAAGGTAGTTGGAATTTCTATAGCGTTTAAGTAACCACTGAAAATTCTCAGTTTTCTAGGTCGAAGTCTTAGGATATGAGATGTCACTCGTAGTAAACGGTTAAGTGAACTGAATCTACTTAAGAGATTAGTGGAAAATTGAATAATTACATTAGTACACGCAAATATTTTGGTTTTTTGCTCAAGATCAGTAAAAAATCGAGAGGTATCTTGACTCGGCCAATCGGATTTTGGACAACTTAACCATCGAGGACCGTTCCACCAGACTTCATGGTTTTCTAAATCTTGAGGTTGAACTCCCCTTGAAGCGCAATCAGCTGGATTGGACTCAGAACTTACATGAAACTATTGATTTACATTCGTTATTTCTTGAATTTCGCTTAAACGATTGGCGACAAAAGTTTTCCAACGAATGGGTAAAGCATGAATCCAGCCAAGAACTATGGTAGAATCGGTCCAGAAGTATGATTCCAAGGTAGTAGTTTCAATTTGAGTAGCCGATATAAATTTTTTAAACAGTTTAGCCAAGAGAACTGCACCGCACATCTCTAGTCGTGGTAATGAAACTTGTTTAATTGGTGCAACTTAAGTCAGGTCAGGTCTATGAGTTCTACAATATAAAACTGCAGAATATGCATGATTTGAGGCATCGGAAAAGCCATGAATTTCTATGGATGAAGAGCTAATAGCGCCTAGCCATCTAGGTATTTTTATAGCTTGTAAGAATGATAAATTATTTCTATGTTATTCCCATTCGGAACTTAACCGGAACCTTCCAGCCAAAGTTGCTGAAAATATATTTTAGCCAGAATTATTGTTGGCACCAATAACCCAAGTGGGTCGAACAGCTCCGATGCATCGGAAAGTAATGTTCTTTTTGTGAATATATTACATATGGGAAGTTATATTTTGAAGAAGAAATAATCGTATTTCGGGTTCCAAAATAAACCCAAAGCTTTAACTGATGAGTTTGAATCATCGGAATTGAACGAAAACTCACAATCTTCTGGTTGTAAATCAGAGAGGAGTTCTGGACAATTTGAAGTCCACTTTCTTAGATTAAACCCTCCGGAACTTAAAAGCTCCTTAAGTTGCTTTTGAATTGTTTTTGCTGAACTAATGTCGTCAGCACTAGAAATAATATAGTCAACGTAAATGTCGTTTTTCAATACTTCAGCTCCTTGAGGATAATTGTCTGCTTCATTATGCGCTAGCTTTTGCAGAACTTTGATTGAAAGATACGGAGCACAAGTCGTACCATAAGTAACTGTTTGCAGTTCATAGAGTTGCAGTGAACTGAACGTATCGGGACGCCATAGGATCCTCTGGAACATCGTTTCTTCAGGATGAACAATGATTTGTCGGAACATTTTCTCAATGTCCGATGTGAAAACGAAGAGAAATTTACGCCATTTCAGAAGTACTGATGAAAGATCGTTTTGTAACGATGGACCGGGAAGAAGCTCTTCATTGAGAGAAGTAGAGTTGATTGGTTTTGATAATCCATCAAATACAACCCTTAACTTTGTTGTAGAGCTACTTTCCTTCCATATTCCATGATGTGGTAGTATGAAACCATTTTCAGTTGGAGGAAGATCTTGTAGATTACATTTAAATTTCATATGACTGAGACTTATGTACTCATTAATGAATTTCGAATACTCTTCCTTGCGAGTTTGATTTTTTTGGAAACACTTTTTGTTCGAGATGAGTGAACCTTTTCTGAGCATTAATCAAGGATTTTTGAAAGATCGGGTAGTCTTCATTGAGCACTTTGGATTTGAAAGGAAGTTTTATTATATATCTTCCATTAGCTGAACGAGAAAATGTATTTTGAAAGTAATTGTAGAAACTTCTTCTAGTTCCCAGAACTTTCGAAATGAATTATCAATTGCATGGACTTGTGTATGGAAAGAACTTGTGTTTTGAATAGATAAATTATTTTTTGAATTAATAGGACCAGATAATATCCAACCCAGTTCAGTATGCTGGGCTAAAGGTCCGTTTTGAGGTCTTATTACACCATCAAGAATTATTTCGTGGAAGATATCAGCACCGATGAGAATGTCTATAGCACCAGGCTCAGAAAAAGATGGATCAGCTAGAGAAATATTGTCGAATTATTTTGGTAAAGCTGAAGAAACTGGATACTTTTGTAAATAGTCACTAATAGATGACATAACTAGTGCTTTTACTAGCGTTTCGAAGCTAAAAGGATTTTTTCTACTAAGCTATAGAACATTTTGGTCCTTCAGATCCGCATTTAATATTTAATTAACTTTCATTTTTCTTACAATAGTTTTCTCATAATATCAAAGTAAATTCATTTCATTTTTCTTACAATAGTTTTCTCATAATATTAAAGTAAATCAATTTTTTTTTCTACTCTCTTTCTGTCATCTCATTCTGTTTTTTCTTGAAATTGTTTTAATTCTATTAAAGTAATCTGGCTCGAAGGACCAAAATGTTCGATAGCTTAGTAGAAAAAAAGATATATATGGATAATATGGATGGATATAATATATAATAATAATATGGATTTTAAAGTTAAATATTAAAAAATTTATTTCAATTTAATAAAATATAAGAATATGTTAGAATAATTAGGAAAGAGAAACTAACCCGATGCGGTATGCAGCCAAAGTGAACGAGATAACGGACATCCTGCTCTTGGCTTAAGCTAGAGGCGTTGCCATTAGTTTTGTTAAATTTTAGAATAATAATTTCGGAAATAATTGTAATAGATCTTAAACATATACCGTCCATTGAAACTGTTGAGATAACGTTCTTGGCATCATACCCCTTTGGCAGCTGATACTACCGCACAAACTGACGACTTCCACCACCACGCTGTGTCCAACAGTTTTGACCGTTAACTCATCTGGTCTGAAATGGCTGACATCCATGGACACTTGAAACCCGTGCTTCCCAACTGTGTAGCTTTCTTTGGAATGCCGCTTGTCACCCTTTCCCTGATATGTATGGCATGGATACAATCCAGATCTGGAGTGATCTTCTTGGGCTGTTATTTTGTCCTCTTTACTCCAATCATCAGTGGAATCCGCTATTAAACTCTGGATAGCAACAACCTCCTTTTCTTCTTCACGAGTGTAATGCTTGTAGTCGGATTTCCATGGTCTTCTTGGTGGCAATCTGCCCTGGCGTTGGAGATGTCCAGTCTTATTGCAATTCCAACATGCAGGTCTTGTAGGTGGCAGTCTGCTCTGGCGTTGAAGGTGCCTGATCTTGTTACAATTCCAACATTCAGGTCTAGGTGGTAATCTGCACTGACGTTGGAGATGTCCAGTCTTGTTACAATTCCAGCATCGAGCAGGTTCATCTCGCTGATTCCTTTACAACGCTGTTATCTGCATATGCCGGTCAGGCATGTGCTTTTATACTTTTCACAAGGTTCCCGAAAAAGCTGGAAGGTTCTAGTATTTGCTCCCAGAGCTTTCCATATGGGAAATTTCCCATAAATTTCCCTTTTCCAAAGCTTTCAATTTGACGTTTAGTATTGGAAGTTCGAAAGTTCACCAAAACTCTCCGTAGGCTAGTTTGTGCCCCTTCTAATCCGAAATTCGGTGTTTCTTTTATTCGAGAGTGGTTATAGTTCATTCGAGAGTCGTCATAGTACAAATGTGACAGTCGTTACAATATGCAAGTAACAATAGAAAAAAGTTTAAGAAATATGAAAATATTAAATAGTTCCTTAATTAAACAACTCTTAAACTGGCTAACATAAAAAATATTGATATATGCCGATTTTGAGTTTTTATTGAAATACATTTTTAAGTCTTGTTTCAAAAAATAATCATCAAACCGTTTCTGAAATATTGAATTTTCAGAAAAAAGAATTACCTACATATTTTTATTTTAAATCCAATTTTTTTTTTCAAATTGTTGATATGCAATATTATTGAAATTTTAAAGGAGCTTTTATACGAAATCGTTTCTGCCGTAGATGAGACAATCGAAAATAAAAAAAAGACGTTAAATGATCAAAAACTGTTACAAACGATACCTTAACAGTTTCCTTCTAAAAGTTTTTTTACCAAAAAGTACACCATACTAACAATAATCCACAGATTTTTCTTATCAAATAAGTTGAAGCAGTTTTTGAGAAAATCAAGTTATTCGTTAACGGTTGCATGGAATGTTCCGTTATTTTTGGAGCTATACAACCACTTTCCCACTAGGAAGCTACTTAAAACCGAACAAGTATGAAAGCTAGCGAGTAGACGTATTTTTATCGGGCATACCTCTTTCCAAGTTTTCTTTAAGTTGAAGAACCCCATAAATACCTTTCATCAAACAAGAACATCATTTAAGTGTGTTTAAACTATTTTCTTTATATTTTGTGTACTTAAACAATATTTATTTAAGTGATTTTCTATTAAAAGTTATTGCAAAAGTAGAAAGAATAACTAATTTTTGGTGTATTCAATTTGCCTTCACAATGTCAAACCGATATAGTATTAGTGATCGTAAACAAAACTCACCACTTAATGCAAGCACTTCTCTCAAAAACACAAAAAAAAAGCTTTGAGGTTGACAGCGAAATTTGGAAAAAAATGGATGACAGACTAAAGGCCCAGAATGACAGCATTACAACTGAAATTAATTCACTCATCTTGGAGGAAACCGAGGCACGAATTTCTTTAAATATAAATGCACAATTAACACAAATAAATAAGGAACTCACTATGTTAACTTTCCCAGAACTATGTTTCACTTAAATGGTTATAGACTTTTTAGGGCTGATCAAGGTGGTAGAGGAGGTGGATTGGCAATTTATGTTCGTGATAATATTACTTGTACGATTAATAGTGCATCAAATCCTGGTAGTGCAATTGAGTATATTTTTGTAGACATGATATACATGATATGTGGGGAAGATAAGCTTCTGCTTGGTTCAGTTTACAGACCCAATAGATTCGTTGATCTTTCACCTCTCGTATCTCTGATGGAAAAAATTGCTGTGATGTCAACTAAGATAGTTTTATGTGGAGATATAAACAGTAACCTATTAGTAGAAAGCACCTTAATAAACACAATGAGATCGTTTAATCTATCACCGGTTAATGAACGTGAGCCTACTCATTTTACTAATACCTCCAGTTCACTACTTGATGTAATTTTTGTTAGTAGCTTGAATGATGTTCTGTTCTATAACCAGCTTGTTGCTCCTGCCTTCTCAAAACATGATCTGATTTTTCTTACTTTTGATTTCAATATAATTACACCCCCAACAGTTTTCCAGTATCGAGATTTTAAAAATGTGAATTATTCTGCTCTTGAACAAAATGTTTTGATGATTGATTGGGATAGACTTTACTCTATGCCATCTCCGAACGAACAAGTCGAATTTTTTCAAACAAACATTGAGTATCTCTTTAATACTTTTGTTCCTCTTAAACAAAAATGTTTAACATATCGATCCCGACCGTGGTTTACTCCGGAAATTTCCTCTCTCATGTACCGTAGAAATCAAGCATACCTTCAGTGGAAAAGATAAAGGTTGGAAGATTTTCACAGATCATATCAGTCCACTTTCTTAGATTAAACCCTCCGGAACTTAAAAGCTCCTTAAGTTGCTTTTGAATTGTTTTTGCTGAACTAATGTCGTCAGCACTAGAAATAATATAGTCAACGTAAATGTCGTTTTTCAATACTTCAGCTCCTTAAGGATAATTGTCTGCTTCATTATGCGCTATCTGTTGCAGAACTTTGATTGAAAGATACGGAGCACAAGTCGTACCATAAGTAACTGTTTGCAGTTCATAGAGTTGCAGTGAACTGAACGTATCGGGACGCCATAGGATCCTCTGGAACATCATTTCTTCAGGATGAACAATGATTTGTCGGAACATTTTCTCAATTTCCGATGTGAAAACGAAGAGAAATTTACGCCATTTCAGAAGTACTGATGAAAGATCGTTTTGTAACGATGGACCGGGAAGAAGCTCTTCATTGAGAGAAGTAGAGTTGATTGGTTTTGATAATCCATCAAATACAACCCTTTACTTTGTTGTAGAGCTACTTTCCTTCCATATTCCATGATGTGGTAGTATGAAACCATTTTCAGTTGGAGGAAGATCTTGTAGATTACATTTAAATTTCATATGACTGAGACTTATGTACTCATTAATGAATTTCGAATACTCTTCCTTGCGAGTTTGATTTTTTTGGAAACACTTTTTGTTCGAGATGAGTGAACCTTTTCTGAGCATTAATCAAGGATTTTTGAAAGATCGGGTAGTCTTCATTGAGCACTTTGGATTTGAAAGGAAGTTTTATTATATATCTTCCATTAGCTGAACGAGAAAATGTATTTTGAAAGTAATTGTAGAAACTTCTTCTAGTTCCCAGAACTTTCGAAATGAATTATCAATTGCATGGACTTGTGTATGGAAAGAACTTGTGTTTTGAATAGATAAATTATTTTTTGAATTAATAGGACCAGATAATATCCAACCCAGTTCAGTATGCTGGGCTAAAGGTCCGTTTTGAGGTCTTATTACACCATCAAGAATTATTTCGTGGAAGATATCAGCACCGATGAGAATGTCTATAGCACCAGGCTCAGAAAAAGATGGATCAGCTAGAGAAATATTGTCGAATTATTTTGGTAAAGCTGAAGAAACTGGATACTTTTGTAAATAGTCACTAATAGATGACATAACTAGTGCTTTTACTAGCGTTTCGAAGCTAAAAGGATTTTTTCTACTAAGCTATAGAACATTTTGGTCCTTCAGATCCGCATTTAATATTTAATTAACTTTCATTTTTCTTACAATAGTTTTCTCATAATATCAAAGTAAATTCATTTCATTTTTCTTACAATAGTTTTCTCATAATATTAAAGTAAATCAATTTTTTTTTCTACTCTCTTTCTGTCATCTCATTCTGTTTTTTCTTGAAATTGTTTTAATTCTATTAAAGTAATCTGGCTCGAAGGACCAAAATGTTCGATAGCTTAGTAGAAAAAAAGATATATATGGATAATATGGATGGATATAATATATAATAATAATATGGATTTTAAAGTTAAATATTAAAAAATTTATTTCAATTTAATAAAATATAAGAATATGTTAGAATAATTAGGAAAGAGAAACTAACCCGATGCGGTATGCAGCCAAAGTGAACGAGATAACGGACATCCTGCTCTTGGCTTAAGCTAGAGGCGTTGCCATTAGTTTTGTTAAATTTTAGAATAATAATTTCGGAAATAATTGTAATAGATCTTAAACATATACCGTCCATTGAAACTGTTGAGATAACGTTCTTGGCATCATACCCCTTTGGCAGCTGATACTACCGCACAAACTGACGACTTCCACCACCACGCTGTGTCCAACAGTTTTGACCGTTAACTCATCTGGTCTGAAATGGCTGACATCCATGGACACTTGAAACCCGTGCTTCCCAACTGTGTAGCTTTCTTTGGAATGCCGCTTGTCACCCTTTCCCTGATATGTATGGCATGGATACAATCCAGATCTGGAGTGATCTTCTTGGGCTGTTATTTTGTCCTCTTTACTCCAATCATCAGTGGAATCCGCTATTAAACTCTGGATAGCAACAACCTCCTTTTCTTCTTCACGAGTGTAATGCTTGTAGTCGGATTTCCATGGTCTTCTTGGTGGCAATCTGCCCTGGCGTTGGAGATGTCCAGTCTTATTGCAATTCCAACATGCAGGTCTTGTAGGTGGCAGTCTGCTCTGGCGTTGAAGGTGCCTGATCTTGTTACAATTCCAACATTCAGGTCTAGGTGGTAATCTGCACTGACGTTGGAGATGTCCAGTCTTGTTACAATTCCAGCATCGAGCAGGTTCATCTCGCTGATTCCTTTACAACGCTGTTATCTGCATATGCCGGTCAGGCATGTGCTTTTATACTTTTCACAAGGTTCCCGAAAAAGCTGGAAGGTTCTAGTATTTGCTCCCAGAGCTTTCCATATGGGAAATTTCCCATAAATTTCCCTTTTCCAAAGCTTTCAATTTGACGTTTAGTATTGGAAGTTCGAAAGTTCACCAAAACTCTCCGTAGGCTAGTTTGTGCCCCTTCTAATCCGAAATTCGGTGTTTCTTTTATTCGAGAGTGGTTATAGTTCATTCGAGAGTCGTCATAGTACAAATGTGACAGTCGTTACAATATGCAAGTAACAATAGAAAAAAGTTTAAGAAATATGAAAATATTAAATAGTTCCTTAATTAAACAACTCTTAAACTGGCTAACATAAAAAATATTGATATATGCCGATTTTGAGTTTTTATTGAAATACATTTTTAAGTCTTGTTTCAAAAAATAATCATCAAACCGTTTCTGAAATATTGAATTTTCAGAAAAAAGAATTACCTACATATTTTTATTTTAAATCCAATTTTTTTTTTCAAATTGTTGATATGCAATATTATTGAAATTTTAAAGGAGCTTTTATACGAAATCGTTTCTGCCGTAGATGAGACAATCGAAAATAAAAAAAAGACGTTAAATGATCAAAAACTGTTACAAACGATACCTTAACAGTTTCCTTCTAAAAGTTTTTTTACCAAAAAGTACACCATACTAACAATAATCCACAGATTTTTCTTATCAAATAAGTTGAAGCAGTTTTTGAGAAAATCAAGTTATTCGTTAACGGTTGCATGGAATGTTCCGTTATTTTTGGAGCTATACAACCACTTTCCCACTAGGAAGCTACTTAAAACCGAACAAGTATGAAAGCTAGCGAGTAGACGTATTTTTATCGGGCATACCTCTTTCCAAGTTTTCTTTAAGTTGAAGAACCCCATAAATACCTTTCATCAAACAAGAACATCATTTAAGTGTGTTTAAACTATTTTCTTTATATTTTGTGTACTTAAACAATATTTATTTAAGTGATTTTCTATTAAAAGTTATTGCAAAAGTAGAAAGAATAACTAATTTTTGGTGTATTCAATTTGCCTTCACAATGTCAAACCGATATAGTATTAGTGATCGTAAACAAAACTCACCACTTAATGCAAGCACTTCTCTCAAAAACACAAAAAAAAAGCTTTGAGGTTGACAGCGAAATTTGGAAAAAAATGGATGACAGACTAAAGGCCCAGAATGACAGCATTACAACTGAAATTAATTCACTCATCTTGGAGGAAACCGAGGCACGAATTTCTTTAAATATAAATGCACAATTAACACAAATAAATAAGGAACTCACTATGTTAACTTTCCCAGAACTATGTTTCACTTAAATGGTTATAGACTTTTTAGGGCTGATCAAGGTGGTAGAGGAGGTGGATTGGCAATTTATGTTCGTGATAATATTACTTGTACGATTAATAGTGCATCAAATCCTGGTAGTGCAATTGAGTATATTTTTGTAGACATGATATACATGATATGTGGGGAAGATAAGCTTCTGCTTGGTTCAGTTTACAGACCCAATAGATTCGTTGATCTTTCACCTCTCGTATCTCTGATGGAAAAAATTGCTGTGATGTCAACTAAGATAGTTTTATGTGGAGATATAAACAGTAACCTATTAGTAGAAAGCACCTTAATAAACACAATGAGATCGTTTAATCTATCACCGGTTAATGAACGTGAGCCTACTCATTTTACTAATACCTCCAGTTCACTACTTGATGTAATTTTTGTTAGTAGCTTGAATGATGTTCTGTTCTATAACCAGCTTGTTGCTCCTGCCTTCTCAAAACATGATCTGATTTTTCTTACTTTTGATTTCAATATAATTACACCCCCAACAGTTTTCCAGTATCGAGATTTTAAAAATGTGAATTATTCTGCTCTTGAACAAAATGTTTTGATGATTGATTGGGATAGACTTTACTCTATGCCATCTCCGAACGAACAAGTCGAATTTTTTCAAACAAACATTGAGTATCTCTTTAATACTTTTGTTCCTCTTAAACAAAAATGTTTAACATATCGATCCCGACCGTGGTTTACTCCGGAAATTTCCTCTCTCATGTACCGTAGAAATCAAGCATACCTTCAGTGGAAAAGATAAAGGTTGGAAGATTTTCACAGATCATATCAGTCCACTTTCTTAGATTAAACCCTCCGGAACTTAAAAGCTCCTTAAGTTGCTTTTGAATTGTTTTTGCTGAACTAATGTCGTCAGCACTAGAAATAATATAGTCAACGTAAATGTCGTTTTTCAATACTTCAGCTCCTTAAGGATAATTGTCTGCTTCATTATGCGCTATCTGTTGCAGAACTTTGATTGAAAGATACGGAGCACAAGTCGTACCATAAGTAACTGTTTGCAGTTCATAGAGTTGCAGTGAACTGAACGTATCGGGACGCCATAGGATCCTCTGGAACATCATTTCTTCAGGATGAACAATGATTTGTCGGAACATTTTCTCAATTTCCGATGTGAAAACGAAGAGAAATTTACGCCATTTCAGAAGTACTGATGAAAGATCGTTTTGTAACGATGGACCGGGAAGAAGCTCTTCATTGAGAGAAGTAGAGTTGATTGGTTTTGATAATCCATCAAATACAACCCTTTACTTTGTTGTAGAGCTACTTTCCTTCCATATTCCATGATGTGGTAGTATGAAACCATTTTCAGTTGGAGGAAGATCTTGTAGATTACATTTAAATTTCATATGACTGAGACTTATGTACTCATTAATGAATTTCGAATACTCTTCCTTGCGAGTTTGATTTTTTTGGAAACACTTTTTGTTCGAGATGAGTGAACCTTTTCTGAGCATTAATCAAGGATTTTTGAAAGATCGGGTAGTCTTCATTGAGCACTTTGGATTTGAAAGGAAGTTTTATTATATATCTTCCATTAGCTGAACGAGAAAATGTATTTTGAAAGTAATTGTAGAAACTTCTTCTAGTTCCCAGAACTTTCGAAATGAATTATCAATTGCATGGACTTGTGTATGGAAAGAACTTGTGTTTTGAATAGATAAATTATTTTTTGAATTAATAGGACCAGATAATATCCAACCCAGTTCAGTATGCTGGGCTAAAGGTCCGTTTTGAGGTCTTTTTACACCATCAAGAATTATTTCGTGGAAGATATCAGCACCGATGAGAATGTCTATAGCACCAGGCTCAGAAAAAGATGGATCAGCTAGAGAAATATTGTCGAATTATTTTGGTAAAGCTGAAGAAACTGGATACTTTTGTAAATAGTCACTAATAGATGACATAACTAGTGCTTTTACTAGCGTTTCGAAGCTAAAAGGATTTTTTCTACTAAGCTATAGAACATTTTGGTCCTTCAGATCCGCATTTAATATTTAATTAACTTTCATTTTTCTTACAATAGTTTTCTCATAATATCAAAGTAAATTCATTTCATTTTTCTTACAATAGTTTTCTCATAATATTAAAGTAAATCAATTTTTTTTTCTACTCTCTTTCTGTCATCTCATTCTGTTTTTTCTTGAAATTGTTTTAATTCTATTAAAGTAATCTGGCTCGAAGGACCAAAATGTTCGATAGCTTAGTAGAAAAAAAGATATATATGGATAATATGGATGGATATAATATATAATAATAATATGGATTTTAAAGTTAAATATTAAAAAATTTATTTCAATTTAATAAAATATAAGAATATGTTAGAATAATTAGGAAAGAGAAACTAACCCGATGCGGTATGCAGCCAAAGTGAACGAGATAACGGACATCCTGCTCTTGGCTTAAGCTAGAGGCGTTGCCATTAGTTTTGTTAAATTTTAGAATAATAATTTCGGAAATAATTGTAATAGATCTTAAACATATACCGTCCATTGAAACTGTTGAGATAACGTTCTTGGCATCATACCCCTTTGGCAGCTGATACTACCGCACAAACTGACGACTTCCACCACCACGCTGTGTCCAACAGTTTTGACCGTTAACTCATCTGGTCTGAAATGGCTGACATCCATGGACACTTGAAACCCGTGCTTCCCAACTGTGTAGCTTTCTTTGGAATGCCGCTTGTCACCCTTTCCCTGATATGTATGGCATGGATACAATCCAGATCTGGAGTGATCTTCTTGGGCTGTTATTTTGTCCTCTTTACTCCAATCGTCAGTGGAATCCGCTATTAAACTCTGGATAGCAACAACCTCCTTTTCTTCTTCACGAGTGTAATGCTTGTAGTCGGATTTCCATGGTCTTCTTGGTGGCAATCTGCCCTGGCGTTGGAGATGTCCAGTCTTATTGCAATTCCAACATGCAGGTCTTGTAGGTGGAAGTCTGCTCTGGCGTTGAAGGTGCCTGATCTTGTTACAATTCCAACATTCAGGTCTAGGTGGTAATCTGCACTGACGTTGGAGATGTCCAGTCTTGTTACAATTCCAGCATCGAGCAGGTTCATCTCGCTGATTCCTTTACAACGCTGTTATCTGCATCTGCCGGTCAGGCATGTGCTTTTATACTTTTCACAAGGTTCCCGAAAAAGCTGGAAGGTTCTAGTATTTGCTCCCAGAGCTTTCCATATGGGAAATTTCCCATAAATTTCCCTTTTCCAAAGCTTTCAATTTGACGTTTAGTATTGGAAGTTCGAAAGTTCACCAAAACTCTCCGTAGGTTAGTTTGTGCCCCTTCTAATCCGAAATTCGGTGTTTCTTTTATTCGAGAGTGGTTATAGTTCATTCGAGAGTCGTCATAGTACAAATGTGACAGTCGTTACAATATGCAAGTAACAATAGAAAAAAGTTTAAGAAATATGAAAATATTAAATAGTTCCTTAATTAAACAACTCTTAAACTGGCTAACATAAAAAATATTGATATATGCCAATTTTGAGTTTTTATTGAAATACATTTTTAAGTCTTGTTTCAAAAAATAATCATCAAACCGTTTCTGAAATATTGAATTTTCAGAAAAAAGAATTACCTACATATTTTTATTTTAAATCCAATTTTTTTTTTCAAATTGTTGATATGCAATATTATTGAAATTTTAAAGGAGCTTTTATACGAAATCGTTTCTGCCGTAGATGAGACAATCGAAAATAAAAAAAAGACGTTAAATGATCAAAAACTGTTACAAACGATACCTTAACAGTTTCCTTCTAAAAGTTTTTTTACCAAAAAGTACACCATACTAACAATAATCCACAGATTTTTCTTATCAAATTAGTTGAAGCAGTTTTTGAGAAAATCAAGTTATTCGTTAACGGTTGCATGGAATGTTCCGTTATTTTTGGAGCTATACAACCACTTTCCCACTAGGAAGCTACTTAAAACCGAACAAGTATGAAAGCTAGCGAGTAGACGTATTTTTATCGGGCATACCTCTTTCCAAGTTTTCTTTAAGTTGAAGAACCCCATAAATACCTTTCATCAAACAAGAACTTCATTTAAGTGTGTTTAAACTATTTTCTTTATATTTTGTGTACTTAAACAATATTTATTTAAGTGATTTTCTATTAAAAGTTATTGCAAAAGTAGAAAGAATAACTAATTTTTGGTGTATTCAATTTGCCTTCACAATGTCAAACCGATATAGTATTAGTGATCGTAAATAAAACTCACCACTTAATGCAAGCACTTCTCTCAAAAACACAAAAAAAAGCTTTGAGGTTGACAGCGAAATTTGGAAAAAAATGGATGACAGACTAAAGGCCCAGAATGACAGCATTACAACTGAAATTAATTCACTCATCTTGGAGGAAACCGAGGCACGAATTTCTTTAAATATAAATGCACAATTAACACAAATAAATAAGGAACTCACTATGTTAACTTTCCCAGAACTATGTTTCACTTAAATGGTTATAGACTTTTTAGGGCTGATCAAGGTGGTAGAGGAGGTGGTGTGGCAATTTATGTTCGTGATAATATTACTTGTACGATTAATAGTGCATCAAATCCTGGTAGTGCAATCGAGTATATTTTTGTAGACATGATATACATGATATGTGGGGAAGATAAGCTTCTGCTTGGTTCAGTTTACAGACCCAATAGATTCGTTGATCTTTCACCTCTCGTATCTCTGATGGAAAAAATTGCTGTGATGTCAACTAAGATAGTTTTATGTGGAGATATAAACAGTAACCTATTAGTAGAAAGCACCTTAATAAACACAATGAGATCGTTTAATCTATCACCGGTTAATGAACGTGAGCCTACTCATTTTACTAATACCTCCAGTTCACTACTTGATGTAATTTTTGTTAGTAGCTTGAATGATGTTCTGTTCTATAACCAGCTTGTTGCTCCTGCCTTCTCAAAACATGATCTGATTTTTCTTACTTTTGATTTCAATATAATTACACCCCCAACAGTTTTCCAGTATCGAGATTTTAAAAATGTGAATTATTCTGCTCTTGAACAAAATGTTTTGATGATTGATTGGGATAGACTTTACTCTATGCCATCTCCGAACGAACAAGTCGAATTTTTTCAAACAAACATTGAGTATCTCTTTAATACTTTTGTTCCTCTTAAACAAAAATGTTTAACATATCGATCCCGACCGTGGTTTACTCCGGAAATTTCCTCTCTCATGTACCGTAGAAATCAAGCATACCTTCAGTGGAAAAGATAAAGGTTGGAAGATTTTCACAGATCATATCGGTTACTACGAAACCAAGTTGTTTGCAAGATACGCACTGAAAAATCTAAAGTTTTCAAAAATCGCCTTAATTTATCTATTAATGGTCGAAAACTGTGGAGCAATCTACGAAATTTTGGTATTGGTAAGCAAAAAAGTTACAACTGTCATTACATTGACATAAATGAGCTAAATAAACAATTTTTAACGTTGTCCTCTACATATTCACTAGATCCCTATAAAGTATTCAACGAGGATAATTCTCCTTCCCCTCCATCTGCTTTTGAGTTCTCTGAAATTGATTGTACTGAAGTGGTTCAAAGCTTTATGTCTATTAAATCAAATGCTGTTGGAATTGATGGTATTCACCTTGTTTTTATAAGAGCTTTACTACCAATACTTTTGACTTATATTAACTTTTTGTTTAATACAGTAATTACAACTGGCATTTTTCCAATGACCTGGAAGCAAACAAAGATAGTCCCAGTACCAAATTCATCTAATGGCAAGGATCTTCGCCCATTCTCTATACTTCCGTTTCTTTCTAAGGTGTTGGAAAGGATTATGCAAAGACAAATAAACACACATCTTAGAAGATTAAATTTCCTGACACCTTTTCAGTCTGGTTTTCGTCCAAAGCATAATTGTTTGACAGCGCTATTGAAGCTGTTGATGACGATTATGTTAGTTTTTTGGTTCTTTTGGATTTTTCGAAAGCTTTTGATACAATTGATCACTCAATTCTTATTCGTAAGCCTTCTGCTGCTTATTTGCTTCATTCATACCTAAGTGATAGAAAACAGGCTGTAAGTCACTCAAATACACTGTCTTCTTTTTTGTGAGTCTTGAAAGGTGTTCCTCAAGGATCAATCTTAGGCCCCATTCTCTTCTCGCTTTATATAAATGAATTGCCATCGATATTGAAATTTTCACTCATACAAATGTATGCTGATGACGTGCAACTTTATTTGAGTAGTCCACTAGGTCTTATTGAAAATTGTGTTCATAATATAAACCAAGATCTTTCAAGTATTCATATTTGGTCCCAACAAAATAGCATGTTTTTAAACCCTTTGAAAACTAAATGCTTAGTTATCTCTAAAAAACCTGTTGATCTTTCTTATTTCCCCCGCTTAATGCTAAATAATATTGCTAATGACTATGTAGAAACAGCTAAAAATCTTGGTATCACTTTCTACAGATCTTTAACTGGGCAAAACCACATAAATTTAAACGTTGGTAAAATGTACGGTGCTCTTAGGGTTCTTCAAGATTCCCAATACTTAACTCCGATAGAAACTCGAAAGATAAGACTTTGATTATTCCCCTCCTTAAATATGGTTGTGAAATTTACTGCAACTGTGCTGCTGAGAGTAAGCGAAAGCTTACGGTCGCTTTCAACAATACAATAAGATACAACTACGGCCTTAAAAGATATGACCATATCTCCGAGTTTGCTCCTACTCTATTCAATATGCAGTTTAAGTGTTTTCTTCAATATCGAACACTTCTTCTTTTCTTCAGTATTAAACAGACGCATCAACCACATAACCTATATTACAGATTACAATTTCCTACTTCAAACAGATCAAACACACTTAACATCCCACGACATACAAGCCTTACATCCGAGCGGCAGTTCTTTGTCAACGCCATTCGCCTATGGAATTCTTTGCCAAGTGGTATCAGAGGTCTTACTAATGTTAAATTATTTCAGAGCAAACTAAGTCACTACTTTTCTTTGCTTTAAAATTTGCGGTTTTACCTTTAATACATTAATAATAATTTAAACTTTGCGATTATTTTAATTTCTCTAGCTTCATTTTTTTGTAAACTTCTCAGTTTTCCTTTTAACTTCATTTCAATTATTGTTCTAATGTAGTTATATTATTTTGATTTTGCTATTATGTTTTAATTAAAGTTAGCTTTCATTCTTATTCATGTATACATTATTACAGCTATCACTTCTTAATAAGATAATATATCTTAATGTGTATAGCATATCGATAAATTGAATAAACTAAACTAAACTAAACTAAAACCTTATGTTCAAAATTTGAAGAAAATCGCTTCAGTGACTAGGGCTGTAGTTCGAGGTACAGACAGACAGACAGAATTTTACAAGCCACTTTTTTCGTCTCTTCCATCATCGTAATGTCATGTTTGATCGTTATTTGGATTTTTTTTTTGAAGGAACCAAAAACTTGCAATAGAGTACCTACATAATGTTAATGATAATTTTAAGTATTTATGTAAGTTTACTTGATGCACAAACATAAGCAGCCGAATATTTATCAAGAACATTTCAAGGCTTCGTAACTTTAAAATGGCTCTAAGTTGCTCTTAAGTCCGAAATCGGTATCTATAATTAATTTTCACTTTTAAGCAACGTTACTTAAATGCATCTTAACTTAAACGCCATTCAACGCGTTTAAAGGTTACTTAAAGCCATCTTAAACATATTTTGACATTCGAGACTAACAGCCGTATTTATAAAGAAAATTTAAAGGCTTCGTAACTTTTAAATGCCTCTAAGTTGCTCTTAAGTGCGAAATCGGTATCTATAATCAATTTTCACTTTTAAGCAACGTTTTTTAAATGCATCTTAACTTAAACGCCTTTCACCGCGTTTAAAGGTTACTTAAAGCCATCTTAAATATATTTTGACATTCGAGACTAATGGTTTTTTTTTTATTTCAGAAATATAGGTATACCTATGTTTGTTTGTGGGTAGAGTTTTCATATTTTTGCTGTGAGGTACCCACAATGAAAGTTTTAAGATTAGTGGTTTCCTTTAGTATAATGAATTGTAAAATAAATTGTTTCGATTTATTAACATATTTTTCTATCAAAAGGCCAAGGTGTGAATCAAAGAATTGAATAATAGAGTTACTGAACACAAACATCAAAGCATCAGAAACCAAAATGGAACCATGTTTCATTTCGTTTGCATTTAGTATACCAGTTGCTTCTCTTTCTTTCTTATAAATACATGTGCTCATGTTTTGTTTGCATTTGTTTGCAAGCTGTCAAAAAACAGCTGAAAAGAACATATATTAGTGAGTTTTCTTACGTTACGTTACATTTCAATCGTTTAGTTAAGTAGCATTGGAAAATTGTTTATAGATGAGAATTTAAGTAACGTTATTTAAAGGCAACTTAAATATTTAAGAAAACTTAACTAAATGACCTCTAAGAGGCATTTTAAGAAAATCTAATAAATTCGGCTGTAATTGTTTTTGGTTTTTATATCAGAAATATAGGTACACCTATGTATGTATGTGGGTAGAGCTTTCATATTTTTGGTGTGGATACCCAATGAAAGTTTTAAGATTTTTGGTTTCCTTTAATAAAATGAATTGTTTCGATTTATTAACATATTTTCTATTAAAACGCCAAAGCGTGAATTAAAAAATTGAATAATAAAATTTCTGAACACAAACATCAAGGCATCATAAACCAGAATGGAGTCAAGTTTCATTTCGTTTGCATTTAGTATGCCAGTTGCTTCTCTTTCTTGCTTATAAATACATGTGCTCATCTTTTCTTTGCATTTGTTTGCAAGATGTCAAAAAACAGCTGAATTGAACATGCATTAGTGAGTTTTCTCACGTTACGTTACATTTTAACCGTTTAGTTAAGTAGCAATGGAAAACTGGTCGCGTTCGGCTGGTCAGGCGATAATCCAAGAAATTTTCAGATACGTTGAGTTGTTTTTGCATCAGCTGTTTTTAACAAGGGATTACAACGACATAAACAAATCAGGATCGCTAAAGATACGTTGCCGAATGCGCCCATTGATTATAGATGAGAATTTAAGTAACGTTATTTAAAGGCAACTTAATTATTTAAGCAAACTTAACTAAATGACCTCTGAGAGGCATTTTAAGAAAATCTAATAAATTCGGCCGAAGGTATTTATACAGTTTCAAAAGAATTAAAAGTGAATATAAATCTAAAAAATAAAAGTAGAGGTGTTTTAAATTGAGCATTAATACGATAAAATATAGGTACCTACACGGTGTACCGAAACCCAATGGCAAGCGGCAGCAGAGTTATAGGGTAGAGGTTATACCTGTACTGGGAAAAATAAGTAAACAATCCTACAAATTTGGTGAATATTTAGTAAGGTAATGAAAATCGATACCCTAGGCCAAATTTTTAGGTACTGTAGTCACAACTTCTAACGGAATCCTCTATAGCCATGCTACTGATCGCAACCATATATCCAAAAATAAATATCTACTGTAAGTTTCGTAAGAAAATAAAGTTAAGCTGAGTCATCTTTCAAAAAAAAATGTAAGCTAACTTTGGCATCTCGTCCTTTTTAACAAGATTTCAAAATGGTACAACACAAACAAAATTTAAGATTTCTTAGTAGCAAAAGGACCCCAGTTCACTTCATATAATTTTAACGTGAATTTCGCTTGTTTGTACTCAAACATCGGTTTTATCATAGCGTTTGTTTGAGTTAGATAAATCTACATTTCATACGGTACGCTATTATCTGGGTTCCTTTTTTCACAAACCAAAAATGCAATTAAGTTTTCGTTAATTCTTAACAACCTTTCTTCAAATCATTTATCTTAAATTTTTGAAAACGTTGGCCTGCTAAGTTCACATGAAAATCACAATATCCCCATTTTCAAACAAACAAAAAATCTATATTTTTATGCGTGAATAATTCGCAATTAATTAGTTCCCAAAAATCAATTTTTTAAATACATTTTTGAAAAAAAGTTGTGGTGATAAGTTCATAAAAAGTTAGCAGGACATCCATTTTATCGCAAACAAAAAAACCCAATTAGTTTGAATGTTGCGTACATACATATGCAGGAAAGGTAACTGATTCGCAATTAATTAGTTCTCAACAACCATTTTTTTTACTTTTTTCGTTTATTTTAATTTTTAAGGAAGGTAAGGTGCCCTGCTAAGTTCATATAAAGTTAGCAGGACACCTATTTTCTCACAAACCATGGGGAAATTAATTATGTTTTTGCATTACTTCTTCTTTAAATTATATTTTCCATGATTAAAATAATTAAGGTAGTCATAAACAAAAGAGAATTATAAGAGATGTTTTTGGTAACTCGGAATTTAAAGCTGCCAAAACCCATACGAAAAAAACCAAAGCTAAACTAAACTAAACAGACCTCGTAGGCATAGGGTAAACGTCACTTTTAACCCGTGGTTTAACACCTTATCCGTAGTACCTATAGTAAAATCGTGGACTAAAAGAGGACTAAGCGTTTTTTTTATTGATAGCATTTTAATCAATCAGTTATTTCTTGCAAATCTCTTTGATTTCCCGGTGGGGGGTGCGGGTAATGTTATGACCCCGCTATCTAAAGTTAATTACACATTATCTTAAATAAAATAAAATACATGCGAACTCTAGACTATGTTTAACACTAGAAAATATTTGCTTGTTAAATAATTGTAAGAAGGATGTGGGCATTCCCATTTACTGCCTGACCAGAATAGAGTGCTTCAACTGGAGCTGGAGCTGCAACTGGAATAGCTGTCAAAAAATGCTGTACCTGATTTTTTTACTCGCCCATCATGTGCTGTACAGCTTTCTGACATTTTTGGCGTTTGAAGTCAGCTGTGCGAATTTAATTTAACACAAAAATAAAAATTAAAACAAATTGATTTGTGTGTATTCAACATTTTGACTGTTATTCCAGATGCAGCTGCACTTAACTTACAGGGTTACAGCTCCGTCTCCATTCTGTTCAGGCAGTAAAGTAAAAAAACAATGGAGACCATAGAGGTGCTGCTATATACAAATATTGAT
This sequence comes from Dasysyrphus albostriatus, assembly GCA_946251815.1. Taxonomy (NCBI): domain Eukaryota; kingdom Metazoa; phylum Arthropoda; class Insecta; order Diptera; family Syrphidae; genus Dasysyrphus; species Dasysyrphus albostriatus. Next base: position 102,575,044 of record OX276335.1, read on the forward strand.
TCTTGTCGTGTGCGTCAAAGGACAACCAATGCCATATCCTGAGGGAAAGGGACAATTTGTCTTTGCCAAACTATGTTTTGCCCTATACTGAAGAATACATTATATAAATGCTTATATGTATGTATGTTCATTTCATTCTTTTTTTTGTATCTTAGAATCTAAAAGAGGAATGAATTAATTTATTGGATGAGATGAGATGAGCTGCGAAAGAGGGCTTTCAAAGAATGGAATGAAATGTTAAGCTGACGGGAAAAAAGAATGAAATAAAAACAGAAAAAGCAATGAGCTTGAGATGAATTTTAAAAGCAAAGGAAAAGCATTCGAATGTCTGTTATCTGCTTCTATTTCTGGTACCATCTTCCATCTGTTAGGTAGATGTATCTTCATAGTATCAAAAGGATTAAATTAGTTTCTATTTTTTATTTGTCCGCTGCTTGTCATAGCCTTTGCATCATTTGCTGTTGCCTGTTTGCTGTTGTTGTCATTCTAAGGAGCAATTCAGTGCAGATGGTGGAAACAAGTTAAAGAAAGACTGAACGATACTGTTGGAAAAGTACAATCTGAGGATTCGGAATTAATGAAAAATGGTCAAAGAAAATGCAGTGAATTGAAATGGATACTCTCTTGACATTATTACATAGTAGAGAAGAGTGATTTTGTTTGTTCCTTTGAAGAATAATTCAGAGTATCTTAAATAAATAGTATATCCAACTTATGCGGCACTAAAGATTTAAAAAAATTGTATTTTGATGGATATAGCTGTTTTGATTTGAGTGTTTAGTTCATTATATCATAATTTTTCGTTGCAAATTTCTCTTTTCAGGTAAACAATACATCTTTCTTAAGGTAGATCAAGAACTTCTAATATCACTGATTCGTATCGTATTATTTTCGTCTGTTTGTACTTTGGAGTTAAGTTGCAATCGCAACTGATTTCAACAAAGCTTTTGATAAAATTTTACATAAAAAATGTATTTATTTTACTGTCCATATCTTGGGCTTACTTTTATTCAAAAAATCGCCTATATATACAGTTTCGTTTGGGAGTTGTACCATTCCAATCATGCATAAATAATTATATGTTAAAAATCAGGTATTCAACAAGAGAATCACCTTGGCCCTCTGTTCTTCCTGTTAAGTGTTAACGATGTTAAGCTTAATTGAGTAGGATCCGACCCGGAAATTTACGTTAATGATGAGTGTATTTCATGTATGTAGTACTCGTATGTATGTAGACTGGCCTTCACTCCCAATTTGTTCAAACGCTACGACTCCATTTTAATTACATAAGAAAAACACTATAGCTTCCTAGTTCCAGATTGACACGTATCCTTGCGGAAAAGACAATAACCGAAAACATTTTTTGGGCCCGCGAGTTGAGAGATTTATGTTATAAGCTGGGCATAGTTATAAATTCTAATTCTTTTACTTCTTCATTATTCGATCTGCACCAGAATATTCTACAATCCCTGAAAAGTTTGAAAACCTCCAACGACATTAATAGTGCCAGAAAGTCACAATTCCATGATATATACCCTCATCTTGAGTACAACATCCAACCATACTTCATCGACGATCATTCTTCACATTTGGTAAGCTTAGTTCTCAAAGCTAGGGGCGGGCTCCTCTATATTAAAGCCAAGGCAATCTAGATGAGCTGGAAAATACGTACCATTTTATTGGCAGATGTCCAGATTTTAAGAACTCTAGACTTATATTCTTCGGTAAAAGTGTGCTTTCTTGTGAAGAGCTCTATGAAATTTTAAACGGCAAAAATTTTCAATCTCTTTTTAATTTTTTAAATTATTGTTTGAAATATAGAGATTTATTATTAAATGAATTTTGTTAATTAGCAATATTATATTAAATAATGAAAAAATAGGAATACGAAATAAAATAAATAATGATGTATGTAATACTCTTATAATTTATAAAATTATTTATATAAATATATTTATTTATATTGAATTTTACAACATAAAATGTTATGTCAATAATACTGTAATATTAACATTTTTTGCAATATTTTGTACTATTTTTATACATAATGAAATGTTTAATAAAATCTTTTTCTATCTATCTATTTATCTATCTATAAGTGTATTTCTTAATAGATTTCATGCATGGCAGATGCTGAATTACTTCAAGAAGACTTAAATAATATTTTAACTTGGTGTCGACATAATTTGCTTGTGCTTAACGTAAGCAAGTTTCGAGCCATTATGTATTCACGGAAACGCCCACTCTTTCCTCAGCGTTATTTTTTTTTTAAATTTCGTGACTTAGGGGGTATTTTTGGAAGTCGACACTCATTATGACTTTATAATTAACCAATTCAACTCTGGGATTCGTTGAACGCCGGTGCAAGGAATTTTCAAATACCTTTGTCACAAAATCTATATACGAGTATGTTGCCTCTGTTAGGGATTTGCTTGAGTATGACTCTCTTGTCATATCTTTCAAGAATGCTAAGAAAAGCCAACAACTCATCTCTTTTCGATGTATGTTGTTCAAAAACTGCGCTCAAGAATACTCTCCAATAATTTCATTAGGTACTCGGAACTGTTTATGATTACCTTAAAAGTAAATTTGAACAATTTGACTTAGTAAACGAAGAGGAAATGACTTGGACTTGGAGTATTTTGGCTAATCAGCTAATTCCCTCGATAGTTTCTCATCTTATATTAAGTTCACACTTATTGATTACCCCTATAGTACGGGCGTTAGTGCACGAAATAAAAGGATACCTATCCTGAGCCCTAAAATACTAATAGTTCAGGTCCTAGATTTAAAGAAGTGTTGCCAAGCTGGCAATACTGTCAGAAGAACGAGAAAAGGGTTGCCATGTGTTTCATGCATTGGCCTATTAATCGAGAACAAGGGGTCTGACGATGACCAGAGAACTCTTGTTGGATTCAGCACCCTTGTTACCATAGGACCATATTATTGATTTCGTTTTCACCATCATCTAAAGTTAATTGAAAAACCTACTTTGGTTTTGTAAAAAGTCATTTTCAATGTGCTGGAGAGGGGGATTTGAAAGTTAAATAAACTAAAATGTTTATCTTGGTATAATCTTAGCATACCTCACTGATCTCTATAATACACTGGATAGCGTATCGACATAAGAAAGTTGCTTCCATTTGAAGAATTGTTATATTATGAAGCTGACCACTTTTTTGTATAACAATATGACTGTATAACAATTTATACAAAATAATCCACTATGAAGACGTCAAATTTCCGTTCGTTGCCAGCCCCCCCCCCCCCCCCCCAAATCTCTTGGCTAACATTGTTGTGTTTGTAATGTTATTTCATTCACAAATGGTTAAATGAAACGGAATTACAAATGTAAAGAGTGTGACAAAGAGGTAAAATCGTAAAAAAACACAGACTATATAATCGCATTCTCCTCATCACACTTATCAGTATTATGTTTATGTTTTGTTCAACTTGTTTGCAAACTGAAATAATGAACGAAGTCGATGATTCCCATATCCCATCTACATATTTACTATTACCTATTTAAACACCTTAATATTGATATAATTCTTGTGCTATTGTGCACAAACAAAATGTACTCAATGAATAACTTAATAAAAAAAAAATTATAAAATAAACTCCCACAAAGTTTTTCCCTTTCATATCATTGGTCTGTTTCTCTTTCTTCAGATTGAAATTTTGGAAACAGGTTTTTTTGTGTAAATGTAGACGTCAAATTATGAAGCCGACCACCTAATTGTCATCTTCAAATGGAAGCAAAAAAACTGTTATACATTATAAGGAATACACTATCCAGTGTATATAGAGATCAGTAGCATACCCATAGAGTACCTATATTATCTAGAGAACCGACTCGTACCCCTCCTGCCTAAAACACCCGCAAATTTTATTTGAGCACACCAAGAGAAAACTCTCTCAAATTCCGTGTCGGTGAATACGTGTGAATTGTGGATAAAAATACAAAATGGGGTTAGTAGCTCAAAGTGACGTTTTGTTTTTTTGTTAAATTATGAAATGTCAATATGACAGATCTCGATTCTAATTTGTGTTGGGTGGAATTGATTATATTTAATTCTTCCAACAAAAACTCGGTTTTAAAAGAAAATTATACTTTTTATAGGTAAAATATTAGTAATTTTTAATTAAAAGTGGATAACAATAATAAATAACTTAAATTTCAAGTGCCAAAAGTCGAGTGATCAAGTGAAACTCGATGTGTTACTCGACTTGATTTTTTTTGTTTACTTCGGTTTTCCCAAATTAATATTGTTTATTTTGCATGTTTTTTTGCAATCCAATGAAATTTTTATTGTAAGTTATTTCTTCTAAAGGGTGAATTGCACTCTCGCCTTCTCAGTGCAATAATTGCTGGACTCTGCAGTCCTTCCATAAAATTGAGAACAACATTTTCCCTTTTGACATCCGGTAATGAACGACAGTCTATCGTTAGTCCAAGTGATAATTTTGGTCTTCCAATGTTATCGAGTTCAGAGAATCATCAATATCCCATCCTGGTAGAACAGATGATTTATCGAACCCAACAGGAAAAGACCGAATTTACAAGGATATCAATCAAGGTCTAATCAACAACTGTTGTCATCTTTTGGCAAGGGTTCTGGCTGAGATCGTTTACCAAACATCTCTAAATGAGGTGGGAATAATTATACTTTTTTATAATTATTTAAATCTGATTTAATATTTTCTTGGTTTTAGGTTTGAAAATGCTTTCTTGCCACCTTGTAGTTTACACTCAACTGGCAACAGATTCTCCCGATGTGATGTGAGCCGAACATGGAACACTGGAAATTTTGTCGAGATACAGCTCTTCAGGTTGCAACTGATATCACCAAGAAATGCACGGAACTATTGATTTTGGCAAGGAATGCTCTGGCTGCATCTCTATCGCCAAGTGATAATTCTTCGAATCATACTCAGACAATTGATTCGGAGCACAATATAACACCAATTGAGGAACATATGGATATAAATTGGGCAAACAATTCGAGGACTTCAGCTCTTTCTGCAGATCCAAGCCTTACAACAGCCAGAGATATCACAAAGAGAATCGAGTCCTTCTCCAAGGGTTTGATAGAAACTTTTAAATTTGATAAACGATCCACAAACCCATTTGATATTGAGATTGAAATTGGTGCAACTGAGATTCACCCAAAAGATTTAATTGAAGAGAGCGGGGCAATTCAAGAATTGCACTATCGCAAAGGACATGTTGATACAAAACTCAACGGTAACGACCGAACTGACAATGAATTAGATGTGATAGATAAGACAAGCGATTCTGATGATGGAGTCTTGGGAAGTCAGATGACAGTAGTGCAGTTGTTGGAGGTATTCAATACATCATCAGCAAATGTGTTTCATACTTTGCTGCCCCTGATTTATGCACAGATTGGAACCTTGGCGTGTAATGACCCAAAGGTGAGTTTTTTTTTTAATTTAATTGTGCTATATTTATCAACTTTTTATATTTAAAGAGTTCTGTCCAAATACTTGGACTGATTAAGGAGATTTTGCCACATGTAGCTGCGTTAAATCAACTATATTCGAGCAAAGAATATCTTACACTCAAATCAAAGGATAAAAAGGTAGACTTCTCAGCTTTGGATATTAACAAAAAGAGAATGGATGAGATCGATAAGAGCGTAGATATATGTACTACAAGCAATCATTATTGCATCGTAGAGAGCGAGCATCCATATCGAAGTGGATCCATAACATGTCAGAGGTAAGAATCTATATATGCAAATGATTGTATGTAAAAACTAACTTGATTTTCAATATTATTAAAGGGTGGAGTTTCCTCATTGTGTACAATGGTTTGCCATAGAATTCGATTCACAGTGTGGAACTGCTCAACTTGAAGACTACTTATTGATATCTATTCCAACAAAGCCATGTTTAGTTGAAGCTTGTCAAGTTGATAATGATTACCTGGATATACTGGACAATAACATGTCTATGCAACGTTCCAGTTGCAAAAATGCCATTGTGACAAACTATACTAGAGGTCATGGTGAAAATGCTAATACAAATGACAACGATTGGGTTGTCATAAAGAAGTTTAATACATAAGCCACAGGGGTCTTTTTTGTCGGTTTTAGTTTTTGTGATAATTATATTTACAGTGTCAGCAATTGGCCACAAAATATTATGATTTTGCCTGGAAATCAGGTGGAATTTTCTTTGGAGACAGCTTCTCTTTACGCTCAGGATCCGCATAGTAACCGTTTTGGATTCAAGTGTCTTGTTGTTGGTTATGATAATCCAACAGCGGTAAGAGTTTAAAAAAAATGTTAATGTTTCATAGCTACATAGTTTTTTTTTTTTATTAATTTTTCAAAACAGATGAATGCAAAGAATTCTTGCCTAATACGTTTGGAACATGAACTGGCTTATTTAGGAGGAATGTGCAGTGCTAAATTGATGAAAAAGGATTTAAATTTGCCAGGTATTGTTGTTCTGATTTTCTTTTAATTTTTATTTGGTTTTTTAACTAAATAGTAAAGCTGATGTCTGCTCAAATAAGAGCATAAATTGTTGCTGAAATAATGCTTTGAATTTTAAAAACAAGATCTCTGTGATTCAGAACTTGAATTTGAAAAAATAATTAATGGAAATTTAATGCGAAAATCTATGAAGAAATATTTTAAAATACAGAGAATAAGTTGAACATTGAGATCCCAGGAATAAAAATGGTCAAAAATTAAAAACAAAAAAATTTACATAATATATAAATTACAACATTTTAATTTAATTTGTATAAATAGCATCTTAGTAAATAATGTTCTTTTCGTTTATTCACTAAATTTAGTAAATTTTATATATCCATGTAGATGACAAAGAAGTCGAAGACCTATCGATAATCGAAGACACGCTCACAAATCATCATGCTTTGCTGTCAAAGGGATTCACACTCTCCGAATCAATATTGACTGTTAATCAAGCCTTGGAATCTTATCTGCCTATTGAGTAAGTTTTGTGCACAAACAACATAATTACAACATAATTAATATATCAGCATTGGATTTTTTTTTTTTTTTACAAATCAGTCTTCAATAAGCCAGTATTTTCTATTTGGTAAATAATTTCTGTTTCCCTATAAGTTCGTGTTTCTAGTAGCACAACATCCATAATGCGTTTCCTTCGTTTCATTGCAATTCGCATAACAATTATAGCTGCTGTTATTATTATGATAAAAATTAAAACTAAAATGCATACACCTATGTACACTATATAGGATTTCTCCTTACAATCCGCATCGATGATTTTACTTAATGTTAAACTTTGGTTATTGCTCTTTGTCTAAAAGTATATGTTTTTGGAGTAACTCCGAAAGAATGGCGATTTAGGCAGAGTTTTAATTACTATATCATCTTTAAATCTTATAAATTCTCCTTTTTTCAGACTAAAGCATCCGTGAGCACCGTTGGAAGCAACATCTCCATTACATCCTTCTGATTTTGAGTACTCTGATTCAACACCTGATAATGTTATGCAACTTGCTCCGATGACGAAGAACTTGCCAAGAAGTTGTTAAGAAAATTCTTCAACATCAAAGACTAATGCGCATTACAACCAAATTGCACATACTAAAGAATATACACCAACATACGATAAGAATTCCCTATGAGTCATATAAGCTTTTGAAAAAATAGAATATATGAATAATATAATATGATATTTCAATTTATATTTTAAGTACAAGCTCTGTGGTTAGTAATAAAATACAATAATTATTTTTTCCTCCACGTAATCTACCCAAAACATTCTTAATATGTTGAACTTAAATTTTAAAGATTTTCAGAAACTGGTTCGTAGGATTTGAACATTTTAAAAAAACCATCTGTGGCATAGATACTAAAACAATATTTTTTTAATTTTAGATTTCAGATGTGTCAAACAATAACAGCAAGATGAGGAACAGAGAGACTTTTCCACTGAATGCAAAAAAAAAAGAATGATGTCCAATCGAAAAGTGAACCTTCTTGAACACTTACAGCGATAAGTACATTAAAACATTCAAGCCGCAATTCAAAAGCACCACTCATTCACATAATCCAAGAAATACACAATAATTGTGTAGTATCGGAGGTGCGTGTGAACAAACATAAAATTCATCGTAAAAGTCCTCCATCTAAGAAGCAAATGACAACAGAACAAACGATTATTGACGGTGGTACCGAAAACATTCCCAAACAATCACATTCCCTCGTCTTCATGGATAGTGTCAGCGAAATTGATAGTCTAACCGAAGAATTTCAACAATCTTTACTGAACACAAATTCCAGGAGCAGTGACAAAAATGTTGGACGTTTGTTACAAAAACGTTTAAGTGGTACTCGTGTAGAGTATAAGCCAAGAAACCTATCTACTCCACATCGTAAACCACCTCGTAATATTCCAGTTGCTAACCCGAAAGCAGCAATGCAGTACAGGTAAAGTCATTTAATATTTAACACAAAATCTAAAAACTTCCAATCCACCAATCCAGAGTGCGGTCCTCAATTAGGTTGTAAAATTCTACCAAAGCTTAACATTGACACAGCTGATGGAACTTATCATAGTTTAGTTGCCAACATGGAGTCAAAAAATACACCAGTTAAATCAGAAATAAATAAATCTTATAAATAATCTTAAAAACATACCTTGAAAAAGTTTTATAGGAATACGATGAAAAACTTAAACTTGCCATCAACAAATTATGTGAATATGTTGCTGCTGAATTATTGTATTATTGTTGTCATATTTTTTGATTGTATTTAATTTAATATCCAAATTTACATTTTATTTATTGTATTTAATTTTATATCCAAATTTACAATTTATTTATTAGATGCTTTTATATGTATGTTTGCTTAAGGAGTTTTAATAAAATTCAAAAATTTTTTGCTGATAAATAAAAAATCTTTTTACTTGAGATATATATACATAGGTAATAAATAGCAAGTTTTGGATTGTTGAAAAACAATTTGAGGTAATAATCAAACATGTCATTACGATGATAGAGAACACCAAAAAAGTGGGTGGCACAATCCACTCTGTCTGTTGGTGTTCGGTCTGTCTATCTGTACTTTAATGTGTAGCTTAAACCACGAAAGCGATTTTCTTCAAATTTTGGGAGGGGAAATCAATAGTAAATTGTAAAAATTTTAAGCTTACAAATAACGGTACTTTTGCCATACAACCATTTAAGAAGTTTATTTATTTTAAAAACGGCTCTAAAGACTTTTGTTCAGGAATACAACTAAATATTGTTTTGTATAAATTGTTTAATTAATTAACTGCTTAAAACTAAATTCTCTAATTTAATGTAATTTAATATTTTTTCAAATTGCCAAACATAGTCATATAATACCCTATGTTTTATTGACTTGTTTTTCTTATTTTCAACTTTTGTTAATTTTATAATCCTACTAAATCCGCTAATCCCTTTGCACTTGCAAAGCATTGGGTATGTAAAATAATAGTTTTTTTTGTTGTTGAAGATTTAGCATCGACTGATGGTATAATCATGCAATTTATTATTAGATCTCTTCCTTAAGCAACCACCATCGAGTCAACATCTACAGTCCGCTAATTGATCATCGAATTTGACTTGATCTTATTAATTTCAAATCAACCAACTTTGATCAGCAATGAAATTTCCAAAAAAAAAAAACCAAAATGAAATACCAAGTTTCAATCAACGTTATAATTAAATGTCTTTAATTATAACGTTGATTGAAACTTGGTATTTCATTTTGGTTTTTTTTTTTTGGAAATTTCATTGCTGATCAAAGTTGGTCCTTCTTTAAGCCGGATTTTTTGTAAATTTGAATCGCGTTTGATATTTATGGTGGTTGCTGGATCTTTTGGATTTTTGGAGCTGGATACATTTTGGGTATTGGTATACCTAAAGGTAAATTGTATCAATTTTTGTTTTGGAGTCTTGTGTTGCTGATTGCTGGGTTTGCTGTTGTTGCTGCTTGTTAGGATTGTTGGGGGTGCGGTTCAGGATAGTTCCTACATTTTTCTGAAATATTACTGTGGGATTAAAGTGCATAAACTTGTGAAATCGTGCTCTCATAGATTTGTTGCTCTCACGTGTTCGTTTTTTTTTTCTTGATTTTGAATTGAAATCGCATAATCATGAATACGCTTAAGCTGGCACGTGGGCATTTGAAAGCTTCTATAACGCGAGCGCATTCCTATATACTAGAAGTAGCTGATGAAGATATAGAAAACTTAGAAACGCGACTAGAACGGTTGGAAGAAACGTGGAAAGATTTTTGTTCGAATCAAAATGAATTGTTTCAATATTCCGAGGAAAAGGGATACGGTGATCCCGAAATAGACTTTGAAGCAACAGAAAAAAAATATCTTGATGCTAAAAGTGCATTTATTAAAGCAATTCGTAAAAGCACTCCTTCGGTTCCTCCGCCTCTTCCACCGCGTGTTGAAGCTAATGGTGATTCCTTAGATGAACATTCCAAGCAACAAACCGCCTTGTTGGAAACTATTTCGGCCGCGAAAGCATGTTCAGAAATTGAGTTACCCAAATTTAAAATATCTCCTTTTGGTGGCGACTATCGCGAATGGCCCGAGTTTCGGGATATGTTCCAAGGGAGCATTGGTTGTAAGGAAAAACTTCCGGGTGCTCAAAAAATGCGTTATTTGAAATCGTTTTTATGTGATGACGCCGCAAAACTTTTAAACGGTATTGAAATAGCCGATTGTAATTATGAACAAGCGTGGGAAAAGCTTGAGCGCCGTTATGACAAGCCGTTATACATTGTTAACGCGCATATTGAAAGTTTTTTGAAGATGCCAACGGTGGCTACCGCGGATAGTGGACATTTGCGTCGATTAGCGGATAAATCGGATGAAGTTATTCGTGGTTTGAAAGCTTTGAAATCTGAGAGTAGAGACCCTTGGCTAATTTATCTTGTGCTGAGTAAGACAGACTTGGAAACGCGCAAAGCTTGGGCTCTTCATATAAACAATTCGGAACTCTCTACCGTTCAAGAACTTATCGGGTTTTTGGAAAAAAGGTGCGATGCTTTAGAAGCATGTGAAACTAAACCGAGTGTATCGAAAACCACGGAATAAAACATAATACGCGTTCGGGTAGTTCGTCGAACAACATCAAAAGCCTTGCCGTTTGTCCCATGTGCAAGGAGAACCATATTCTTCCGCAGTGTTCTAAATTTCTTGCCCTGCCCATAACCTCTCGTCGTAGCTATGCTAGGGATCAAAAATTGTGCTACAATTGCTTAGGAAGCAACCATTCTTCTTCGAGATGTCGCTCAAAGGCTCGTTGCCCTCATTGTCGTATTCGTCATCATGTGCTTGTCCATCTGGATTCGTCGCCGTCGGTTGGTGAAGCTAACAATTTAAATGCAGATACAGCTTCGTCGTCTAAAGTTGCTTCTTTATCGATTGTTAGTAATCATATTCAAAATGAAAATCGTCCTTCAGGTATTTTGCTAACTGTTGTTGTTCAAGTTGTTGATAATTTTGGTAAAACACACCTTTGTCGAATTTTGCTCGATACAGGATCCCAAGCCTCTTTTGTAACCGAGGGTTTAGTGAAGAGATTACATCTTCGTCGTCGTCACGCTCGTCTTCCTATTTCCGGTATCTCCTCTCTAGAAGCTGGCGTTACACAAGGCGCTGTGACTTTGAATCTTAAATCTTGTTTTGATTCTAATGAATTGGAAGTTGAAGCCTTGATTTTGAGTCAAATAACTTCTAAAACCCCTATATTGCCTTTTGATTTTGATAAATCCTTGTTGTTTGATGATATGAGGTTGGCCGATCCAGATTTTAACAATCCAGGTCCTATTGATGTTTTGCTGGGTTCTGATAAAGCCTGGAGCATTTTGCGTGATGGTCGGCATACCGATAAAAACGGTAATTTAATCGCCCATAATACTATTTTTGGATGGGTGATAACCGGTAACACCCCAACCAAGGAAATTGTTTCGTTGCCTGTAGGGATTGTACCGGATGTTGATGTTCTTCTGAAATCGTTTTGGGAAATTGAAGAACTGCCTCAGGATACATACTCGTTAGATTCTGGTGACCTTGCAGATGCTCATTTTTGTAAAACGTTCTCTCGTGCACCTGATAGCAAATATATTGTGGAGCTACCTTTTCGACAAAAGGACATTGTGTTCAGTAACACTCTTTCTGGAGCATTGTCTCGATTGTTTGCTATGGAACGCCGTTTCTCTCGCCAGGAAAATCTTCGTTTGGAGTATTGCAGTTTTATGAGGGCTTATCAGGAGTTAGGGCACATAGAACGTATTCCAGAAAGCGAGATTGAACCTACTTCTGGGAAAACCTTTTACTTGCCACATTATGCTGTTGTCACCAACAAATTACGAGTTGTTTTTGATGGTTCCCATAAGGATGGAAATGGTACCAGCTTGAATGAGATCCTGCATGTTGGACCTCCACTTCAGCGCAATTTGATAAATGTTTGCTTGCGTTTTAGGGTTCATAAATACGTTTTTTGTGCTGACATTGTCAAGATGTTTCGGTAAATTTGGGTTGACACGAAGCATCGTGATTTTCAACGTATCGTGTGGCGTAAAAGTCCTAATGAACCAATTGGACACTATCGGCTATGTACAGTCACCTACGGTACATCACCTGCTCCATTTCTCTCGATGCGTGTCTTAAGATTACGCAGATCAATTTTTATGTAGATGATATCATGACAGGCTCGGATTCAGTGTCTGGAATCTTAGAATTGAAGAATGAGTTGGTAAATCTGTTGTCTTGCGGAGGTTTGGAATTGAGTAAATGGAGCTCGAATTGTTGGCCAGTTTTGAAAGGTATAGAATTTGAACCTACCTTTTCTCTTGATTTGGATAGAGCTGAAAGTTGGACAAAGGTTCTCGGATTAGTTTGGAATCCCCATCGTGACATTTTCACTTTCAAAATTTCACTAGAAAAGGAATCGTCGTCGTTGCCCACTAAGAGGATGCTGCTGTCAGAGATTTCTAAAATCTTTGACCCTTTGGGTTTCCTGGCTCCTACCACCATTTTGTTAAAAATGCTGTTCCAGGAGTTATGGGTGCATAAGACCAAAATCGGATGGGATGATCCATTGCCAATTGAAATAGCTGATAAATGGATTTCTTACCGAAAGGATTTACTTTACCTGGAAGAGGTTGAAATTTTGAGAAGGTCCACTCTAAACTCAAAACATTTTGATTTGATAGGATTTTCAGATGCATCCAAGAAGGCGTATTCGGCAGTCGTCTACGCACGCAGTTTGTCTGAATGCGGAGAGATTAGTATTCAACTTGCTGCTGCCAAAACTCGTGTTGCACCAGTCAAGCAACTAACAATTCCCCGTCTTGAACTTTGTGGAGCTCTACTGTTAAGTCGTTTAATGAAATTGATTCGTTCTTCTTTGGATATTGAAACCGCTCATACTTTTGCCTTTTGTGATTCTCAAATCGTGTTAGCGTGGCTTTCCTCCCCCCCTCGTCGTTGGAATACTTTTGTTGCGAATCGCACGTCGGAGATTCTTGATGTTCTCCCTAGTTGTCATTGGATTTATATTCGCTCTGAGGAAAATCCAGCTGATTGTGCATCGAGAGGGGTCGATCCTAGGAAGTTATTACAGTTGGAAATTTGGTGGAAAGGTCCAAATTGGCTTTCGCTTGACTTTGATTCTTGGCCGATGTCTGCAGAAAGGGTGGATTTGAAAGAGGCACCTGAAGGAATTAAAATCGCTGTAGTTGCCAATGTACTCTGTACACATGAAGATTTAATAGACAAAATAGGAAAACGAGTATCTTCTTGGTCCGGAGCCATTCGAATAGTAGCTGTTTTTGTTCGACGTGCTAGGAATGGTAAACTTCCTCCAGAGGAACGTATAAAAGGTTTTTTGCGCTCCTCAGAATTGCTTTATGCAAAGCAGAAATGTCTTTCGTGGGCTCAAAAGGATTTTTCCATGGAGATACAGGCCTTGAAAACGGAAAAATGTGTCTCTAGCGTCTCAAAAATTTCTTCTTTGTCACCGTTTCTGGATGAGGTTGGATTGCTTCGTGTTGGGGATAGGATTTCAAAAGCCATTGATGTTACTTTTAACCTAAAACACCCAATAATTTTGCCGAAGGATCATCCGGTATCTAAGTTGATTATTCACGATGCTCATTTGAGATTCCTTCATGCTGGAGTATCGGAGCTTTTTTCATTAGTGCGTCAGGAGTTTTGGATCCTTGGAAGCAGAAACCTGATTAGGAAAGAAGTTCACGACTGTATGGATTGTTTTCGTCAACGTCAAGCCACGTCGTCTCAACTTATGGGAAGCTTGCCTTCCTCGAGGCTTTCACCATCCTTCGCCTTTGCTCAAACCGGTTGCGACTATGCTGGACCCTTCACTCTCCGCCTATCCAGAGGTAGAAACCCCAAGTTCGTGAAGGGATACTTTGCGTTGCTTGTGTGCATGGCAACCAAGGCTGTGCACTTGGAAGTTGTCAGCGATCTGTCCACGGATGCATTCTTAGCGGCCTTATGGCGATTTATAGCCAGGAGAGGAAAATGCAGTGTCATCTACTCGGACAACGGCACCAATTTCCAAGGAGCTGCAAGGATTATGGCTGAATGGTACAAGATGGTCCGGTCCATGGAGCGCAATGAGCTGATCTCGTCAGCGTTGGCAGCTGAAAGTATAAGATGGGAGTTCATTCCACCACATAGCCTTCATTTTGGGGGCCTTTGGGAAGCGGGGGTAAAGTGTGTGAAACAACACCTTCGTCGAGTTGTAGGGAACAATGTCTTGACCTTTGAAGAGATGTCTACGTTGCTTTCTCAAATTGAAGCTTTACTTAATTCTAGGCCTCTTTGTTCAATTTCTGATTCCGATTTGAACCCTCTAACACCCTCTCATTTCCTTATAGGCAGACCATATACGGCGATACTGGAGCCCAGCTGTCTAGAAGTCCCACTAAATAGACTTGGACGATGGCAGCTTATCCAAAACATGCTGCAAGGTTTCTGGCGTCGATGGCACTCGGACTACCTAACCTCACTGCAACAGCGGCCTAAATGGCAAAAGATAACCAGGAATTTCAAAGTTGGTGACCTGGTCGTCGTAAAGGAGCCCAAAATGCCACCATCGAAATGGGCGCTAGGACGAGTTACAGAACTTCATCCAGGAGAGGATGAGCTAGTACGAGTTGTGTCCATTCGTACCAAAAACGGCGTTTTCAAACGCCCAATAACGAAATTGGCTATCCTACCTTGTTCCTGAAATTCTTTCAGGGGGGCCGGCGTGTTCAGGAATACAACTAAATATTGTTTTGTATAAATTGTTTAATTAATTAACTGCTTAAAACTAAATTCTCTAATTTAATGTAATTTAATATTTTTTCAAATTGCCAAACATAGTCATATAATACCCTATGTTTTATTGACTTGTTTTTCTTATTTTCAACTTTTGTTAATTTTATAATCCTACTAAATCCGCTAATCCCTTTGCACTTGCAAAGCATTGGGTATGTAAAATAATAGTTTTTTTTGTTGTTGAAGATTTAGCATCGACTGATGGTATAATCATGCAATTTATTATTCGATCTCTTCCTTAAGCAACCACCATCGAGTCAACATCTACAGTCCGCTAATTGATCATCGAATTTGACTTGATCTTATTAATTTCAAATAAAGACATTTAATTATAACGTTGATTGAAACTTGGTATTTCATTTTGGTTTTTTTTTTTTGGAAATTTCATTGCTGATCAAAGTTGGTCCTTCTTTAAGCCGGATTTTTTGTAAATTTGAATCGCGTTTGATATTTATGGTGGTTGCTGGATCTTTTGGATTTTTGGAGCTGGATACATTTTGGGTATTGGTATACCTAAAGGTAAATTGTATCAATTTTTGTTTTGGAGTCTTGTGTTGCTGATTGCTGGGTTTGCTGTTGTTGCTGCTTGTTAGGATTGTTGGGGGTGCGGTTCAGGATAGTTCCTACATTTTTCTGAAATATTACTGTGGGATTAAAGTGCATAAACTTGTGAAATCGTGCTCTCATAGATTTGTTGCTCTCACGTGTTCGTTTTTTTTTTCTTGATTTTGAATTGAAATCGCATAATCATGAATACGCTTAAGCTGGCACGTGGGCATTTGAAAGCTTCTATAACGCGAGCGCATTCCTATATACTAGAAGTAGCTGATGAAGATATAGAAAACTTAGAAACGCGACTAGAACGGTTGGAAGAAACGTGGAAAGATTTTTGTTCGAATCAAAATGAATTGTTTCAATATTCCGAGGAAAAGGGATACGGTGATCCCGAAATAGACTTTGAAGCAACAGAAAAAAAATATCTTGATGCTAAAAGTGCATTTATTAAAGCAATTCGTAAAAGCACTCCTTCGGTTCCTCCGCCTCTTCCACCGCGTGTTGAAGCTAATGGTGATTCCTTAGATGAACATTCCAAGCAACAAACCGCCTTGTTGGAAACTATTTCGGCCGCGAAAGCATGTTCAGAAATTGAGTTACCCAAATTTAAAATATCTCCTTTTGGTGGCGACTATCGCGAATGGCCCGAGTTTCGGGATATGTTCCAAGGGAGCATTGGTTGTAAGGAAAAACTTCCGGGTGCTCAAAAAATGCGTTATTTGAAATCGTTTTTATGTGATGACGCCGCAAAACTTTTAAACGGTATTGAAATAGCCGATTGTAATTATGAACAAGCGTGGGAAAAGCTTGAGCGCCGTTATGACAAGCCGTTATACATTGTTAACGCGCATATTGAAAGTTTTTTGAAGATGCCAACGGTGGCTACCGCGGATAGTGGACATTTGCGTCGATTAGCGGATAAATCGGATGAAGTTATTCGTGGTTTGAAAGCTTTGAAATCTGAGAGTAGAGACCCTTGGCTAATTTATCTTGTGCTGAGTAAGACAGACTTGGAAACGCGCAAAGCTTGGGCTCTTCATATAAACAATTCGAAACTCTCTACCGTTCAAGAACTTATCGGGTTTTTGGAAAAAAGGTGCGATGCTTTAGAAGCATGTGAAACTAAACCGAGTGTATCGAAAACCACGGAATAAAACATAATACGCGTTCGGGTAGTTCGTCGAACAACATCAAAAGCCTTGCCGTCTCAAATTCCGTTTGTCCCATGTGCAAGGAGAACCATATTCTTCCGCAGTGTTCTAAATTTCTTGCCCTGCCCATAACCTCTCGTCGTAGCTATGCTAGGGATCAAAAATTGTGCTACAATTGCTTAGGAAGCAACCATTCTTCTTCGAGATGTCGCTCAAAGGCTCGTTGCCCTCATTGTCGCATTCGTCATCATGTGCTTGTCCATCTGGATTCGTCGCCGTCGGTTGGTGAAGCTAACAATTTAAATGCAGATACAGCTTCGTCGTCTAAAGTTGCTTCTTTATCGATTGTTAGTAATCATATTCAAAATGAAAATCGTCCTTCAGGTATTTTGCTAACTGTTGTTGTTCAAGTTGTTGATAATTTTGGTAAAACACTCCTTTGTCGAATTTTGCTCGATACAGGATCCCAAGCCTCTTTTGTAACCGAGGGTTTAGTGAAGAGATTACATCTTCGTCGTCGTCACGCTCGTCTTCCTATTTCCGGTATCTCCTCTCTAGAAGCTGGCGTTACACAAGGCGCTGTGACTTTGAATCTTAAATCTTGTTTTGATTCTAATGAATTGGAAGTTGAAGCCTTGATTTTGAGTCAAATAACTTCTAAAACCCCTATATTGCCTTTTGATTTTGATAAATCCTTGTTGTTTGATGATATGAGGTTGGCCGATCCAGATTTTAACAATCCAGGTCCTATTGATGTTTTGCTGGGTTCTGATAAAGCCTGGAGCATTTTGCGTGATGGTCGGCATACCGATAAAAACGGTAATTTAATCGCCCATAATACTATTTTTGGATGGGTGATAACCGGTAACACCCCAACCAAGGAAATTGTTTCGTTGCCTGTAGGGATTGTACCGGATGTTGATGTTCTTCTGAAATCGTTTTGGGAAATTGAAGAACTGCCTCAGGATACATACTCGTTAGATTCTGGTGACCTTGCAGATGCTCATTTTTGTAAAACGTTCTCTCGTGCACCTGATAGCAAATATATTGTGGAGCTGCCTTTTCGACAAAAGGACATTGTGTTCAGTAACACTCTTTCTGGAGCATTGTCTCGATTGTTTGCTATGGAACGCCGTTTCTCTCGCCAGGAAAATCTTCGTTTGGAGTATTGCAGTTTTATGAGGGCTTATCAGGAGTTAGGGCACATAGAACGTATTCCAGAAAGCGAGATTGAACCTACTTCTGGGAAAACCTTTTACTTGCCACATTATGCTGTTGTCACCAACAAATTACGAGTTGTTTTTGATGGTTCCCATAAGGATGGAAATGGTACCAGCTTGAATGAGATCCTGCATGTTGGACCTCCACTTCAGCGCAATTTGATAAATGTTTGCTTGCGTTTTAGGGTTCATAAATACGTTTTTTGTGCTGACATTGTCAAGATGTTTCGGTAAATTTGGGTTGACACGAAGCATCGTGATTTTCAACGTATCGTGTGGCGTAAAAGTCCTAATGAACCAATTGGACACTATCGGCTATGTACAGTCACCTACGGTACATCACCTGCTCCATTTCTCTCGATGCGTGTCTTAAGATTACGCAGATCAATTTTTATGTAGATGATATCATGACAGGCTCGGATTCAGTGTCTGGAATCTTAGAATTGAAGAATGAGTTGGTAAATCTGTTGTCTTGCGGAGGTTTGGAATTGAGTAAATGGAGCTCGAATTGTTGGCCAGTTTTGAAAGGTATAGAATTTGAACCTACCTTTTCTCTTGATTTGGATAGAGCTGAAAGTTGGACAAAGGTTCTCGGATTAGTTTGGAATCCCCATCGTGACATTTTCACTTTCAAAATTTCACTAGAAAAGGAATCGTCGTCGTTGCCCACTAAGAGGATGCTGCTGTCAGAGATTTCTAAAATCTTTGACCCTTTGGGTTTCCTGGCTCCTACCACCATTTTGTTAAAAATGCTGTTCCAGGAGTTATGGGTGCATAAGACCAAAATCGGATGGGATGATCCATTGCCAATTGAAATAGCTGATAAATGGATTTCTTACCGAAAGGATTTACTTTACCTGGAAGAGGTTGAAATTTTGAGAAGGTCCACTCTAAACTCAAAACATTTTGATTTGATAGGATTTTCAGATGCATCCAAGAAGGCGTATTCGGCAGTCGTCTACGCACGCAGTTTGTCTGAATGCGGAGAGATTAGTATTCAACTTGCTGCTGCCAAAACTCGTGTTGCACCAGTCAAGCAACTAACAATTCCCCGTCTTGAACTTTGTGGAGCTCTACTGTTAAGTCGTTTAATGAAATTGATTCGTTCTTCTTTGGATATTGAAACCGCTCATACTTTTGCCTTTTGTGATTCTCAAATCGTGTTAGCGTGGCTTTCCTCCCCCCCTCGTCGTTGGAATACTTTTGTTGCGAATCGCACGTCGGAGATTCTTGATGTTCTCCCTAGTTGTCATTGGATTTATATTCGCTCTGAGGAAAATCCAGCTGATTGTGCATCGAGAGGGGTCGATCCTAGGAAGTTATTACAGTTGGAAATTTGGTGGAAAGGTCCAAATTGGCTTTCGCTTGACTTTGATTCTTGGCCGATGTCTGCAGAAAGGGTGGATTTGAAAGAGGCACCTGAAGGAATTAAAATCGCTGTAGTTGCCAATGTACTCTGTACACATGAAGATTTAATAGACAAAATAGGAAAACGAGTATCTTCTTGGTCTGGAGCCATTCGAATAGTAGCTGTTTTTGTTCGACGTGCTAGGAATGGTAAACTTCCTCCAGAGAAACGTATAAAAGGTTTTTTGCGCTCCTCAGAATTGCTTTATGCAAAGCAGAAATGTCTTTCGTGGGCTCAAAAGGATTTTTCCATGGAGATACAGGCCTTGAAAACGGAAAAATGTGTCTCTAGCGTCTCAAAAATTTCTTCTTTGTCACCGTTTCTGGATGAGGTTGGATTGCTTCGTGTTGGGGATAGGATTTCAAAAGCCATTGATGTTACTTTTAACCTAAAACACCCAATAATTTTGCCGAAGGATCATCCGGTATCTAAGTTGATTATTCACGATGCTCATTTGAGATTCCTTCATGCTGGAGTATCGGAGCTTTTTTCATTAGTGCGTCAGGAGTTTTGGATCCTTGGAAGCAGAAACCTGATTAGGAAAGAAGTTCACGACTGTATGGATTGTTTTCGTCAACGTCAAGCCACGTCGTCTCAACTTATGGGAAGCTTGCCTTCCTCGAGGCTTTCACCATCCTTCGCCTTTGCTCAAACCGGTTGCGACTATGCTGGACCCTTCACTCTCCGCCTATCCAGAGGTAGAAACCCCAAGTTCGTGAAGGGATACTTTGCGTTGCTTGTGTGCATGGCAACCAAGGCTGTGCACTTGGAAGTTGTCAGCGATCTGTCCACGGATGCATTCTTAGCGGCCTTATGGCGATTTATAGCCAGGAGAGGAAAATGCAGTGTCATCTACTCGGACAACGGCACCAATTTCCAAGGAGCTGCAAGGATTATGGCTGAATGGTACAAGATGGTCCGGTCCATGGAGCACAATGAGCTGATCTCGTCAGCGTTGGCAGCTGAAAGTATAAGATGGGAGTTCATTCCACCACATAGCCTTCATTTTGGGGGCCTTTGGGAAGCGGGGGTAAAGTGTGTGAAACAACACCTTCGTCGAGTTGTAGGGAACAATGTCTTGACCTTTGAAGAGATGTCTACGTTGCTTTCTCAAATTGAAGCTTTACTTAATTCTAGGCCTCTTTGTTCAATTTCTGATTCCGATTTGAACCCTCTAACACCCTCTCATTTCCTTATAGGCAGACCATATACGGCGATACTGGAGCCCAGCTGTCTAGAAGTCCCACTAAATAGACTTGGACGATGGCAGCTTATCCAAAACATGCTGCAAGGTTTCTGGCGTCGATGGCACTCGGACTACCTAACCTCACTGCAACAGCGGCCTAAATGGCAAAAGATAACCAGGAATTTCAAAGTTGGTGACCTGGTCGTCGTAAAGGAGCCCAAAATGCCACCATCGAAATGGGCGCTAGGACGAGTTACAGAACTTCATCCAGGAGAGGATGAGCTAGTACGAGTTGTGTCCATTCGTACCAAAAACGGCGTTTTCAAACGCCCAATAACGAAATTGGCTATCCTACCTTGTTCCTGAAATTCTTTCAGGGGGGCCGGCGTGTTCAGGAATACAACTAAATATTGTTTTGTATAAATTGTTTAATTAATTAACTGCTTAAAACTAAATTCTCTAATTTAATGTAATTTAATATTTTTTCAAATTGCCAAACATAGTCATATAATACCCTATGTTTTATTGACTTGTTTTTCTTATTTTCAACTTTTGTTAATTTTATAATCCTACTAAATCCGCTAATCCCTTTGCACTTGCAAAGCATTGGGTATGTAAAATAATAGTTTTTTTTGTTGTTGAAGATTTAGCATCGACTGATGGTATAATCATGCAATTTATTATTCGATCTCTTCCTTAAGCAACCACCATCGAGTCAACATCTACAGTCCGCTAATTGATCATCGAATTTGACTTGATCTTATTAATTTCAAATAAAGACATTTAATTATAACGTTGATTGAAACTTGGTATTTCATTTTGGTTTTTTTTTTTTGGAAATTTCATTGCTGATCAAAGTTGGTCCTTCTTTAAGCCGGATTTTTTGTAAATTTGAATCGCGTTTGATATTTATGGTGGTTGCTGGATCTTTTGGATTTTTGGAGCTGGATACATTTTGGGTATTGGTATACCTAAAGGTAAATTGTATCAATTTTTGTTTTGGAGTCTTGTGTTGCTGATTGCTGGGTTTGCTGTTGTTGCTGCTTGTTAGGATTGTTGGGGGTGCGGTTCAGGATAGTTCCTACATTTTTCTGAAATATTACTGTGGGATTAAAGTGCATAAACTTGTGAAATCGTGCTCTCATAGATTTGTTGCTCTCACGTGTTCGTTTTTTTTTCTTGATTTTGAATTGAAATCGCATAATCATGAATACGCTTAAGCTGGCACGTGGGCATTTGAAAGCTTCTATAACGCGAGCGCATTCCTATATACTAGAAGTAGCTGATGAAGATATAGAAAACTTAGAAACGCGACTAGAACGGTTGGAAGAAACGTGGAAAGATTTTTGTTCGAATCAAAATGAATTGTTTCAATATTCCGAGGAAAAGGGATACGGTGATCCCGAAATAGACTTTGAAGCAACAGAAAAAAAATATCTTGATGCTAAAAGTGCATTTATTAAAGCAATTCGTAAAAGCACTCCTTCGGTTCCTCCGCCTCTTCCACCGCGTGTTGAAGCTAATGGTGATTCCTTAGATGAACATTCCAAGCAACAAACCGCCTTGTTGGAAACTATTTCGGCCGCGAAAGCATGTTCAGAAATTGAGTTACCCAAATTTAAAATAATTCCTTTTGGTGGCGACTATCGCGAATGGCCCGAGTTTCGGGATATGTTCCAAGGGAGCATTGGTTGTAAGGAAAAACTTCCGGGTGCTCAAAAAATGCGTTATTTGAAATCGTTTTTATGTGATGACGCCGCAAAACTTTTAAACGGTATTGAAATAGCCGATTGTAATTATGAACAAGCGTGGGAAAAGCTTGAGCGCCGTTATGACAAGCCGTTATACATTGTTAACGCGCATATTGAAAGTTTTTTGAAGATGCCAACGGTGGCTACCGCGGATAGTGGACATTTGCGTCGATTAGCGGATAAATCGGATGAAGTTATTCGTGGTTTGAAAGCTTTGAAATCTGAGAGTAGAGACCCTTGGCTAATTTATCTTGTGCTGAGTAAGACAGACTTGGAAACGCGCAAAGCTTGGGCTCTTCATATAAACAATTCGGAACTCTCTACCGTTCAAGAACTTATCGGGTTTTTGGAAAAAAGGTGCGATGCTTTAGAAGCATGTGAAACTAAACCGAGTGTATCGAAAACCACGGAATAAAACATAATACGCGTTCGGGTAGTTCGTCGAACAACATCAAAAGCCTTGCCGTCTCAAATTCCGTTTGTCCCATGTGCAAGGAGAACCATATTCTTCCGCAGTGTTCTAAATTTCTTGCCCTGGCCATAACCTCTCGTCGTAGCTATGCTAGGGATCAAAAATTGTGCTACAATTGCTTAGGAAGCAACCATTCTTCTTCGAGATGTCGCTCAAAGGCTCGTTGCCCTCATTGTCGCATTCGTCATCATGTGCTTGTCCATCTGGATTCGTCGCCGTCGGTTGGTGAAGCTAACAATTTAAATGCAGATACAGCTTCGTCGTCTAAAGTTGCTTCTTTATCGATTGTTAGTAATCATATTCAAAATGAAAATCGTCCTTCAGGTATTTTGCTAACTGTTGTTGTTCAAGTTGTTGATAATTTTGGTAAAACACACCTTTGTCGAATTTTGCTCGATACAGGATCCCAAGCCTCTTTTGTAACCGAGGGTTTAGTGAAGAGATTACATCTTCGTCGTCGTCACGCTCGTCTTCCTATTTCCGGTATCTCCTCTCTAGAAGCTGGCGTTACACAAGGCGCTGTGACTTTGAATCTTAAATCTTGTTTTGATTCTAATGAATTGGAAGTTGAAGCCTTGATTTTGAGTCAAATAACTTCTAAAACCCCTATATTGCCTTTTGATTTTGATAAATCCTTGTTGTTTGATGATATGAGGTTGGCCGATCCAGATTTTAACAATCCAGGTCCTATTGATGTTTTGCTGGGTTCTGATAAAGCCTGGAGCATTTTGCGTGATGGTCGGCGTACCGATAAAAACGGTAATTTAATCGCCCATAATACTATTTTTGGATGGGTGATAACCGGTAACACCCCAACCAAGGAAATTGTTTCGTTGCCGGTAGGGATTGTACCGGATGTTGATGTTCTTCTGAAATCGTTTTGGGAAATTGAAGAACTGCCTCAGGATACATACTCGTTAGATTCTGGTGACCTTGCAGATGCTCATTTTTGTAAAACGTTCTCTCGTGCACCTGATAGCAAATATATTGTGGAGCTGCCTTTTCGACAAAAGGACATTGTGTTCAGTAACACTCTTTCTGGAGCATTGTCTCGATTGTTTGCTATGGAACGCCGTTTCTCTCGCCAGGAAAATCTTCGTTTGGAGTATTGCAGTTTTATGAGGGCTTATCAGGAGTTAGGGCACATAGAACGTATTCCAGAAAGCGAGATTGAACCTACTTCTGGGAAAACCTTTTACTTGCCACATTATGCTGTTGTCACCAACAAATTACGAGTTGTTTTTGATGGTTCCCATAAGGATGGAAATGGTACCAGCTTGAATGAGATCCTGCATGTTGGACCTCCACTTCAGCGCAATTTGATAAATGTTTGCTTGCGTTTTAGGGTTCATAAATACGTTTTTTGTGCTGACATTGTCAAGATGTTTCGGTAAATTTGGGTTGACACGAAGCATCGTGATTTTCAACGTATCGTGTGGCGTAAAAGTCCTAATGAACCAATTGGACACTATCGGCTATGTACAGTCACCTACGGTACATCACCTGCTCCATTTCTCTCGATGCGTGTCTTAAGATTACGCAGATCAATTTTTATGTAGATGATATCATGACAGGCTCGGATTCAGTGTCTGGAATCTTAGAATTGAAGAATGAGTTGGTAAATCTGTTGTCTTGCGGAGGTTTGGAATTGAGTAAATGGAGCTCGAATTGTTGGCCAGTTTTGAAAGGTATAGAATTTGAACCTACCTTTTCTCTTGATTTGGATAGAGCTGAAAGTTGGACAAAGGTTCTCGGATTAGTTTGGAATCCCCATCGTGACATTTTCACTTTCAAAATTTCACTAGAAAAGGAATCGTCGTCGTTGCCCACTAAGAGGATGCTGCTGTCAGAGATTTCTAAAATCTTTGACCCTTTGGGTTTCCTGGCTCCTACCACCATTTTGTTAAAAATGCTGTTCCAGGAGTTATGGGTGCATAAGACCAAAATCGGATGGGATGATCCATTGCCAATTGAAATAGCTGATAAATGGATTTCTTACCGAAAGGATTTACTTTACCTGGAAGAGGTTGAAATTTTGAGAAGGTCCACTCTAAACTCAAAACATTTTGATTTGATAGGATTTTCAGATGCATCCAAGAAGGCGTATTCGGCAGTCGTCTACGCACGCAGTTTGTCTGAATGCGGAGAGATTAGTATTCAACTTGCTGCTGCCAAAACTCGTGTTGCACCAGTCAAGCAACTAACAATTCCCCGTCTTGAACTTTGTGGAGCTCTACTGTTAAGTCGTTTAATGAAATTGATTCGTTCTTCTTTGGATATTGAAACCGCTCATACTTTTGCCTTTTGTGATTCTCAAATCGTGTTAGCGTGGCTTTCCTCCCCCCCTCGTCGTTGGAATACTTTTGTTGCGAATCGCACGTCGGAGATTCTTGATGTTCTCCCTAGTTGTCATTGGATTTATATTCGCTCTGAGGAAAATCCAGCTGATTGTGCATCGAGAGGGGTCGATCCTAGGAAGTTATTACAGTTGGAAATTTGGTGGAAAGGTCCAAATTGGCTTTCGCTTGACTTTGATTCTTGGCCGATGTCTGCAGAAAGGGTGGATTTGAAAGAGGCACCTGAAGGAATTAAAATAGCTGTAGTTGCCAATGTACTCTGTACACATGAAGATTTAATAGACAAAATAGGAAAACGAGTATCTTCTTGGTCCGGAGCCATTCGAATAGTAGCTGTTTTTGTTCGACGTGCTAGGAATGGTAAACTTCCTCCAGAGGAACGTATAAAAGGTTTTTTGCGCTCCTCAGAATTGCTTTATGCAAAGCAGAAATGTCTTTCGTGGGCTCAAAAGGATTTTTCCATGGAGATACAGGCCTTGAAAACGGAAAAATGTGTCTCTAGCGTCTCAAAAATTTCTTCTTTGTCACCGTTTCTGGATGAGGTTGGATTGCTTCGTGTTGGGGATAGGATTTCAAAAGCCATTGATGTTACTTTTAACCTAAAACACCCAATAATTTTGCCGAAGGATCATCCGGTATCTAAGTTGATTATTCACGATGCTCATTTGAGATTCCTTCATGCTGGAGTATCGGAGCTTTTTTCATTAGTGCGTCAGGAGTTTTGGATCCTTGGAAGCAGAAACCTGATTAGGAAAGAAGTTCACGACTGTATGGATTGTTTTCGTCAACGTCAAGCCACGTCGTCTCAACTTATGGGAAGCTTGCCTTCCTCGAGGCTTTCACCATCCTTCGCCTTTGCTCAAACCGGTTGCGACTATGCTGGACCCTTCACTCTCCGCCTATCCAGAGGTAGAAACCCCAAGTTCGTGAAGGGATACTTTGCGTTGCTTGTGTGCATGGCAACCAAGGCTGTGCACTTGGAAGTTGTCAGCGATCTGTCCACGGATGCATTCTTAGCGGCCTTATGGCGATTTATAGCCAGGAGAGGAAAATGCAGTGTCATCTACTCGGACAACGGCACCAATTTCCAAGGAGCTGCAAGGATTATGGCTGAATGGTACAAGATGGTCCGGTCCATGGAGCACAATGAGCTGATCTCGTCAGCGTTGGCAGCTGAAAGTATAAGATGGGAGTTCATTCCACCACATAGCCTTCATTTTGGGGGCCTTTGGGAAGCGGGGGTAAAGTGTGTGAAACAACACCTTCGTCGAGTTGTAGGGAACAATGTCTTGACCTTTGAAGAGATGTCTACGTTGCTTTCTCAAATTGAAGCTTTACTTAATTCTAGGCCTCTTTGTTCAATTTCTGATTCCGATTTGAACCCTCTAACACCCTCTCATTTCCTTATAGGCAGACCATATACGGCGATACTGGAGCCCAGCTGTCTAGAAGTCCCACTAAATAGACTTGGACGATGGCAGCTTATCCAAAACATGCTGCAAGGTTTCTGGCGTCGATGGCACTCGGACTACCTAACCTCACTGCAACAGCGGCCTAAATGGCAAAAGATAACCAGGAATTTCAAAGTTGGTGACCTGGTCGTCGTAAAGGAGCCCAAAATGCCACCATCGAAATGGGCGCTAGGACGAGTTACAGAACTTCATCCAGGAGAGGATGAGCTAGTACGAGTTGTGTCCATTCGTACCAAAAACGGCGTTTTCAAACGCCCAATAACGAAATTGGCTATCCTACCTTGTTCCTGAAATTCTTTCAGGGGGGCCGGCGTGTTCAGGAATACAACTAAATATTGTTTTGTATAAATTGTTTAATTAATTAACTGCTTAAAACTAAATTCTCTAATTTAATGTAATTTAATATTTTTTCAAATTGCCAAACATAGTCATATAATACCCTATGTTTTATTGACTTGTTTTTCTTATTTTCAACTTTTGTTAATTTTATAATCCTACTAAATCCGCTAATCCCTTTGCACTTGCAAAGCATTGGGTATGTAAAATAATAGTTTTTTTTGTTGTTGAAGATTTAGCATCGACTGATGGTATAATCATGCAATTTATTATTCGATCTCTTCCTTAAGCAACTACCATCGAGTCAACATCTACAGTCCGCTAATTGATCATCGAATTTGACTTGATCTTATTAATTTCAAATAAAGACATTTAATTATAACGTTGATTGAAACTTGGTATTTCATTTTGGTTTTTTTTTTTTGGAAATTTCATTGCTGATCAAAGTTGGTCCTTCTTTAAGCCGGATTTTTTGTAAATTTGAATCGCGTTTGATATTTATGGTGGTTGCTGGATCTTTTGGATTTTTGGAGCTGGATACATTTTGGGTATTGGTATACCTAAAGGTAAATTGTATCAATTTTTGTTTTGGAGTCTTGTGTTGCTGATTGCTGGGTTTGCTGTTGTTGCTGCTTGTTAGGATTGTTGGGGGTGCGGTTCAGGATAGTTCCTACATTTTTCTGAAATATTACTGTGGGATTAAAGTGCATAAACTTGTGAAATCGTGCTCTCATAGATTTGTTGCTCTCACGTGTTCGTTTTTTTTTTCTTGATTTTGAATTGAAATCGCATAATCATGAATACGCTTAAGCTGGCACGTGGGCATTTGAAAGCTTCTATAACGCGAGCGCATTCCTATATACTAGAAGTAGCTGATGAAGATATAGAAAACTTAGAAACGCGACTAGAACGGTTGGAAGAAACGTGGAAAGATTTTTGTTCGAATCAAAATGAATTGTTTCAATATTCCGAGGAAAAGGGATACGGTGATCCCGAAATAGACTTTGAAGCAACAGAAAAAAAATATCTTGATGCTAAAAGTGCATTTATTAAAGCAATTCGTAAAAGCACTCCTTCGGTTCCTCCGCCTCTTCCACCGCGTGTTGAAGCTAATGGTGATTCCTTAGATGAACATTCCAAGCAACAAACCGCCTTGTTGGAAACTATTTCGGCCGCGAAAGCATGTTCAGAAATTGAGTTACCCAAATTTAAAATAATTCCTTTTGGTGGCGACTATCGCGAATGGCCCGAGTTTCGGGATATGTTCCAAGGGAGCATTGGTTGTAAGGAAAAACTTCCGGGTGCTCAAAAAATGCGTTATTTGAAATCGTTTTTATGTGATGACGCCGCAAAACTTTTAAACGGTATTGAAATAGCCGATTGTAATTATGAACAAGCGTGGGAAAAGCTTGAGCGCCGTTATGACAAGCCGTTATACATTGTTAACGCGCATATTGAAAGTTTCTTGAAGATGCCAACGGTGGCTACCGCGGATAGTGGACATTTGCGTCGATTAGCGGATAAATCGGATGAAGTTATTCGTGGTTTGAAAGCTTTGAAATCTGAGAGTAGAGACCCTTGGCTAATTTATCTTGTGCTGAGTAAGACAGACTTGGAAACGCGCAAAGCTTGGGCTCTTCATATAAACAATTCGGAACTCTCTACCGTTCAAGAACTTATCGGGTTTTTGGAAAAAAGGTGCGATGCTTTAGAAGCATGTGAAACTAAACCGAGTGTATCGAAAACCACGGAATAAAACATAATACGTGTTCGGGTAGTTCGTCGAACAACATCAAAAGCCTTGCCGTCTCAAATTCCGTTTGTCCCATGTGCAAGGAGAACCATATTCTTCCGCAGTGTTCTAAATTTCTTGCCCTGCCCATAACCTCTCGTCGTAGCTATGCTAGGGATAAAAAATTGTGCTACAATTGCTTAGGAAGCAACCATTCTTCTTCGAGATGTCGCTCAAAGGCTCGTTGCCCTCATTGTCGCATTCGTCATCATGTGCTTGTCCATCTGGATTCGTCGCCGTCGGTTGGTGAAGCTAACAATTTAAATGCAGATACAGCTTCGTCGTCTAAAGTTGCTTCTTTATCGATTGTTAGTAATCATATTCAAAATGAAAATCGTCCTTCAGGTATTTTGCTAACTGTTGTTGTTCAAGTTGTTGATAATTTTGGTAAAACACACCTTTGTCGAATTTTGCTCGATACAGGATCCCAAGCCTCTTTTGTAACCGAGGGTTTAGTGAAGAGATTACATCTTCGTCGTCGTCACGCTCGTCTTCCTATTTTCGGTATCTCCTCTCTAGAAGCTGGCGTTACACAAGGCGCTGTGACTTTGAATCTTAAATCTTGTTTTGATTCTAATGAATTGGAAGTTGAAGCCTTGATTTTGAGTCAAATAACTTCTAAAACCCCTATATTGCCTTTTGATTTTGATAAATCCTTGTTGTTTGATGATATGAGGTTGGCCGATCCAGATTTTAACAATCCAGGTCCTATTGATGTTTTGCTGGGTTCTGATAAAGCCTGGAGCATTTTGCGTGATGGTCGGCATACCGATAAAAACGGTAATTTAATCGCCCATAATACTATTTTTGGATGGGTGATAACCGGTAACACCCCAACCAAGGAAATTGTTTCGTTGCCTGTAGGGATTGTACCGGATGTTGATGTTCTTCTGAAATCGTTTTGGGAAATTGAAGAACTGCCTCAGGATACATACTCGTTAGATTCTGGTGACCTTGCAGATGCTCATTTTTGTAAAACGTTCTCTCGTGCACCTGATAGCAAATATATTGTGGAGCTGCCTTTTCGACAAAAGGACATTGTGTTCAGTAACACTCTTTCTGGAGCATTGTCTCGATTGTTTGCTATGGAACGCCGTTTCTCTCGCCAGGAAAATCTTCGTTTGGAGTATTGCAGTTTTATGAGGGCTTATCAGGAGTTAGGGCACATAGAACGTATTCCAGAAAGCGAGATTGAACCTACTTCTGGGAAAACCTTTTACTTGCCACATTATGCTGTTGTCACCAACAAATTACGAGTTGTTTTTGATGGTTCCCATAAGGATGGAAATGGTACCAGCTTGAATGAGATCCTGCATGTTGGACCTCCACTTCAGCGCAATTTGATAAATGTTTGCTTGCGTTTTAGGGTTCATAAATACGTTTTTTGTGCTGACATTGTCAAGATGTTTCGGTAAATTTGGGTTGACACGAAGCATCGTGATTTTCAACGTATCGTGTGGCGTAAAAGTCCTAATGAACCAATTGGACACTATCGGCTATGTACAGTCACCTACGGTACATCACCTGCTCCATTTCTCTCGATGCGTGTCTTAAAACAGCTCGCTTTAGATTACGCAGATCAATTTTTATGTAGATGATATCATGACAGGCTCGGATTCAGTGTCTAGAATCTTAGAATTGAAGAATGAGTTGGTAAATCTGTTGTCTTGCGGAGGTTTGGAATTGAGTAAATGGAGCTCGAATTGTTGGCCAGTTTTGAAAGGTATAGAATTTGAACCTACCTTTTCTCTTGATTTGGATAGAGCTGAAAGTTGGACAAAGGTTCTCGGATTAGTTTGGAATCCCCATCGTGACATTTTCACTTTCAAAATTTCACTAGAAAAGGAATCGTCGTCGTTGCCCACTAAGAGGATGCTGCTGTCAGAGATTTCTAAAATCTTTGACCCTTTGGGTTTCCTGGCTCCTACCACCATTTTGTTAAAAATGCTGTTCCAGGAGTTATGGGTGCATAAGACCAAAATCGGATGGGATGATCCATTGCCAATTGAAATAGCTGATAAATGGATTTCTTACCGAAAGGATTTACTTTACCTGGAAGAGGTTGAAATTTTGAGAAGGTCCACTCTAAACTCAAAACATTTTGATTTGATAGGATTTTCAGATGCATCCAAGAAGGCGTATTCGGCAGTCGTCTACGCACGCAGTTTGTCTGAATGCGGAGAGATTAGTATTCAACTTGCTGCTGCCAAAACTCGTGTTGCACCAGTCAAGCAACTAACAATTCCCCGTCTTGAACTTTGTGGAGCTCTACTGTTAAGTCGTTTAATGAAATTGATTCGTTCTTCTTTGGATATTGAAACCGCTCATACTTTTGCCTTTTGTGATTCTCAAATCGTGTTAGCGTGGCTTTCCTCCCCCCCTCGTCGTTGGAATACTTTTGTTGCGAATCGCACGTCGGAGATTCTTGATGTTCTCCCTAGTTGTCATTGGATTTATATTCGCTCTGAGGAAAATCCAGCTGATTGTGCATCGAGAGGGGTCGATCCTAGGAAGTTATTACAGTTGGAAATTTGGTGGAAAGGTCCAAATTGGCTTTCGCTTGACTTTGATTCTTGGCCGATGTCTGCAGAAAGGGTGGATTTGAAAGAGGCACCTGAAGGAATTAAAATCGCTGTAGTTGCCAATGTACTCTGTACACATGAAGATTTAATAGACAAAATAGGAAAACGAGTATCTTCTTGGTCCGGAGCCATTCGAATAGTAGCTGTTTTTGTTCGACGTGCTAGGAATGGTAAACTTCCTCCAGAGGAACGTATAAAAGGTTTTTTGCGCTCCTCAGAATTGCTTTATGCAAAGCAGAAATGTCTTTCGTGGGCTCAAAAGGATTTTTCCATGGAGATACAGGCCTTGAAAACGGAAAAATGTGTCTCTAGCGTCTCAAAAATTTCTTCTTTGTCACCGTTTCTGGATGAGGTTGGATTGCTTCGTGTTGGGGATAGGATTTCAAAAGCCATTGATGTTACTTTTAACCTAAAACACCCAATAATTTTGCCGAAGGATCATCCGGTATCTAAGTTGATTATTCACGATGCTCATTTGAGATTCCTTCATGCTGGAGTATCGGAGCTTTTTTCATTAGTGCGTCAGGAGTTTTGGATCCTTGGAAGCAGAAACCTGATTAGGAAAGAAGTTCACGACTGTATGGATTGTTTTCGTCAACGTCAAGCCACGTCGTCTCAACTTATGGGAAGCTTGCCTTCCTCGAGGCTTTCACCATCCTTCGCCTTTGCTCAAACCGGTTGCGACTATGCTGGACCCTTCACTCTCCGCCTATCCAGAGGTAGAAACCCCAAGTTCGTGAAGGGATACTTTGCGTTGCTTGTGTGCATGGCAACCAAGGCTGTGCACTTGGAAGTTGTCAGCGATCTGTCCACGGATGCATTCTTAGCGGCCTTATGGCGATTTATAGCCAGGAGAGGAAAATGCAGTGTCATCTACTCGGACAACGGCACCAATTTCCAAGGAGCTGCAAGGATTATGGCTGAATGGTACAAGATGGTCCGGTCCATGGAGCACAATGAGCTGATCTCGTCAGCGTTGGCAGCTGAAAGTATAAGATGGGAGTTCATTCCACCACATAGCCTTCATTTTGGGGGCCTTTGGGAAGCGGGGGTAAAGTGTGTGAAACAACACCTTCGTCGAGTTGTAGGGAACAATGTCTTGACCTTTGAAGAGATGTCTACGTTGCTTTCTCAAATTGAAGCTTTACTTAATTCTAGGCCTCTTTGTTCAATTTCTGATTCCGATTTGAACCCTCTAACACCCTCTCATTTCCTTATAGGCAGACCATATACGGCGATACTGGAGCCCAGCTGTCTAGAAGTCCCACTAAATAGACTTGGACGATGGCAGCTTATCCAAAACATGCTGCAAGGTTTCTGGCGTCGATGGCACTCGGACTACCTAACCTCACTGCAACAGCGGCCTAAATGGCAAAAGATAACCAGGAATTTCAAAGTTGGTGACCTGGTCGTCGTAAAGGAGCCCAAAATGCCACCATCGAAATGGGCGCTAGGACGAGTTACAGAACTTCATCCAGGAGAGGATGAGCTAGTACGAGTTGTGTCCATTCGTACCAAAAACGGCGTTTTCAAACGCCCAATAACGAAATTGGCTATCCTACCTTGTTCCTGAAATTCTTTCAGGGGGGCCGGCGTGTTCAGGAATACAACTAAATATTGTTTTGTATAAATTGTTTAATTAATTAACTGCTTAAAACTAAATTCTCTAATTTAATGTAATTTAATATTTTTTCAAATTGCCAAACATAGTCATATAATACCCTATGTTTTATTGACTTGTTTTTCTTATTTTCAACTTTTGTTAATTTTATAATCCTACTAAATCCGCTAATCCCTTTGCACTTGCAAAGCATTGGGTATGTAAAATAATAGTTTTTTTTGTTGTTGAAGATTTAGCAGCGACTGATGGTATAATCATGCAATTTATTATTCGATCTCTTCCTTAAGCAACCACCATCGAGTCAACATCTACAGTCCGCTAATTGATCATCGAATTTGACTTGATCTTATTAATTTCAAATAAAGACATTTAATTATAACGTTGATTGAAACTTGGTATTTCATTTTGGTTTTTTTTTTTTTGGAAATTTCATTGCTGATCAACTTCGATTAAAAAAAAAAATAGGTAAATTATTCTCTAAACTGTTATTAATGATTCCTACCATTAAACTTTTTGATTTTCGACCTCGCAGAACTGATTGGAATTAAAATATATATGAAATAATTTCAATCATCTATCTAAATTTCAGCCTTCTAGCCCTTAAGACTATAAAAATCAAATACTACTCGTACATAAGTTCTCATAGGTAATTTTAAAATTTTTAACTAATTTTATCTTTCAACTGGAAGGAAAGCGTTACAAGGAAATTGACCTTATTCAATTTACTCCTAGGTAGATAAAAAAATAGGCAACTACTCTACATATTTTTTTCGCTTTAAAATTAAACTTAAATTTCCCAACTTCATAAAAAAAAAAAAACTATTTTATTTAGTTTTTTTTTTCAAAGCATTTCCGCGCCACCCATGAGGTATGCTTTTTAGCGCGTTAACCGATTTTTTGATGAGGTGTTCGGTTTTCCCAGGAGGCCTCTTGCACCAGGCTAAACGAAAAAACATTTAGTATTCAGTGGATCAAAAGTTGACTCTTGGTTTTAGTGTAGGTAGGTACATTAAAGTGGAAATGTTAAAAATTGATATATGTCCTTGGGTGTAACTCCCAAAGTATCTATCCTAAAAGAAACGTTGATACATTTCTGAATTCTTATTCGAATGGAGCTGAAAATGGCGTTTACCAATTTGAATTCGATCCAGTGGATCAAAAGTTGACTCTTGGTTTTAGTGTAGGTAGGTACATTAAAGTGGAAATGTTAAAAATTGATATATGTCCTTGGGTGTAACTCCCAAAGTATCTATCCTAAAAGAAACGTTGATACATTTCTGAATTCTTATTCGAATGGAGCTGAAAATGGCGTTTACCAATTTGAATTCGATCCAGTGGATCAAAAGTTGACTCTTGGTTTTAGTGTAGGTAGGTACATTAAAGTGGAAATGTTAAAAATTGATATATGTCCTTGGGTGTAACTCCCAAAGTATCTAGAATGTTTCCGGACGACCAAACGAAAACGCTATTAGTTTGTACACATACACTCGATTTGGAATTAATTTTGAAAACGTTTCAAAATAAAACAATTACATTTTTATTGAGTTCCGACTGGCCCGTAATAGCAGCGGATTATTAAATTACCAACCTGGTGTTATATTCCCGCTCATTTGGCAAGAGAAGCCAAGACAAACCAGCGTAAACATAGAACCTGCCACTTTCAAAAGAACCACTTGTTTGTTCATATACTTTGTATACATTAATGATAATCAATACAATTAATAAATTAATAATATTTTCACAAAACTTACTGGATTTTGAATAGTTTATAAGTTATTTTCTTTTTATGAGCAATTGAAACTCATGAAATCAAATTTCAATTATTCCCGCACAATTCTATAAGACTTTTAAATAAACACTTTTTATAAATTAAAAGAATTAAAATATTTTGTTAACGAACGGTCGCAAAAAAATTCGCAATTGACGATAATTTTTTTTTTTTTGCTTCGTTTATGTCAAAACATTTGTCAAAAACTGGGCTACGGAATTTTATGGATGTAAAGGTGCACTTTCACTTTAAGGCTGATTCTTAGGGTGCGCTTATACTAATATATTCAATTTTTTGTTTTTTTCAGTGAAAATATTCAGAAATTTAACTTTATTTATATGCTTAAACAACAAAATTCTTTATTAAATATATATCTTTATTGAAAAGTTGTCTAAAAAGGTTATTTTACCATAAACAATTTTTATTTTTTCAGGTTTTGAATTTAACTGATTCCTATTTTGAATATCGGAATTTCAGTTGAGGACAAGTGAGCAAAACTGAGCCAAAATCCGATAAGTTATCATTGTATTGGTGTGGTTCCATTTAAAATGCATTGGGCAGCTAACACATGCTCAGCTATGTGGAGGAAATCCAATCAGTGCAGCTTGTAGCGTGAAAGAGAAAAAGCCCCGAAGTCGGTTCTCTAGATAATATAAGTACTCTATGATACAAAAGTTGAATTCGTCAGGTTTGTGTTACAGTGGAACTATTACCATAAGACCTATAACAAAAATGGTACCATAATGAAACTTGGTTAAAATGCTTTATGAACTAACAGAATGAAGAATCAAAAGAGTCTAGAAAAATATTTCGCATGGAAGGGTGTTTTTTTTAAAGAATTTGGGAAGTGTAGTAAGGAGCACTGTTTTGTATGTTAGTAAGTTTAATTATTGATGTTGGAGAATGTCAAGAAATAAAAAAATTAGCTAAGGAAAATATTATATTAATGTAGAGATTTGTGCAAATGCAAATATGTAGGCAAAATAGTAAGGGTATTCATGCAACGTCGTAAGTTTACAAATGTGTAAGTTTCCATGAACAACCTTTTTTTATACATTTGATTAAATGCTAGGTTATTCAATCAAAGTAAGAGTCAGAATGAAGTTTAGATAAGTTTAACCAGTTTGGTTAATTTTACGTAACAAAATCCTTTGATAAGTTTAACCAAATTGTGTAAATCGTTTCACATACAAAATTTGTTCATTAACCAAGAGATAAACTTAACCAATTTGTAAGCTTATCTAGGGTTTTAGGTTGCATGAATACCCTTAGTGTGAAATGAGGAAAAAGTAAAAAATAGTAGATATCCAACTTTTTTTATGAGTTCAAGTTTGAATGGGTGGGAGTTTTGAGTTATAGATATTATATGGGTAGAGCCATAAAAATGAAATGGAATTACCTACGACTTGATTTACAAAATTGTGTTTTAAATGCACATTAGAGTACTTACCTATATCTGTTAAAAAAATGTCAGCGAATAAATACACCAAGAATTCCGTTTATTTCACGACGCAATAAACATGACCAAGAGCACCCGTGAACTAAGTTGTTAGTTCATGTGCGGTGATGTTTATCGCCGTAAAATAAATGGAATTCTTTAACCGAACAAATTCGTTCACAAAAACAAAAATATTACCAACCTAATGCTTAATACGAACTGTTAAATTTATGTATAACTTTGTTTTGTTTTCGAAACTTCTATCTACCCAAGCGGAGCCGTGGCGGGCCAGCTAGTATGAGTATAAAATATGAATGTTTAATTTAATCAAAAAAAATTATTTTGTTTCACGTTTATAAAATTTATTCTTGGCAGCCAAAAGAGGACTCGTTTTCGTTTTCCTAGAATTTCTTCATTGGTAAGGAAGTTAAACGATATGTTAGTCATTCATATCTCAGTATCCTTGGCTTGATTTTGCATACACAAAACAAGGTTTATTTTTAAAATACTGCTAAATCTTCGTAACTTGTGGTTCTGGTTCTATTTATATATTTATTTATTTATTTCATGAATTGATTCGAAGATCTGCTGATTACAAAATTAACAAAAATAATAAAAATAAAAGATATATACATATTTACAAGAGCAAGTAATAAATTAAAATTATAATAAATTAATTAATCAATTACATATTTGAAGAATTATTTTCTTAAAACAATCTCTATTCATGCTTAGGCCAATTTCTTTATAAACCGTATTGAATAGATTTAGAGAACGTGTTATAGGTTCATTTAGATCATAATTGGTTCTATGAAGGGGAGCATAAAATAACTCATTTCTGTTGCGAAAAATTTTTGATGGAACATAGAGAGGCATTAGTGAAAGCAGTTCACTAGAGGTTATTCGACTATCACAAATATCCTTAACGAACAAAATGCATTGGACTTGTCTTCGATATTTAAGCGTTTTTAAGTCAATAAGTGAATATCTTGATTTATAATCTGGCAAAGACCCCACCCAATTGATCTTGCGCAATGCATAAAGAGTAAATCTTTTTTGAACTCTTTCAATTCTCAGAATATTATTTTTGTAAAAAGGTGACCAGACTACACAACAATATTCTAAAACCGGTAAAACTATAGACATAAATAAGGTCTTCAAAGTATAGGCATCCTTAAAATCTTTGGAGTTTCGTTTCAAAAAACCTAATAGGGAATTGCCTTTAGAAACTATATAATCAACATGAGATCTGAAATCAAGCTTTGAATCAAAAACCACGCCAAGATTATTTATTTCATTTACCCTAAGTAGACTAACATCATGGAAATTATATTCCATATGTTGCTGTAAATACTTTGACATCATCAGCATACATCAAACAGTTACAATATTTAAAAATAGAAGGTAAATCACTTGTAAAGATTTTAAAAAGAAGTCGGCCCAAATGACTGCCCTATGGAAGACCCGATATATCATCTATAGGATTTCAAGCACATTCATCTATCTTAACAGCTTGCTTTCTGTCAGTCAAGTATGACCCTAACCACTTTAAAAATAGAAACATCCAATCCAAACATCTTAAGCTTTTGCAGACGAAAACCATGATGTACGCGATCGAAAGCCTTGACAAAATAGTATATAGGACATCAATCTGTTTACCGTTTTCCACATGATAAATATAGTAATTTGCAAAAAGACTTAAATTAGTACAAGTAGATCTACCTTTAACAAAACTATGTTGTTCTTAAGGTAGCGAATTCTTACACCCCGACTCCACATGACATACAGATGCCCAACATCACAACCGAAATCCAATCAACAAACAACAGATTTTTTCTCGCTGGGCAAATTATGTCATGTCGTTTCATATCTCTCTTACTACTATTTCTATCTTTTGCAACAATATTTAACTCAAAGTATAGAAACAAAGGAGAAACAATGGAGGGAGCTTCGATAAAAGCTAAGCGATTGGACGTGTTTTGGTGCGGCTCCAGATTGTATATTGTTGAAAATTCATAAAAACTTATTGAAGCGTTTAATTTTGAAATATAAAGTGATTTGAAAACGATTGTCTATATTGTGAACTGGTTTACTGGCCTTAAATATCGTGATTTATAAGTAAAAAAGGAATATTAGTTTTCAATTTATCCATTTGACTAACAATATAATTGGCATTTGAGTGATTTCATTGTTTGTGCACATCGACCGAAATTCACCTCTAGAAAAATACACATTGCCAATTAATTGTGAACGTGAACGTGAGTGAGTACACA
The DNA here is from genome assembly GCA_946251815.1 of Dasysyrphus albostriatus. Lineage (NCBI taxonomy): Eukaryota > Metazoa > Arthropoda > Insecta > Diptera > Syrphidae > Dasysyrphus > Dasysyrphus albostriatus. The sequence continues at coordinate 102,613,792 of OX276335.1, forward strand.
CAACTTGCGTATTATAGTCGTAGTAAGCTTGATAGTATATATCTTCACCACGAAAAAGCTCATTAAGCAAAAGCTCTCTTTATCACTCTTGGTTCCGAAGACAACAACCCATTCCTTTTTCACCACTGCACTGAAAGCTGGTTAGCAAAAAAGACAACCAAACTTTTGTTTCCAACAGTGGTGCAACGAATGGAAAATACCAAACCAAAACGATCTTTGAAAGAAACTTCACCAGATTCTGATAAATTCGTAAATTTTAAGAAAACCTGCACTATGGGTGAAAATTCAATGATAACACTTATCAATGCTTTAATGCCGAAAATGAACGAATTATTCGACTCAAAATTAGCCAACATAGCAACAAAAGACGACATTAACACCATCAAAAATGATATAATCGCTCTCCAAGTGGAAAACGAAACCCTTAAATCCGAAATCACACTGCTTAAAACTAACGAAAAAACACTAAACCGAAAAATTGAAGAGTTTGAAAAATTCACCAAAAGATTAAACATTGTAGTAAATGGATTGACTGCGACCAACACTCAGGAAGCAAAGCAGCAATTTGACCAAATATGCAGTTCATCCCTTAATTTATCAGTTACAACAACCAACACCAGAAAAATTGGCCTACCGAACAAGAACACTTCCGCTTTTGTTTTCGAACTTGGAAGTGTAAATGACGTTAACTCAGAACTTGAGAAACTCCAAGATATTCATCAACAGAGACATGTCATACAATGAAAGAAGAGTGAAATACCACCTCCGACAAATCAAAAAATTGGTAACACAAACAAATCCTAACCTAAAAGTCGAGGTCAAGCATTGGGCTGTTGAAATCAATGGTCATCGTTACAAATGCAGTCATGAAGGAATCATCACTGCTTTCAGCGAATCAGATAGGGAATATATTGTTAGTTTATTAAGCAAAATAAATTGTAACTATACTATTATTTTAAATGAGCCAAACAAAAATATTCAAAGTTCAGGTAACTTTCCAAACTACGCTTAACAATTAGGTGCCTGTCAGGTTTTATCTTTCAATATTGCTGGTCTTGGAAATAAAACCTTATTTAGTAATTTTTTTAAATATATTAATAATTTTGAAATATTCTTTTTATATGAAACCTTTGTAACAACTGAAAATAGTATAAGATACGAAAAATTCTTCCCGGGATACAAACTTGAATGGATTCCTGCGACGAGAACACAACAACAAACACGAGGTAGAGCAAGTGGCGGCTGCTTATACGGGTATAAAAAATGCGTGGAACAGGTTTATCAACTCAGCTTTATCAAACACTGTGACACCGTTTTTCTTAGAGGGCATTTTGGTGGAGATTTTCTTAACCTTGTTCCTGCCTACATCAACTGCAATCATTGGAGAGGCGACTTTGAAAAACTCATTACTCTTTTTGATGAAACAGATCAGAACAACTTCATATTAGTAGGCGATTTAAATGTAAGAACTGGAACGAAAGGAAGTTTAGATGTTCAGCTGAGGAATGAAAATCTAGTCCCTACAGTCAGAACTTCAAAGGATAACTGTTGTGATCGAAACTCAAATACGTTTACAGAGTTCTTAGAAGATATTGGAGCATTCATTTTGAACGGAAGGGGATACGGAGACAGGTCTGGTGAATTTACATTTGTTAGCAGCAGAGGGTCTTCGGTCATCGACTACTGCTGTCCATCATACAGTTCTGTTGATGCAATAAAAGACTTCAGAATTGGCTGTGAAACTTTCTCCGATCATATGCCCCTCATAGTAAGTCTCTCTACTCAGGAAGTTGTAGCAACCAATGATCAAATGAAACTTTTACCAAGACTTAAGTGGCGCGATGACAGAAAATCCACATACATATGCAGTCTAGAACAAAACATAACACACAAAATTTCTAGTACTAGCACAGGTGAAGATCTCTGTACTGCAATTAAAGAATGTGTTTACAGCGCTAACGGAGAAAATAACCGGCTTAACATGAATTTCGTAGCAAAGAAACCATGGTTCGATACAGCTTGTTTTTATGCTAGGAGAGATGTATTGAACAATCTCAAAATGTACAGAAAACACAATATCATCGTATATAGAACATACTACCGAGAGTCGAACAAAAAATACAAAGCCTTATGCATGCTGAAACAACGCAATTACTATTTTAATATTGCAAGTCAACTAGCGCTTGTCAAAGCAACAAGCGATTGGTGGAAACTCGCTAAAATAATGCGCGGTAACACTACCAATCGGAAGCCTGACATAGCATCTTTTGAGTTTAGAATGCACTTCCAAAACCTACTCAATCCAACATCGCCTGCAGTAATATCATACCAATACACTTTAAACACAGATATCCATATACCTTTGCTTGATGAAGACATTAAAATAGATGAAGTTCAATCAGCTATCGCATCAGCAAATGACAACAAAGCCCCTGGCATCGATGGTATTCCTTTCGAATTCTAAAGGGTGATTTTTTAGCTGGTTTGGTTTTGGCAACACTGGTTTTGACAGCTGACGTGTCTTTAGTACCTTGTGTAACTGTCAAACAGCTTCAGTTTGGTTTGCAATTTAACCATGGATCGTCTTACAAATGAACAACGCTTGCAAATTATTGAATTTTACTATCAAAATTCGTGCTCGGTTCGAAATGTTCAAAATGTTGGAAATTGTGTTCAGCGATGAGGCTCATTTTTGGTTGAATGGGTACGGAAATAAGCATAATTGCCGCATTTGGAGTGAAGATCAGCCAGAAGCATTGCAACAGCTACCAATGCATCCCGAAAAAGCCACTGTTTGGTGCGGTTTATGGGCCGGCGGCATTATTGGGCCATATTTCTTCAAAGATGATGCGAATCGCAGCGTTACTGTCAATGGTGAACGCTACCGAGCGATGATAACAAACTTTTTTTTGCCCGAAATGGAAGTTCTTGACTTGCATGATATGTGGTTTCAACAAGACGGTGCCACATGCCACACAGCACGCGAAACAATGGCGCAATTCCGAGGCGAGTTTGGTGAACAGTTAATTTCACGTTTCGGGCCGGTCAATTGGCCGCCTAGATCGTGCGATTTGACACCATTAGATTATTTTTTGTGAGGGTATGTCAAGGCTTATGTCTATAGGGACAAGCCCGCTTCGATTGACGCACTGGAAGCCAACATCCATGCATTCATTCGTGAGATACCGTCCGATATGTGTGAAAGAGTATGCCAAAATTGGACTCAGCGGATGGGCTACCTGAGACGCAGCCGCGGTCAACATTTGCATGAAATTATCTTTAAACATTAAATTGCAAGGTTCAAACTATCGATTCAAATAAATATTTCATTCATTTTTTCGAATTTTTTGTGTTTTTTTTTTTTTTAAAGTTCTAAACCTCTTAAAAAATCACCCGTTATAAAAACGCTTCACCTAATTTAATCAAAGAAATCCATCGACTATTTTGTGACATCTTTAGTACCGGAACCATTCCCGATTCTTTCAAAAGGTCAATAATGTTTCCTCTTTTTAAGAAAGGGAACCCTAATGATGTAGCTAACTACCGCGGTCTGTCTTTTATGGACACTATATACAAGCTGTTCACAACCGTTCTTTTAAATCGACTTAGTAGATGGGTGGAAGAAAATGAGATTTTGAATGAATTCCAAGCTGCATACAGGCAAAACTATTCAACTGTGGACCAAATTTTCAATCTCTCCTGCCTTATAAAACTACAACTCAATCAAAAAAAGAAACTATATGCGTTTTTCATCGATTTAAAAGCTGCTTTCGACAGTATAAACAGAGACGCGTTATTCCATAAACTGACACTTTTGGGAATATCCACAAAAATGATTTCAATCCTAAAGGCTCTCTATCTTAACAACATTGCAACAGTATGGAATGGAACAAACATCAGCGACTTTTTTTCCATCAATCAAGGTGTAAAACAGGGGTGCGTTCTCAGTGCTCTGCTATTTATCCTGTTCTTGAATGACCTCGACTCTGATCTACCAGGTGGAGTAACTATTGAAGGCATATCAGTTAAAGTCTTACTTTATGCCGACGATATTGTTCTTCTCTCTGACAATCCCGCTTCCTTGCAAACAATGATAAATAGCTTCGCAAATTATTGTTCAAAATGGAGTCTGTTGGTGAACTTAAGAAAATCAGAAGTAGTGATTTTTCGAAACGGTGGACGCCGGGCAGCTGAAGAAAAATGGACTTTTGACAACGATGAAATAAAAATATCTAACAAATACAAGTATCTTGGAGTAACCCTAACCTACAATATGTCGTGGACAGAGCATCTTACGCAGAGACTTGCAATGTCCAAAAACTCAATAAACGCCACCTGGTCAAACTTTATGAAAAACAAAAATATACCACACTCGGCTAAGTACAAAATATATGAAGCTGCTTCCAAATCAGTGATGAACTACTGTGCGCAAGTTTGGGGTTATTCTGAATACAATGAAGTCGAAAAATTGCAAAGGTTTTTTATCAAAAGATGTTTCTCCTTACCTAACAACACACCAAATTACGTGCTCCATCTAGAAACAGGACTTCCAAAAGCATTCCTCTCAACACTTGAACTCCATCTCAAATACATCCAAAGAGTCAGCACCCTTCCCGAAAACAGATTACCGAGAAAACTTTCAGATGTCATCGTAAGAAAGCAAGTTTACTGGGCAAATGAGTGGTCAGAACTCTTTAAAGAAGTCAACATTGAGTTTAACTGGTCAACAAAGTCTGAATGGAAAGCTTTGCATGTAGAAACTTGCACAAAACTTATTGAAAGACATTGGACGGAACATACAAACAGAGCGCTTCAATCTCGCTTCCACGATGAGTATTGTAACCTGAACTATGCAGATGTGCCAAACTACTTCGAAGACAGCAACTCACGCGAGATGATAAGCATGGTCTTAAAGTCCAGGTGCGGATTGCTCAATCTCAATGCAAGAGCATTTAGAAGGGATTCAGTAGGCATATGTACGATCTGTAACCTCGATGCGACTGAAAACACATACCACTTTGTTGGAGTGTGCCCTTGTTTCCGGATGTACAGAAGACAATTCCTTGGTAGTGAAAGCCTTAACCGTGAACAGTTTCTCGAAATCCTCAACGGACAAAACTATATTCAACTTTACAATTTCTTAAAAAACGCTGTAAGATATCGAAACCTAATTATAAATGAATATTCTTAAAAAATGTAAATCAATCGCTAAGTTTTTAATGAATTTGTTACAGATAACACTTTAACCTGACAGGCAACTTAAAAAGTTATTGTCATTTAATTCAATTTTTAACATAATGAAAACCAAGCCTTTGTAAAATTTTTCTGAAAATAAAATTTTTTATCTATCTATCTATCTATCTATCTAGAAACAAAGGTCACGTTAATAAATAACAACTTTTGCAGCAATATTTACCTCCAAATACAACGAAAATCGTACAAAAAACTCACACACACGTGAAATATAAAATCTTATGGCCAAGCTTTGAACAGCGTCAATGTGCTGTTCAAAGGTTGGTTTTCTTCGACATGTTGTCGACAAGACATGGATTTTTCTGCCTCCATTGGTTTTTTTTCTCGACAGGTTCATAGTCCGAGCATGGCTAATGTCTAGTGGAGCCGGCATGTTAACAGCAAAACAAAGTCTTTGCGTGACCATTTTTTCACAACTTTGGGTATAACTGAAAGTTTTGAGATTGGTTTATAGTTCTTCACTAAGTGCTTAAGGCCACTCTTATAAATTGGATCAATGTAAGATATTTTCCATTCACTAAGGAAAACACCAGTTTTTAAAGATTAATTAGAAATAAGGGTCAAAGCACTACAAAGTGTATAAGAACATTTTGATAAAGAAGAATAGGAGGAATCATATCAAAACCAGATTTTTTTGAAACATCAATTTCTTTTAAACTTTCTAAAACATCATGTTCTGAAAAACTTTGTATTTTAAAATCAATCAAAGAAGTAGTATCAGGGTAAAAACTATCAACATTTGTTAAAATGTCACAATTGTATGAAGTTTGAAAGAACCGGGCAAGAAGATCACATGAGAACTGAATATCATTGGATTTTAAATCCTCGTATTCCATATATTAAGGAAAAGATGAAAACTTTCTCTTAGAATTCAAAAATACTCAGAAAGATTTTGAATTATTTCTTATATTGGTTTCGGTACTGATAATATCTATGTTGTCTATACAAAAACTTGTTGAGAAAATCAAATTCTTTCCTTAACTGACAAAATATTGCACGATCTTCTGAAAGATCTGTTATCTTAAAACGTTTAAAAGCTTTATTTTTAGCACTCTGCAAATTTTTAATTCTTTTGTTAAGTCATGGAAGCTTAAACGATTTCCTTTTAGTTAAGATCGGAACAAATCGTCCAATGCCTATATTAACAATACACTTAAGACTTTCAAACATATCCTCTAGAGACTTGCCTTCCAATAAATCCAGCCATGTTAACAGTATTACAAAAATTAGCTATTGCTATAAAATCTGCCTTAGCAAAATTAAAAGTTTTACAGTTTTTGAGACAGATAGAAGCATAATTATAGTATTCAAAAGATAAGGAAATAGCCTTATGATGAATAGAGTTATTTAAAAGAGGGAAATACGAAATTTTTAAAGAATACTTTAAATCATTGTTAATAAACACCAAATCCAAAATTCTATTTAAATTATTCTTTATATTATTAATTTGAAACAAGCCCAAGGTATAATATGATCCTCTTCCATGTAGCACCAGTCGATATCACCAATGTTGAAGTCGCCAAGTATACAAGGAAATTGGTTATGTGTTAATTCATTTACTATTGCTTGAGCATTAGAAACGTGTTCGGTATACAAATCTATTCCACTCATTGGACGGGTATAACTTACAATAAAAAATAAATCTTTAATTTCAGCAGAATCTTCAGAACTTACACAAACTCAAAGTTGCTCAATATCATCTGCATCATTCTTCAATTTATATTGAGTACTGTTGAAAGTTGTTCGGATGGCAACCAAAACACCACCTCCTCGATCCCATCCTATTTTAATTGAACGAACTTTGCGATATACATTGTACGAAGAATCAAAGAGTTCGCACGATGTAAAATTTGAATTAAGCCATGTTTCAACTATGATTATGACATCAAACTCTTGAAGCGAAGAAGATAGAAAAAGCTCATTTGTTTTCGTACGTAAACCACCAGCATTTTGAAAATACACGCGAATTTCAGGTAAATTTGCTTTAATCTTTGGATCCACTATTTTATCTGGGAGTTGCCTTCCTTTTTTCGAAAATTTTCAAATTTCTTTAGTTACGTCTTCGACTTCACCTGAACCCCAAATCACATTACCCACGTTACTCACGTTTTTTATAATGAAACGTTAGGTCAACTACAGAACTTGCGCAGTTGGTCAGTTCAATAAAGAACGTCTAAACCATTTTAAACCATTTACGTGCGTTACAAATGCGAAAAAGCAAAACTTGTGTAATTTATAAAGTTCGATAAAGAACGTCTAAACCATTTACGTGCGTTACAAATGTGAAAAAGCAAAACGCATGTGATTTATAAAATTCGATAAGGAACGTTTAAGCCATTTACGTGCGTTACAAATGCGAAAAAGCAAAACGCGTGTTATTTATAAAGTTCGATAAAGAATGTTTGAACCATAAGTGTTATAAATGCGAAAAAGCAAAAAGCGTGCGATTTATATAGTTCAATAAAATAACAAACAAATAACGATAAAGAACAAAACAAAAAAGTTCGATAAAGAACACAACAAAAAAGTTCGATAAAGAACAAAACAAACAAAAAAAGTTTAAAAAAAAGAGAATAGTGCGAAAAAGTGCGAATGTTTAAATATTTTATCTATTTTAGATATAGATAGATAGATATATAGATTCATTTTGTTTTTCATAAGTACAATTTCATTAAAAGTTTTTCAAAAATCGTTTAGGCTTGGCTGTGCCGTCTGCCCGATTGACATTATATCTATAATACAAAATTAATAGTATTTTCTTTAGTTTTCATAATGACGTAATAATACTATAAATAAACTTAAGTGTATAACCTATTTATGAATTTAAACACCTTTAAAATGTTTCGTTAATTATTTTCATTCTATATGATATTGCTGTTTTATAAAAATTGAAAAGACAGATTGGATCACTTTCGCAGTTTAGAAGCTTTATAACTTGTTCTTCGGTTAACAGATCTCTGCTAAGAAAAATTCTTCTTACTTCCTTGAGAATTGGGCACACTCCTATAAAATGAATAATATATTCTCTCACCCGCATGTTACTAAGGCTGCAATATATTGGAAGATCCTCACGATGAGGGATGAAATTCAGGGTTACAAGTTCCCCTCTCATTTTGAATATTGCCGAAATTAAGCTTGAATCGTATTCGATGCGAAAATAATTTCGTTCACAAAGATTGTGTTGAAGTTGGCTATATATAGCTCTGTGAACTGAAGAAGAGGCTTCACTAATGCTGTCAGCTCTTAACTTCTCATCAAACTTGAATTAGTTTGTTCTTCTAAGTTTAGTTTAAGGTTCAGTCCACAGTATTCAGCAAGCTCAGTCAGTTTTCCAAACCAAAGATTCTTTTTTTCAACAGTATTGAGAACTATAATTTTTGGGAGTCTTTCATCAGACATGTCAAACACCTTCATTAAATATTCCACATGGAGCTTAAGTGTTTTGACAAAAAGTGGCGATAATCCTGTTTCGATTATCTATTTTATCTAAGTTCAAATAAGAATAAAACTGACAATAATTGAAAAGGGAACAAAGGGAACGGGGCCACAAGTTGGGAAGATATAAAAAAAACTCTTTACCAGTACTTCGGCGACAAAAAATCAGTAAAGCAATTATATGATGAGTTGAGAAGCATACAATTTATAGATAATTGTACAAATTTTTATGATAGGATCAAAATAGCCTTAAGACGTTTAAACAATAAAACAAGATTAGACAAAGGCATCATGGCAGCCGTCGAAACCAAAAGAAATTATGAAATGGCATTACCCTTATTCACAAGCAAAATATCTGAACCCATGAAAGGGTATAGCTATTTTAATAATAATACAGGACAATATAGGAATAACTCAGGCCTATTTAGAACTAATAACACAGGACAGTATAAGAATAACTCAGGACAATTTAGGGCTGATAATGCAGGACAATATAGGGCTAATAACTCAAGTATAGGAACTAATAACCCAGGACATTACAATACAGATAATTCAGCTCAGTATAGGACTCATGACTTAGAACCAATGGACATACTGTCCGCGTCATACCAAAGACAAATTAATAACATTCAGACCCAGGATTTTCGGGAAGAAAGCCTAATGGCCGACTTCCCTATTTAGTAGTTAAAACAAAAAATGATTAATACAAATTAAGAATACTCATTGACACGGGGTCAGAGACGAGTATTCTTAATCCGGGGTTATGCCACCCAAAATGGCAAATAAAATTAGACAAACCAATTAAAATAAAAACTGCAAGCTCAGACATTAACGTGAGCACCAAAATAAAAATACCATTATTTAAGGAATTCGGTATGTTGAATAAGACAGCTGAATTCCTAGAACACCAGTTCCATGAGGCCTATGATGGTTTAATTGGAAATAATATCTTACTTCCAATTAAGGCTACTGTTGACTTTGACAAAAAAGTCTTAATAGTACAGGACAGGAAAATCCCAATACACTTCAACGAAAATGAAGAAAACCAAAAAAGTAAACTCCGCGAAAAAGTAGATTCAAAAATTAAAGTTAACTCAGATAACCAAAAAAGCGAAGACTATGAAAATCTAATACCAGAAGTACTTGTACATGAAATATGTTATACACAAACAAGTACAGATCCTATTATAGACCAATTAAGGGTTAATCACCTCAGTGAGGAAGAGAAGAAAGGAGTCTTAAACCTCGTTTCTCAAAATGCTTCGATATTCTACCAGGAAGGTAGCGATCTGCCATTCACAAATGCGACTAAGCATCAAATAAAAACGGTGAATGAGATCCCTATTTATTCCAAAACATACAGATATCCGGAGGTGCACAGTGTTGAAGTAAAGAAACAAATATCAGATGTGCTAAGACAAGGCATTATACGTCGGAGTAACTCGCCATACGCAGCTCCAATTTGGGTAGTACCCAAAAAGTTACACGCATCAAATGAAAAGAAATGGAGGATAGTGGTGAACGATCGAAAACTCAACGACCTTATAATAGATGACAAATCCCCTATGCGCAACATGGACGAGATATTTGACAAACTGGGAAGAGCGAAATACCTTACAACTTCGGATCTCGTAAAAGGGTTCCATCAAATTGAGATTGCAAAAGAAGACATACAAAAAACTGCATTTTCCACAGATGACGAACACTATGAATTTGTCCGTATGCCTTTTGGCCTTAAAAATGCGCCAGCCGCCTTTCAAAGGCTCATGAATTCGATACTTGCAGATAACGTAGGAAAATATTGCTGAGTATATGTAGACGATATAATAATTTTTTCAACTAGCCTCAACGATCGTCTTGTAGCACTAAACAAAATATTTCAGAGATTAAAAGAAGTAAATTTAAAGGTACAACTCGACAAATGCGAGTTTCTAAAAAAGGAAACGGAGTTTCTGGGTCATATAGTAACAACAGAAGGTATAAAGCCGAACCCAAACAAAGTAGCAGTGATACAAGAGTATAAACTGCCAAAAACTTCTAAACAAATAAAATCTTTTTTTAGGAATCACAGGGTATTATCGAAAATTTATTAGGAATTATTTAAAGGTTGCAGGACCAATGACTAACTTTCTGAAAAAGAACGCAAACATTGATACTACCAACCAAGAATACATTGACAGTTTCCAAAATCTAAAGAAATTGATAATTTCAGAACCAATCCTCCAATATCCAGACTTGAATAAAAGATTTGTCTTAACGACAGACGCTTCCAATTTCGCCTTGGGCGCCCGCCGTCCTATCACAAAATAATCACCCTTTGTGTTACGCGAGCAGGACGCTAAATGATCACGAAATTAAATATTACACAATAGAAAAAGAACTGCTGACGATAGTATGGGCCACGCAATACTTTGGACCCTACTTTAGACTCTACGGTAGGAAATTCACAGTTCAAACTGAACACCGTCCACTTGTTTGGTTGAGTTCTCTTAAAGAACCCAATATAAATCTTCAGAGGTGGAAAATTAAGCTCGAGGAGTACAATTTTGAGATAGAGTACGTTAATGGTAAGGATAACCAAGTTGCGGATAGGTTATCAAGAATGGAAACTTACTACAACGAAAATGTAGAAAACCCCACTCACACAGAAGACAATTTAAATGAGAATTTTAAAAACCCCACTTACACAGATGAACTACTCGTACATTGTAGTAAGAGTAGTAAAAATAACGATGATTAAAATTTAAACGAGGATGTAGAGTCTATGATTGCAACTATCCACAGCGCAAATGAGGATAGCAGCAATCATATCCCCATCATAGAATCACCGGTAAATATTTATAAAACGCAAATTATTTTAAATGAAACCGATAACGTGAATAAACATAAAATATATTACCCTTTCAAAAAAAGAAGGATTGTTATAGAAATGAAAAAGTTCAATGAAAAGCTCATGATAGAGATTATGAAAAGATTCATTCCTCCCAAAGGAAAAGTCGGAGTTTTTTCAAATCATGACCATTTCTTTGCCCAATTTCCAAAATTCAAGATATCTACGTTAAATACTTTAGTAAAAATAAACTGTTAAGAAAAATTAAGAGTACTAAATTTTTAGGTGATTTAGAAGACGAAGAAAAAGGCCTTAATGTTATAAATAATACACATAAGGCATTCAATCATCGCGGAATAAACGAAACTTATGCAGAAATTAAGAACGTATATTATTGCCCAGGTCTTAAAACAGCAATACAAAAATTTATAAATAACTGTGAGATTTGCAATAAAAGTAAATACGAAAGATCACCATATAAAATCCCTTTTAATTTCACAGAAACAGCCCAAAGACCCAACCAAATTATTCACATAGACATTTGGTACGCGAACATAAACCTTATGTATGTCACGATGATAGACAAATTCACAAAACACGTTACGGTGTATGAAATAAAACATAGAACATGGTTAGCACTACTTAATGCTTTAAAAAAAGATTAACAAATTTTGGTTTTCCAGAAAAAATTGTCACCGATGGAGAAACGGGTTTTTCTTCAATAGTGATTAAGGAAATTTCTTAAGGAGAAAAACGTCCACCTACACATCACTACACCATATAACAAAACGGGTAACTCTGATATTGAAAGGTTCCACTCTACCCTGAATGAACACATTCGAGCCTTTTCTGCTGACGAAAACAACAGAGATACTTTGCGTAACAAGTTTTTAAATGCAGGTACATTATACAATAATACCATTCATTCACTAACCAAAAAGAGACCCTTAGATTTCCTAAATGGAAATATTTCAAAAGAGGAATACCCTAAGATTAAAGAATTAGTAAATAAAAATAAATATATAGATAAGTTAAATAAAAATAGGGAAGACATTGATTTTACAGAGGATAAACATACATATTTAAAAAATAGAGTTAGTAATAAGCTTAAGCCAATTCACTCTGAATCAAACCCAGTTGTTAAAGATAAAGATTATATACAAAATGAGAAAGGTAGTAAGTTTTATAAAACCCAAGTCAAAAGAAAATACAAATATGAAGATCGATAAAAATTATTATTCTTATTATTATCATCTTTTATTAACAGGTAATTTAAATTACATGGTAATCTTAAAATTAACGAGCCTAGCTGCGAAGACTATTTGCTCTATGATAAAAGATACTTATATACTAATATTAGTAGTGAAGATAAATTCATTAATTTTTTCTATATTTGTGTGGTTAGGGTTTTTTAATATGTCATATATGTTATTATTTTTAAATAGTTTTAATATGATAGGTTTAAAGACGATACAATTTTCAAGTATATGTTTTAGATCCAGAGTCTCATTGCAAGTAGGGCAGTTTGGGGGTGTATTTTTTGTCAGCAGGTGTTGGTGTGTAGCTGTAGTATGTCCCAGCCGCAGTCGCACGAAGTTGGTTATTTTGGATTTTGTCATGTCTGTGGGATATTGTGGGTGGCATCTGTTTGAGTTGACTTTTTCTATAATGGTGATGTTGATATGAGTTCCATTCAAGATATCGGTTGGCATTTATAGATTTTTGTATTTTGTTTTTTAAATCTGCTTTGGTGTACATGTTAAATTGAAACACTGGTGCAGTTTTTGCGCATTGAGCAGCATGATCGGCATGTTCGTTACCTTGGATACAAGTGTGGCCAGGAATCCACATTAATTTCAGCTTGTTAGGGGATTTCACAAGTTTATTGCGGATATCGATGATGAGTTCAGTGTTATTATTTGGATTGTTGATAGCCTTAAGTACAGAGATACTGTCGGTGCAAATGATGTGCTTACCACGGCAGTTAAGTGCTTCTTTTGAGGCTTGCAAAATGGCGAATGCTTCTGCTGTGAAGATGGATGAAAATTCAGGTAAGATTCCAGCACGTAGGATGGTACCATTTTCGAGAGTCACTGCGAAAGATGTACTTTCAGGTGACTTTGATCCGTCAGTGAACATACATTTCCATCCGTCTGATTTAAGGTCAGAGGAAATACTTGCAAATAGTGCATAGTAGATTTCGTGACTTGTGTTAGCTTTTCTGTAATCTGCAAGAGTCATGATTGTTGATTCCGATTTTATGAACCAAGGAGGAAATGTTGTTAAAACGTTTTGTGGGCGCTTGGGAGGAATTTCAAATTGTAAAGCTTTTTCGAGAATGATGTTGATTGCGGAAGGGATTCTTTTTTCTGTTTTGTGTCCTTTAGATTCTCATATATCCTTGTTGATCACTGAGTCTTGGGAAAAAGCCAGTTTAGCAGCTAGCTTTAAGGTGGTATCTTCTTTTCTTTCTTCAATTGAAGGAAGCCCTGCTTCTACAAGAATATTTGTGATGGGAGATGTAGGGAAGGCATTGATGGATTTTCTAGCTGCATGGTGATACGTTGGTTTTATGATGTTTAGGGTAGATTTTGGGCAGTTACCGTATATGAATAATCCATAGTCAATTTTGCTGAGAACTAACATTTTGGTTATGGACGATAAGGTGTTGATATGTACACTACCTTTTTTACTACCTAAATACTTAATAATATTGATCCTCGCAGCCAGGGATTTCTTAAGATCTAGACAATGTTGGTTCCATTTATATTTTTTATTAAAAACTAGTCCTAGGATATTTAAATTATCAACGTTAGCAATATTTATATTATTAAAATTTAATATTAATTGAGGACAGTCAGGCTTACGGCACACATGAAGAATTTTACATTTATCTATAGAGAGTTTTGCTCCAGATATAACTGACCAATCGGAGATATCATTCAGCAAGTTAGTAAATAGACTCTTGCAATTATTTAAATCATTGACTTTGCAAAGAATATATATATCGTCCGCATAAATGCAATAGTCTAGAAGTTTGTATTTTGTTAGTATTGTGCATATATCATCGAAAGCTATAATGAAAAGGACTACCGACAAAGGCGATCCTTGTGGAATTCCGTTATGTAAGGGATATTGTTTTGAAAAGCGGTTATTAATATTAGTATAAAACTTTCTTTTGGTTAAGAAAGACCTTACATATCCGTACATTTTTTTCCCTACACCCCATTTTTCAAGTTTTGTTAAAATAATGTGTAACCCAATCTTATCAAAAGCTTTTTCGAAGTCTAAGGTAAGAACAGATACGTGATTTTTGGCGGACAATGCCTTGGAGACATAATAATCAATGTGAAGATGAGCATCGACACATCCTCTGTTCGCTTTGAAGTCAACTTGATTGGGTGAGATTAGTTTTTTTGTTTCGACAAACCAAAGCAGTCGTTTGGCTAAAATTTTTTCTAATACTTTGAATAGGCAAGGGATCAATGAAATTGGCCGATAATTTTCAACTAGATTATTATCTTTATTTGGCTTGAGGATAGGAAGTAGTGAGGCCGTTTTCCAGCTCTGTGAAATATTTGTTGAATCGAGTATATTATTGTATGAAGAAATTAGTCGGATTTTAGCTTCATTTGGTAAATTTTTTAACATTGGGTAAGATACACGATCTCTTCCAGGTGTTTTGCCTTTCACTTTGGTAAGGCACGTTTTAAATTCTATAAAAGAAATTGGTTCCTCAATTCGTCTAGCGGTAGGGTTAGTAGCGTGTAATGGTGAGGGGTTATTTAAAGTAAGAGTCTTGGTGTTATTGAAGTCAGAGTGAAAGTTAGAGTCATTGGAGGAGCTCGAACAGGTTTGGGCAAAAACGTTACAGATTTTGTCTTGGTCAGTTATAATAAGGTTTTGGGATTTGATACTTTTTATGTTTGTTGTTGAGCGATTTCCTGCCAGCACACGAATATTTTGCCATATTTTGGCAGGAGAAGAATTGGGGTTGATGGTGGTGGTAAATTCGGAAAAACTCTTTGCCTTGGTGTCTTTAAGCATTCTGCGAAACCTTGCATTCGATTTTTTGTATTGAATCAAATTGGTTTGAGTTGGCCTTTTTTGGAATTCTCTCAGAGCTAGCATCTTATCCTTGCGAAGTGAAGAAAGTTCAGAGTTCCACCATGGGACTATCCTCTTATTTTTATCTCGATGTGTAGGGTGAGTTTGAGGTATTGAAATATTAGCTGCTGTTCGTATGGCTTTTAATATCAATGCAGCTTCCTTATTAGTATTATTGGTTGGATTTTTATCTAGGAGATATTCGTTGGTTTTTTTCTTGAAAAGAGGCCAATTAGCATTGTCAGTTTTGAATTTTGGGATATAAGTTTCATTGACATATGTGTGTCCAATAATAACCGAGGTTAAGATTGGAAAGTGGTCACTATTGTGTAGATCATGTATGGTTTTCCAGGAGGTGGACGGAAGTAATTGGGGGGATGAGCAGGTAATGTCTATATGGGTGAAAGTATTGTGTGTTGAGAGGTGAGTCGGTGAGCCATCATTTAAAATAGTAAGGTTAGAATTAAGAAAGAAATCTTCAAAAATTGCACCTCTTGAGTTTGTGGATGGAGACCCCCAGAGAACGCTCCAAGCATTGACATCACCACCACAAATTAAAGGTGAATTGATTTGATCAACACTGTTATGTAAATCACATGTTTGAAAATTTTCATTTGGATGAATGTAAACGCCAATATAGGTAATTTTCATTGCAAGTTCCAATTCACAAGCAATTGCTTGCAAATTGGAGTTCAGATGTAGTATCTTATGTGGAAGGTTTTTTTTTATAAGTAAGCCAATGCCTGTTTGGCAGTTGTATTTGTGGTTAAGTTTTTAAAATATCCTATGTAATTTTTTGGGACAATTGGATTGGAGTTGAAGGGGCAGTGGGTTTCTTGGAGTGATATTATACAAGGATTATGCTCTTTTATCAAAATACTAAGCTCATCGAAGTTGTTTTGTAAACCTTTTATATTCCATTGAAGAATATTGAGAGCCAACAGTTGCTTCAACATTTTGAAAATTGTGTTCATAACAATGGCATTTGTATCTGATTTGGTTGTTGGTTTATGAGTATAGATTCTCTTTTTTCTTTTGCTATGAAACAGTTTCGAAATGCAATGGTGGTTGTTTTTTTTTCTTAGTTTTTTGTTCGATCCTCTTTTTTCCCCGCGTTCGTCTTTTCATTCGTTCTTGATGAATGAATTTTTGTTTGTATTTAGATATTTCTTCTGTTTGTAAAACAGAAAAATATATGAATGATGGTTTCAAGCAGAGATTATAGGTAAATATAATAATAATTAATAATCTCTTGTTTCAAGGTAAACTTTTTTATTTTATAAATTTGTGTATTTTGACTTCTGGGGGTGGAGAATATTTATTTCGTTTCATTTTTTTTTCAGTTGGTATGAAAATTATAATAAATAGGTATACCTTTTAGGTAAATGACAGAGGTGATTTAATTGAAAAAAAAAATGTTTCAATTAACAATTTGGAAAATAAAAGAATACAAATACCATAATAATTTCAAAAAAGTATTTACCTATTAGTTTAAACTTCAAAAAAATTATTTATGTGGATGTCTCTACCTGATTTTCTTTTCGTAAATGGGTAGGTACCTACCTGGATTAGGTAGATTAATTTATTTGTATTTGCGAGAAAGTCAGATCTAGTAGGTTTGTTTTAGTACAAACATTTCTTCAGGAGAAACCAATTTTAGGATAATATATGATATGGATATATATATGGGTATATACATACATATGTAGAGAATTTTAATTTCTAAAAATTTTGAATACCATTTGATTGATATACATAGGTATGTAATCATAGTAGGTGCTTTTACGGCCATTGCAAAGCGTTTTTTTTTATAAGAAGGTTATATTTGTTCACGAAACTCTGTGATTTTTAAGAATTCATCACAAAGTAGATGACACATATGCTTCCCAAAAAATAATTAAATGCAGCAAGTTTATACCTATGTACAAAAAAAAAATGGTTACGGGGTAGACACGTTCAATTTATAGATTTCCGGAGTGTTCCGGATGGCGATTTTGAGAAAAAAGATTGTGAAGCGCGTAGTTGTCCGATCAAAATGAAAACGCATCTTTGACAGTCAGTTTCCTATAGCTAACGGTATTTTTTGAAGTTTTTTTTTTCTAGTGGATATAAATTCAATTTATTTTCATTTAGTATATAATTATAATTATATCATTTGACATTGATATTTTAAGTTCTTAAAAGGCACTTTACAGTTACTTTTACAAAATGATTTGTTTTAGTGCATAAATACCAAGTGACCAATTAGTAAAAAATAAAAAGTTTTATAAAACAGAGTATGTTATGAAAGTGGAAAACGACCTTATATTTATATATGCAAACAAAAAGTTAGCAAATTACTGGTTTTGTTCAGTTGGGAACACTCTTAAAGTTAAAAATTGTGCGCAGTCCATCAAGATAGAAGTTGATTTTCTTACACACTTTTATTAAGCTTACATATTCTAAGAACCATCTTTGGTGTAATGCTTAATTTCATTTTACTTTAATAAAAAATATTAAAGATGGTAACGGAGAAGATAGCTAATGGTAACGGAGGAGACACGTACGATTTAAAATTCATTTTTATTCTTAGGTATATAATTTTATTTGAATTTTTAAATTATTACCATCAATGAGAAAAGTAATCAAGGTTATTAAATCAAATTTGTGTAAAATTTAATAGAAATGGGTTAACGTTTACATCGTACAAAATACATGGGGTTTCCACAGTTTTTACTCAAAATATCAGCAAAGTTGTAAAAGTTTATGGAAAATCTTTCAACTTGGCACATAAATTAGGTAAGGTGTATTAATAAAATATTTTCAACAATTTTGTTGAATATTTGCCCCATTAAAAATAAAATTAAATATCGTTGTTTTTGTGCATTTGTTGTTATTTTTAATGGAATAGGTAACTGTTGATTTAAAAATTTAAAAAAAAATATATTTGTATACCTTTTATGGTACTTAGTATATGTGCCAAGTTTACGTTTACACTTTTACCGATACTTTGAGTAAAGGCTGTGAAAACACCATGTATTTTGTATGAAAAATTGGAAGTACCCATTAGCACGAGTTAACGTTAACCTGTTTAAATGAAATTTTACACAGTTTTTTTTTAATACCTTTGATCACTTTATAGCCTGGGGGAAATTCAGGCCTTTAAGAAAAAGTGCATATGAGTAGTTGAAATTTGGGGGAGAAAAGAGCAATTTCGTCTTCTCCGCAACACTCTTTTTGTTGACTTCTTTTTTTAATTTTAAAGTCTTTTTTGATTAATTAAAATGATTTTTTAATAATTTATTTGTTTCAAATTTATTTGACAAACACTTAAGAATATTTGTTAAACCCACCGCAGAATACTTTTAACTCCAGAAAAATGTCAAATCTTGCTAGTGTGTGTGAAATCTATCTGAAATCTTGCTCAAAATGCAAGATTACCATATGACAGAATAAAATCGATTTTTCAAAGATAAAAATTAATTTTTTGGTTGTAACATCGCGATGTGCATCACAGTTTAATGAGAAATGAAACCAAGAAAAACATTGAGGAATCGTGTTTATATTTCTGATTCCTCTGAGTAATTAAGCAGTAAGCCCCATCCTACAAATATAAATTTCATAACACAAAAAGAAATTCAAATCGTGTTTAACCCCCATTTCACCCTAAAATTAAAAATGTGTACAAACACGAAGCTGAGAATAGCTTTTCAAGCTCCAAATAAAATTTTCGAAATCGGATCTGTAGTTAACTTTAGTTTTTAAAAATATTAAAATCAAAAACTCACAAATACCCAAAAACAAAAAAAAAAAACAAAAATTATATCAGAATGTATGAAAATGAAAACTTAACTCTAGAGTACACGCTCCCCCCTTGGGCTACCATGGTAGTCCATTTTGAAATGTTAATAATTTTTTGTTGATAACTTTTACATCAAACCAATAATTATGTTTAACATTTATATATTTTAACTCATTCATATTGAGAAGAAAATATAAATTTAAAATCATTTAGTTATTAAAAACAAAAATGATAATCTGACTGTGGTCTACTATAGAAGTCCACGCGAGTACTCCAGTACAAACCACCATCACCAACAGCCAACGTGTCTACATTACATTCATAGGTACCTCTACTTACTGCAACAAATTTTAATAATAATTTTTTTAGTAGTTAGTATCTCTATGTATATATACAAAATAATTTGTT
The DNA here is from genome assembly GCA_946251815.1 of Dasysyrphus albostriatus. Classification (NCBI taxonomy): domain Eukaryota; kingdom Metazoa; phylum Arthropoda; class Insecta; order Diptera; family Syrphidae; genus Dasysyrphus; species Dasysyrphus albostriatus. The sequence continues at coordinate 102,633,606 of OX276335.1, forward strand.
ATAATAAAACAATAATATTAATCCTTAGTTTCAATAGCAATTAAAATTTCTTTCCAATAAGATAATCGCTTAATTACTCAACATAGTGTTCATTAGCAAAGCGCGGATTGAGTATAGAGAACATTTTCAAATTTTTGTATGTTTATAAATGTCCTAAAATAGGTACCTCCAGAACAAAAATTCTTGTCTGAAATGAACTTACTAAATCTGTCTTTTGCAACTGCAAATAAATAATTTTGGGAACCCATCTACAATGAAAAAGATCAAGCAGAAATATCTATGTATGTATGTTATTTTAAACAAAAATAAAAATTTTAAATTAATTTGTTTTTTAAATTGTCAAAGAATGACAAGTCCACACCAACCTTATCAATAACGTACCTACAACTAATTTATATCTTTATTTAGGAAATTGTCATTATGTATGTAGGTAGGTAGGTATTTATTGAATTAAAAAAATCAATATCCTACAAAATTACATCTATTAATTTTTATAAGGTACCTACATATTTTCTTTTTCAAATTGTAAATGAATATATAACCTTCTATTTTTTTATTAAAAAACTTTCTCATTAACTTATGTCTACATCATTTCTTTAAGCAATTTTCTTTACTAACTAAAGAAATAAATAAGCAAATAAAACAAACACACCCACTTCTCACCCTTAAAAATCAAAACGGAGAAATTTTTCAAAACAACTACAATACAGTGGAGGCCCAGTATAACGAATGCCGATATAACGACTGATCGATATTACCAACAATTTCTTCAAGTCTATTAGGTATTCTATATAACGAATAGATACGAATTTCAAAAATACACCCAAAAATTTCTGAGAATAGTAATTTTTCCTGAATTCAGAAATTTAATTTGTGTAAATTAACTCTTGACTTACGATGAATTAATGTAATGTATCCTTATAACATGAAATTTGTTTTGTTGTGTTCAATTAAATCTCTTATCTTTACTTATTTGAACTATTAAAATGCTTGAATTTTTATTTTGTGTTACGGGCTTGAGGATTAACTTGGATTGCATTGAAAAATGATATAAGATAGGTGCTGAAAATTAAACAACACCCACTTCTTTAAAGGAAAAACGTATTCGATAAAACGAATTTTCAATATAACGAATGGAACTTGGACATTATATCATTCGTTTTACTGGATCACCATTGTATATGTTAGGTACCAACCTACCTACATAATATATTCATACCGGCTCATTCCGAACAGAAATCCTTTAAATTATATATTTAAAAAAATGAAAACTCTTGCCATTATTTAAGGATCGAGAAGAATAATAATAAAGGTATACCTGCAAGTGTACACACGCACCTGCAACAAAAAGGACAAGGGAAAGCTATAAATTCAAAAAAAAAAAAAAAAAAAAAACAACCGCCAACAAGGCTACCATAATGTTTTCCCCCCGCAAACGAGAGAAATCTACCAAATTTTCCTTAAAATATTTGTATGCCTCACAAAAATTCTGAAAAGAAAATAGGAAATGAAATTCTTGTCAAGATCGAGGCATACGAAAATAAAATATATACATACATACGCAGATGCACAAAAAAGGGATAGAGCAAGTAAAAAAATCATTAGAACGAAAACGTCACTTAACCATCCAACAGAACGAACCACAGACGGCGACCAGCCTGACTATACGACCTACCTGCAGTAAACAACAAAAAATGAATTCATTTCTGGAGCGCTGAGCGGCGACCCATTCCTAACAAATGCATTCTTATGACTGAAAATAAAAATACAAAAACACACAAAAGTAGAAGAAAAATGATACAAAAAACATCCAAATGTTTCCCTCAACATTTTGTGTTGAGAGTAGGCAAGCTGTTTGACCGCTAGTTGACGCTAAAATCAGCGATGTTCATGATATTACTATAAAGTTTATATACAAAGGTTATATCATTCTTGTCTTGAATGAATGAGTGAGATGGTTCGGAGAGTTTTAAAAGGTGATTGATGGGGTTTGAGTCAGAATTTTGAGTTATTTTTGAGTTAGTAGCGGAGTGAGTGATAAGTTTTGATTGTGAGTGTAAAATGCTTGGAGAGTTATTACTTACGTAAGAGTTTGATGGAGAGATTTGAGTTGTTGTTTTATTTGGCGGTGTGAGTGGTATAGTTGAGTTTATGATGAACGAAGTGGATGTTGAATTTGTTTGGTTGGATGGAGTTAAATTTGGAAGTGGTGTTTTGGACTCTTTAAGTCCAGATGTCGTGGGATTGCTTGATACCATTGTGTTTGTTTGTTTGACTTTTTCAGCGAAAGAGCCAAGGGAGGTTGTTGTTGTTTGCGTGAAATTTTGCTCTTTATAAATTCGTTTTGCTTCACCGACAGAGCACTTATTAATTGTTTTGATAGACAAAATCTCTTTGGCTTGCTTGTAACTGGGACACGTTTTTGAGGATGAAGGGTGTGGTAAGGAGCAGTTTGCGCACATGGTACGGGAGCAGACTTCAGGTGAGTGAGGTGGAAGGTTACATGATTCGCATTTAGAGATACCAGTGCAACGTTTAGAAGTGTGGCCGAGAAGTTGGCAGTTACGGCATCGCATGGGGTTCGGGATGTATTCCGAAACTTTGGCATTATAAAATCCAATTTCGATAGTTTTGGGAGGTCGGAAGAGATCGAAAGTAAATAACATCAGGCCAGTGGGTTTTAATTTAACCTTTTCGTCAGGTTTTGTGAATTTATAAACACTGGTGACGCCTTGCGCTTTCATTTCTGTGACTATCTCTGTTTCGGAAACATTAATAAGGCATGGAGCGTAAGCGATTCCTTTGCATTCGTTCAAGCGATCGTGCAATTTGATTTCAACCGGACACACATTAGCCAAATTGTTAACCTTGATAAATTTCTCTGCAATTTTTTGAGATTTGGTTTTAATCAATAAGTTGCCATCCCGGAGTTGAGAAATTTGATCGTACTCGGTGCTTATATTATCTATTGCTTTTTTAAGTAAGAAGGGGCTGAGATTAGTCATTGGACTGTCTTTATTTTTGGGAGCAATAATTATAAATTTAGGATTATTGAGATTGGTTTTATTCGGTAAGGTAGGGAAATTTAGGAAAGATGTGGGATTGGTTTTTTGTTTTTTTGATGGATGCGAATCGAAGACAGGTTCTACATCGAGATCTCTTTATCGATTAGTTCTATTGGGCCCGGAGGCCATAATTGCACGTGGATAAGACACTAACTTGATAAGAGAAAAAAAAATTACACTTTTTAAAAAGTAAAGATGATATGGGAGATAAGAGAGTATGGTATAACGGGAGATACCGGTTTGCGCACTTGGAGCAAAACTAAATTAAGACACACAGTAATCCGCGAACGAAGTAATCTGTTCAGAGGCTAGTCGGTGACTGTTGATAAAAATTATAATTTCAGGTTACTCTAATTATTTTACTGACATTATCAACGATGGCAAAAGGACAAAAACTAGACGGTCAGGAGTTGAATATTGGACAAGGATACATTTTAATAAAAGGCGAAGAAATTCAAATAATTGAAAGTTATTCCAAAATTCTACGTGTTATAAATTTGACATTATGGACGGATTAACTTGAACTTATAAAACACAAGGTAGACAAACTCGACGACAAAAATGAATATCCAAATATCATTCACTGGAAGTAATGTAAAGAAACGAGCACTTTTTAACATCATAGGGAAAAGCTTAAGATATTTAACAGGGACTATGGACTACGAAGACGAACAAGAAGTAAAAGCAAGACTTAGTTTAAACGAACAAAGTAATAATCATTTAATAGACGGACTTAATGACCAGATTCAGATCAATACGAAATTTTATGAAACTATTTATAACGTTACAAAACATATCAACATACAACAAACAGAAATAAAATAGCAATTCTCAACCTTAAGCAATGAAATAGATAAAGAAAATTGGAAAATAACAACAATACAACATGCATTTCAGATTCAATATGACATTCAACTATTAAACGACCAAGTCAGGAAAGTAGAAGAAAGTATATTATTGAGTCAATTAGGTTTACTAATTGAAAGGAAATTAAAAAGTACAACGTTACCCTTGAAAAACTTAAAGATATAAAAAGTTCAGCAATTTTTCATGAAAACCAAATAATATTTATTGTAATGATTCTCAACTATGTTGATAGTAAATTTCATCGTGTATTTATTGAACCAATCCCAGATCTAAACTCTCTTGAGCTTTCTTCTACACATAAAACATTAATAACTGACGGAAAAACAAACTATAAAGATAAGAATAAAATTAAAAAAAAGATCTAATAATTATAGATGATAAATCTATACTTAATATTTTTGGAAAAAGTACAACTTGTAATTTTATTAAAAATACAAATATAGAAATTAAGCAATTAACCAACAATATTGTTATCTGGTAAAACATACCAATAACATATATAGAACACAATTGTAATGATTTTAAACTCGAAATATCAGGAAACTATGCTCTAAGATTTGAAAATTGTATAATTAAAATAAATAAAATTAGATACAAAAATTTTATATACTACGATAATTTTATTTTACCAAATTTAAGTAATGTCAAAATAAAAAACATCGAAGTAAACTTTTCAACAACGGAAATACACGCAAAACATATGGAAAATCGTAAATTAGTCGAAGAACTTAAATTTAAATATAAAACAAATTCGGGTATCAGTTACAGTTTTAATCTCCTTCTTTTTATTTTTTGTATCGTGTTTTTTATAATTTTGCGAAAAAAGAAGTTAAAAATGATAAAACTAATGTCATAATCAATATAAAAAATCGGATTCTCCGGAGCAGAATCTTAAGGGGGGAGGAGTTACGTCTTCGACTCCACCTGAACCCCAAATCCTGTTACCCCGGACACTCCCCTTTTGCCTAACGGCATCGACATAACTGTAGCCCACCATTTTTTGCATATACAGCAAAACGTGTCGGAAACGGATTCATCCCCTTTTCCCCTGCCGACAGCAAAGAAAAATAAAATACTCATATTTAATTTCATTCAATAATGAAATATGAATATTTCAACAACAAGTGCATTCCTTGTTTACGAAATCATTTTATTAATTCAGTCTTAATCAAACTATTTAATTGAAGGTGCAGCCCCTTACTCTGGACAGCGGCCTTCCTATTAGAACTATAATAATAAGAAACAGTAAGTAAAAATAATAATTAAGTAATTAAAATAAAAATAAATAAATAAAAAAAAAATATAAAATACAAAAAAAATGTTTAAGTTTTGTTTATATTGAAACGTTAGGTCAACGACATAACTCTTTAATTGGACATGTTTAGGCCAGACTGATGCAAACAAAGCAGCCTCGAAATGGCTTAAGGGGATCTCTAACTTGAAGAATTAGCTAGATCTGGTATTGACAGTATAGCGAATTCTAGTAATATTGACGATGCAGTTACTAGTTTTAATACCATACTTTATAACTGCATAAATAACACTATCCCATTAAAATTATTTAAAAACACGAGCTTTTGCCACTCATGGTATACAAAAGAGTTGAGGATACTACGAAATAAAAGAAATAGAGCTTGGAAAACATATTTAAAAACTCTTTCTTTAGTTGACCACAACTCTTACATTGTCCTTTTCGAAGAATTTAAATCTCTTTCAAAGTCGCTATACACTAATCATGTATACGAAATGGGAAGATCTCTTAAAGAAAACCCTAAAGCATTTTGGGAGTTTGTCAATTCGAAGAAAAATTCGGATGGTTACCCCGCAAATTTCAAATATGAGAATTGTGTATTGAAAGAAACTATTGATATATGCAACGCCTTCGCAAACAATTTTCGTAACTCTTTTGTGGATACAGCCCTTGATATTGATGAAAATTATTTCAGAAATTTACATTCTTATGCGCAAACGAGTTGTAACAATTTCGCTGTGCAGCAGAGTACTGTTTTAGACCTTCTCTCATCGTTAAAGGATGATTTCTCATCTGGACCAGATGGAATTCCCCCAATATTATTGAAACAGTGTAGACATATACTGGCTGAGCCTCTTCAATTTTTATTTGAGTTTTCTATTAAATCAGGGAAATTTCCCTGTTCATGGAAAACTTCATTTCTAACTCCAGTTTTTAAAAAAGGTGATAAAGCTGATATTTCGAATTATAGACCTATATCCAAACTGTCATGTATTCCAAAGCTCTTCGAACAAGTTGTGTGTGAGACTTTAGCATTCCATACCAAGAATATAATATGTGAACAACAGCATGGGCTTGTGAGAAGAAAATCAACAGTAACAAACCTCCTTACATTCTTGCATAAATGTTCTAACGCATTAGAAAATGGAAGTGAAATGGATTGTATATATACTGATTTTTCTAAAGCGTTCGACCAACTTAGTCACAACATTATTATCTTCAAACTAAAATCTTTAGGGTTTCCAACATTTTTTATCACCTGGGTAAAATCATACCTTGAAAATAAATCGTTCCAGGTGAAATTTAGAAACTGCCTTTCAAACTCATTCAAGGCTCACTCCGGTGTGCCCCAGGGAAGTCATCTAGGCCCATTTCTATTTATTCTTGCTATTAATGATGTTGTCTCAAGTATACGTTCAAGTGATATTCTTATATTCGCTGATGACATGAAAATTTTTAAGACAATAAAAGCTAACCATGACCATATTCTTTTGCAAGCTGATATTGATAGTTTCGCTACTTGGTGTGATAAAAACGGTCTTTCTCTTAACCCTGCCAAATGTCAAACAATTACTTTCTCTAGAAAGCGACTTGCAAATGCTTTTAATTATTCTATTTCACAACACAAACTCTGTCGAGTCTTTAGTTTCAAGGACTTGGGTGTTAACTTCAGCTCAAATTTAGAATTCACTGAACACATTAACTTCATTGTTAATAAAGCAAGCTCTATGCTTGGGTTTATAAAACGTTGGGCAAAGGAATTACGTTAAGCTTTCCTTATACAATTGTTATGTACGACCTCATCTAGAGTACGCGTCTCAAGTATGGTCTCCCTTTTATGAAATTCATAAAAATCGTATTGAAACGATACAACATAAATTTATTCGCTTTGCTCTGAAAGGTCTTCCTTGGGCAGATCCATTCAACCTTCCACTATATGAACATAGGATCCAGTTACTGCAAGTCCAAACCTTATATCAAAGGCGGGTGAATAATGATCTAATTTTTCTTCACCAACTTCTAAATGGTCAAATCGATGCTCCTGATTTGTTGGCCTGTATTGGCATAAACTTCCGTGGAGGATCTCACCATCTGAGAAGATTTGAACTTTTACATGTAAATTTCCATAGAACTAACTACGGTTTACATGAGCCTCTTAACCGTATGTGTAGGATATTTAATTTAAATGGCTCCACGGTTGATTTTAACGTTAGTAAGATGGGATTGAAAAAATTGTTTCGAACCAGTGCTCCACTTTCGTGATATATTTACATTGTTTAATTATGTTTATTGTTTGTTTGTTTAACTATGTAAATGTATTAATTTTATTTGTATGCATGTGTTAGCTCGAATTATTTTACTAACCACTAACACATGCACTTATGATGAGCCTCTGATTGTAGGTTTGCAGCTTGCTCTAAGCTCACTACAACAAAGAATCTGAAGTGTAAAAAAAAAAAAAAAAAAAAAAAAAAAAAATTCACAAAGCGGAGTGAAGTCGAATCTACTTCTTTTTTAATAAGTTATGTACAGCGCATGGTATTCTTTGCGATATTTAACTTAGTCGCCACATATTTCATAACATTTTCCTGCGTCACATCACTATCCAAGCGGTATTTTTATTTTTAGTTTTTAGTTTATAAGGATTTATTAAAATTATTAAAAAGAATGGACATACAAACAGATTGCACGATAACGAGGGGACTTTACCTTCCGACGAAACTCTCACAAGACGTGTGCGGCTGTTGGGATGCAGTTCGGCACTCAACATATATAATATATAAACTGACTTCTTAGAAGACAAGAATAGGTAAAATCCCACACAAGCAAGGACAAGAACGAACGAAAAAGAACTCCACGCGGACTCGAAAGCTATACGCTATGATTCAATTTTTCAACTTTGTATTATTTTCAATGAACATATGTATGTATTATCATTAGGGTGGTCCTTATATTGGGTTCTTTTGAAATTCCAAGATGGATAGGCATCAAATGGCTCTACATATTCCTTCAGACTCTTATTTCACCCCCTGCTCACCCTTTTCCCTTTAAGGTACTAGTTATGGGGTAAGGGTGATTCTTTTAAGACGCCTACAAAATCTAAGAGTATAGATCAGATTCAGACGAAAAAAAAAATCGTATTGAGTATTGGGGGTCTATTTCTAAAAAAAGAAATAAAAGAAATTTATCATAACAATAAAAAGTATAAAAATAATGTAGATATTGCTAATGTTTTGAATAATTTTTTTGTAAAAAGTATAGTTGAAATAAGAAATCAGATACAAAATATAGAATATGTTAATCATATAGATGAGAGATAGATAGATAGATAGATTCTTTATTTTTTCATCATAAAGTTTAACAATTTTTATACTTAAGAATAAGGACATGGCAATACTGCCGTCTGCCTGAGATGACATTTCATAATATGATTTAAAAATAAAAGAAATAATTAAAAGCAAACATTTTAAAATATAAAAAAAAAAATTTAACAAAAGATATGAAGAAATATTTTTATATAAAACAATGATATCAATTTTAACGTGATTTGAAAAACAAAATATTACACAATTTGGTTAATTTGATTAGCTGTTTATAAAATTTTTAATCAATTTTAACGTGATTTGAAACACAAAATAATACACAATTTGGTTATGATTAGCTGTTTATAAATTATTATCAATTTTAACGTGATTTGAAACACAAAAGAAATATTATCGCATTTTGTATGATCAGCAACAAAACAATAAATAGTTAAATTAAGTATAAAATGGTTTTAACTGCAATAATCGGGTAATCGACTAAGTTTGATATGTGAAACTGTTACGGTAAGAGAGAGCATGTTGGCAATATTTAAAGAGGCTGAGCCAACCCATTGCTCCATTTAAAATTAAAAAAAAGTTTTTCCAAAGATATAAAACTTTCCCGAAAATGCAACCGACGAATTTCTTGTAGAATAGGACAAGCAGCAACGAAATGGTAAATATCTTCATTCACTCTTCCGTTACATAGATCACATAGCTGGGGCAAGTCTGATCGATGAGGTACAAAGTTTAAATTTAAAATTTCAACTCTTGCTCTAAAAATAATACTTATAACCGAGGCTAAAAATTCATTACTAAAGTAAGAGACTTCCGAGGGCAGTTGGTGGTTTAAATGACTATAAATAGCTCTTGAAGTAGATGAAGATGATCTGGAAAGATTATCCAGAAACATTTTGTGATCCACCTTAGCAATCACATCAGCAAACTGAGCCTGCCAATCGGTCATATTAGTTTCTGTTAAGTTTAAACTTGTTTCGTAAGATAAAGCTAATTCATTCCAGTCCTTAAACGGGGAAGCATTCACTCGAAGTAATTTTCTTAAAATGATTTTGTGAAGACAAGTTTCACTTCTTTTCATCACTCTAGTAATGAAGCTCGCACTTGCCTTCAAATTTTGTATATATATAGGGACTATTCCTGACTCTACATATATGGCGTAGTTGGGTGTTGAGTTGGGCAATCTAAATATCCTCTTAAAAAAGCTCCTTTGTACAAGTTCAAAAGCTTCGAAGTGTGTGTATCCGAAGACTTGAACGCCATATGCCATGCATGCATTTACTGTCGCGTTGAAAACTTTGTACTTGGACGTTAAATCAACATTTTGGTTCGAAAAAAACTTTGGCCACATTATATTAAGTGCCAATTTAGCTTCTTTGCTTTTTTCTTTGGAGTGCTTTAAGAAGCTTAAATTGTAGGTCAAGAGGACACCCAAATATTTAAACTCCTGTACAACCTCAATGTGTGTGTTGTTTAGAGACCATTTTTCTCCCGCTCGCCTTCTTGATTGTCTCTTTTCAAATATAACAATCTTAGTTTTTTGGGTATTAATTTGCAAGCCCCAAGACTCGTAAAATGAACTTAGACGGTTTATTTGCATTTGTAGCGTGAAAGGATTATCAGCAAGCATAACTAGATCGTCCGCGTACAACAGGACTTTGATTATAATGTTAGCAAAATTAACTCCACCCGGAAGAAGCTCGCCAACATCATCTATGAACAGGGCAAATAATAATGGACTGAGGATACAACCTTGAGGAACACCTGTAGTTGTTTCAAATCGATTTGAAAATGTGATACCGTCCCATACCCCTGCATTTGTTGACGAAATAAAACTTGCATACACTTGGAGAAACTTTCGTGACAAACCAATACAAGAGAGTTTGTATATTAAAGCTTGTCTATTGACTTTATCAAATGCAGCTTTAAAATCAACAAAGCAAGTGTATAGTTTCTTTTTTCTATCTATAAATTGTTGAGCAATGCTTGAAATAGCAAAGATATGATCCATGGTTGAAAAACCTGGGCGGAAACCGGCTTGAAAGATGTTCAAAAGATTGTTATCCTCAATCCATTTTGTGAGCCTTTCATATAGGATTGCAGTAAAAGTTTTTCTTATTGAATTTAAAATTGAAATACCCCTATAATTTTCCGCAGCGTTAGCATCACCTTTTTTAAAAATGGCAAAAATTACAGATTCGTTGAAACTTTTGGGGACAAATCCATCATTGTACAATTTGTTATAAAGATGTAAAAATCTTAGACGAGGTACCAATTGCAATGTAAATTCGCCTTCTACAACAGCAGCAGTTCCAAACATTATCTTTTGTGAACAATGAGAATTAGAATTTTTAAAATGCTTCGAAACATTGTCAACAGCACTCAAATTTCAAATATTCAAAAAACTACAAAAGATCATGAGCAGCAATAGCATTTTGATAATTTTGTGCTTTATCGTAAGTAGTAGTAACTAGAGGGTTCTGGAACACCGGTATCACCGGTATCACCGGTATCACCGGTATGGGTTTTGATATATGCTATACCGGTATGGGTTTTGATATATGCTATAGCGGTATCACCGGTATGGATTCTGATCTGTGCTATACCGGTATGAGTTCTGATTTATGCTATACCGGTATGAGTTCTGATTTATGCTATACCGGTATTATTTTTGGGTTCTAGGCCATGCTTAGCAAACGTTAGAATGCAAAAACGTGGTATCACCGATATCAACCATCGGTTGGGAATAATTATCAGTGGTTGGATTTCTAACACCATATCTATTTTTTTCATTTCAACATTAGTTGTGGGATTGGATTTTCAGTGATAAATTGGTTGTGGGATATACTTTCATAGTTGGATTTTTTGAATAGCACAACATTAGCACCTGCACGGCATGCAATATAAAATTGATGTGTGCATTGGATAAACATATTCTCAATAGGATGTCCATATGCTTAAGATCAAATAAGAACTAGCATTCCAAAATACTTACCTCTGTTGGTTGTGCTGCTTAGAATTATATACAATGCAAGAGAATTTCAGAAGAGTTTGATTAAAAGACATATTTTTTTTTTAATATTTATTTCTATTTAGATCAGTTTTATATGTCATTTTCAAGTTCTATTCGAAAATGACCCCAAGCTAGTGTATTTACATTATTGCTACATATAAATCTTTTGTTATCAGAAGAACTTAAACTTAATTTGTTTATACATTCAGTGTATATAGTATGATGTTTAGATCTAAAGTTCAACATTTTACTATAGAAGTTTTGTTTGTGTAGCAAACAGTCTCTGTAATTTTGTAAAGACAGCTGATGATTTAACACCCTTAGCCTTTTTTATTAGAGCTGCATCTTCTATGTCTATACTATACATTTTAGCTCTTAATCCTATAAATTCCTTCATTATTAGACCATTATTTTCATCCTTCATAAATCCTAACTTTTTAACATTGAGCTGGGCAATACCGTAGCGGTTTTGGGGTGGATAGTCTGAAGTATCAAATTTATCTATTATATCATTTCTTATATCATTATAGAAATCATCTGTTCTTATTTTATAAATAAATGAATCGGTATCCATGTAGGCCAGATGTAGGTTGTCATTAAATTTAGGTTTCATGTATGCATAATGAAAGTCGTACATTTTATACTTTGAAATCTCCAAAACACAAAAACCTAAGTATATAGGCTTATTATATACACTGTGAATTCGTTTTAACTGAATAGCAGCCATGGTTTCCGAAAATTCTAATATGCTATGAAAATTAGGTTTAGCTATAAGAGCGCGACTACCGAGATGGGTACCTTTGCTTTCTATAGAATCGACAATTCGAACATCTTTTCGTTTGTCTACATTTTCCATAGTTTTTCCGAATACAGCATTATTGCAAAGTTTACGCTGATCCTTTTCAAACTTTGTGGTGGCTTTTTTTCTTAGTTCATTGTTTAAATCAATATATTTTTTAAGCCATTGAGATTGTTTGAATTGCATCACTCTATGAATTTTCTTAAGCACCAAACCACTATCAAGGCATTGAATTAATGTTTTGTAATGAATTATATAATTAACTTTATTATTCAAATCAGCAATTAATTTTTTATCGGATTTACCAGACAATGAAATGTTTGAAGGACAGAATGGAAGATCATTGTGATTATCATGTATTTCTAGGGGGTACTCGAGATCCACTTCTAAAACATAACCAATATTTATATTTGAAATTAACCAGCCTTTAATATCATCTAAATTAGTTGGAGGTTCAACCCATTTAAAGTCTGAATGTGGGAGGTAATCAGACATGGCCCAACCGTATAGGTTATTAGCATCCAAGTACATTAAATAATCAGATGGTTTACTTGAATCATAATCAACCATATATTTATTATTTGCTTTACAATGTCGCAAGCTACATTGTGTTAAACCTCCTCTTATACCCTTAGCGAAAAAGTTATACATGTTGATGTCTGTCAAAAGTTCAAGCTTAACACCTGTTTCTTTCAACATAGCATCCCACGAAAAACCTGGCAATGTATAATGACAATGACAGGGATCTAGACCATAAATTGTTCTAGAATCAATTCTAAATTTTTCAAAAATGTCTGATAAAATTAAGACGTCTGTAATTAAATAGTGTTCAAGATATTCTCTTAAATTACTACATTTAAAATGTGACCAAACTTTCTCAGCATGATTATAATCATCTTGGTTACAATCCTCTTCAACCAAAGAATTTCTAAATAATTCTATTGGAGGAAGCTCCGTCTCACTTAATTTTTCTATAGAATCTAAATAATCATAGCATAAAACACCCCTACGAGTCATAAGTTGAATAGATTCATCATCTTTGAAAAATGTTGATAAAATTTTAAAATCTTTTTTTCATCAAGAGTTTTTGCTATCTTATCTATACTTGAAGGTAAAAATCTAAATGAGTCTAAGAACCGTAATTCTAGAAACTCGCTCTGCTCACTATTTATTAATAGTTTTGCTGATATGGATATATATTTCTCTTTATTGAGAGGAACAATATTGATAAACCCTTTGATATTACCCAGCTCTTTTATAAATAAATGAGAATCATAACCGGTTAAATTATGGAAAAAAATTGGAATGAATTTAGGTATCTTATAGTTTAAGTTACATTTTGAATGCGCTGCTCCTCTGAATTTACCAGTCAAGTGATCATGATCTCGTACCTTTACATCGCCCCATACTGACTTCTTACAAATATGACATCTTGTTGTCTGCTGAAATTTGATTTCATCCTGGGGTGTCATGTTAATTTTAATCTTTTTACTCAAATGATGTTGATGAATATGTTTGGAGTCTTCAATCAAGTTCGTAACAAAAACTCGTGCACAGTCTTTGTTCGCACAAATAGTAAAAATTATAAAAGATAAAACTAAGATATAAATTTTTAATTTTTTCAAATTTTTATTTGTTAAGTAAAACACAATGAACATGTAGGTGTGATGACTAAAATGCAACTAAAAACTATGATATTAATCTGCCAAAAGGTTTGCTTAAGGCAAAGCCAAAAAACGGTATTAAATGTAATGAATTCTCAGCGCGTGAGGCAAGACCTTGAATTTTAGTTATATTTAGATCATATTTCGTCTGGTCTCACGCTGCTGAGGGAGTTGGATGGAAATTGAATTGTAGGAAAGGTATGAAAATGGAAATTGGAGTAATTAAATGACAAAAAATAATAAAAGTATATTAGGTGCCTTTGTGGGAAGTGATAGGAAATCATTTCCCACCGCGTCAGCTTTTAATTCAAAGCCGTGTGACAAAACATTGGTCAGGTTAAATTTTTCTTACATTTAATTTATTCTATTTTTAACATACTCCCCCCCTTTGAGGGATCTTATCTCTCGAAATTCTAAAATTGCGTTTCTATTTCAAAACGAGGAGCGTTGCCTCTAGGAAGAACGTTCCTCCTAGGAAGAGGTTTGGGCCTTCTTTTTTTTAATAAGGTAAATATGATGAATGCTATCATTGATATAAATAAGATGAAGCTGAATCCATAGTGATGGTAGTCGTGCATATTTATATCATTAACCCCTATATCCTTGCCTAAATCCTTAGCTAATTCATTTATTTGGTTCTTTATATTCTGTATTTCTGTATTCGTCTCATTGCTGGAAGATGTAGGGAGACTGACTAATTCATTTGATAGTTTTGTTTTGATTGCCTCTGAAATTTTAACTAAGGGAATAAATGAATTTTTTAAGGTGGTATTGCTCAGAACTCGCCCATTTATAACTAGATGTGGAAGTTTTAATGTGCATGGTCTTAGAAACTCCAACAAACCACTGCCAAAGATGGTTATGCTCTTCGTTATTCTTTCACAAACTAGTAAACCAGTTACTGTGTCCTCAAGAGCAAATATCCAGCTATTTGCATCTCTAAGACTGATCCATTGATCGTGAAGAATACATTTTTTTAGAGAGCAGTAACTTAGAGCATTCTCCAAGTGATTCAGTAATGAAACTTCACAATTATTACTGCCTTGATGGATCATTGTTGGCAATTGTTGGTTACAAATAAAATGTCTAGTTGAAAGCAACTGACAAGATAATAATTGGTTTTCTGTTAATGCAAAATACCTTTCTCTCGTTGGAGTGACTGCCAGATACTGGGATGATAGTTCTATTATGAAACTTGAATTATTTTGAAATATGGGAAAGGGAACTAAATTGAAAAGCTGGAATTCTTGGTTATCCACCAAAGGAATCATCATTTCAAATATTATTGAGTCATTAAGACTTCGTCCCTTGATAGATGAAAGCTTAAAAATATCTAATATAGATGCTGTGGGAATGTTAAGATGAGACGGGAGATTGTTCCTAATGATTTGGAGTTGTTGGGTAAATTGGGAAGGCGAAATAAAATGAGGATTCATTTTGGCATTGTTAAGGCTAAGGAGAATGTCAAGTAATGTATCTTGCACCATCTCCAGATTTGTAACTGATAGAATCAAATACGATGTTAACGCAGAAAACCGCTGATTAACATCAATTATTTCTTGATGCTTTTCAATGACGTTTAATGATTTTTCGAAGATAGTTTTTAAACCTTGATATTGCTGACTTATTTGGAGATTGCTTCGATTAAGTAGATTTACTGTTGCGTCTGCTATTGAGCTTTGTTTTTTAAAGAGATGTACAAGGTGTTGTTCATCTTGGTTGACCAATGAAATTTGATGATGTATGTCCTTAGCATCATCTTGATCCAATACTCCAAATAAACTATGTGCTACATTTCCGATAAAATCGAAAGGAGATCTAGCAATTCTTATCCGTTTGCTATAAGATGTATGATAGTTATGAATGAGATCATTATTCGAATCGATAACATTTACTCTATGTTTGAGTGCGGTGAGTGTAGGCAAACAAAACGGATTAGTTTTCAAATCATCTAAACAGATTGTATCCATTCTCTTCAGGTATGTTTTCACTTCTCCTAACTCTAACCAATACGATGACAAATTATAAAAGATATAAATGTTCCAAAAGCTGTTAACAGTGCTAGCACTACCTATATCCTCAAAATAAATGCCTGTGGAATTGTTAAATTTTGTAATCCTTATTGGTTCACTTTCTAAGGAGGCTGCTAAAGGAAGCAATAGCAGCATTAAACATAATAACGATGTCATAGAATTACCAAAGAATCTTCCGCTTCTTAATTTCATTGAAGGTTCATTTTTTACTGGGGGTTCTGGACTTTGTTCTCGTTCTTCTTCATGATCAAGTGGTAAAGGGCATAGATTTTGAATTGCTCGTTGATATGTTCCTGTTTCCGTTCTTACATGTACCACTCGCACTAACCCATCAGACCCCTTGACAACTTCGACTACACGCCCAAGCTTCCATTTCATTGGAGGTTGGTGTGCATCTTTTAAAACAACCATTGCTCCGGGTTCTAGATTTTGGGATTGCACCTTCCACTTTAACTTCTGTTGAAGAAGGTGGAGGTACTCATTTGACCATCTTTGCCAAAAATGCTGTTGAATGTGCTGAATCTGACGAAATTTGTCTAATCTTGAGATTTTATGATCAGTAACGTTAGGTTCAGGTAGTGCAGTTAATGGAGCCCCAATAAGAAAGTGACCTGGAGTCAATGCCTGCAAGTCATTAGGATCTGAGGAGATTGGTGTAAGTGGTCGTGAATTTAAGATTGATTCGATTTGAACAATGACTGTTGAAAGCTCTTCATAAGTTAAAGAAGCTTCTCCTAAGTATTTTATTAACATGGTTTTAGCAGCCTTAACAGCGGCCTCCCAAAGGCCTCCGAAATGGGGAGAGCGAGGTGGAATGTGTTTCCAGTTGATTCCCAATTTTAAGCAATTCGAATTGATTGATGATTTCGTTTCAGATGAGTCAAGGAAATCTTGAAATTCTCTTAATTGATTTCTTGCACCAACAAAATTTGTGGCATTGTCACAAAATATGGTGTGGCATACACCTCGTCTTCCAACAAATCGTTTTAAGCAGTTAATAAACGATTCAGTGGTAAGGTCGCTTACTACCTCAAGGTGAACAGCCTTTGTGGAGAAGCATACAAATACTGCAAGATAAGACTTTGTTGGTGTTTTTCCTCGAACTTTGTAATGTGTCCGTATTGGACCACAGAAATCCACTCCAGAAAAATGGAATGGCCGAGTAGGAATGATTCTTTCTTTGGGTAGGTTACCCATTAATTGATCGATAGATCGGGGTCTAGCACGAAAACATTGGATACATTTAGAGAGCACCTTGCGTGTTTCCCTTCCTACGCTTAGAATCCAAAATTGTTGCCTAGAAATAGATACAAGTGTTCTATGGGAGGCGTGTAGATGTTTTTTATGCAAATAATCTAAAAGTAATGTTGTGACTATATTATTTTTTGGAAGTAATATTTGGTGTTTTGCTTGAGAAGGGATTTCAGCGTTTTTAAGTCTTCCTCCCACATGTATTAACATTGTTGTTTTGTCAAAATATGGACTTAATGATAATATTTTGGAATTATTGTGGAGAGGTTTTCCTGCTTGAAGTGCTTTATACTCTTCAGGGAAAACACTTATTTGAACGCTTCTCCACAACAGTATTGTGCCCTTTTGGATATCTTCCATATTTAAGGAACCAATGCTTTTGTTGTCTTCACAACGGGACTTAAAACTCGTTAAGAATCGAGAACAATATGCACAAATTTTTTGCAGCGTATAAAACGAATTTTTATGATTTGCCGAAGTAAATAAATCACCTTGGATGGCCATGTTTAATACCGTTTTAAGCTTTCTACGGCCAGGGATTTGTTCTGGTATTGAATAATCTACTTTAATGTTATACAAACAATTTTGTCTTAAGAACTCTGGACCATCGAACCAAACAGTTGATCTTATAAGATCGCGCATCCCTAATCCACGCGATATGAGATCTGCAGGATTTAACTCTCCTCTAACATAGTTCCAATGATTCAAGTTTGAATTCGATTGAATTTTACCTACACGATTTGCAATATATGTCTCCCAGGTATAAGAAGGTGCTTTTATCCATGTTAAGACTGTTGTGGAATCAGTGTAATAATTAATAGATGAAATTGCCCTACTAACTATTGGGAGAATTTTTTGAACCAAATCTACCAATAACACTGCCGCCTGAAGTTCTAATCGGGCTATGCTTGTTGCTTTCAAGGGAACTACACGCGATTTTGAGCACAATAATTGAACAAAAACTTTCCCTTCATTGTCAATAGATTTTAAATAAATGCATGCGCCAAAAGCACTTTCACTGCTATCAGAAAATGCATGTAGCTCTAATTTTTCTGCTGAATCTATTAAAACAAAGCGGGGTATATTAATTTTCTGTAAAGAGGAAAATTCTGACAAATAGTTTAGCCATTTAGATGCCTGCTCTAGAGGCAATTTTTCATCCCAAGAAATCTTGGTTTTCCAAAGTTCTTGAAGAAATATTTTTCCCAGTAATATCACTGGCCCAATAAGACCCAAAGGATCAAAGAATTTAGCCAAATCAGCAAGAACGCTTCGTTTTGTTACTTGAACATTAGAAGGTGCTTTATAATCGTAGCAAAATTTGAAGGTGTCTTGAGTTGGCTCCCAAACTAAACCAAGTGTCTTTATTACTTCGGATTGATATATAGTCAACATTTTTTCTCGCTTTTCGAACGGAATATTTTCAAGAATACGTGGATCATTTGAACAAAATTTAGTTAACTCGAAATTTCTTTGTCTTAATAATGTTATAGTTTCATCGAGAAGCTGCTTGGCTTCTCTAAGAGTGTTTGCCCCAGTGAGGCAGTCGTCCACATATATATTTTTTGTAATTATTTTAGATGCATTAGGATATATATGCTGAAAATCATTTGCTAATTTAACTAGACATCTTGTGGATAAATAGGAAGCTGGAGCCATTCCATATGTGACTGTATTCAACTGATATGTTTTTAAAGGGCTTATAGTATCTGCCCTCCACAAAATGAGCTGATATGCTCTATCTATTGGATGAACTAGAATTTGTCTATACATTTTACTTATATCACCAGTAAATACATATTTGTGTAGCCTGAAATTTGCAATAATTGAGAATAAGTCTGATTGGACTGTCGGACCGACCATGAGGGTGTCATTTAGAGAAAAACCTGACGATGTTTTTGCCGAAGCATCGAAAACGACTCGTAGTTTTGTTGATGAACTCTCTGGCTTAAGTACACAATGGTGAGGAAGGACATAATGATGCTTTGGTATTGTTTCCTCAGCAATCGGTGTCATATGACCAAGACGTTCGTATTCAGCCATGAAGTTAACATAACTTGTTTTTAATTCTGTATTATTTTCTAGTTTTCTTTCTAATGAATAGAAACGCCTTTTAGCAATTGCCATAGAATTACCCAACATTTTATTTGGTTCCTGTTTAAAAGGAAGACGCACTATATATTGACCATGGTTTGTGGTTTTTACATGCTTGTTAAAATATTCTTCACACTTGAATTCTTCTTCAGAATAAATTTTTGATTCACCTTCAAAAGATTCACTTTCCCAAAAGGATCGGACTAGTTTATCTAAAGAACTCAGACTAGGTTTTGAGACTGAATGACAGTATGAACTGCAAGAAGGATCTACAACGCTACCAGCTAAAAGCCAACCTAACTTAGTATTTCGTAATAAAGGAAGATTATCTGAAATTTTGAACTCTCCTGGCAAGAAAAGTTCGAAAAATATTTCTGCACCGATTAATAAGTCTATGCGGCGAGAATCAATTGAGTAAGGATCAGCAAGAATAATGTTGGAAGGCAATTTCCATGTTTGCATGTCCACCGGTGCAGTTGCTAGATAATCACTTATTTTTGGCATTATACTGGCCTCGAAGGTTGTTTTATAAGCAGATGCTCTAGATTCTATGGAGACATTAATAATAAAACTTGAATGGGTTTCTTTTCCTCCAATTCCACTGATGGGAATGTCTCTTCTCTGTTTTTTAGTTCCCAGTTGCTGAGCTAATGAGGAAGTTATAAAATTCAATTGCGACCCTGAATCTAACATGGCTCGACAAGGAATTCGCATACCGTTTGAACATAAAATATTAACTATTGCAGTGGCAAGATACACCTCACGACCTTTGAACACAACTCCTAATGAATTACTAATTGATGACCCTGACTGAGTCTCTCCCACCCGACCAATATTATTATCACACGACTTACCGGATGGTTTTATGTGTGAATCCTTTTTAGACGGATAGTGCAGCAAAGTATTATGCCTACCGTTGCACGTTTTACATTTTCCGAGCTGCTGACACGATGAAAAATGATGTCCTCCTTGCAAACAGTTGGTGCATAGTTGAAGCTTTCGCACCTTCTGATTGCGTTCTTCCACTGAAAGATAAATAAATTTTTTGCAATTAAAAATCTTATGATTATTTGATTTACAGAAACTACAAATAGAAACTCCCCTTGAATTTTCGGAAGCGGTTGTTACCACTTTCTTCCTATCATCACGATGAACGGCTTCTAGGGCTTGGAATCTAGCTTCAACGAATTCCAGTAGTTGCGCTAAAGTTGGACTGCTTCTTGGTGACTGTAGTGATTCTTCGAACATCATTCGGGTGTCCTTATCCATTCTGTCTAGCAACAGGTGCACAACAACAGGATCCCATCCGCTGGTATCGTATCCAAGGTTCTGGATAGCTTGCATAACTTCCTTTGTTGTGTCATGAAGTCTTTTGAGACTTTTAGCATTGTCAACGACTATGGAATTTTGAAAAAGTCTATTCAACTGTGCCGTTAACAACAGCCTCTTGTTGTTGAATCTGTCCACTAATGTGTTCCATGCCAGCTCATAATTGCTATCGGTGGCATGAAAATGTTGAATTAAAGTATGTGCATCGCCAGTTACATTGGTTTTCAGGAAATATAATTTTTGTGCTGCTGCAATTGGTTGGTTGTGTACCATTTGTTTATACAGGTCAAAGAACTGAGGCCAATTAAGATAGCTTCCATCAAATTTTGGTATCTCAATTTTTGGGAGCTTAATTGTAGTTGCTCCGATTTGATTCATTTGACTTGATTGATTTGGTGTCACTCGGTTTGGTAGCCATGCAATTCTCTCGTCTAATTCTTCTTGGAGCTTAAAATACAGCTCTATGTCGACTGCAGTTGCATCGTCCCCAAGTCGTTCATATGCGGTTCTTAATTCTTCCCAGTTGCGCATGAGTGTATTTGTTTTTTGTTGGAATTGCTGAGGTATAGCTTCCCGTAAATTCACCGGACAGTTGTTAAGAGATCCTTGGAAAATTTTCCCAAGGAGACGGAACTTGCTTTCACTTGTCAATTTACTGGTTCCCGGAAAGGTATCAATGCTGAATCTTTTACTTGTTTTATCTTCAGCAGTATCTGGTGCGGGCATTATTAAGAGCCCTGCTGGGGGCTTTTCGAGAGGCTCCTTTGGCTGCTCTGATGGCAGCTTGACTGCTGTGGTCTCTTTCGGCCTCTCTTCCTGAGTTCTATCCGCATTATCAGATTTTTGTACTTCCAAAATACGCTTCACGATGTCGTCCTTCATTGTTTCATACACCCCTTTGATCTCTTTGAAATATCCCTTAATATGATATTCATGATCGGTTTCTAGAGGATACTTGGTCTTAATTTCGACGTCCGTGCTATGGAATATTTCCCATAGCTCGTTAAGACTGGACCAACGATGTTGGAGATTCTCCAGGGTTTTTCTTCCAGGTCCATCCTTTCCGTAGTTGCGGGCAAGCTTACAGATAGCTGTGCCTACCTCCTCCTGATGGTCGGTTAGTTGTTCCAATGTAGAAACCATTTTCACTTTATTTTATATATTAAACGATTTTTGAGTCCAAATAAACACGCACACTTTTTCAAAACTTATTATTTATCTTTTTAGTATAATTTTTCTTGTTTGGATTTATTTAATTTACAGGCCACTAAACTTTTTTAGTAAAGTCCTGTCACGGTCGCCAATTTGTTCGCACAAATAGTAAAAATTATAAAAGATAAAACTAAGATATAAATTTTTAATTTTTTCAAATTTTTATTTGTTAAGTAAAACACAATGAACATGTAGGTGTGATGACTAAAATGCAACTAAAAACTATGATATTAATCTGCCAAAAGGTTTGCTTAAGGCAAAGCCAAAAAACGGTATTAAATGTAATGAATTCTCAGCGCGTGAGGCAAGACCTTGAATTTTAGTTATATTTAGATCATATTTCGTCTGGTCTCACGCTGCTGAGGGAGTTGGATGGAAATTGAATTGTAGGAAAGGTATGAAAATGGAAATTGGAGTAATTAAATGACAAAAAATAATAAAAGTATATTAGGTGCCTTTGTGGGAAGTGATAGGAAATCATTTCCCACCGCGTCAGCTTTTAATTCAAAGCCGTGTGACAAAACATTGGTCAGGTTAAATTTTTCTTACATTTAATTTATTCTATTTTTAACAATACACCTAGAGTAAAAAAAAAAAAAAAAAAAAAAATTATATTACAGCGCTCATAATTTTCATATAGCATAAGAGATAAATCCTTTAAAACAAATTTACTTACCGGTGTATTTGAACAATTTATTTAGAGATGGATCAAATGAGCATTTGATAAAGTATGAAACAGCAATCGGGACATGTTTTTTAATCGATGTAGTCGATGATTTTGAGGGATCAGGTTGGCAGCTATCAATATTCACCAGCATACATTCAAAATCTGCATAGATGGCAAATGGTACTTCGAGTGACCTCGATTGATGCTCAAACTGTAGTATATTATTTGTCTCATTTGGTAGGGCTGTCACAATTTTGTTGCATTCAGTTTCATGCTTCTCAAATCCTTTATCTGTGTTGAATATTAGCAGGCATGAATTACACATTCTAATTGATCGTTTACCATGATTTATTTGAGCTCCTATTAATCTGGACATATTTTGTATCCACACATAGTGATTGTATTCGCCTTCTTGTATAAGTAACAAGTTTATGTGTAGGTCTCTCTTATGGTTGGAATTATAATATGGACCTACAACTCTATAGTTTTCTCCAGTTCCATTTTTTTCTACTCCGAACACATTTACACTTATTGCAGGGTTTAGAGTTTCAAAAATTGAAATGTCTTTAAGTTTCAAAGGGAAAACTAAATTTGTAAAGTTAACTATAGTTCCATTCATTAAACTTATCACTCCATTTTGAATGTTTTCAATCCGATATTTACTAGCTCTATGCGAATCGTCATCTATGGGGGAAAGAGCTGATATAACTGCCCATTTGAAACAGAATTTATCATTATTTTGCACATTAACACAGGCTTTTTTCAAGTCAATACTTTTCGGTAGTTTTAAGTAACTTGAACCCCTTAAGGGCTTATATTCGTTAATATTGACTTCAATATGTTTTATACAAAATAGCGTCCATCCAGAATCTCTATCCTCAAACTCTATACTTTTAGTCTCAATGATCTTACTCATATTTTCAAGTATATCTTCAAAGTTATCATTTTGAAGAGCTATCTGCATTGGACATTTAAAAGATTTTATACTTATCTCAGTTTTTTCTGATTCTTCATGCACTGTTATATATTTTATAAACTCTGCAAACAGCTCAATGCTGAACTTTACACTTCCTTTTGTTTCAAACGATTTTCCAATTAGTTGTATAATATCAGTCTTACAACTTTTCAAAAATGTATTAATGTCTATAACCCCCTCATCGGTATTTTCTAATGAGTACGTTTCCACTTTACCTTCAAAACAATGCCTTATTCTGTTAAACCGTGTATTAATAACTGGAACTCTACTTTTTCTCTTATGATCATTGGTTCTACTGTGATGTGACCATTCAGAAGTACTAACGTCTATTTCACAAGTAACGCATCTACGTTTTTTCGGTGCGTTTGACAAAGATGGAGAGTCATCATTATCAAGAATTTTTCTTTTATTATTAGACTTTTCGATTTCATTATTAATTGCCAGATTATCGGAGGGGTTGTTCATATGCTTCTTACGGAAGTGTTCCTTCATTGAAACCGTTCGCGTATACGTTTTTTCACATTGAGGACATTTTATCTTATCACCATGTACAGCTTTTATATGCCTGTTAAGAGTACACTTTTGTATAAATTTGCTACTGCATACGTTACAAACAAAATTCGCCATTGTATTATATTAACTTTACAGTTTATACCGATTGCAAAACACACACTTTTTGGATAACTTTTCTAAGATATGAATATTCTACAAATATCTTTTTCAAATAAAATTGAAAAACTTATATGGGAAGCAATGTTCTCTACTCACGATATGGAATAAGACTGTTAATTAGTTAGCATAACATTTCTACTTTTATATTACGATAGAAATACGAATTCAATCAAGTCACCAGCATACTATCTATAAAACATAAGTCCTACCGAGAGATTTTTTTTTTTTTTTTCATAGTTCTGCGATTGAGATACTCTATAAAATAAAAACAAGGAGTTGAACTCTGAGGGAGGAGTCATTTCATAAGTAGCACCTTACCACCACCACCACCACCATTTTCAACATGAAAATTGTAAAAATGTTTGCATGGGGGAGGTGAAAGGATCATTCTCACCCTATGAAAATTGGAAAAAAATGTTTGTGTGGAGGAGATTAACTATCATCGTTCCACCCTCAAATACCCCTATCATTCAAACCAATGGTATGTGTGTGTGTGTGTGTGTGTGTGTGTGTGTGTGTGTGTGTAAGAAGATTGGGTGGGGGTACTTCTATAAATAAGAAATGATTTGGTGATAATCAGAATAGTCGATTTCAAGAAGCTACACAGTCAACATAATTACTAATATTATACATAATGATTAATTCCGATGAAGCAGAATACTCCGTTTTTACTCTGGATGATTTCGCTGCTTTTGAAGCAAATTCATTAACCCTAGCCAGTGGATTCAAGCCAACAAAGAAGCTATCGGAGTTGGAAATGGGTCTAAAATATAACATTTATACCTTGCGAAAGGTTACGACACGGTGGGGTGATAGAATCGTAGCAGATCTTGGCGAATATACGGTAAGATACAATTTTTCTCGTTCTGCATCCTTTATACAAAATACTTGAAAATATTGTTTTTTTTCTTATAGGTCTTTTTACCGATAAGATACGCAAAGCTGTCCACAGAAAGCATATTACTACTTGGAGGAGGCTCTTATGCTTTAGAGAAAACATATCAACATGGATCAACGTTTGAGCTGAAATTTACAAAAATATAAATAATTTTATGTTAATATAATTTATAAGCATATATATATATATATATATATATATACCTACATATAAGAAAAAGAAGCAAAATTAAAATTTTTAAAAATCAAATTTATTTCTTTTATTAATTTTACAGAATTTTGTTTTTATCGATCCAAGAGTTATGTTTTGGTGGGAATCCCAACCATTTTACAAAAACTTTATTTCCTTTCGTTTGTAGAACTTTTTCAACTAGATATACATCGCCACAATCAGATTTCAGCAGTTCTAGTTCATAAAAGCCTCCTTGAATAGGTTTTCCTTGAAAGTCTTCGAGAAGATATGTTATAGGTTTTGTTGCTTGGACTTTTCTTATTTTAAAAACCTCAGTAGTCCAGTTGGGTGTATAACCTTTTTCGAATACATGTTTATACTTGCTAATTCTTACGTTATCACCAACTTTAAATTTACTTTTACTAAACACTTCGTTCTTATTTTTGAAAAGTGTTAACATTGACTTTGAATTTTTCTTGTTTACATCTGCAGGTTTACATTTAATGGTTCGGTGGTAAGAATGATTATAATCATAAAGCAATTTCTTATAAATATTTATCCACTTATAGCTTCCATTGAAACTAAATTCTTTCCACATTTTTTCCTTAAAGGTTCTATTAAATCTTTCAATAATTGAAGCCTTCAATGAGCTGAATGTAGAATAGTGATTAATTTTATGTTTTTCCATTAAACTCTTGAAGTTTGTATTGAAAAATTCCTTTCCATCATCAGTCTGCAAGTTCTTTGGAATCCTAGAAGAAATAGTAAATATTTCATCCATTCCTTTTGAAATAGTAATGCCTTTTTTGTTTTTCATTGGGACAACCCAAGCGAATTTTGAAAAAGCATCGATAACTGTCATCAAATAATTAAATCCATTGTTTTGCTCGCTGTAAGGTATCATTTCAACCAGATCTGCTTGCCACAAGTCATCATATCCTTTTATGATAACATGACGACGTTTGAAATTTCGCCGTGTAGCCTTATGTAACTCTTCAACAACCTTTCGCTTACTCATATTTAAAAAGAGTGACTTCATATAAATAAAACAAATCTTTTATATATTTTTATAAATGTATGCTTTTATTCCAATCTTTTATATAATAACATCAATTTCTTAATTCTAACCAAACGGTTTTCTACCATATAGCAGGCGCAAGTATCGGGTCCTAGCTTACATTGGTTGAATGCCCAGCAGCAATTGGAGTAATGATGTCCGTGAATAGTTTCAGTGTAATGTACATTATCGAATCTCTTAAGCAGGGTAATGCAAGTAAAGATCTCTTCATAATGCTCATCCAGTACATTCTTGCGATGAGTTTTTAAAAAATCAAAAATGTTTTTAATTATAACTTTTGAGTCCATTTTTATAGTTGTTGCTGGTTAAAGTGTTGAATGCTTACTAACAATTTTGTACTTTTTGTAAGAGGAATTAACGTAAAATGAAAAATATTTGCAACACATACAACAATAAAACTTTGAAAACTATTTAATATTCTTAATCATAGCATTTGTATTTGTGATTTTTATTTTAATCTATGGGTGTAAAGGGTACTAGAGGAAACATCATCTTCATTAAATATTCAATTTTATTTTGTATTTTCTGGTCAATATACTTTTGGTCTATGGAGTCTTTAAGATTTTTTTGAGAAATTAATTGTGATGCTGTGTTTTCTCGTTCCATACTTTTTATTGTTTCCTTTATCGTAGAGTCTATGTGGTTTTTTAGCTTATGAATTTCCTTATTAAAAGTGGATAAAACTTCCATTAAAGAAGAATTTATGTGGTTTATAATGCTTGATTCTTTAAGACTTATTTGATCATCAACATATCCTTTACACACGGCTTGGTGGGGGTATTCAGGATTACTTCCAACATTGTTTAAATATCTACTTTCTATATCAAAATCACCAGAGGGTAAGAGTTTAAATCCCAATCCTGGAGGACCCACAATACCTTTGGTTTTTGGGAGTAGGTTTGAAGTTCCTACCGAACTTTGGTTTTGGAGTAGGTTTGAAGTTCCTACCGAACTTGTCGACGTTCATTGTTCAAATGTTAAGTTTTCTTTTTAGTATGATACTAATATATAATATTTGATTCCTTTAATCCTTCAATTATGGAAGTGATTTCATTCTGATGGTTATCGTTACCAGCATTTTTAGATGCTATCAAAAGTCGTAGTCTATCCACAACTTCATTTGGATCATTCCAGTATACATATTCAATATCTTTGTTTGTGTATTTCATTTCAGTAATACTAGAATAGGATGTTCCTATTTTTGCATTATCATTTTTAAGTCCAGCGACAATAGCCTTTATTATTTGTGTGTATTTCACACCTCTGTTACTCTTAATTCGAGAAGAACTATCATGATTCATTCTGTATGCATTAGTTTTTTGGAGGATTTTCGAATATTGTTCTAAGTCATCCTTAGTATATTTTTGCTTACAAGGATTTTTTTTTAACACCAATTCAATGAGACCCGGAGTTCGAGTAAAAATTTCATCATCAATGATAATATTCTTATCACTCATTTTAAAGCTACACTTTCCTATTTTTACAGATTGAGTGTTTGCATCAAAATATGGTCCATAGGCCGTATCACGATTCGACTCTGACAACAGTTTTTGTTGATTGAAAGACGATGATTTATTAGGACTATCGAAATTTTTTGGTGTACTGAATAAAAAAGTATTATCTGGACTATTCAATTCTAATGAAGGTGATCCTGCTCGTTCATGATCTTCTTCCTCATCCTTTTCATTAAAAGATTTGAAATGTAGCTTACGACGTTTCGGTGTTTTAATATTATCCTCTTGTTGTGATTCTTCTTTTTTAATATTTCCAACCAATTTTTTCAACGGCTCAACGATGGGTTTAAAAGTGTTTTCCAACTCAGTTTCTCGCATCATTTTACCAGTTTTTAGTTGAAAATATTTATTTTTTAGCACATTTCGCGTTTTTATTAGATCATTTAACACACTTTCATCCATTTTTATAGTACAAAATATGAGACAGTATTTAAATATTTATTTTATTATGATTATATATGATGGACTAGTACCTCCAAACAGTGGTGCTGATGTAATGTGTTGCTTTCAAATGATAAATGTATATTTATAGTATTGCAATTTTGTGAAAACTGTTTTTATATCGACCTTTTTCAATGGTGCTTTCCTTGTCTATAACCAGAAAACCGAAATTATCAGCCCAACACTGAGAACATAATTCCTTAAACTGATTAAATGTCATATCAGAGTTTATATGATCTTTGTAAACATGCATCAAATTCAATTCATCTTGTTTGAAAAGAATAATAAAATTAGCATTGTCTCTAATTAAATGTTTTGGTATATGGGTATAGGACTGACATAAGTAAAAACTATCAACTCCATTATGACGACCCATGCAAAAATAATCTCTTATGTTATTTTGTTTCTGGCATGCAACATCATCGAATATAAATATTGAATTATTTTTCGCGTCTGATGGGGGCATTATCTCGGAATTATTTGAGAATTCATTGTATTCCATTCATTTCACGGATGTAATCAGCTTTTTGAGATATATATATTTTGGTTGATGTAAGGATTTAGAATAAATATAAATATTTTCAAACTTTAATCCATTCGGGTCGAGAAGAATACTAAGCATAACATTTGTTTTTCCACAGTTTGATGGTCCAACGATAATTCCTCGAATACTGTTTGGGAATAATGAACCATGTTTTTTTTTTATTTTGACTTTGGAATCAAAGTTTTTTACTTTAATAACTTCTGACTGCTTTACGAAGCGCATAATGCCGACTGATAGCTTTTACAATAAAACATAGCATTTTTATATGATTATATTCATATGTGTTTCAACCTCCAAGTAGGAAGGTATAAAAATTATAATATGATTGAGCACAACGTTCGAAATCATACTCATAATAAAAGAAAATCAATTGAAGGAAAGGGGCTTTTGAATACGGTTATAGACAAATTACCATTTGAGCTACATCTTCCTTCATATAATTATTGTGGCCCCGGAACTAAATTGGAAAAACGATTACGTAGAGGAGATAAGGGGATTAATAAACTAGATGAGGCTTGTCGTTTGCATGATATTGCATATTCTAAGAGTAGCTCTGTCTCAGATCGACACGTTGCTAATAAAATTCTAACTGAGCAAGCGTGGAAACGATTTAAAGCAAACGACTCTTCAACGTCTGAAAAGTTAAGCGGCCTTTTGGTCACCAACATGATGAAGGCGAAAACAAAGTTCGGTATGGGTAATAAAGAGAATAAAAAAAAAAAACTATCCGAGCTAGTAAACAAAAGAAGCAGCCTTGTAAGAAAAATATTTTTAAAAAGGCCATAACTGAAGCAAGAAATGCTATTAAAAGCAATATCAATTGTTGTGGTACAACATCTATGGCAAATATTGCTCTGAAAGCTGCAAAAAATGTTTTTAAAAATAGAAAAAAACAAAATATACAAACTCCAAGAATAATCCCACTTCCAAAGAGAGGTGGTTTTCTTCCATTTCTAGCTCCTATTCTAGCTGGTTTATCAGCTGTTGGATCTTTAACAGGTGGAGTTGCCGGAGTTGCAAAAGCACTCAATGACGTACATGCTGCTAAAAGAGCTTTTGAAGAAAACAAACGACATAATAAGGCTATGGAGGCAGTCGCTATTCAAGGGAAGGGGTTATACTTGAAACCATATAAAAATGGTCTTGGTTTATTTCTAAACACACCTAATACAAAAAACTGATTGATTTGCTGCCTAAGAGACCCTTAAATAATCATGATATTCTACGGTTTGGAAAGAAACATCTCAAGCACTTTAGAGGAGTTTTTATGCGAGACTCATTACCAAAAACCTCTACGGATCAAGAGTGTGGCGTTATAAATTTGGATAGTGAAGCTGGTATGGGTACTCATTGGGTAGCATATATTAGAAATAAAAAATATAATATTATAAAGTATTTTGATAGTTTTGGTAATTTAAGACCACCGACTGAAGTAATAGACTGTCTTGGTAATCAAATAAATTATAATTATATTCGAGAACAAGATTTTGATACATTTATATGTGGACATTTATGCTTAAGATTTTTATTAGACCAATGTTGAAATGTTTTCAAAAGTTTAAATAAAAAATGAATAAAACCATGTGAACACATCAAAACTGTCTCATTTTTCTTTTAACCAGGATGTCGCTAACATTAACATTAAGTGGGAATGAATCAAGTCTCAATGCAGAATATTTTCCACCAATTGTACTGAAATCTAATTATGTTTGCGGGCTTATAGATTTTCAAACATATAACTCTATACCAAATGTAGATGAGTTTAATAATTTGATACATGTGGGCGATAATGTTCCGAAAAATGTCATTTATTTACCCGTGAACGTCAGACGAATAACATCGTTGTGTTTAAGGTTCATAGATCAAGACGGAAAAGTTATAAATTTTAGAGGAGAGACATTAACGGCTCGATTACATTTACAACCGCAGCCATGATTGTATATGAAAATATAATTAGCACAATCCCTTATAAAAACACCGTCGAAAATACTTCATTACTCAATCAAGCTTCGAACTCAGCCGCGGTAACACATAATCTTACAAAGCATAATCAGGATTTTTTACTCTCATTGGGGTATATCAAAAAATATTGAAAATCAAAAACAAAATATAACAATATGTTGAACATTTTCCAAGAGCCCGAAATCTATGAAAGTGTTTCTAAATATGAATATCATACTTACTCACCATATCAAAACAATTTTGAAAAAAATGACATCATTCAGATTTGCATACAACACCAAAATCTTAATGTTCTTCCTTCGGAAAGTTTTCTATATGTTGAAGGATCACTATCGAAGACAGATGGAAAAGAAATAGTCAGCACAAGACTTGTAAACAATGCAATGGCTTTTCTCTTCGACGAAATACGTTATGAGCTGAATGGAAAGGAAATTGATTACAATCGAAATGTGGGGATTACAACAACAATCAAAAACTATTTATCGTTGACAAAAAATGAGAGTGATATGCTTTTAAATGCTTCATGGTCTCCTGATTCAGATATTTATTTGAAACCATTATATTTTAACTACTGCATTCCATTGAATAAGCTTTTGGGTTTTGCTGAAGATTATAAAAAAATTATTCCCAATGCTCGTCATGATCTAATTCTCACTCGTTCTAGGATGGATGAAAACGCTATAATCTCCCCAACTGATGAAAATGTACAAGTAAAACTACATAAGGTACAGTGGAGAGTACCACACGTGACTTTATCAGATTCGATGAAATTAAATCTATATAAATCTATAAATGCAAATAGTTTTATGAAAATTGCTTTCCGAAACTGGGATCTCTATGAGTAACCTATGTTATCAAGCTCTGACCATCACATCTGGAACGTTAAAACAACAACGCAAATAGAAAAACCTCGATACATTGTATTTGCACTACAAACTGCAAAAAATAAAAAAATATCTGCTGATCCTACAACGTTTGACCATTGTGATTTAACAGACTTAAAAGTGTATTTAAACTCTGATGTATATCCTCATGAAGATCTTAATATTTCTTTCGAGAGAAATAGATATAGCTTGTTCTACAAAATGTATACGGATTTTCAAAGAACTTACTACAATAAAACCAACACTGAACCTTTGCTTTCTTGGGATCTATTTAAATCCCGTGCTCCAATTTTTGTTATAGACTGCAAACATCAAAATGAGGCTTTGAAAACAGGACCTATCGATATACGCTTGGAGATGAGAACATCAAAAAACATTCCTGCAAATACTTCAGCTTACTGCCTCATGCTTCATGATCGGATTATTGAATACAATCCACTTGACCAAGTTGTTAACAGAATTGTCTAAGGATTGTTATTATTTTTTTTATGTTTTTCAATGTAAACCTAAAAATAAAACCAGAAAATATATAAATAAAATACAATATTATAAAAAAAAAAAAAAAAAAAAAAAAAAAAACATGTGTTATTATTCAAGATTTGCTCATTCCATTTAATTTACACCACCACTTCAAAATAATATAGGAATATCATAACATTTGTAAGTTTATTCATTTGCTATTAAGGGTAGGAAAGTAGTCATATAGGTATAGAATATGATCCTAAATGTCGTATTACACATTGCAAAAGGTTTCTTTTGGGTGAAAAGTATCTAATGAAAAGAAGTATGAGGGTAATAATGCATGCTTATATCGTATTGATTGCTCATAGTAGAACAATAAAGTTTTTCCCCGCATTCATTCATGCAGTTAACCTTATCATAAATTTGTATTGTTGACACTTGGGATATCATCGGTGTACCTAAATAAGGAAGCAGTTGGATAAATTTATGTATTGCGATCATCATGAATGCATATTTGAATTGTCGGCATCCATCCCTATAGATAAAATAATGTGTTGACCTTATTGACATACATTTGTATTCCGTAATAAAAATGACCCCTGGACCATTTTTCAGGATTTTAATGATAAGGGGTGCTGATGCTAGCAAAGCAATAGATAAAGGAGGTATAGTCCTATTAGACAAATGAATGATATGATGGTAGTGAGGTATTAGGATTTTGTTACACTAATTATCACCTCAATCCAGGAAAAATCCTAAAGCAACAGATAGAGGGGTCAAGTTCTATTAGTCCGATGATTGACATGATGCTATCGATGCATGAGGGTTTTGATATCCCAATGCAAATATCATAATCGTAAATTTTAATTGTTGACATCCATCCTTACAGAAATATAATGTTGATCCTATTTGATTTTTATTTCTGATGACTTTTAACATCCTTTAAAATTTATTGAAAGTGTGCTACGAAAATCAGAGGGTCTCTGAAAATGTTCGGATTGTAATGGTCTGCATACGAATACTTATGTTTGTATGTGTATTTTTTTTTTTTTGCCCTCTTTTTTTTTTTTGTATAAATACTTTGAGCATTATCATCATAATCATCAGTTTAAAGTAAACGAGCAAGGATGACTAACCAAGAGCTAAAAATAAAACAAGAGATGGAAGAGTGGTTGTCTAAATATGGGTGCCAATGCTGGGAGTTCCAGCTACTTCAGGATGCCGCTTGGGAGGAGGTTGGTAGTGTGGACACTACCAACATTCTAAGCCTTGTGACAGTGGCCCACCTGCTGAATTCATTGCAGATGAAAGCAATGAAAGGGGGGTTTGATGTAAGCCCCCTACCAGATATAATAACATTTTTAATTAATATAAAACTACTATAATTAGAAAATAAAAAAAAAAATTAAAAAAATTACCATGTCTGTTTTTTTTTTACTTAACTAATCTTTTCTCTCTTCGCTCAAATGGACTTAACCGAAAACTTTACTCTTAAACATCATGTTCTGTTCATGATTTTGTTTAGTTTCCTATGATGGTGATTTTTGCGTTCCGAACGTGAATTTTACGTTTTTGCGTTTTAACGTGAACGTGAATTTTACGTTTTTTGCGTTTTAACGTGAACGCGAATTTTACGTTTTAACGTGAATTTTACGTTTTTGCGTTTTAACGTGAACGTGAATTTTACGTTTTTGCGTTTTAACGTGAACGCGAATTTTACGTTTTTGCGTTTTTGCGTTTTAACGTGAACGCGAATTTTACGTTTTAACGTTTTAACGTGAACGCGAATTTTACGTTTTAACGTGAATTTTACGTTTTTGCGTTTTAACGTGAACGTGAATTTTACGTTTTAACGTGAATTTTACGTTTTTGCGTTTTAACGTGAACGTGAATTTTACGTTTTTGCGTTTTAACGTGAACGCGAATTTTACGTTTTAACGTGAATTTTACGTTTTTTGCGTTTTAACGTGAACGCGAATTTTACGTTTTAACGTGAATTTTACGTTTTTGCGTTTTAACGTGAACGTGAATTTTACGTTTTTGCGTTTTAACGTGAACGTGAACTTTACGTTTTTTTGCGTTCTACCGTTTGCTAAGCATGGTCTAGAACCCCAAAATAATACCGGTATAGCATAAATCAGAACTCATACCGGTATACCGGTGATACCGGTATAGCATATATCAAAACCCATACCGGTATAGCATATATCAAAACCCATACCGGTGGTACCGGTGATACCGGTGTTCCAGAACCCTCTAGTTACTACTACTAATATTCTTGCTCTGTTTTAAAATCTTGTTTTGAGGGAAATGGTTGTCTTGTATGGATATGCCCTGATAGAAGTTCGAAGGGGGATAGTTTTGTGGTAGTATGTATGGAATTGTTGTACGTTAATAGCCCCCTACCAGATATAATAACATTTTTAATTAATATAAAACTACTATAATTAGAAAATAAAAAAAAAAAATTAAAAAAATTACCATGTCTGTTTTTTTTTTACTTAACTAATCTTTTCTCTCTTCGCTCAAATGGACTTAACTGAAAACTTTACTCTTAAACATCATGTTTTGTTCATGATTTTGTTTAGTTTCCTATGATGGTGATTTTTGCGTTCCGTACGTGAATTTTACGTTTTTGCGTTTTAACGTGAACGTGAATTTTACGTTTTTTGCGTTTTAACGTGAACGCGAATTTTACGTTTTAACGTGAATTTTACGTTTTTGCGTTTTAACGTGAACGTGAATTTTACGTTTTTGCGTTTTAACGTGAACGCGAATTTTACGTTTTTGCGTTTTTGCGTTTTAACGTGAACGCGAATTTTACGTTTTAACGTTTTAACGTGAACGCGAATTTTACGTTTTAACGTGAATTTTACGTTTTTGCGTTTTAACGTGAACGTGAATTTTACGTTTTAACGTGAATTTTACGTTTTTGCGTTTTAACGTGAACGTGAATTTTACGTTTTTGCGTTTTAACGTGAACGCGAATTTTACGTTTTAACGTGAATTTTACGTTTTTTGCGTTTTAACGTGAACGCGAATTTTACGTTTTAACGTGAATTTTACGTTTTTGCGTTTTAACGTGAACGTGAATTTTACGTTTTTGCGTTTTAACGTGAACGTGAATTTTACGTTTTTTTGCGTTCTACCGTTTGCTAAGCATGGTATAGAACCCCAAAATAATACCGGTATAGCATAAATCAGAACTCATACCGGTATACCGGTGATACCGGTATAGCATATATCAAAACCCATACCGGTATAGCATATATCAAAACCCATACCGGTGGTACCGGTGATACCGGTGTTCCAGAACCCTCTAGTTACTACTACTAATATTCTTGCTCTGTTTTAAAATCTTGTTTTGAGGGAAATGGTTGTCTTGTATGGATATGCCCTGATAGAAGTTCGAAGGGGGATAGTTTTGTGGTAGTATGTATGGAATTGTTGTACGTTAATAGCCCCCTACCAGATATAATAACATTTTTAATTAATATAAAACTACTATAATTAGAAAATAAAAAAAAAAAATTAAAAAAATTACCATGTCTGTTTTTTTTTTTACTTAACTAATCTTTTCTCTCTTCGCTCAAATGGACTTAACTGAAAACTTTACTCTTAAACATCATGTTCTGTTCATGATTTTGTTTAGTTTCCTATGATGGTGATTTTTGCGTTCCGTACGTGAATTTTACGTTTTTGCGTTTTAACGTGAACGTGAATTTTACGTTTTTTGCGTTTTAACGTGAACGCGAATTTTACGTTTTAACGTGAATTTTACGTTTTTGCGTTTTAACGTGAACGCGAATTTTACGTTTTAACGTTTTAACGTGAACGCGAATTTTACGTTTTAACGTGAATTTTACGTTTTTGCGTTTTAACGTGAACGTGAATTTTACGTTTTAACGTGAATTTTACGTTTTTGCGTTTTAACGTGAACGTGAATTTTACGTTTTAACGTGAATTTTACGTTTTTGCGTTTTAACGTGAACGTGAATTTTACGTTTTTGCGTTTTAACGTGAACGCGAATTTTACGTTTTAACGTGAATTTTACGTTTTTTGCGTTTTAACGTGAACGCGAATTTTACGTTTTAACGTGAATTTTACGTTTTTGCGTTTTAACGTGAACGTGAATTTTACGTTTTTGCGTTTTAACGTGAACGTGAATTTTACGTTTTTTTGCGTTCTACCGTTTGCTAAGCATGGTCTAGAACCCCAAAATAATACCGGTATAGCATAAATCAGAACTCATACCGGTATAGCATAAATCAGAACTCATACCGGTATAGCACAGATCAGAATCCATACCGGTGATACCGGTATAGCATATATCAAAACCCATACCGGTATAGCATATATCAAAACCCATACCGGTGATACCGGTGATACCGGTGATACCGGTGATACCGGTGTTCCAGAACCCTCTAGTTACTACTACTATCGTATCAACGTATCGATTTTATAGAAATATGTTTCACATCCACCTGATTCCGGTATAGTTTATTGGCTTTTTCATCGAGGAATATAACTTGGGTAAGTGCTTCCAATTTTAAAGAATATCAATGAAAATTGGTTTTTGCTTTTGGAATCCAAATGCAAATACGGAACTTAAAAATGCAGAAGTCAATTACAAACTTCCCGAAGTCGTTGAAGTAAATGTGTGAATAAGGTTGCAAATGGGTTTCACTCGTTTCTGTTCCAGTAGATATTAGGTCCTTTAGCTCCTTCAAGGTGATTTTAAGAGACAATTATAGAAAGTCGTTACCTGATGAGAAGTTTGAAAAGCTATTCGTAGTTTAATTCCACTTTAATCAAACGGTAGGTATGGTTAATAAATGATAATATTATCTTATTATTTAATAAATGCTTTTTTCACTTAATGAGTATAGTATTTGGCCTTCTATACTGTTATTATGTCTACAAAAACAAAAATCTTTCTCTACTCATGATAAAACCTTTGAAACAGTAGATGACGGATACAAGAAAGTCAAAAAATTTAAAGAATTCCTTTCTTATATCCGTGTTTTCTTATATAAAAAGTTGTATATAAGAAAGAAAATTTCCTTTAAACATCACTAAATTAATTGAAACAAGTTTCCAAAGTACTCACTGAAAAATTGCATGTATCTTGTTTTTGCATTAATTCAAAAAAATATAACTATTTCAAAAATGGTAATTTGACGAAAATATCGATTTTTCGGGAATAGCTCCTTAACGCTAAATGTTATCGGAAAGTGTTGCAACAAATATTTGTAGTTGTTTTGACCCCTTACGTGAAAATGCTAAAAGAAATTCCCTAACATTTACCGTTAAAAATATAAAGTTATTTTAAGAATTTGTTGAAAACACAAAAATAACGGTTTTCTGTTTTTACTCGTAAAATACAAAGGTGTTCAAAATAAATGTATGCTCATTTTGTAGATAGCAAAATGTTTTACTTAAAAGATTCAGACGGTTTTTCCCATACAAGTGATGAGTTACAAGATATTGCGATTTCAAAATGGCCAAATGTCGAAAATATCGACTTTCACATACAACTCTTAAACAATTGATGTTATCGAAAAGCACTTTTATAAGAATTATTTTGAAGTGTTTTCTTCAATGATTTATAGTAAAACCATAAATAATAAATCCAAAATATATTCTTTTTGTGAAGTTGCATGAAAAGTACTCTATGTAAAGTTTGCAGATTGTGTCAAACTCTAAAACAAAAAATATTTTTGTAGTTCTAAAGTTGACCATTACATACATCTTTTAGTATATAAATATTTTAAGAATTTAGTTTGAAGTCAAAATTAACAGTTTTTTTATTTTTACTCTAAATTTTAGGGCAAAATTTTTAGCATTTTCACGTAAGGGATCAAAAAGGCTACAAATATTTCCTGAAACACTTTCCGATAGCATTAACCGTTAAGGAGCTATTCCCGAAAAACCGATATTTTCGTCAAATGACTTTTTTTGAAACAGACATATTTCCTTAACAAATAAATGTAAGAAAAAAATTGTCTTCATATTTTTTGTAGAGAATTGCATGATCTACAAAGCTTAGTCATATTATTTTTCTATATCATTCACCGTTTAAAAGCTACAGGTAAAACCCCAACTTTTTTGACACTTAACCTTTAGTATTTTTTTATGCTCGGGACTTTTGCAGTTGATTTGTTATGCCGAAAGGATGGTTTATACCAATTTTCAGTCTTATCGGAATTTTGATTAGGTTTGCATATTTTTATGTATATATTCTGACTGGACTATTATTATTGTAGAGAAGAACTATTATATACTGTAGAGAAAACGACTGAGTACCTGCATAACTATTGTAACCGCATCTTGAACATAACCAACAGTTTCTCAATTATGTTAAGAATACACGATAAGCTTTCATCCTGTCAAATAAAAACTTCTAACTTCCTCGCCAGGCAAAATATTTGATTCGTGGATATTGATCTGATGAAGAGATACTTCATGGTGCTGATATTTCCAACCCAATGTAGCACGTTACATTCATCACGAAATCAAGAAATTATTTATAAAGGGTTTTTCAACAGGGACGCTACAAAAGTAGAGCGACAGGGACAGCAAACGACGCCATATTTCTTGCCGCTCTTTTGACATTTCTCTTCAGTTAGGTTTGCCATTTCATGGCCAACAACGAGTCTAAATTATTAAAATTTACTACCAAAATTCCAAAACCGTTTTTGTTTTATTTAAAAAAACTTTTGCAGCGCTCTTATTCAAAAACCCGATACTACAGGCTGGCGCACCAATTGTGCTAAAATAAGAAATTCAAATAACTTTTTTTTTAATCGATGTATTTCATTTATTTTTTTTATTGGTTAGAAAATTAAATTTTATTTTAAATAGTTAGTTGTTTTTAAAGATTATAGACCGCAAATGACCTCCACGCTCTCCCACGCATATGCGGCACCTGATCAAAAACTTATTCATTGCGGCCTGAAGAGTTGAAGTTGGGATCGCCTCAATTATTGTCATTATGGACTGCTTTAATTCAGTTAAATTCCTGGGCTTCGTTTTATACACCTCTTGCTTGACATAACCCCATAAAAAGAAGTCTGGTGCAGTCAGGTCAGGTGACCTTGGGGGCCAGCGAAGAGTGGAGTTCCTAGAAATTAATTTGTTTGCGAATTTTTTGTTTAGCTCCGCCATAACTGGTCTGGCTATATGTGCAGTTGCTCTA
The DNA here is from genome assembly GCA_946251815.1 of Dasysyrphus albostriatus. NCBI lineage: Eukaryota > Metazoa > Arthropoda > Insecta > Diptera > Syrphidae > Dasysyrphus > Dasysyrphus albostriatus. Next base: position 102,672,973 of record OX276335.1, read on the forward strand.
TCTTGCTGAAACCAAACGCTGTTCAATGGTATACGTCTTCGGCGCAGTTCTGGGTAAAAAAAACTCCTTCAACATCTTTAAATAACGGTCCCCATTGACAGTAACGGTTACACCGTTTTCTTCAAAGAAGTACGGCCCGACAATACACCTTGATGAAACTGCGCACCACACAGTGACTCGTTCTGGGTGCAGTTCCGTCTCATGGAGCATTTCTGGATTAGACTCATTCCATATACGGCAATTTTGCTTGTTTACATTGCCGTTAAGATCAAAATGGGCCTTATCAGACATGAACAAACAATTGATCAATGTGTTGTCTTCTTCGGCCATTGATATCATTTTTTGGCAAAATTCCAGGCTAACAGGCAAATCCTGAGGGTTTAACTTGCTAGTAATTTGGACTTTCGTCATGAAGTATCCGTTGTAATGACCGTCTACTAACTCCAATTTGCCCCGATAAGTTTCGGGTCGAAACGCTCGGATTGGCCGGTATTGCAGATGCTACTGCTGCGATTGTATCCTGAACCCGAACATTGGCATCTCGATGGTACGGCCTTCGTGCGATGCTTCCAGATTCGGAAAACATGTTTACAAACCTCATAATGGTCCATCTACTCGGGGGATTACCGCCAAACTCCCGCCTAAATTCCCTTTGGACGGAAATGACGGACTGCAAAGCATGGTACCGTTGCACTATCCAAATTCTTAAAAATAAATTTTTAATTTTAATTTTTAAAAATAAGCCGATTACTCACACAGAAAAAAAGTTATTACGTTTTATTTTTGTAGCACGATTCGTTCGCCACCCTGTATTTGATGAGACATCTGAAAGTTACCTTACGTACGATACATTCCTGATATTTTTACTTTCATGGATAATTTTGAGGAACTATAATATTATAACACCAGCGAAAAAAACTAGTTCAATGAAGAAGATTGGCGAAAAACCCCAAAACTACCTACTGCCGTCACTATAACGAAGAGAAGTTGGATGGAACCTCTACACCTTAGGAGTTGTATTAAGTTGTTACAATTTATTTTTTTGACAATTTCAAAGCTGGCTTTGAAGGACTATACTTGTGGTTTTTGTAGCAAAAATTATTTCTTTTAAGATTAAAAAAAGAAGTTTGGTTGGTACAGTATCATTAATTAGTTCCCTGCTTACAGGCATTTTGATAAAAGTTACAGTCCATAAAATACATATGTATGTAGGTAAACCGTCCATTTTATTTCAAATAAGCTATAGTCTTATACCTATCATTTTGTGAAATAACGCTAAATCCACCATAAGGTTGATATTTGGTTGAAAGATATCATCCACCCTCTTGCTGTCCGTTATTATGTATGTTACGGTTCTAAATGTTCCACTTTTCCTTTAGATACATACCTATCTAAACTTATATGTTCGTATGTAATTATTTAAGTTCCAATAGACCGACGACGAAAGTATGCCAAAGGGCACCCGCTGAATGCATTAAAGCATATGATCAAAAGGTTCACTGAAGCATAAAACTTCATTATTGATGAGTAAATTGTGAGGTGAGGTTTTGATGTGTTTCAATCGGATTGCATATAGCATTTCTGAGAGGAATGACACAGAGCCCATTCCCCAAAAACAAGTAGAAATACAAGCAGCTTGCACGTAAATATGGCTAGTATATGTAGGTATGTAGATAATGTAGTTCTACAAAGTGTTTCCAAGTTAATGTTGAATATACTTTGGGAAATTTTGTCCAGGCATCTTCCGGAAATCTTGTAGGGGAGACGCCTTTAATGCCCCGTTTATGCGGGAGGTGTCATTTTCTAAAATCTACTGTACTAAATCACCCAAATCCTCGTAGAAAACTAAGCAATATTTATTTAGACTTGTTGAATTTATCAATTTAAAAAAGACTTTTAAAAGACATTTATTCCATACAATATTGCGTTTTGTGTCACCGATCTCACTTGGTCAAATAATTGAGTAGTGCCATTGTCATTTAAAATATTTTTTTTTTATTTTTATTTATTAATTTCCTTATTTATCCAGGAAAAAACAATATACATAGATATAAGAGTTTACAATTTTACATAATAAAAAAAATAGACACCTAAAAAAAATTAAACATTTGCATAAATTGAATTTTGTAAAAGAATAAATCGTGGTCATTCCGTAGCATTTGAATTGCTAGAGGCGAATGACCTTTCAAAATAATTTTCAATTTTGATTTTTAAGAATGATAAGATAAGATAAATTAAATTAAAAAGAGCAAAGCAATAATTTGACTGCAGAATTATCCAGACTAAAAAGCCATTCTCTAATTTTTCTTAAGAACAAAGTGAGGATTCGCACTATTCTTATTTCATGCGGTAGTTTATTAAAGAGCGTAGGTGCAAGTGAGTTTTATTACAAAACGGAATTTGAACAAGTCCCTAGCAACTCCTGAGGGTTGTACTGTAACGACTACGCAAAAAAGACACTTTAAGGACCTTAAAGATGTAAACATGCTTTATTGGTAGAATCTGAAGACTACAGAAAAGAGGCCAACTGGAAGAAAATCTAGTAGCGCTACATACATATGATCCTAATCATGTGCTTTTGTGCAGTTTTTACCAACTCAATTGTATAATCGTAAGTCCCACCCCACGATGCTGTAATTTTGAGTGAGCAAGTCCGTAGTAAACCATTGAAAGTATTTTACTAGAGCAATGAGGTTTCAGTAAATATAATTTGCGAGTAACAGCCAACACATACTTTATAAGTTCATCGACATGGGCTTTCCAATTAAGGTTTCTATCAATTAAAACTCCCAAGTATTTAAAACTTTCAGCTCCATCTATTGTAAGACAGCTAGAAGTGCACAACAATTCATCAACATAATTTAGCTTTTCACAAGTATGAGCGCAGAGGGACAGTTTGGTGCATGAAGAAGAATGTAAAGCTTTGTTACAATTAACTGGATAAGAGCCTTTTAAGTTGCACATCATTTAATTTAGTTTTCTCACTTATTATTAATTCATGTTTGACGTAGTATTTGCAGGTCTTTTTGAAGATATATGACAGATTCAAACAAGCTATTATTATTTATATATGAAAGTGCCATGTCATCTGCAAAAGCCGTAGTCAAACTGTTAAATTTTAGTTTAAATATGGAATTAATGTAAATAAGAAATAAAACTTGTCCCAAAACTGATCCTTGGGGTACACCAATATTTATTTCTGCAGTATCACTAAACGCACCATCAAGTCTTACATATTGACTTCTCCTTGATAAATAGGATGAAAACCAGTTGTAAATTTTGCCTCTGAAACCTGCTTTGTATAGTTTATTCAAAAGAATGTTGTGATCGACCATCTCGAAAGCTTTCGTCATATCTATGAACAGAGTTAAACAATTGGAATTGCTGTCAAAACTGTCACTAATTTCACTGCAAAGCCTTAAGATCACGTCTTCAGTAGATCTACCTTCATGAAAACCAAACTGATCGTTACTAAAACACTTATTTTTATTCAAAAAACCTACAACATGTTTTATATTAGGTTTTCAAAGACTTTGGAAAGTGTTAGAAGCAAAGAAATAGGCCTGTACTGAGTCAACAATTTCCGATTTTCTTTTTTGAACATGGGAATTACTTCAGCAGTTTTAAAGATGACGGCGTAATTCCACAATGTATGCTTAGATTAATCAGATGACTTAAAACATCGACGACAAAAAAGGAAATCTATTTTAGAAGACAGTTATGGAAATGTTATCAGGAGTACTAGATTTTTTGTTATCGAGGGACAAAGTTTGCTCATGAACTTCAAGTGCCATATTAATTGATCGTATGTATGTATATTTTGTTCATCTAACATTTTTTTTTTTTTTTGATAAAAATCCAATAGTTCAAATTCTAACCTTCTAATCAAAATAAACCTATTTTTTTTATTAAAAGTTATAAAAAAGTGGTAAGCTGGTTTGTCCCCTTTTAGACGGTGGTTCTTTGCGTCTGACTACCTTCAAAATTCAATGGGTGCAAAGTGAAACCAGATGTTTTTTTTTCTTCGCACTCATGAAAATTCGAAAAGAGTCTGACGCGATTAGGTCAGAGAATTAGGGCGTAATAGGGGTGTAATGGTGTAATTGTGGGGAGGGCATACCTCACTTGGATATTTGACTTATAAGGAACTAAGACTTCCCATAACCGAAGGTGCCAGTGCAGTGTTTTGAAAAATCATTTTTTATCCCAAGTGGAAGTTTCATCTTAATAAGTAAAAATAAGTTAAAATAAGTTAATTGGGACAGCTCGTGGAAACCAAGGGCCAAGTGACTCACAACTCCCAGCTATTCCTTTGTACAAGTGGTCGGCAGGAATGAAGAGGACCTTTAATTTTTTGTCAGAACGGCTAAATGAACTTAAAGATTTGTAACGGTCAGATATTTAGCTTTTAACCTACTATAAGTGCATTAAATATTAAGAGGTTAACTAGTCCTTAGTTACATTTTTTTATTTGCGCGATTTTGCAAATAACATTATTTTATAATACAAGGTTTAAGTAAAATATTGTACGTATTTTAATTGCATTTTTATAACTATTTATATATCTAAGTATATATATGTATGTACATAAGGTCAATATGTTAGAAAATAACACATCCCGCATTAACAGAGGAGAAGCAATCCCCAACGTATGTGACAGTGAATAATTTCTTAAATTATAGGATATTTACCCGGAATCACCCTGTATAGGATGAGTCTACACGATGTCAGATTAGAAAATCTATGTAGAGCAAGAATCCAATAAAATAACCGATGGAAGGACATTATAATCAACTCCCTCCATAGATGATTATTTAGGTAATTCATATACCTATATCTAACCTATGTATGAACATTCTTAGGTGGTATTTGCTATTTGAATTACTAACACAATAACTGAGTGTTGCATTAGTTATGGGAATGTCGATTTGCATTAACGAATTGGATTTATTTTACTGAGAGTACGAGTGTAAATTAATTATTCTGATTTTAAAGGCGTTATTATGAAGCTGCAATGAGATTGTTGATAAGTTATTCAGAATTGGTATAATATGTTCCGAATTTCATAACATATACAACATAAATGCATTTTCGTTTCTTTAAAACCTGAATATTATTTATGGTATGGGTTGGGACATTATATCTATGGAGTTTTTTTGTATAGATAATATTCATAAAATTCCTACAGTAGATGCATAACTGCATTCTATTGAAATGGGGTTTTTGTTTTTGTACATATCTGTTACAGGCTGCAAGGCTTTCACTGCATTATAATAAATATTGAAGGTTTGAATTAGAGCCCTCGATTTCAGTCGGGTGATTTATTACACGGGTACACGTGCTTTAATTAATTGGTACCCGTGTACTTTTTAAATACACGTGTAAATTAAAATACACGTGTATTTAAAAAACCTATAAATGTAATGAAAATTGATTTTCAGTTCTCGTATGAAGACGACACCGACAACGGCCGCGCACAGTACAAAATTTCAGTACAAATTTCCGGTCATGGGGCATATTTTTTGTTTAGGAATTGAATTTTTTATTTTTTGTCGTATAAAGAAAATTGACTCTTTTTTCATAATCAAAAACAGTTTTGTCTCTAAGCATAACGATTCATTAGAAATAACGGTTTAAATAATACATTTTTTGCTTAGATATATGTTAAAATGAAAAATTGGACCTTATTTGTCTTCCATTTTCCTCAGTCAACTCTTAATGCATTTCCTTGAAATAAATTGTGCTTGGTCAAAATAATTCATTTAACTGAATAACATCAAAAAACTAACCAAAAAAACTTAATATTCAATTTGAAACACACCATTTTATACTTATTTTCTTAAAAAACGCAAATTTTAGCTTTCGATAGAGTCTTAAAAAAATGCTTACATATGCAAGCGTTCCGACTTACTTCATCGGATTCTTGGGCTTTTTCTATAAAATATTTAAAAAGAATGGATCCGACCCCGATTTTCTATGAGGCTTAAAAAAATTCTATTTTTGAAAAGCATTTTTTCTTGAAATTTGTGTACTTTTTACTTATGGATAGGGTGTGTGTAAAATAAGTGTAAAGAAATTTTTTTCCAAAATATTTTAAAATTTTATATTAATTTTTAAAATTAAGCAACAAAAATTACTTAGGAACGAAATCTCTCTAGTTATTATATGAGCTTTGCATTATATTAATTCTTATCATTATATTCATATATTATTATAATTTGTAAATGCAAAAACTAAGATGATTTCTGATTTATTTAACATGCATTCGTAAGTAGGTACTGAATTCGTAAGGTTTTTGTTTCCGGTTAGCTAAATTATGCGTTTCAATAACTTTCTGTCTCGAATTTTAGGTTTGGAATTAAAACATATGTGACATGTATGTTTTGATTGATTATATTTAATTAAAACATGCATATAGATTGGGGTGTGTACTATATTCCAACATTCACATCTAATACCTTCCAAAAGTTGCATAGGATATTAAATTAAATTCATTTCATTTGGAATTTTCGGTAAGTAATTGACTTTGGCGCATCAAAAAAGTTTGTTTGCTATTCTAGAAATTATAAATCAGAGAAAAGTGTTCTGTGTAAATTTTAAAAAAACTGATAAATTTCAACTTAGGATTTCGCTGTGGGAGTAAAAATGTTTCGAGAATTCTAAAATTTCGTAGCATTCACGAATGAAATAAACAATGCTATTTGTAATTTAACGAAAGTCAGTTAGTGCATATTAAGAAAAATACTCGTGGTTTTGCACCACGAAAGTTTTGTCAAATAAACGAACTTTTTAGTTAAAGACACTAATTATTTTTTTGGGTGAAGGTATTTATTGAATTTAAAAAATCAATATCCTTCAAAATTACATATATTGATTTTTATAAGGTGACCTACATATTTTCTTTTTTCAAATTGTAAATGAAAATACTACCTTATTTTTTAATTAATAAACTTTCTCATCAACTTATGCCTACATCATGTCTTTCAGCAATTTTCTGTACTAACTGAAGAAATAAATAAACAAATAAAAAAACACCCCCACTACTCACCCTTAAAAATCAAAACGGAGACATTTTTCAAAACAACTTTACAATATATGTTAGGTACCTATCTATATACATTCATATCGGCTCATTCCGAACAGAAATCCTTTAAATTATATATTAACAAAAATGAAAACTCTTGCCACTATTTAAAGATCGAGAAGAACAATAATAAAGGTATACCAGCAAGTGTACACACACACCTGCACAAAAAAGGACAAGGGAAAGCTAAAAATTAAAAAAAAACCACCGCCAACAAGGCTACCATAGAGTACCTATATTATCTAGAGAACCGACTCGTACCCCTCCTGCCTAAAACACCCGCAAATTTTATTTGAGCACACCAAGAGAAAACTCTCTCAAATTCCGTGTCGGTGAATACGTGTGAATTGTGGATAAAAATACAAAATGGGGTTAGTAGCTCAAAGTGACGTTTTGTTTTTTTGTTAAATTATGAAATGTCAAAATGACAGATCTCGATTCTAATTTGTGTTGGGTGGAATTGATAATATTTAATTCTTCCAACAAAAACTCGGTTTTAAAAGAAAATTATACTTTTAATAGGTAAAATATTAGTAATTATTAATTAAAAGTGGATAACAATAGTTAAAAACTTAAATTTCAAGTGCCAAAAGTCGACTGATCAAGTGAAACTCGATGTGTTACTCAACTTGAATTTTTTTTTGTTTACTTCGGTGTTCCCAAATAAATATTGTTTATTTTGCAACTATCCTGTGAAATATATTTATTTTAAATTGCACAAAACAATATAACTTGAAAAACTAAATGCACTTTTGCATATTTCTTTTGATTTTGTGCGCGGAGTTTGTGTTTTAACTTGCGTGTAAGCTACTGCCAACTAGCACAAAATGATAACACAAGATCGAATTTATTTATAAAATTAAAAAGCCTGTGTGCCAAGTGTCTACTTAGGTGGTTCATTTGTAAGGAAGCAATCAAAACCTTCCACACAATACCAAAGCACCGTCTCACATCAAGTTGGTGCAGGGCCAAATCGGTCGTTTAAATTACGAGCTTCAGGATTACAAGAACTCTAATTGTTGCACCACAAAACAATCCAGTTTTTTTTTAATTTTTGAAAACTTTTCTTCTTATTTTACGTTGTGATTATTCAAATCCGTGCATCTTACTATAAATCTAACCCTACCGAAATACATTACATAAATACTTGCATTAAAGTAAACTATTAAAGCAATAAATAAATACTCATATTATACTTATTTACATAATTATTTTGTCAAATCTCCGTAACTAATATTTCATTAAATTAATTATAGCGACCCAATGTTTAATAGTAGCAGTAGAAGAGATTTTTCAAGTGCAAGCACTAGCTGCAGCAAATCGCGCACCATGTCTACCTCTTCCAACGCCACGACCATATCAAATAAGTCATACTGGCCTCTGTGGTGGTCCTGATGTCCCTACCCACCACGAAACAGATCACGATAGGACGTCATTCTTAACTGGTAAGTTGTGATAGTTACTATATCATCTTTAAATCTTATAATTCTCCTTTTTTTCAGACTAAAGCATCCGTGAGCACCGTTGGAAGCAACATCTCCATTACATCCTTCTGATATTGAGTACTCTGATTCAACACCTGCAACTTGCTCCGATGACCAAGAACTTGCCAAGAAGTTGTTAAGAAAATTCATCAAAATCAAAGACCAATGCGCTTTACAACCAAATTGCACATACTAAAGAATATACACCGACATACGGTAAGAATTCCCTATGAGTTATATAAGCTTTTGAAAAAATATAATATATGAATAATATAATATGATATTTCAATTTATATTTTAAGTACAAGCTCTGTGGTTAGTAATAAAATACAATAATTATTTTGTTCCTCCACGTAATCTGCCCAATACATTCTTAATATGTTGAACTTAAATTTTAAAGATTTTCAGAAACTGGTTCGTAGGATTTGAATATTTTAAAAAAATCATCTGTGGCATAGATACTAAAACAATATTTTTTTAATTTTAGATTTCAGATGTGTCAAACAATAACAGAAAGATGAGGAACAGAGAGACTTTTCCACTGAATGCAAAAAAAAAGCATGATGTCCAATAGAAAAGTGATCCTTCTCGAACACTTACAGCGATAAGTACATTAAAACATTCAAGCCGCAATTCAAAAGCACAAATAAAATCTTATAAATTCTCCTTTTTTCAGACTTTAACCGTAAAGCATCCGTAAGCTCCGTTGGAAGCAACATCTCCATTACATCTCCGGAGTTTTCTGATATTGAGTACGCTAATTCAACACCTGACAATGTTATTGCAACTTGCACCGATGACCAAGAAGTTTTTGAGAAAATTCTTCAACATCAAAGACCAATGCACATTACAACCAAATTGCACATAACTGAACAACATACACCAACATTCGGTAAGAATTCCCTATGAGTTGTATAAGCTTTTAAAAAAAATGTAAGGTTTAAGGACTCGAACGCGTTTGTGGCTTTCATTATATTGAAAAGGATACTATGTGTATTTTGTAGTTTTTTCTTTCTTCTAGTGAACGCCTTTTGTATTGTTTTAATTTTCAAATCAATTTATCAAATTAAAAAAATTTTGCTTCTTAATCATAAGCATAGCATTTTGTTCTCAATATGGCCTACAATTCAATTTGTTGCTTTTGGCTTTTATGACTTAATTTAAAGTAAATTTTATCAAAACAAGAGGCGTTTTAATATTCCGTATAAGAAAATAAAACTTTCAAAACAGAACAATCCTTATTTATTATTTTCCATGTTTTTATTGTCTTTTTTTCAATATAGAAATTAAATACGTACCATGAAGGGAAAAAGTTTCATAGGAATACGATGAAAAACTTAAAGTTGCCATCAACAAATTATATGAATATGTTGCTGCTGAATTATTGTAATATTGTTGTCATATTTTTTGATTGTATTTAATTTTATATCCAAATTTACAATTTATTTATTAGATGCTTTTATCTGTTTGCTTAAGAAGTTTTAATAAAATTCAAAAATGTTTGCTGATAACTAAAAAATCTTTTAAATTAAGACATATATACATAGTAAAACTTGCCTTTAAAGTTTTGGATTGTTGAAGAACAATTTGAGGTAGTAATCAAACATGTCATTACAATGATAGAGAACACCAAAAAAGTGGGTGGCACAATTCTCTCTGTATGTTGGTGTTCGATCTATCTATCTGTACTTCAATGTGTAGCTCAAACCACGGAAGCGATTTTCTTCAAAATTTGAGAGGGGAAATCAATAAATTGTAAATTGTAAAAATTTTTAGCTTACAAATAACGGTACTCTTGCCATACAACCATTTTAGAAGTTTATTTATTTCAAAAACGACTTCTAAAGCCTTCGATTAAAAAAAATAGGTAAATTATTCTTTAAACTGTTATTAATGATTCCTACCATTAAACGGTTCCTTTGATTTTTGATCTTCGCATGAACTGATTGCAATTAAAATATTTATGAAACAATTTCTATCACCGGTCTAAATTTCAGACTTCTAGGCGTTAAAACTATAAAAATCAAATACTATATAAATTCGCATAGGTAATTTAAATTTTTTAACTATTTTTATCTTTTGACCGGAGGTAATGCGTTGCACGGAAATTGACTTTCTTCAATTAACTTCTAGGTCAAGCAAATAGAACTTACAGACAAAAAAAAAATTAGGCAACTACTCTACATATTTTTCTCCGCTTTAAAATCAACTTAAATTTCCCAACTTCATAAAAAAAAACTTGTTTTTATAAGCTACTGTTTTAGCAGCTAAAAAATGTCTTTAATTATGTAAAATGCTATTCACATAGGCTACAATGGTAGGAGAATTTCCGTATTGATCAGTTTAAATAAACAATATTATATAATTACTAGAATAAAACTTATAGAATACTACTAATACTACTATAGATAGAAATATTTCATTTGGTTTTTTCTTGAACGAAGATCAGCCGTCTCTTTGATTTCTGCTAACTTGCAAGCAATGTGAGCAGTGTAGCAATCCAATACTGGAGTGTAACTGTTCGACTGGTTCAACACGATGACCTGAGTGGTGCAGCCAGCAGCTCCCTTGGGTAGGTTGCACTTGCTCCTCCGAGTCACAGCATACACAGCTATTTATAAAGAAATGAAAATTAATTGGAAAAGAGTTTTTGTTACTTTGAATGATCTTAAAGGTCTATAAATCTGCATACCATTTCAAGCAATCAAAATTTGCAAATAAACAGCAGATTTACAGACAAAAAGTTGTTGACTGGCATCGAAACCAAAAGGACTCGGACTAATGTAAGATGAGTGCAAGAAGTACTGCGATGTTGGCGGAGGAGGCGGCCGATGAGTTTCTGTTGTGGGCTTCTGTCCCTCCGGGTTTATTTTTACATCCTTTTCGTCCTTTTTTTTGTTTTCGGGCTTGCTGTTGAGCTTGTTGCTGCGCTTCCTGTTGAGCTTGCATTTGCTGCGATTGCTGGTGACTAAACTGTTGTAGTTGTTGTATTGACATTGGTAGACCCTCGGGCTTCATTTGTGAGCCGAGAGGCTGTTGATGTGAGCCAGACTGTTGCGTCTCTGCTCCGGGAAGATGTAATATCTGAAAAGAGTTAGTTTCAATTAGAATATGTTGCCTACGATAAAAATGTTTGATTGGTTTTGTAAAATAATTTAACAAATATTATTTTTCAAAGTGAAAAAACTACAAGAAACTTTACCGACAATTTGTTAAAAAACTTTTTTCTTCTCTTCTGAAAACAATCAATGATATTGGATTTGGGTTAGTTTTATTCTACTAACTTATCTTCACTTGATTCCATAGGGTGGCGGATACATAACATAGCCAGGTCCAACGTGCGTATGATGGTGCGTATGCACATGTCTTTGGGGTGGTGGACTTCGACTATCGTTTGGATTACCACTGCCACTGTGGCAGGTATACCAGTCATACTGCTGCTTTTGTTGGTGCTGCTATTGCTGTTGTTGATGCATGCTGCTGCTGTTGCTATTGTTGCTGAGCTTGTTGTTGGGTCTGTTGTTGGGCTTGCTGTTGAGCTTGTTGTTATGCTTGTTGCTGAGCTTGTTGTTGAGCTTGTTGCTGTGCCTGCTGCTCAGCCTGCATTTGCTGGTATGTATATAATATAGATTCCGGGAGATATCTTCGGGAGCATGATAACGTGCCATTGGCAGGTGATATAGTGATGTAATGTAGGACGTAGACATCAACACGTTTCGATACATAGGGTGACTGGCATCGAAACCAAAAGGACTCGGACTAATGTGAGATGAGGTGGCCCCTGAGTTTCTATTGTGGGCTTCTGTCCCTCCGGGGTATATTTACATCCTTTTCGTCTCTTTTTCGTTGTTGTCGGGTTTCCTGTTGAGCTTGTTGCTGCGCTTCCTGTTGAGGTTGCATTTGCTGCGATTGCTGGGGACCAAACTGTTGGTTTTGTTGTGTTGCGCCTCTGCTCTGAGAAGATGTAATTTCTGAAAAGAATAAGTTTCAATTAGAATATGTTTTTAAACGATCGAATTACCACAATTATAAAACTTTTTTTTACCCTTTTTTCATCTGTCAAAATATTGAGCTACTTGTCCACATTTGATATGGTAGAAGTAGGGCACGTACGCACTGAGTTTCAAGGGTACACTCCTACTTTTTGAATGAATTTTCTTTAATTTTAATAAAAATATACAGAAATATTATTTTTTTTGTATGCCAGAAGCAACAAAAAGCTATATTTTATATACTTTTTGTTCCTAACGAGTTAAAAATCTAATTGTATTGAAAAAACAAAAAATATTTTCAATTTTTGAATTCAACGGATTAATATTTTAAATATCTGAGTGCGGTAGTCCACAAAATTTGAGCACTGAGCACTGTAGCAACATTTCTTTCATTGTGTTGGTGCGGTCCCCATTTAAAATGCACGGAACAACCAATACATGCTAGGAAATTTGGTCAAAGTGCTCTCAACTCAGCTTGTAGGGTGAAAGAGAACCAACCCCCTGAGTCGCGACTCTAGATAATATAGGTACTCTATGTCCGTGTCTGTGAATACGTGTGAATTGTTGATTCAAATACAAAATGGCGTCAGTAGCTCAGAAAGGTGACGTTTTTTTTGTTTTTGTATGTCAAAATACCAAAGGAGAAGAAGTAAGAAACTGGTATATCGTGGAAAAGTGAAGCATTTTCAAAATAGTGTGAGTTACACAAACACAAATGCATTAACACTGGGTCACAGTCCAGTTACCCGGGTAAATACACTGATTTATGTGATCGTAGCGTACTTTTAAACTGACAAACACTTCCTGGCGAAGATACAAAACTAACATGATAAGTAGGGCAACAGCAGAAATGCCTTTAACAATATTTTATTTAAAGCGTTAGAACTACGGTCGCTTAACGGATTTAAGCACCTTGCTATAACCAAAAAAAAACAAGTTTGACCCTGTAAAAGAATTTCTCATTTATCATGGTGGATTTACATGTATCTTGACTTCATTTCTTGAAAAAGAAAAGGATGCAAAATTTAAGAGTTTCGTTTGATGGATGAAGAGGTAAGACTAAAATCAAGAGTATTTTGAAAATATCAAGATAATAGTAAAACATAGAAATCAAGATCGAGATTATAGAAAAGACGAACATGTTCATCTTGATTATGGCATCTTCGTCTGTATTTGTGTGCACATGTTCATGTTTTGTACGTGTGAATGTTTTACTAGAACTTTTTGGCCTGATTAAAAAAAAATTAAAAAGAAGTGAGAAGTGAAGTGCCAAAGACAAAGAAAAACAATAGATACATATATGAAAGTGTAAATAAATTTGTTTAAGGCCTTGAAGATGTCCGTGCAAAGCAATTATTGAACAAACGCGAAAAAACCGAAAAATGTATTTAAATTAGGTATTGAATGAATATACAAACTCTTATCAGCCAAATTTCAATTTACAAACAAAATAAGAAAATAACAACACAATATGTTTTTGACAGCCAAACAGATTATAGCATATTATAGGAATTAACATAGAGTTACCACCCTTATACTCTTTCCCACGATCATATTTTGTCATTATATCTGACCCGCTCTACTTTTCTTGAAGATCAAGATCAAGATACATGTAAATCCACCATCAGATGAGCCTGAACAAAATCACTGAATTGAAGTATATTTTCATTTTCAATCAATTTGCTTTTTTTTAAAGCAAATTGCCTTTAAATATCGATGGTAAATTAATTTAGTTACCAAAATAACATCACTTTACTTTACTACATGTGGAAATATTCGACAAAACTTGCTTGTGAATTGAAATATTTGTACACTTCTTAATATAGGCGTTTTTACAGGATTTAACGCAGCACCGCATGTTGTTTCATATTTTATTTAATAAATTTTTGAAAGTATTCACTAAACTAACCTTTAAATAACTTTTTATTTAGTTTAATAACCTTTTTTCACTTGTTTAACTATTTGCAATCTCAATAAACTTCGCTTCGGTTCGGCAAAATGACAGATGGATCTCAATATGTTTTCTCTTTTCAATTCTTGCTGCTTCACTCACGTACACTGTTTTTGTGACATACACCACTTCTGGATGTAAGGGCGCATGTTCACTTAAAGGATGATTCTTAGGGTGCGCTTCTACTGTTAGATTCAATTTTTTGTTGTTTTCAGTCGAAATATTCAAAAATTTATTTTTATTAATGTGCTTAAAGCAGCAAAATTCTTTATTTGACATGTTTTAATTGAAAAGGACTTAGAAAAAGTAATTTTAAAATGAAATACTATTATTTTTCAGTTTTTGAATTCAACGGATTCATTTTTTAAATATCCTAACGACCTATCCAATTTATTTGAGCAAGGCTGAGCAAAACTGAGCATATATATATGTTCATATATTGGTGTGGTTCCATTTAAAATGCATTGCGCAGCTACCACATGCTCAGCCTTGGAAAGGAAATCCTCTCAGTGCAAATTGTAGGGTGAAAGAGAAAAAGCCCTGAAGTCGGTTCTCTAGATAATATAGGTACTCTATGGTTTATTCAGTGATGCTTCGATGGGGGCATTATTACCACCATATAATACATAGAGATATCAGGGCTTTTTCTCTTTTACCCTACAAACTGCACTGAGAGGATTTCCTCCACATGGCTGAGCATGTGGTAGCTGCCCAATGCATTTTAAATGGAACCACACCAATACAATGATAGCTTATTGGCTCATTAGACTGAAAATAACAAAAAATTGATTCGGAAAATTGAAAATGTCATATTTAGAGATATATCTACAATTCACACGTATTCACGGACAGGGAATTTAAGAGAGTTTTCTCTTAATGTGCTCAAATAAAATAGGCGGGTGTTTTAGGCAAGAGAGGTAGGTTATCTGGATAGTATAGGTACTCTCAGATGGGGGGAGGTTGGCTCTGCTGCTCGTCTAATGCCTACCTAGCTAAATTAATAGAATGCGATTTGCGTTTGTGTTTGGTTATTACTATAGTAGGCCTAGGTAGTAGGATAAGATGATGGGGATATGTTTGGTTAGTAGGTAGGTAGTAGGATAGGATGCTTATGAGATTCGTTGCGATATCCTTATCCGTTTGATAAAATTAAAAATTAATAAACTTATTCTTTCTACTCACTGAATATCACCGAAAAGTTGGAAGCTCTTTCCTTAATTGTTCGAAAAATTCTAGTATTTTTTTTTTCGTTTTTGAACGCTATTTGTAATTTCAGTCAATATTTTCTGTTTTGTTTTTGAATTTTGTGGTGTGTTGTTATAAATAACGTATGGCTGCCATGACTTGGATACTTGGTGGAACTCCTTGCAACGCCTTCCAAATCATCTTTCACTATATCAATAAGCCGAACCATATTGGCTTTGGGAAATCGACAACCTTTTTTGAGACAATTTTCTTCATGTTCTTTCAAGGGACTTATACATACATACGTACATATGTACGTGCTTTGGTTTATTTATTACGAGTACTTTAATAAAATTTAACACTTCCATTTTTATTTCAAGAATTTTACACAATTTTTGCAAATCAATCAAACAAAAAGATTATTTATATTTGATAGTTAAAAAACAACGTTTTTGTCATATTAGACAGGAAAGTTAAAGTTATCCGCTCGTTAAACACTTAAACTGTCGAGATAAGTTATCCGCTTATTCTTAAACGTCATTTAAGGCTAAAATATATTTATTATTAAGAATTTTATGTTAAAACATATGTGAGAGTTTTTTCACCTCTATTTTGTGATTATTAATAGGGCTGAAAATGTGTTTGAAACAAACAAACAAATGATAATGAAACAAACACCCTTATTGGGATAGTGATTCAATATAGACTTGTTAAATAGACTAAAAGTCGATTAATCGTTATTGCAAATTTTAATTGGTAAATACTTTTATATTTGAATATAATATATACCTATATATTTCTATTTGATAGAAATTTCAAGTTTATCAAGAATTTCTGATCGACTTTTGTCCATTCGAATTTTTTGGAATAGACTTGCAAGGAGCTCCAAAATTAAGAAAAAAAAACTACAAAAAAAAAAGGAAAATAGAATTTTGCAGAGACGTTACAACACCAAATATTTTCTGTAATCGGGAGAATACCACATGAGAAATAGGAGTAAATCCGGGAAACTCCCAAGACTTTTATAAACAATTTAGGGCTTTATTGTGAGAGTCTATTTAAAATAAACTCTAAGTCTATTAGACTTAAAGTCGACTATCGGTATTTCCAAAGTATATTTGTAAATATGTTTCTATTTGATCTGTTTGTATTTTTCCATTTGATAGAAATTTCAAATCTATCTAGAATTCCTGATCGATTTTTTTCTATTCGAATTCTTTGGAAAAGACTCGCAATAAGGTCCTTAGCTTTTTGTTGATTTTATTTCCGAATATATTTTTTAGATCATTTTCTTGACTAACCTAAATTTATTCATATGTCTTAAGGAAAACAAACTATTTATTTGGAGGAAAAAAAAGTCAGTTAGCCAATTTATATTTCTGAAATCTCAGAGGACTCGGAAATACATATGAAAACAGATCCTCACAAAAATTCCTTATTTTTCAACTAAAAAACTGAGACTGATTTTTTTGGATTCGCTTGCTCAGTAGTTTTTTGTCAATGCCCAATCCATGTGCCTTTAAAAAATTAGAATTTTTATCATTTTAACCACATTTAATAAAACAGTTAAAAATTTAGTGTCTAACAAAATAATTTTTGTGTACTGATTTTTGTTCTTCATGAAGTGAACAGTCACCAGTGGAGAAAGTGATTTTTCGACATTTTTCACTGGTACAGACTGTGAACGTTTGACGTTTAAAACCACCATGCCTCAAATGACTAGTAACAGTAAGGAAGAGTTCCCGTACATTTTGCATGGAAACTACTCGTGAACGAAAACTCTCCACAAAGCTTCACGGGAATGGGTACACGACATGATTCACAAGTATGTACAAGACTTCCATGGTTCTTCAAATCGGTCTTTTTTTCCTCTAAAAAAATATGGAAAGAATGCCGAAACTTCAATATTGTTGGTGTCTGTGTGTGCTGTTTTTTCTTAAGCATTGCCTGTTGTCTCATATTTTATATAATATAGTTGAGAGTTGTTGAATAGGTTATATCAAGCACCGAAATAAAAATTTTGCGTTTCGACCCGAAACTTATCGGGGCAAATTGGAGTTAGTAGACGGTCATTACAACGGATACTTCATGACGAAAGTCCAAATTACTAGCAAGTTAAACCCTCAGGATTTGCCTGTTCGCCTGGAATTTTGCCAAAAAATGATATCAATGGCCGAAGAAGACAACACATTGATCAATTGTTTGTTCATGTCTGATGAGGCCCATTTTGATCTTAACGGCAATGTAAACAAGCAAAATTGCCGTATATGGAATGAGTCTAATCCAGAAATGCTCCATGAGACGGAACTGCACCCAGAACGAGTCACTGTGTGGTGCGCAGTTTCATCAAGGTGTATTGTCGGGCCGTACTTCTTTGAAGAAAACGGTGTAACCGTTACTGTCAATGGGGACCGTTATTTAAAGATGTTGAAGGAGTTTTTTTACCCAGAACTGCGCCGAAGACGTATACCATTCAACAGCGTTTGGTTTCAGCAAGATAGAGCAACTGCACATATAGCCAGACCAGTTATGGCGGAGCTAAACAAAAAATTCGCAAACAAATTAATTTCTAGGAACTCCACTCTTCGCTGGCCCCCAAGGTCACCTGACCTGACTGCACCAGACTTCTTTTTATGGGGTTATGTCAAGCAAGAGGTGTATAAAACGAAGCCCAGGAATTTAACTGAATTAAAGCAGTCCATAACGACAATAATTGAGGCGACCCCAACTTCAACTCTTCAGGCCGCAATGAATAATTTTTTGATCAGGTGCCACATATGCGTGGGAGAGCGTGGAGGTCATTTGCGGTCTATAATCTTTAAAAGCAACTAACTATTTAAAATAAAATTTAATTTTCTAACCAATAAAAAAAAATAAATGAAATACATCGATTAAAAAAAATGTTATTTGAATTTCTTATTGTAGCACAATTGGTGCGCCACCCTGTACATACTAAAATTATTAGTTTTAGAAAGTACACGAACAGACATTATTGAAAATCGGGAAAAGTATCATATTTAGATCAAAAATCGGTGTATGTAGGTCTACAAATTGGGAGATTTACGATAAATCGGCGTTTCTAGCAACACTGCGTTACACTCACCAGCATTGAATATTTGTTTGCAGGCATATATTTGGAGAAAATTAATTAATTAGTTAGCGTTGCCTACCACAAACGTTATACGAGCTACGAAAAATAAATTTAAAAACAAAAAAAGTAATATATGAGCAGAAATATTGAATTTTTGGTTGGTGTTACCACAAAGCTCAATCAAAAAAAAAAAAATAAAGTTACCGCAAGGAGAAAATGGTAATATGAAGATAGAAAACAAGCGGGAAAAATAAAGGTCAATAAAATGATAAAAGGTGGTAGGCGTACAGGACAGTATACATCTATTTAAAAGAAAGTTCTTTCTTGTATTTTTAAATTTTTTTTTTTTAATTTTTTTTTTTTTTTATTATCCGATGGAAATCTTCAAAAGACACTCGGTAAGAATCGGTACCAAGTAATGTGGGACTCTTACCGCACTAAAACCACCGGTGAATCAGGACCAATCTATGAAAGATCGACAAATGATTTTTCTTTCTTAATTTATCAGTCCCATTGTGGGAAGTTTAAGTTATAACACTTTCCATAGCTTTTAGACCATCAGCTCATGAGGCTTGGTTCTTCTTAATCTCCGAACATTGTCTCGTACATTTAAGACGGTCTCCATTTCGGAGTTGGTATGACTTTGCAGTCGCTGATTGTGTGATACAGCGTGTTTTTTAACCACTTCTGTAACCATTTCAATTTGAAGGTCACGATGTAGATCGCTATTTCTTATATACCAAGGGGCATTTATTATTCCGCGAAGGACCTTGCTTTGGAATTTTCGAATGGGTTCAGCATTTGTTTTCTTTGTACAGCCCCATAGTTGGATGCCATATGTCCAAACGGGTTTCAGTACTTGCTTATATAACATTAGTTTGTTCTGGATAGATAGGTCAGAGTTCTTTCCTAGTAACCAGTACATTTTTCTGTACTTCAAGTTTAGTTCGTCTTTTTTCTTTTTGATGTGCTCTTTCCATTTAAGCTTTGTTTCCAAAGTCATTCCAAGGTATTTGGCAGTATTGGAGTAAGGTACTGTTGTACTGTTTATAAGAATTGGAACATTGTTTATTTTTTTGTTTGTAAAGTTTATATGCGTCGATTTTGTTTCATTTAGTTTGATTCGCCATTTTTGCGTCCAATCACTAACTTTATCGACTGCATTTTGCAGTTTTTGTGTAGCCTTCGTAACGGATTTATCTGGCACCAATATTGCAGTATCATCAGCAAAGGTGGCCATGATAGCGTTGATGTCCACTGGAATATCCCTTGTATATAAAAGATACAGGGTTGGTCCTAGGACACTTCCTTGTGGTACACCGGCTTCAATTTTCTTTAGTTCCGAGTAATTTTGGTCGTACCGTACTCTAAAGAGTCGGTTCGTAACGTAGGATTTCAGTATTTCGTAGTACTGCCTGGGAAGATCCCTTTGCAGTTTGTACTCAAGTCCCAAGTGCCAAACCTTGTCAAAGGCTGGAGCAACATCTAAGAATATAGCCGAGCATACTTGTTTTTCTTCAAGTGCTTTTTCCACAACATCCGTAATCCGATGCACTTGGTCTATCGTGGAATGTTTATTTCTAAATCCAAACTGATGGCTCGGAATTAGTCTTCTTTCTTCTATTATTCTGCTTAGTCTTTTCAGAAGCAGTTTTTCGAAAACTTTTGCCATGATTGGTATAAGCGATATAGGTCTGTAAGATGTTACTTCTGTTGGTGGCTTACCTTGTTTAGGTATAACAATGACCTCTGCAATTTTCCAATGATGTGGCACATATCTTAGTTTAAGGCATGCATTTATTATAAATTGGAGTTTTTTGAAGGCTGTAGAAGGCATTTCTTTCAAAACCTGAGCAGTTATTAGATCGTACCCTGGTGATTTTTTGTTAGACAACTTATGTTGACACATACTTCTTACTTCTTTGAGCGTGACAAAAGGAATTTCACATTCGTCGTTTCTATCAACAAACTGTAATGGATCTGTAGCTGTGCTTGCTGGAAATGGCTTAAAAACATTCGCGAGATGTTCAGCGAAGAGATCAGCCTTTTGTTTTGGGTTTCCGATCCATTTACCATCTTGAGATTTTACTGGCGAGTTTTGTGCCTGTGGTCTTTTTTGGCGCTTAGCTGCTTTCCATAAGGAGTATTCCGTAGAAGCATCCGCCGTCAGACTATTCAGGAATCTACTAAGTGAATCACTTTTAAATTCACAGATTCTTTTCTTAAGTTCATTGTTAAGACGGTTAAAAACTGCCTTATCACCTGGAAATCTCGTAGCTTGCCATTTTCTTCGAGCTCTTCTTTTCTCCAAGATCAGCTCCTTTATTTCGACAGGATATTTTATTTCTTTTTCTCTTGAGTTCGAAATTGTTGGAGAACTTTCTTCTGCAGCCTGTTGCACATCAGCAATAAATTGTTCTACTTCATGATCAATCTGTTCAATTGTTTGCATAGGGGATCTTAGGTTTATAAAACTTTCAGGTTTATCTCTGAATTCGTTCCAGTTTGTTCTTTTGTTAACGAGCTTAGGATTACTTTTTTCTATTATTTCTGCTTCGCTCAGTGATAATATTACTGGAGTATGATCTGACGATAAATCGTAATTACCTTCGACACTTATATGGTTTCGTTTAATACCTTTTACTACGAAAAAGTCTATAAGGTCTGGTATTTTGTTAGAATCAGATGGCCAATATGTTGGCGAGCCAGAAGAATAAAATTCGCAGTTGTATTTGCGGGCTGCTTGATATAGCCGTTTGCCTTTCGTTGTTATGAGCCTAGATCCCCATTGGGTGTGTTTAGCATTGAAGTCGCCACCAACAAGGAAGTTATGTCCTAACAAATTTAGGAGTTCTGCATAGTCTTCTTCAGTTGGAGAGCGCCTCGGAGGGCAGTATATAGATGCTATCTTAAACTCTTTCTTTTTTATACCAATACTAATTGTGGTTACTTGCATGTTTTCATTATTAAACTTCGGCTCTTCATAGTGTGTTAAGCACTTTTTTATTAGTATTGCTGATCCTCCCCTAGCTTTGTCAGCTGGGTGCGGAGCGTGATAACACGTATAGTTAGGTAATTTATTATCAAGATTTTGTTCTATAGCGAGGTGAGTTTCGGACACCAAACAAATGTCTATATGCTCTATGTCTAAAAAGATGTTTAGTTCTGATACATGTTGTAAAAGACCGTTTGCATTCCATGTTGCGATTTTGAGTGTTCTGTCCATCATTGTTTTTTAAGAGCGACTTCTTCGCTTAGCTGTTTTATGTTTAAATCTTGTTTGTCAATTCTTTTCAGGATAAGTTCAAGCATTTCTTTAATAGATGTTTCTTCGTTCTTCCGCACATTTTTAACAATCTGGGAATAGGATTTATTTTCATCACTTTTGCTTAGTGCAATTGCTTTTGGCGGTTGATTTTTAGTTTTGTTTTCAACGGCTACTTTTTTGCTTTCAACTATTGCTTTTGTGATTATTGGGTTTCTTAGCTTGTTCCCAGTTTTGTTTTTTCTTTTTGTGTCTTGGAATTTTTTGGCAACTGGACATCCTCTGTAACTTGCAGGATGGTTGCCTTGACAGTTAACACATTTCGCTTTCTGTTCTCTGCCCATGGGACAGTTTTTAGTTGCATGCTTGCCTTCGCATTTAACACAAGCAAACTCACGATTGCAGTATTTTTGTGTATGCCCAAAGGCCTGACAGCGTTTACATTGTGGAACAATTTTTGACTTTCGTAGTGGTTCAATTTTGACAACTATGCCCATAATTGATTTTATACTGTAGATCTTATCGAGACTTTCTTTATTTTCAAATGTGAGCATAAACAAAGGTAGAGATCTCCTTGTTGTCGTTGATACCCCAGTGGAGTCTTTGATTGTCTCATTTCAATAAGATTATTCGCATCGAGAGCTTGGAAACCTTTTTGAATAAGGTCTTCGACAATATCTTTGGCATCACATGAAGAGTGGAGGCCTCTTGCTACTACCTTTATCGACCTTGTAGCTTTATTTTCGTACGAGTGCCACTGAATTCTCTTTTTGTTCAATTCTTCAGTGATAGATCCATACGCATCGGCGTCTTCAACAATGACTTTCCAATTGTCTTTATTGTATGATGTTTATTTACATGCCTTATTACTGCATTTTTCTACTATGCTCTTAAGCTCACCAAACATTGTCAATCCGGAAATCATGATTGGAGGTGGTGAAGTTTGCTTAGTACCTTTAGCAAAAGACTTCTTTTGGGATACATCTTTTATTTCATTGTTTGATGTTTTCACTGTTGCAGGAATATCCGCTTTTGAAGCTACCTGCTTAATTTTTTGAACAGTCTCTGGGCTACCCTCTGCTTTCCGTTTCTTGGACTTACGTTTATTTCTGTTACCATCTGTTTCAAAAAGAAGCTCTTCCTCATCAGTATGAAACTCAATGGTTTTTGGTGGGCTTTTCACTACAAGTATTTTTGGACTAGTCTTGCTGTCATTATTTGAAGTTTTCTTGTCTAGCAAGCTGACTTTTTCTTCAAGTCTCTTAACTTGTTGCTGAAGACTTTCAACGAGCACTTCAAGTTTTTTTCTGGCTATTATTTCTCTTTGCCATTCCTCGAAATAATTTTCGGATTCAACTTGGTGGATCTCGTTGCTTTTTTTGGAACACTGCGGATCTTTTATTTCGATCTTTTCATAGATTTTGGTTCCTTTTTCGTTAATGACTTCTTTGTCATTTGATTTTTCGGTAAGGGTTTTCGATGGAGTGACCCTTGAGAATATTTTTTTAGAACTCCGTCTACTTCCTGTTAGCAATAATTGGTCCTCCCCAGAATCCGTAGGACCGATCTCCGAAGAGAGTGGATTTACCAGTTTATCTGGATTGCCACCTGGGGTACAATATCTATTTGTTTTATTCATTGCCATATTTTTTTTTATTTTTTTGTAACTTTTGTTTGTTACCCATAAATAGCTTCGTTACTTATTCTATTCAAGGTCTTTAATACAGCCGCCCCTATGGGATCAGACACTGACCAATGAACCGCACATTATGCGTCAGACGCTCTTGGGTTTCATGGAGAGCTGGTTCTTCAGAGCGACGTCTTATCTTATGCTCCTAGTTCCTGAGAAGGTAACTCAGGTGTCTCAGCTCTTGGATCCAATAGATCCAACGCTCGTCGTTAGTTCACCTAATTGGCTATCCAGCGGGCACCACTTGGAGGTGACGATGCGATTTGCTCCGCCATTTTTAAATGAAACAAAATTAAAAACCTACAAAGAGAATAAGTTAAATAAAATGTTGTGGAGGCGTAACAACCACCAATGTTTGTTTGTAGGACCGCATTTAGAGGAAAATTAAATTTTAGTTAGCGTTGCCTACCACAAACGTTAAAGGATTAAGGAAAAATAATTATAGATTTTTTCAATTTTTGGTTGGTGTAACCACAAAGCAAAATAAAAAAAAGAAAAAGTGAGTGGCCACACAAATAAAAGAAAAATATGGAATTAGGGGACAAGCGGCAGAAAATATAGGTCAGTAAAATGGACAAAGGGACATATTAAATCTCTTTTGTATTTTTGAAAATGAAACAAAATTTGAAAAAAAAAACTACAAAGGGATTAAGACAAATAATATGAAATACTTCACTGAATTTTTAAAAGAAAGAGTGAACGAAAATTATGCAACAGTATAGCCTTATTTTGGGTTCTGTATCATCTTCGTTTATCTGGGTATTTAATAATGTATTTTAGTCAGTTTTGTTTGTATGAAGCAATGGAGAGTTCCGATGACAAAATTTTTGTTGAGACAACGTCTCAAGAATGATCAAAATACGAAATGATGAAATGGCTTCAAATTCCTTAAGCGTTTTTAAAGTTCTAGAAAAAAAATCTATTTTGTGTTACTATGTGCAAGTAAAGATAGAAATGCGTGTTCATGTATGCAAATTAAGTTTGGTTAACAATTTTTTAAGTTTTTTTTCTGTTTAATATAATTTTTAGATTGCTCTTAGAAAAACTGATGATTAAAATTGATATGCAGGTATGTATATATAAATTGGTGTGTTTGGAAACCGGTAAAGAAAACATTATTTTTTTTTTAGTCATAACTTTAGGAGCTTATCTAGGGGGGAGGGGTGGAAAACAATTTTGGCCAACACTATTACCTTCGAAGTTGCATTCATATTTTTTTTATGTACTGTTTTATCACAAATAGACCAGTTCTAATTTCTTAATTCTTAATATCTAGAAATTAAGCTCAAAACAGAAAAAAATATTTAAAAAAAATGGGAATACTTACAATGCCACGCTACATTTTTTAAACCCACATTTCCATTCTATAATATGCTTCCTAGATAAATAGTTTTTGAAAAAATATTTTCAAACCTAAAAAAGTATTTATGTATAACAGAAACTCTATTTAGAAAACATATTACAGAATAGAATCATGGCTTTTAAAAAAGCAAAAGTGTCACATTGTAAAAGTTCACGTTTTCTTAAATATAATTTCTTTCTGTTGTGCCGATTTTTTTTTTTTATTCACTTTATTTAGCTAAAAAAAGCTATTTAAAAATGTACAAGTGAATCTTAAAATTTATTTTTTACAAACATAATGGCAAGTCTATTAAATGTATATACATTTTGTTCATTCTTTATTTCGTTTGGTAAACTATTAAATATAGATAATCCTTTATGCATTACCATATTTCTAGTTCTTTGGTTTCTATAATTTAATGATCTAAAATCATTTGCATTTCTAAGTGGATATGAATGGACTTCATTAACATAAGTTAAGCTCTCACTTAAATAATTTGGCAACATATTATACTTCATTTTATAGATAAATAATAAAACATTAAATATAATTCTTTGATTTATATTGATCCACAATAATTGCCTTAGCATTTCATCTATGTGTATGAATCTATTACATAATAGGATTACTCTCATTCCTTTATTTTGAAGTTTTTGTAATCGATTAATCATAGTATTATTGCACATAAATAAGACACTTGAACAATATTCAAAGTGAGGTTTTATAATGGTATTGTAAACATTTATCGCCGTAGATTTTGAAATTCTTTTTCTTATTCGACTAAAAAATTGAATTTTTTTGCAAATTTTTTACAAATGAAATCAACATGAGAGTTAAAATTTAAACCATTATCAATCAAGATACCCAAATATTTAATTTCACTTACAACTTCAATTTTTTGATTGTCAATGCAAATATCAATATGTAATTCACCATTTAACACCATGGCTTTTGTTTTACTGATATTAAGTTTCAATTTGTTCATTTCAAACCATTGTTGCAATTTTTTTAAATCACTGTTTACTTTTCTAAGGCATTCGCCAGCAGTGTCTCCTGAGACAAAGAGAAGGGCATCATCAGCAAACAATACTAACTTACAAAACTCAATTACTTTTTCTATATCATTTATATAAACTAAAAATAAAAGTACTCCAAGAAGAGATCCTTGAGGAACTCCACAGTTTACATAAATAGAGTCTGAAAAACAGCTATTGATTTTAGTTTTTTGCCGTCTTGGATATAAATATGATCGAAACCAATTTAGCTCTTTTTCTTTTACGCCATACTTCTCCAATTTCAGTAAAAGAATATCTCTGTCCACCGTTTCAAAGGCTCTTTTCAGATCCAAAAAAACTGCAACAACTATTTTTGTATTATGTATTTCAATTTTCCATTTAGTTATCACCAAATTTAGAAGAGATTCACAATTATGATTTTTTCGGAATCCTGATTGATACTGGGATATAAGATTAAAAGACTCTAAATATTTTTGTAACTGTATGTAAACTACTTTTTCAATAATTTTGCTTTCTAGTGGGAGCATATTGACAGGTCTAAACTCTTCTGAGTGTTTAGTGTTTTGAACTTTTGGAATTGGAACAATAGTTGACTCTTTCCAACAATCTGGGAAGATCCCTTCAATAAAAGAGTTATTGATCACTTTTGTCAATAGGTTGCCACATGCTTCAAAAGTATCTTTATACATTTTAATATTTGCATGATTTGTATCTTTTTTGTTATTCATCAAATTCATTATTTCTTTTAGTTCTCCTGTATTAATTTGTTTTAATTTAAAATTAATATAATAATAATAATCATCTATATGGAGTGACGTTTCAATTGTCAAAGTGGAATTGCAAAAATTTTCGAAGCTCTCGTATTTTTTAAAAATTAAATTAAAAAACCTAAGTAACTTCCTAAGAAAAACCACGCAAAAACACTCATTTAATCACTTTGAACTAACACCGCAAATTTTTAGTTAAATTTATTCAAGTAAATAAGCTTAAAAAGGAAAAGAAAAAAAAAGTTTTCTCCGTGTTGCATCGATATAAAATTGCGGTACAACGTTTTGCCGATGAACCGCAAGCGATACTTATTCGAAATTTCACCTGAACAAAACACTACCAACAAAAAGATTTCTCATATGGGAATAGGTGAATTATCAGTTACTGATCTAAAAAATATCTTAAATGAGAGTCTCGAAGAAAAGCTTAAAGATCTAGTCACAAAAAATGACTTGTTAGTGCTCTCGAACGAGATACTTTCTTTAAAGACACTTAAGAGGCCTCTGCCTTTGTATATAAACTTTATAGTAATATCATGAACATCGCTGATTTCAGCATAGAGTACCTATATTATCTAGAGAACCGACTTCAGGGCTTTTTCTCTTTCACCCTACAAGCTGCACTGATTGGATTTCCTCCACATAGCTGAGCATGTGTTAGCTGCCCAATGCATTTTAAATGGAACCACACCAATACAATGATAACTTATCGGATTTTTGCTCAGTTTTGCTCACTTTCCCTCAACTGAAATTCCGATATTCAAAATAGGAATCAGTTAAATTCAAAACCTGAAAAAATAAAAATTGTTTATGGTAAAATAACCTTTTTAGACAACTTTTCAATAAAAATATATATTTAATAAGGAATTTTGTTGTTTAAGCATATAAATAAAGTTAAATTTCTGAATATTTTCACTGAAAAAAACAAAAAATTGAATCTTTTAGTATAAGCGCACCCTAAAAATCAGCCTTAAAGTGAAAGTGCACCTTTACACCCATAAAATTCCGTAGCCCAGTTTTTGACAAATGTTTTGACATAAACGAAGCAAAAAAAAAAACTATTGTCAATTTCGAATTTTTTTGCGAACAAAAAACAAAATAATTAAATTCTTTTAATTTATAAAAAGTGTTTATTCAAAAGTTTTTTTGTGCGGGAATAATTGGAAATTTATTTCATGTGTTTCAATTCATAAAAAGAAAATAACTCATAAAATATTCAAAATCCAGTAAGTTTTGTGAAAATATTATTAATTTATTAATTGTATTGATTATCATTAATGTATATGAACAAACAAGTGGTTCTTTTGAAAGTGGCAGGTTCTATGTTTACGCTGGTTTGTCTTGGCTTCTCTTGCCAAATGAGCGGGAATATAACACCAGGTTGGTAATTTAATAATCCGCTGCTATTACGGGCCAGTCGGAACTCAATAAAAATGTAATTGTTTTATTTTGAAACGTTTTCAAAATTAATTCCAAATCGAGTGTAAGTGTACAAACTAATAGCGTTTTCGTTTGGTCGTCCGGAAACATTCTAGATACTTTGGGAGTTACACCCAAGGACATATATCAATTTTTAACATTTCCACTTTAATGTACCTACCTACACTAAAACCAAGAGTCAACTTTTGATCCACTGGATCGAATTCAAATTGGTAAACGCCATTTTCAGCTCCATTCGAATAAGAACTCAGAAATGTATCAACGTTTCTTTTAGGATAGATACTTTGGGAGTTACACCCAAGGACATATATCAATTTTTAACATTTCCACTTTAATGTACCTACCTACACTAAAACCAAGAGTCAACTTTTGATCCACTAGATCGAATTCAAATTGGTAAACGCCATTTTCAGCTCCATTCGAATAAGAACTCAGAAATGTATCAACGTTTCTTTTAGGATAGATACTTTGGGAGTTACACCCAAGGACATATATCAATTTTTAACATTTCCACTTTAATGTACCTACCTACACTAAAACCAAGAGTCTACTTTTGATCCACTGGAGCAGACTTTTATTATTTTATTCAAAAGGTAATATGTAGGGGATTTAAGAGCCAAGCAAACATAAAAAATAAAAACCATTGCACGAAATTGTTCGTTTATACCTCTCATTTTCCAATCTTTTCAATAGCCTTTTATAAAACAATATCAAAGCTAAAACTGTTTTTATTTGATTTATTTGTTTTAGAAAAAAACTACAATGAACATGGATACTGACGTTAATAATATTTGTGAGTATTTTATTTAAAAAAAAAAAACGTTTTAAACTATTAATTATAACCTGACAGCTAACTATTATATGATTTCATTTTATTTTTCCGTACTAGTCGGTCGGGTGGAAAGTGGTGTCTTCAAAGTGGTGCATCACGTAGCTGTAGCCGACGCTGTTCCCGGAATGGTTACATTGCCGGTGATTTGAAGTGCAACCTTCCCAGGGGAGCTGCTGACTTCACCACTCAGATCATCGTATTGAACCACTCACCAGTGGTCGAACGGTTACACCCCAGTGTTGAATTGCTACACTGCTCACATTGCTTAAGCAAAAATCAAAGGCAGATCTTCGTTCAGGAAAAAACCAAATGACATATTTATATCTGTGTTAAAATGTCAAATTGATTAATCTTCTTTAAGTAGTATTAGTAATTATATATTATTGTTTATTTAAACTGATCAATACAGAATGTTATCGAACCATTGTGAACAGCATTTAAAATAATTAAAGAAATTTGTTTACCTGCTTAAACAGTTTTTTTTTATGAAGTTGGGAAATTTAAGTTTAATTTTAAAGCGAAAAAAAATATGTAGAGTAGTTGCCTATTTTTTCATCTACCTAGGAGTAAATTGAATAAGGTCAATTTCCTTGTAACGCTTTCCTTCCGGTTAAAAGATAAAATTAGTTAAAAATTTTAAAATTACCTATGAGAACTTATGTAGTATTTGATTTTTATAGTCTTAAGAGCTAGAAGGCTGAAATTTAGATAGATGATAGAAATTATTTCATATATATTTTAATTCTAATCAGTTCATGCGAGGATCGAAAATCAAAAAAAAAAGTTTAATAGTAGGAATCATTAATAACAGTTTAAAGAATAATTTACCTATTTTTTAATCGAAGTCTTTAGAGCCGT
Source organism: Dasysyrphus albostriatus (assembly GCA_946251815.1). NCBI lineage: Eukaryota > Metazoa > Arthropoda > Insecta > Diptera > Syrphidae > Dasysyrphus > Dasysyrphus albostriatus. The sequence continues at coordinate 102,702,970 of OX276335.1, forward strand.
TTTTGAAATAAATAAACTTCTAAAATGGTTGTATGGCGAAAGTACCGTTATTTGTAAGCTTAAAATTTTTACAATTTACCATTGATTTCCCCTCCCAAAATTTGAAGAAACTCGCTTTCGTGGTTTGAGCTACACATTAAAGTACAGATAAACAGACCGAACACCAACAGAAAGAGTGGATTGTGCCACCCACTTTTTTGGTGTTCTCTATCATCGTAATGACATGTTTGATTATTACCTCAAATTGTTCTTCAACAATCCAAAACTTGCTATTTATTACCTATGTATATATATCTCAAGTAAAAAGATTTTTTATTTATCAGCAAAAAATTTTTGAATTTTATTAAAACTTCTTAAGCAAACATACATATAAAAGCATCTAATAAATAAATTGTAAATTTGGATATAAAATTAAATACAATAAATAAATTGTAAATTTGGATATTAAATTAAATACAATCAAAAAATATGACAACAATAATACAATAATTCAGCAGCAACATATTCACATAATTTGTTGATGGCAAGTTTAAGTTTTTCATCGTATTCCTATAAAACTTTTTCAAAGTATGTTTTTAATTTCTATATCGAAAAAAGACAATAAAAACATAGAAAATAATAAATAAGGATTGTTCTGTTTTGAAAGTTTTATTTTCTTATACGGAATATTAAAACGCCTCTTGTTTTGATAAAATTTACTTTAAATTAAGTCATAAAAGCCAAAAGCAACAAATTGAATTGTAGGTCATATTGAGAAGAAAATGCTATGCGAAAATGTATATGCAAAAAAAGGACTTATGATTAAGAAGCAATTTTTTTTTTAATTTGATAAATTGATTTGAAAATTAAAACAATACAAAAGGCGTTCACTAGTGTCTTTCTTTGTCAAAATAGAAGACTAACATAAAGAAAAAACTACAAAATACACATAGTATCGTTTTCAATATAATGAAAGCCACAAACGCTTTCGATTCCTTAAACCTTATTTTTTTTTAAAGCTTATACAACTCATAGGGAATTCTTACCGAATGTTGGTGTATGTTGTTCACTTATGTGCAATTTGGTTGTAATGCACATTGGTCTTTGATGTTGAAGAATTTTCCTAACAACTTCTTGGTCATCGGAGCCAGTTGCAATAACATTGTCAGGTGTTGAATCAGCGTACTCAATATCAGAAAACTACGGAGATGTAATGGAGATGTTTCTTCCGACGGAGCTTACGGATGCTTTACGGTTAAAGTCTGAAAAAAAGGAGAATTTATAAGATTTATTTATAAGCAAAGATCACTTTTGGGTCACTTCCTACACTTTGTTTTGAATGCTTTATTATGTATGTTTATGTTATTATTTGGCATTTCTGATTTAACTGGTGTATTTTTTGACTCCATGTTGGCAACTAAACTATGATAAGTTCCATCAGCTGTGTCAATGTTAAGCTTTGGTAGAATTTTACTACCTAATTAAGGACCGCACTCTGGATTGGTGGATTGGAAGTTTTTAGATTTTGTGTTAAATATTAAATGACTTTACCTGTACTGCATTGCTGCTTTCGGGTTAGCAACTGGAATATTACGAGGTGGTTTACGAGGTGGAGTAGATAGGTTTCTTGGCTTATACTCTACACGAGTACCACTTAAACGTTTTTGTAACAAACGTCCAACATTTTTGTCACTGCTCCTGGAATTTGTGTTCAATAAAGATTGTTGAAATTCTTCGGTTAGACTATCAATTTCGCTGACACTATCCATGAAGACGAGGGAATGTGATTGTTTTGGAATGTTTTCGGTACCACCGTCAATAATCGTTTGTTCTGCTGTCATTTGCTTCTTAGATGGAGGACTTTTACGATGATTTTTATGTTTGTTCACACGCACCTGCGATACTACACAATTATTGTGTATTTCTTGGATTATGTTAATGAGTGGTGCTTTTGAATTGCGGCTTGAATGTTTTAATGTACTTATCGCTGTAAGTGTTCGAGAAGGATCCCTTTTCGATTGGACATCATGCTTTTTTTTTGCATTCAGTGGAAAAGTCTCTTTGTTCCTCATCTTGCTGTTATTGTTTGACACATCTGAAATCTAAAATAAAAAAAATATTGTTTTAGTATCTATGCCATAGATGATTTTTTTTAAATGTTCAAATCCTACGAACCAGTTTCTGAAAATCTTTAAAATTTAAGTTCAACATATTAAGAATGTTTTGGGTAGATTACGTGGAGGAAAAAATAATTATTGTATTTTATTACTAACCACAGAGCTTGTACTTAAAATATAAATTGAAATATCATATTATATTATTCATATATTATATTTTTTCAAAAGCTTATATAACTCATAGGGAATTCTTACCGTATGTTGGTGTATATTCTTTAGTATGTGCAATTTGGTTGTAATGCGCATTAGTCTTTGATGTTGAAGAATTTTCTTAACAACTTCTTGGCAAGTTCTTCGTCATCGGAGCAAGTTGCAATAACATTATGAGGTGTTGAATCGGAGTACTCAATATCAGAAGGATGTAATGGAGATGTTGCTTCCAACGGTGCTCACGGATGCTTTAGTCTGAAAAAAGGAGAATTTATAAAATTTAAAGATGATATAGTAATTAAAACTCTGCCTAAATCACCATTCTTTCGGAGTTACTCCAAAAACATATACTTTCAGACAAAGAGCAATAACCAAAGTTTAACATTAAGTAAAATCATCGATGCGGATTGTAAGGAGAAATCCTATATGGTGTACATAGTTATATGCATTTTAGTTTTAATTTTTATCATAATAATAACAGCAGTTATAATTGTTATGCGAATTGCAAAGAAACGAAGGAAACGCATTATGGATGTTGTGCTACCAGAAACACGAACTTATAGGGAAACAGAAATTATTTACCAAATTGAAAATGCTGGCTTATTGAAGACTGATTTGTAAAAAAAAAAAAAAATTCCAATGCTGATATATTAATTATGTTGTAATTATGTTGTTTGTGCACAAAACTTACCCAATAGGCAGATAAGATTCCAAGGCTTGATTAACAGTCAATATTGATTCGGAGAGTGCGAATCCCTTTGACAGCATAGCATGATGATTTGTGAGCGTGTCTTCGATTGTCGATAGGTCTTCGACTTCTTTGTCATCTAGATGGATATATAAAATTTACTAAATTTAGTGAATAAACGAAAAGAACATTATTTACTAAGATGCTATTTATACAAATTAAATTAAAATGTTGTAATTTATATATTATGTAAATTTTTTTGTTTTTTAATTTTTGACCATTTTTATTCCTGGGATCTCAATGTTGAACTTATTCTCTGTATTTTAAAATATTTCTTCATAGATTTTCTCATTAAATTTCCATTAATTATTTTTTCAAATTCAAGTTCTGAATCACAGAGATCTTGTTTTTAAAATTCAAAGCATAATTTCAGCAACAATTTATGCTCTTATTTGAGCAGACATCAGCTTTACTATTTAGTTAAAAAGCCAAATAAAAATTAATAGAAAATCAGAACAACAATACCTGGCAAATTTAAATCCTTTTTCATCAAATTAGCACTGCACATTCCTCCTAAATAAGCCAGTTCATGTTCCAAACGTATTAGGCAAGAATTCTTTGCATTCATCTGTTTTGAAAAATTAATAAAAAAAAACTATGTAGCTATGAAACATTAACATTTTTTTTAAACTCTTACCGCTGTTGGATTATCATAACCAACAACAAGACACTTGAATCCAAAACGGTTACTATGCGGATCCTGAGCGTAAAGAGAAGCTGTCTCCAAAGAAAATTCCACCTGATTTCCAGGCAAAATCATAATATTTTGTGGCCAATTGCTGACACTGTAAATATAATTATCACACAAACTAAAACCGACAGAAAAGACCTCTGTGGCTTATGTATTAAACTTCTTTATGACAACCCAATCGTTGTCATTTGTATTAGCATTTGCACCATGACCTCTAGTATAGTTTGTCACAATGGCATTTTTGCAACTGGAACGTTGCATAGACATGTTATTGTCCAGTATATCCAGGTAATCATTATCAACTTGACAAGCTTCAACTAAACATGGCTTTGTTGGAATAGATATCAATAAGTAGTCTTCAAGTTGAGCAGTTCCACACTGTGAATCGAATTCTATGGCAAACCATTGTACACAATGAGGAAACTCCACCCTTTAATAATATTGAAAATCAAGTTAGTTTTTACATACAATCATTTGCATATATAGATTCTTACCTCTGACATGTTATGGATCCACTTCGATATGGATGCTCGCTCTCTACGATGCAATAATGATTGCTTGTAGTACATATATCTACGCTCTTATCGATCTCATCCATTCTCTTTTTGTTAATATCCAAAGCTGAGAAGTCTACCTTTTTATCCTTTGATTTGAGTGTAAGATATTCTTTGCTCGAATAAAGTTGATTTAACGCAGCTACATGTGGCATATCCATATGTTCCTCAATTGGTGTTATATTGTGCTCCGAATCAATTGTCTGAGTATGATTCGAAGAATTATCACTTGGCGATAGAGATGCAGCCAGAGCATTCCTTGCCAAAATCAATAGTTCCGTGCATTTCTTGGTGATATCAGTTGCAACCTGAAGAGCTGTAAAACCAAGAAAATATTAAATCAGATTTAAATTATTATAAAAAAGTATAATTATTCCCACCTCATTTAAAGATGTTTGGTAAACGATCTCAGCCAGAACCCTTGCCAAAAGATGACAATAGTTGTTGATCAGACCTTGATTGATATCCTTGTAAATTCGGTCTTTTCCTGTTGTGTTCGATAAATCATCTGTTCTACCAGGATGGGATATTGATGATTCTCTGAACTCGATAACATTGGAAGACCAAAATTATCACTTGGACTAACGATAGACTGTCGTTCATTACCGGATGTCAAAAGGGAAAATGTTGTTCTCAATTTTATGGAAGGACTGCAGAGTCCAGCAATTATTGCACTGAGAAGGCGAGAGTGCAATTCACCCTTTAGAAGAAATAACTTACAATAATGATTTCATTGGATTGCAAAAAAACATACCAAAAATATGCAAAATAAACAATATTAATTTGGGAAAACCGAAGTAAACAAAAAAAAATCAAGTCGAGTAACACATCGAGTTTCACTTGATCACTCGACTTTTGGCACTTGAAATTTAAGTTATTTATTATTTTTATCCACTTTTAATTAAAAATTACTAATATTTTACTTATAAAAAGTATTATTTTCTTTTAAAACCGAGTTTTTGTTGGAAGAATTAAATATTAACAATTCCACCCAACACAAATTAGAATCGAGATCTGTCATTTTGACATTTCATAATTTAACAAAAAAAAACAAAACGTCACTTTGAGCTACTAACCCCATTTTGTATTTTTATCCACAATTCACACGTATTCACCGACACGGAATTTGAGAGAGTTTTCTCTTGGTGTGCTCAAATAAAATTTGCGGGTGTTTTAGGCAGGAGGGGTACGAGTCGGTTCTCTAGATAATATAGGTACTCTATGGATTTCAGCGTCAACTATCGGTCAAACAGCTTGCCTACTCTCAACACAAAATGTTGAGGGAAACATTTGGATGTTTTTTTTTCATTTTTCTTCTTCTACTTTTGTGTGTTTTTGTATTTTTATTTTCAGTCATAAGAATGCATTGGTTAGGGATGGGTCGCCGCTCGGCGCTCCAGAAATGAATAATTTGTTTGTTGTTTATTGTAGGTAGGTCGTATAGGCAGGCTGGTCGCCGTCCGTGGTTCGTTCTGTTGGATGGTTGGTGGGGTGGATGGTTTGTTATGTGACGTTTTCGTTCTGATGATTTTTTTTTACTTTTGCTCTATCCCTTTTTTACGTATCTGCGTGTGTATGTGTATATTTTATTTTCATATGCCTCGATCTTGACAAGAATTTCATTTCGTATTTTCTTTTCAGAATTTTTGTGAGGCATACAAATATTTTAAAGAAAAGTTGGCGGATTTCTCTCGTTTGCGGAGAGAAACATTGTGGTAGCCTTGTTGGAGGTTGTTTTTCTTTTAATTTTTAGCTTTCCCTTGTCCTTTTTTGTGCAGGTGCGTGTGTACACTTGCAGGTATACCTTTATTATTGTTCTTCTCGATCCTTAAATAATGGCAGGAGTTTTCATTTTTTAAATATATTATTTAAAGGATTTCTGTTCGGAATGAGCCGGTATGAATATATTATGTAGGTAGGTTGGTAACTAACATAAACATATTGTAAAGTTGTTTTGAAAAATTTCTCCGTTTTGATTTTTAAGGGTGAGAAGTGTTTGTTTTATTTGCTTATTTATTTCTTCATTTAGTAAAGAAAATTGTTTAAAGAAATGATGTAGGCATAAGTTAATGAGAAAGTTTTCTTATAAAAAAATAGAAGGTAATATTTTCATTTACAATTAAACAAAAAAAAATATGTAGGTACCTTATAAAAATCAATAGATGTAATTTTGTAGGATATTGATTTTTTAAATTCAATAAATACCTACATACATAATAACAATTACCTAAATAAAGATATAAATAAGTTGTAGGTACGTTATTGATAAGGTTGGTGTGGACTTTTCATTCTTTGACAAATTTAAAAATCAAATTAATTAAACATTTTTTTTTGTTTTAAATAACATACATACATAGATATTTCTGCTTGATCTTTTTCATTGTAGATGGGTTCCCAAAATTATTTATTTGCAGTTGCGAAAGACAGATTTAGTAAGTTCATTTCAGACAAGAATTTATGTTCTGGAGGTACCTATTTTAGGACATTTATAAACAGAAAAATTTAAAAATGTTCTCTATACTCAATCCGCGCTTTGCTAATAAACACTATGTTGAATAATTAAGCGATTATCTTATTGGTAAGAACGTTTAATTGAAATTGAAACTAAGGATCAATATTTATAGAAAGATTTTTTTCACTTTTATTATGACAAATTGTATTGTACTCGTACCTACACATAGAGATACTAACTACTAACAAAATTATTATTAAAATTTGTTGCAGTAAGTAGAGGTACCTATGAATGTAATGTAGGCACGTCGGCTGATAGATGGTTGGCAAGCAGTCAGTGATGTCCGTGCTTTCTGTCTTCCAAAAAAACTAGGGAGGAATCAGCTAAGGTTGATGGTTGATAATCAAAATCATTTATATAAAGTGATTACATTTCGTACCTTTATTAACATTGGAGTACACGCGTGGACTTCTATAGTAGACCACAGTCAGATTATCATTTTTGTTTTTAATAACTAAATGATTTTTAATTTATATTTTCTTCTCAATATGAATGAGTTAAATTATATAAATGTTAAACATAATTATTGGTTTGATGTAAAAGTTATCAACAAAAAAATTATTAACATTTCAAAATGGACTACCTACCATGGTAGTCGAAGGGGAGCGTGTACTCTAGTGTTAAGTATTCATTTTCATACATTCTGATATAATTTTTGTTTTTTTTGGGTATTTGTGAGTATTTGATTTTAATATTTTTAAAAACTAAAGTGTACTACAGATCCGATTTCGAAAATTTTCTTTGGAGCTTGAAAAGCTATTCTCAGCTTCGTGTTAAAATTTTGTACACATTTTTAATTGTAGGGTGAAATGGGGATTAAACACGATTTGAATTTCTTTTTGTGTTATGAAATTGATATTTGTAGGATGGGGCTTTCTGCTTAATATCTCAGATTTCAGAGGAATCAGAAATATAAACACGATTCCTCGGTGTTTTTTAATGAGAAATGAAACCAAGTTCTCATTAAACTATGAGGCACATCGCGATGTTACAACCAAAAAATAAATTTTTGTATCTTTAAAAAATCGATTCTATTCTGTCGAAATGGTAATCTTGCATTTGAGCAAGATTTCAGATAGATTTCACACACACTAGCAAATTTGACATTTCTGTGGAGTTAAATGTATTCTGCGGCCGGTTTAACAAATATTCTTAAGTGTTTGTCCTTTTTCAAATAAATTTGAAACAAATAAATTATTAAAAACTAATCGTAATTAATCAAAAAAGACTTTAAAATTAAAAAAGAAGTTAACAAAATTTTAATGAACTTCGATTTAAAGTGCCTAAGGTCGATTTAAGATAATAAAGATCACCCTCGCCAGTTTTTCTCGATTGATGAGTTGTTTTTTAAATGAATTTTTAACTTTAACTTTAACAATATTAGCATTTTTAAAATTGTTCCGAATGCAAAGCTTGTTATTGTGGATTTTTTTTTAGATTTGAATAAATTTTCTAACTGACAAAAAGAGTGTTGCAGAGAAGCAAAAATGCTCTTTTCTCCCCCAAATTTCGACCACTCATATTCACTTTTTTTTAAAGGCCTGAATTTCCCCCATGCTTAAAAGTGATCAAGGGTATTAAAAAAAAACTTTTTGTAAAATTTCATTGAAATAGGTTAACGTTAACTCGTGCTAATGGGTACTTCCAATTTTTCATACAAAATACATGGTGCTTTCACAGCCTTTACTCAAAGTATCGGTAAAAGTGTAAACGTAAACTTGGCACATATACTAAGTACCATAAAGGGTATACAAATTTATTTTAAAAAATTTTTTTTAATCAACAGTTACCTATTCCAGTAAAAATAACAACAAATGCACAAAAACAACGATATTTAATTTTATTTTTAATGGGGCAAATATTCAACAAAATTGTTGAAAATATTTTATTAATACACCTAACCTAATTTATGTGCCAAGTTGAAAGATTTTCCATAAACCTTTACAATTTTGCTGATATTTTTCTGTGGAAACCCCATTTATTTTGTACGGTGTTAACGTTAACCGATTTCTATTAAATTTTACACAACCTTGATTACTTTTCTCATTGATGTCAATAATTTGAAAATTCAAATAAAAATATATACCTAAGAATAAAATAAATTTTAAATCGTACGTGTCTCCTCCGTTACCGTTAGCTATCTTCTCTGTTACCATCTTTAATATTTTTTATTAAAGTAAAATGAAATTAAGCATTGCACCAAAAATGGTTCTTACAATATGTAAGCTTAATAAAAGTGTGCAAGAAAATCAACTTCTCATCTTGATGGACTGCGCACAATTTTTAACTTTAAAAGTGTTCCCAACTGAACAAAATCAGTAATTTGCTTACTATTCTTTTGCATTTATATAAGGTCGTTTTTTCACTTTCATCACATACTTTGTTTTATAAAACTTTTTATTTTTTACTAATTGGTCACTTGTGGGGGTATTTATGCACTAAAAAAAATCATTTTGTAAAAGTAACTGATTCTAACTTAGAAATTTACATGACTTTTCTGTTAAAAAGTTAAGTTTAAGAACTTAAAATATCAATATCAAATGATATAATTATAATTATATACTAAATGAAAATCGTCAATAAATTGAATTTATATCCACTAGAAAAAAAAAAAACTTCAAAAAACACATTAGCTGTCAAAGATGCGTTTTCATTTTGATCGGACAGCTACGCGCTTCACAATCTTTTTTCTCAAAATCGCCATTTGAGTCCGGAACACTCTTAAGAAAAAGGCCGGAAATCTATAAATTGAGCGTGTCTACTCCGTAACCATCTTTTTTTTTGTACATAGGTATAAACTTGCTACATTTAATTATTTTTTGGTGAAGCATATGTTTCATCTACTTTGTGATGAATTCTTAAAAATCACAGAGTTTCGTGAACAAATATTACCTTTTTATAAAATAAAACGCTTTGGAATGGCCGTAAAAGCACCTTCTATGATTACATACTAATGTACATATATCAATTAAATGGTATTCAAAGGATATTTTTTCGAAATTAAAATTATCTACATATGTATATACCCATATATATACCCATATCATATATCATCCTAAAATTGGTTTCTCCTGAAGAAATTTTTGTATCTAAAACAAACCTACTAGATCTGATTTTCTCGCAAATACAAATAAATTAATCTAATCCAGGTACCTACCCATTTACGAAAAGAAAATCAGGTAGAGACATCCACATAAATAATTTTATTGAAGTTTAAACTAATAGACAAATACTTTTTTGAAATTATTTAGGTATTTGTATTCTTTTCTTTGCCAAATTGTTAATTGAAACATTTTTTTTTTTTCAATTAAATCACCTCTGTCATTTACCTATACCTATTTATTATAATTTTCATACCTACTGAAAAAAAAAAATAAATAAAACGAAATAAATATTCTCCACCCCCAGAAGTCAAAATACACATATTTATAAAATAAAAAAGTTTACCTTGAAACAAGAGATTATTATTTATTATTATATTTATAATCTCTGCTTGAAACCATCATTCATATATTTTTCTGTTTTACAAACAGAAGAAATATATAAATACAAACAAAAATTCATTCATCAAGAACGAAAGAAAAGACGAACGCGGGAAAATAAGAGGATCGAACAAAAAACTAAGAAAAAAAACAACCACCATTGCATTTCGAAACTGTTTCATAGCAAAAGAAAAAAGAGAATCCATACCCATAAACCAACAACCAAACCAGATACAAATGCCATTGTTATGAACACAATTTTCAAAATGTTGAAGCAACTTTAGCGACGCGAGCGCACCACTGGACAAACAGCGCGTAAAAAAAAACGACTCCATGATATTACTATGAAGTATATATACAAAGCCTCTGCCCAAAATGTCGAACTCAGATTCGAAGATCGGAACTTCGAATAAAAATAAAAGCAAAAAAGCCACTGCATGAGAGAAGGAAAAAGGCAAACGATACACAGAGTTATAAGAGTAGGTAATATACACACACAAGCTTCTTTTTTTTGCTTGTTTGTTTTTTTAGTTTGCATTGCCTTCTGTATCTGTATGTAATATGTGTTTACTTATTGGCATGTACGTTCTACGTTTACGTTGTGTTTTGTGTATGAAATATTGGGTTGTTATTTTTTCATTCCTAGCGAGATCGTGGAACATTTGAAAAACGAAAAACATATTTTCTCTACATAAAGGAAAATTGGTGATGTTGACCTTGAATCGTATTTATCTAGAGTTATTGTTGTAGCAGGTAGATGCATTATGCTTTACTGTTTTTACTGAAATTTCAAAGTTAGTTGGCAACATATTGTATTTTTGCTTTTGTTAGGTACTCGACATTTTGATAAACTAAAGAAAACTTATTGGGAGGAAAATATACAAACTTTTTTTAATTTAGTTTTTTATCCAATTTAATTCACTGCAATTTGGTGGTATCATCGTCGGTCGGCTGCGCTATGTCAATTTATGTAGGAATATGATAGATATATGTAAGTATAAGCCTAGGTACCTAGTATATATGAGGGTGGTCCTATAAGTACCTACTTAGTCATGGCGATTTATTTTTCAATATAGTCTCCTTTTAACTCGATACACTTGACCCAGCGATGCTCCAACTTCTTTAACACGTCTGAAAAGTACGCCTTCTCGAGGTTTGCAAAGTAGGCCTCCGTGGAGACCTCCTCATTTGACTGAAATTTTTCACGGGCCACGGTGCTAAATCTGGATAATGCGGTGAATGGGGCAGCAGTTCGCAGCGCAATTCAACTAATTTGGTATAGTAAAATACTATAGGTATTAAATACATACTTACCTAGTTTCTTTAATGATTTGATTATTTTGCTGTCAAATAAAATACGTGACTAGATAAACATACCTAACTAGGTAGGTGATTTTTTGAAATCCCCTAACAACCTCGCTTCCCACTTTTATCATATCTAGAAAATAACCTTAATGACGTGGATGAAATTTTCAGAGTTGATTGTGGGTGCAAGAAAAAACTTTATAATTTTTTTATTATTTTCAAAACCGGCTTTAAAGTATTTTAGGCATCAAAATTAGTTGGTGAGTTAGGAAAAAATGAAGGTAGTTTTTTAAATCCACCCACAACAACCGCACCACTTTTATCATTTTTAAGAAAAAGAAATCCGCCCACTGCCACCCCGATTTTTAAATCTTGATTTCTCAGAAATGGCTCCAGAGATTACTAAAGGTATCAAAAATATTTATATTTTGTATGCGTAAGAAAAAAACGTAGGTTGTTTTTGAGATCCACCGGCAACCACGTCTACTTGGAGCAACATTATCTAGATCAATAGTTCATAATAAGAAAATCCTGTTATTTTCTGAATAAAAATAATGCATTTCCACACTACCCATGAGGTATGCATTTCAGTGCGTTAACCTATTTTTTGGTAACGTGTTTGGTTTCCCCAGGAGGCCTATTACACCAAGCTGAAAATTAATATGCAAAACTATAACTATGTTATCTTTTTTTACCACCACTTTAACAGATTTTTTCTTCTCCTGCTGTTTTGGCGAGATAGGTTGAGGTATTTATGGATGAATCGTTGCTGGTACTGCAGGTGGAATGCGTGTTGGTACTGGTTGATGACTCAGTGATATAATCGGTACTGGTACTTTTAGCTTTGTCAAGAGAGGAATCGTTGCTGGCGCTGTTCGTGACGGATGTATGTTTTAACTAGTTTTCTTCACTAGGCGCCCGTATTTGCATACCGCGTGTCACTCGAGGATCTATTAACTCAGGAATAAGCCAATCGTTATAAAATGTGCAGAGCTTAAAAAGCATTTTAATATTCCAAAAATCATCATCTTTCTTTATTTCTTCCACATAAATATCAAACTGCCCACTTGTCCAAATTGCAAATAAGCAAGTTTCTCTTTGACAAATATGTAACTGCCCTTGAATCTGATAGTAATAGCTGTGATTCCTTTTTAGCCCTAAGATATTACCATCTTCGGAAACTGAAATATATTTCAATTTTCTTCCCCTAATGGCTTCTACCGTATTACTTCCCGCTAGAGAATATGGACATCTTATTTCACAAAGAACATTTTCGTCTAAGATGCCATCGGGAGAGGCTCCAAGAAAATTGTAATCCTTATCAATAAACAAGCCGCAACTGAAAATTTTTTTTTTAGCTGCCTTTCTAGCTGAAGTCTCGCAGTATCCTCGTTTATTTTTCCATTTAATATGGAAGGAGCAAAAACATCTTGTGGATGTGCAAGTCTTTTGACGTGTCCTTCTAATTTTTTTGCTTTACATATCGTCCCAAACACAGATGCAGTTAACATATACTTGCGCATTTCAAACCATTTTTTATTGTTTGATTGACCCATTGTTTGTTGCTCGATAACCTGCCGATTAGCCTGGTTCTCTTCAAGTTTTTTCAAAAGACGTACTTTTTCAGCCATAAAGTCTTCGGGGCTCATATCAGGCTGGTTGCAGCCGGAACCATAGCCAATATCATCTCTTGCAATAACTCGATGTATTTTAAAATTAGTTCTTCCGCTCCTATATACTTTTCTCTGAGCTCTTCTAGTCGTTAGGCACTTGTTTTTTTTGCCATATTTTCAATTCCATAGCACCGACTTTTGAGGTTGGACTTCTTCCCTGAATGTATTTATGGAATTCTGTATTTCGCCTGTTCAAATTGAAGTGGACAACAGCTGCTGTACATCGATTTGAATATTAAGTTCCCAAAGAAAAATTGATTCGTTTTCCACCTAAAAGCCTTGCAACTATGGAGTTATAATGTTCAGCTAAATTATTAGTAAATCCGAGATAAAGACTACGAGCATTAAATATGAGCCTTCTAGTTGGAGTCATTATTTTTTCGTATATGCCGTCAACTTTCATATTTGGGATTTTATTTTCTTCAGTTGCGTTGCATTTGTTCTGAATATATGGAGGACAGGTGTTATGGTCGCCGAATACATGATGAATAACGTTGGAGATATCTGTTTTGATCATTTGTATAGATTCTTCTTGTGGTATGTTCTCTTCCCTTCGGTGTTTCACAGCACTCAAAATTTCTTTGCGAATACGCTCTAACTTCGTTTGTAATAAGCCCCGCAGTCCGGTTTTACATCCTTTTGATATAGCTTCAAGCTTATTTCTATAGTTTCTCATCAGGTGATTGCAGCATTCTATTTTTTGTATCCGTCTTCCATTGTATGGATCACTTTTTGTTATTTTTTGATACGAACTGCTGTCACCATCCGAAAGCATTGTCAAGTAGCGGAGGCCATTTTTCTCAACGCTACATTGAAATGCTTGAAGTAAAATATCAGATTCCATAAGGGTTGATGGCCCATCGTAATTTTTAGTGCAAATATGGTCTAAATTTTCTTTTTCTCCACCTCTGAAGCATTTGACGTAATACTTGTTTCTTACACCTAAGGAAATAACTTTTCCTGTATTTAAACCAACAACAACAGCTGCACCAGATAAAGCCGAAAAATTCTTTTTGTAAGATCTTTTGCTCCAACAGGCGTCCGTTACGACGGTTATAATTGGAATACCGTCTGCAGGATCGACGTCACCACGTGTTACAGCAGCGTCAGCCTCTTCCTTGGCAGCTTCCAACATATTTTTCTGAGCAATGTCTTCCCAAATCTCACCAATATGGTTTTCGATTTGCTTATACTTTTTGTTCGAGCAGCATGGTATGTCCAAAATTGAGGTGAACTCTTCAAGCTGCGAGAACCCACAGCCAATACTTGTTGTTCCAAGGACAGCGGAAGTATTAACGCTAATTTCGTTTTCTTTTTATTTGTGTGATGATACACGTAACTCAATTTTACACATGTTGCATACTAAAACAAAATCACTTTCGAATCCTCTTCTTACTTCCCTGACAATATTTAAGTTTTTCAAACTGCATCCGAACTGTGGGCCATGTTGGTCAATTCTCTTTAACTCATTAAAAAAATGCTGGATGTCAACTATTCTCTTTCCTTCTATTGTATAAACAGGATCAAATTTTAGAGGGCTATTGTCGAGGACAAAGGTGCTTGAGTTCGTAATCTCGTCGAATGGATCGTCAGTATTGGGAAAATGGGTATCAGCTGTGATTGATTGATTGATTGTTGTGATTGAGAAAATCGTTATCATTTGGTAAAGAGTTCAGGCCAGGTATTTCGTGATCATGATTGTTGCGAACTTCTTCCAGCTCTTCATCAAAACTAATTTTTTCCAAGTTTTTTTGGGTAACATTTTTGAAACTAATAAGAACGAAAAAGTTAAAAATTTGACTGTTATAACTTACTTATAACTTATAGCTTATATCCAATTATTTCATTTCTTTTGTTTGTATTGCTTCAAAGATATTCAATAAAAATTCCATTTACAATTTTTGTTTTCTCTACATACTTATTAGTCTATGAGTCGAGAGCAAATTTTGGGAGTGGATGTATAACCAAAATCTGAGTATGAGGGATTATAGGTACATGTATTGTGTATCAAATATTAAAGTCTGGCAGGGTTTTTGCTCAGCCTTTGAGAGTGGCTGGGGGTTGAAAAGAGCCAGGTCCTCTTTTTTACTGTCTGGGTTTTAACCACGTCAATTTATTTTAAAAAAAATTGAATTTAATGCTCTGCCAATAATTATATTTTTTTAAGGAACTCAAGATATAATAATTTTATCCGAACTATAGTTCGTTCACGCCTTTCTTGGAGATTTCAAACAAAACAATAAATCGACAAAATGAAGTCTCCAACAAAATGAGAATAAGGTTTGCTTAAAATGCTAATATCATGGGTCCTATTGATCGAATCATCAACATAAAAGTTTTCAGGGTTAGAAAAGGCTCCCAAAGGCTGAAAAAACTCTATCAATATTAAGTAATCGGTATCACGATACATGTATCTATACACTCTCATATTTAGATTTTGGTTGTACATCCACTCCCAAAATTTGTTGTCGGCTCTTGTGCTATAAAGAGTGATTCGTATACTTAGTATGTACCTAAAAACTTATCAAAGTTATACAAATACATTATGTAGGTAACTCACTTATCTGCCATATTCCTGGCTTGATTGCGTTTAATTCCCTTCTGGCACCTTCGTATGGTTTTTCGTTTACCCATATTCTTGATTCGATTTTACTTTTCACTTTGTGCCACAATTTATTTTCAAAAAATCGTCTTTATATTAGTTTTTCACTTGTACATTTATGTACCTAAGTATAAACGTATACTGTGTTTTTTGTTTTCTGCACTTATCGTTTAAAAACTGACTCGAAATAAAAAGACCCCAAACAATTTTAAAAATGATAAAGAACTGAATTGCTTCATATCTATATTAGGGTGGTCTTTTGGGGCTTATAGCTTAATTTTCATCCGTACCGGTTAATTTGATTAGAATTTCTTAGTTCATTATTTTTTCTTCATTCAGAGCTGATTTAGACTCATGCTCATCCAATTATAAAAACCAAAAAGACACACAACGACCACCCTAATGATGTAGATATAAACTGTATTTTGTACGTAAGTACATATATTGTTTTGAATCAGATTTTTTTCAATTTTTAAAATATTTGTTGCCACTTTTATATTTTTATATCTTGTTACCTACCTACCTTTGTTCTTATTTTTGTTAATTTTCTAAAGCTTAGGTTAATATATTTACACTGGTAGTTTTTTCAATAGCACTGTATCTATATATTGTTTTCAATTAGCTTTTTCACTTTCTTGTTTCAAGTTTTTGATAGTAAACTGTATTATTACAGTTAACTATCAAAAACTTGAAACAAGATCTAAAAATAAAATCCTTTACTTGACCGTTCTCATCAAAAACTTTTTCGAAATGATAATTGACGATCCGAACAAAACTTTTGTCGCGAAAATACCCGTTATCATAAGAAGGGAAAGACATAAGGAAGAACAAAAAATCCTTATAAGAATCCACCAAGATCCTTATTTTCATTTACTTTTGCACTTTCAGTTTTATTAAAAAAAAATGAATGAAACTCTTGCTTCAAAAATTTTCCGTTATCATAATCTTTTTAACGGGTGATTAAGAGGTTTAGAACTTTAAAAAAAAAAAAACACACAAAAAATTCGAAAAAATGAATAAAATATTTATTTGAATCGATAATTTGAACCTTGCAATTTAATGTTTAAAGATAATTTCATGCAAATGTTGACCGCGGCTGCGTCTCAGGTAGCCCATCCGCTGAGTCCAATTTTGGCATACTCTTTCACACATATCGGCCGGTATCTCACGAATGAATGCATGGATGTTGGCTTCCAGTGCGTCAATCGAAGCGGGCTTGTCCCTATAGACATTAGCCTTGACATACCCCCACAAAAAATAATCTAATGGTGTCAAATCGCACGATCTAGGCGGCCAATTGACCGGCCCGAAACGTGAAATTAACTGTTCACCAAACTCGCCTCGCAATTGCGCCATTGTTTCGCGTGCTGTGTGGCATGTGGCACCGTCTTGTTGAAACCACATATCATGCAAGTCAAGAACTTCCATTTCGGCCAAAAAAAAGTTTGTTATCATCGCTCGGTAGCGTTCACCATTGACAGTAACGCTGCGATTCGCATCATCTTTGAAGAAATATGGCCCAATAATGCCGCCGGCCCATAAACCGCACCAAACAGTGGCTTTTTCGGGATGCATTGGTAGCTGTTGCAATGCTTCTGGCTGATCTTCACTCCAAATGCGGCAGTTATGCTTATTTACGTACCCATTCAACCAAAAATGAGCCTCATCGCTGAACACAATTTTTCGATAAAAAAGCGGATCCTCGGCCAGCTTTCCAAGAGACCATTCACCAAAAATTCGGCGTTGTGGTAGGTCGGCTGGCTTTAGTTCTTGCACCAGCTGTATCTTAAAAGGCTTTACGCCCAAATCCTTCCGCAAAATTTTCCACGTAGTGCTGTAACAAAGGCCTAACTGCTGGGAACGGCGCCGAATCGACATTTCGCGGTCTTCTGTCACACTAGCTGATACGGCCGCAATATTTTCTTCACTACGCACAGTACGTAAACGTGTTGGTGGTTTAATGTCCAACAAAGTAAATTTGGTGCGAAATTTGGTCACAATCTTCCGAATAGACTGCTCAGAAGGTCGAGAATGCCGACCATAAAATGGAAGCAGCGCGCGATGAACATTTCGAACCGAGCACGAATTTTGATAGTAAAATTCAATAATTTGCAAGCGTTGTTCATTTGTAAGACGATCCATGGTTAAATTGCAAACCAAACTGAAGCTGTTTGACAGTGACACAAGGTACTAAACACACGTCAGCTGTCAAAACCAGTGTTGCCAAAACCAAACCAGCTAAAAAATCACCCGTTATATAAGAAAAAGCAATAAGGACAAACAAAACAGATCTCCATACATATGTAGGATTTACTACCAAAATATTTTGTTCAGATTTTCTTGTGCACATTATATAAAATATAAAAATTATTGAAAACTGAGTGTTGATTTTTGTTACTACATGTATGTATGTATATGTTGGTATTATAGGGCCAGTGTTGGACTCGTGCATACAAAAATTTGAGATAACAATAATTAAATATGACACACTGATGATAGAGAACACGAAAAAAGTGGGTGGCACAATTCTGTCTGTATGTCTGTCTGTTCCTCGACCTACAGCCTAAAGCAATCGATTTTATTCAATTTTGAACTAAAAGTTTTTTTTATTATACCCTAGAGGGAAAATTGAAATTTTATTATCTCCAAAAATAACGCTACCTGCCTGCCAAACATCCCATAAGGAAAATTTCAAGTCTCTCAAAACCCACTCCAAAGATTTTGACAAAAAAAATCAGTGTACCTATCATTATATTTTTATGGGGTACTTTCTGGATAGAAAAATGGTTACTTTTATTAACCGTACGTGCCATATAATGGTTTTTTTGACTTTGAATTTTCTCATTAACAGCTGAGGTGATTTCAATCAAAACTTTTATGAAGCTCCTTTAAAATTTCAATAATACTACAGACGAAAAGAGTTTAAATGTTAGTAGGTAGGTACCTACCCATTAATCTACTGTCCTAAAATAGGTACATATACCTATAGGAACCTTCCTCCAAAAAGCAAATTCTTATCTAAAAACAAATCAACTAAATCTGGCTTTCTCGCAACTACAAATATCTAAATAAATCTAGACAAATAGGTGCCTACAAAGTAACATTATTAAAGAATTAAAATCCGTACGTAGGTTATTAATAACGTAAAAATATGTTTTTTTGCTCTTTGCACACTCAGCAAAAAATGACAACAAGAAACAACCGACACCAAGTCTAGCATTGCAATCATAACAAACAAATATATTCTCGACCCTCATACATACAACTTTTCCTTAAAACCTACCATCATATACCTATGAAGTACATACATACATATATATTTTGATGACCTACAGAAACTCTAAAAAGAAATAAGAACAGAAAAAAGAAAATCTTTCCAAGGATCGAGACGATCGACAACCTGCAAGTGTACCTACACAACCGTGCGGTAGAGCAAAAATTAAGACAAAAAAACCACTACATTCATTAAAATCATTCCCAGAAAAAAAAAAATAAATTCATACCCAAATACCAAAAACCAATATCAAAACCAGACACAATTGCCCTTACGGTGCAAATATCATCAAGCATAAGCCACCAACCACTCTCATTTTATTTCTTCTCCTTCTACACCCATCTGCCTAAGCCATACACACAAATACCGACTCTCATTTCATATTGGCTATACTTTTTTTTGTTTATTTTCCAACATAAAAAAGGTATCTTCGAAAAAAGCCACCTTGTGGCAAATATGTTAACTAATAACTGCCAATTTAATAAAGTAACGACTTTTGATTGAAAATAAAGACTTTTATAAATTGTGCTATTTTGCAATAATTGGTTACTTTTTGGCATTTCTTTTGTATTGAAACAATTTTAGAAAACATATTTGTCATTTGGGGAAAGTTTTGTTATTGTTTTTATATAATTACACATTCAAAAATACATTAGAAAATTACCAATTTTGATGTTTTTCAAGAGATCATTATTCAAAAAAAAAGCCCAAACTTAAAAATCCACTCCGACGATTTCCTAGCCCTGTTCATTAGCTTTAAAATTACGTAAATATAATATGTGTTTTCCACTTCAATTTCTCAGAACCGTTGTTGAAGCTAAGCAGTTTTGAGTATTTTTCCGAAAGAGGTTACCAAAATATTAAAATAAAGTAAAAAAGTGAAAGAAATAAAAAAGTGGCTTGACTTTTTTCTAGTTTAAATGTCATTCTTTCATAAGCACTTAAGTTTTTTGCAATACGTATTGTATGGACTTCACAACCGTTGTTACGATTTGCCCAATTTCTTGTTTTTCTTGAAATTATGGGTGGAGGCCTCTTAACACCCAACTCAGCAAAAAACTCACTGTAATGACAGAAAGATGCGATTTGCTTAAAAACCCAATTGGAAATTCTTTCTCGGAAATCAAACGATAAGTCTATAGTGGTACACCTTCCTTTAGACACAGAAACCGATGCAATCCAATTAGCTAAACAGACTTGCAAGGGGCTTCTGAAATTAAATGAAGACGAAGAAATCCAATTTAAGAGCTCCAGACAAATACGCAACAACAACACTGAAAGAGGAACTGTCATCATCGAACTTCCAACAGCGGCGATCACCGATAAACTTATTACCGCCGAGCACACGCTCAAAGGCTCCGGAATAAGTATATTTCGCGAGCAATCACTTTTATCAAGGAAAAAAAGAAAAACACTAATTGAAACAAAAAAAACAAACTGCTGCAGATAAATCCAAACACCAGAATTTTCGTTAAAGGAGACAACAAATTGCAAATCAACAATCAACTTTTTGTTTACCAAATTTCACGAGGTTTAATTGTCAAATCAGCAGCGGAGATGTCACTCATTAGTGAACTATTTGGTGACAGTTGTTACGATTACTTTGACTGCAGCGAGGGAGCGAAGTTAGCCGTGGTTCCAAACTCTTCTTCCACTTTTGACCACCAACCGCAGCGAGCGCCATCTGGAAATCGGAGTTCACACCATGTAAGGGATAAAACACAATAGGTAAATTCTGTCGTCTGCCATAACACAATTATTTTTCAAAAATTAAATATATGTTCGTATAATATAACTGGTCTCAAAACTAAGCTTTTACATTCCGATTTTTTTAAATATTTACAACAACTTGATGTTATAATTCTTATAGAAACTTTTATTGAAGAAAAGAATCAAAATGAATTTCTAAAATATTTCAAAGACTTTAAAGTAATGTTTACACCCGCGGTAAGATCAATTTTTGCATGGAAGAGCCAGTGGGGGTATTTTATATGGGATTAAAAAATCTTTATGGGGTAGTCTTATTAATTTTAAAATTTATGAATCTAAAATTATTTTTCATATGGTTAGCAACAACCTAAACTATTATAATATTATTCCTATTTATTTAAATTGCAATGATTGGTTAAGAGATTTCGATGAACTAGTGGAATTTATGAATAACACTTCTCTTGACAATGTGTTAATCGTCGGTGATTTAAATGCTAGGATTGGTGAATATCAAAATTCTTCCGCTAATATTTTACGAGCCCGAGTTGCACTGGCCGAGGGTAGGTGTTCTAAAGATAAAATTTATAACCGCAACGGGCGGAGTTTAACAGAATTTTTTGAAGTTTTCGGTCTATTTATTTTAAACGGGTCTTCTAATAGTGATGCATGTGGCGAATTCACTTTTGTTAGCGGACAGGGACAATCCGTGATTGACTTTGCTGCGATTTCAGGGGACTGGCTGAACATTATCGATGACTTTGAAGTTGCACTAGTCAACTATTCGGCTCATTTTCCAATTATAATTAAAATTCAGCTAACGGAGTTAAACCAGCAAGCTACACCTTCTAGTTTTAATAAGCTGAAGTGGTCGGATAGCAATGCAACCCTCTATAGAAGCCTCCTTTCTCGGCACTTACTATCTCTGCCTCAACAATCCGCAGTCTCATCTGAAGTGGTGTGTAAAAGTATAGAACGGGTTATAAAGACCGCAGCCCCTTTTGCGTTGAAGAGTTCACACACTTTTGTAGCTAAAAATGTATGGTTTGATAAGGATTGCAGAAATCTCCGTAAACTTTCGTTTGTTTACTTAAAACTGTTTAGAACGACCAATTCTCAATTTTTCAAAAACATCTATCTTCGCGTTAATAATGATTTTAAAAAATGTGCTCAGTTAAGAAAATCACCTATTTAAAAAATGTGGCTAAGAAATTGGAAAACTGCACAAACTCAAAGATATTTTGGGAGACAGTGCGTGAACATTGTGGGCGCAATCAGGGTATGAAGTTCTCTTTAGAAGCTGAGACGTTAGCAGCTCATTTTAAAACTCTACTCTCAGCTGATGAAGACCTTCATACCTTTGATTATGCGCTACCTGATACTAGAGTCAACGAGCTGGATTTAGAATTCTCACTACCCGAATTGGAAGTAACGCTCCAAAAAATGAAAAACAGCAAGGCTCCTGGCCTAGACGGCATACCAGTCGAGTTTTTCAAAAACAGCACTATTGATTTTAAAAACTACCTCGTGTCTTTCTTACTATAACAAATTGTACAATGATAGATTTGTCCCCAAAAGTTTCAACGAATCTGTAATTTTTGCCATTTTTAAAAAAGGTGATGCTAACGCTGCGGAAAATTATAGGGGTATTTCAATTTTAAATTCAATAAGAAAAACTTTTACTGCAATCCTATATGAAAGGCTCACAAAATGGATTGAGGATAACAATCTTTTGAACATCTTTCAAGCCGGTTTCCGCCCAGGTTTTTCAACCATGGATCATATCTTTGCTATTTCAAGCATTGCTCAACAATTTATAGATAGAAAAAAGAAACTATACACTTGCTTTGTTGATTTTAAAGCTGCATTTGATAAAGTCAATAGACAAGCTTTAATATACAAACTCTCTTGTATTGGTTTGTCACGAAAGTTTCTCCAAGTGTATGCAAGTTTTATTTCGTCAACAAATGCAAGGGTATGGGACGGTATCACATTTTCAAATCGATTTGAAACAACTACAGGTGTTCCTCAAGGTTGTATCCTCAGTCCATTATTATTTGCCCTGTTCATAGATGATGTTGGCGAGCTTCTTCCGGGTGGAGTTAATTTTGCTAACATTATAATCAAAGTCCTGTTGTACGCGGACGATCTAGTTATGCTTGCTGATAATCCTTTCACGCTACAAATGCAAATAAACCGTCTAAGTTCATTTTACGAGTCTTGGGGCTTGCAAATTAATACCCAAAAAACTAAGATTGTTATATTTGAAAAGAGACAATCAAGAAGGCGAGCGGGAGAAAAATGGTCTCTAAACAACACACACATTGAGGTTGTACAGGAGTTTAAATATTTGGGTGTCCTCTTGACCTACAATTTAAGCTTCTTAAAGCACTCCAAAGAAAAAAGCAAAGAAGCTAAATTGGCACTTAATATAATGTGGCCAAAGTTTTTTTCGAACCAAAATGTTGATTTAACGTCCAAGTACAAAGTTTTCAACGCGACAGTAAATGCATGCATGGCATATGGCGTTCAAGTCTTCGGATACACACACTTCGAAGCTTTTGAACTTGTACAAAGGAGCTTTTTTAAGAGGATATTTAGATTGCCCAACTCAACACCCAACTACGCCATATATGTAGAGTCAGGAATAGTCCCTATATATATACAAAATTTGAAGGCAAGTGCGAGCTTCATTACTAGAGTGATGAAAAGAAGTGAAACTTGTCTTCACAAAATCATTTTAAGAAAATTACTTCGAGTGAATGCTTCCCCGTTTAAGGACTGGAATGAATTAGCTTTATCTTACGAAACAAGTTTAAACTTAACAGAAACTAATATGACCGATTGGCAGGCTCAGTTTGCTGATGTGATTGCTGAGGTGGATCACAAAATGTTTCTGGATAATCTTTCCAGATCATCTTCATCTACTTCAAGAGCTATTTATAGTCATTTAAACCACCAACTGCCCTCGGAAGCCTATTACTTTAGTAATGAATTTTCAGCCTCGGTTATAAGTATTATTTTTAGAGCAAGAGTTGAAATTTTAAATTTAAACTTTGTACCTCATCGATCAGACTTGCCCCAGCTATGTGATCTATGTAACGGAAGAGTGAATGAAGATATTTACCATTTCGTTGCTGCTTGTCCTATTCTACAAGAAATTCGTCGGTTGCATTTTCGGGAAAGTTTTATATCTTTGGAAAAACTTTTTTTAAATTTTAAATGGAGCAATGGGCTGGCTCAGCCTCTTTAAATATTGCCAACATGCTCTCTCTTACCGTAACAGTTTCACATATCAAACTTAGTCGATTACCCGATTATTGCAGTTAAAACCATTTTATACTTAATTTAACTATTTATTGTTTTGTTGCTGATCATACAAAATGCGATAATATTTCTTTTGTGTTTCAAATCACGTTAAAATTGATAATAATTTATAAACAGCTAATCATAACCAAATTGTGTATTATTTTGTGTTTCAAATCACGTTAAAATTGATTAAAAATTTTATAAACAGCTAATCAAATTAACCAAATTGTGTAATATTTTGTGTTTCAAATCACGTTAAAATTGATATCATTGTATTATATAAAAATATTTCTTCATATCTTTTGTTAAATTTTTTTTTTATATTTTAAAATGTTTGCTTTTAATTATTTCTTTTATTTTTAAATCATATTATGAAATGTCATCTCAGGCAGACGGCAGTATTGCCATGTCCTTATTCTTAAGTATAAAAATTGTTAAACTTTATGATGAAAAAATAAAGAATCTATCTATCTATCTATCTCTCATCTATATGATTAACATATTCTATATTTTGTATCTGATTTCTTATTTCAACTATACTTTTTACAAAAAAATTATTCAAAACATTAGCAATATCTACATTATTTTTATACTTTTTATTGTTATGATAAATTTCTTTTATTTCTTTTTTTAGAAATAGACCCCCAATACTCAATACGATTTTTTTTTTCGTCTGAATCTGATCTATACTCTTAGATTTTGTTGGCGTATTAAAAGAATCACCCTTACCCCATAACTAGTACCTTAAAGGGAAAAGGGTGAGCAGGGGGTGAAATAAGAGTCTGAAGGAATATGTAGAGCCATTTGATGCCTATCCATCTTGGAATTTCAAAAGAACCCAATATAAGGACCACCCTAATGATAATACATACATATGTTCATTGAAAATAATACAAAGTTGAAAAATTGAATCATAGCGTATAGCTTTCGAGTCCGCGTGGAGTTCTTTTTCGTTCGTTCTTGTCCTTGCTTGTGTGGGATTTTACCTATTCTTGTCTTCTAAGAAGTCAGTTTATATATTATATATGTTGAGTGCCGAACTGCATCCCAACAGCCGCACACGTCTTGAGAGAGTTTCGTCGGAAGGTAAAGTCCCCTCGTTATCGTGCAATCTGTTTGTATGTCCATTCTTTTTAATAATTTTAATAAATCCTTATAAACTAAAAATAAAAATATTAAATATAATTCAGTGCTAGTGCATTATTATTACAACAACTAAATCCACCCAATTGCTTTATTAAAAAAAAAAACTAAGCCAAAAAAACTATATACGAAACAAGTGCCAGTGCCGATACATCATACACGCACCACGAATTACATCGACAATTGCACAAACAACGGAGCACAGCGAGTGGTTAATGGTGGATTTACATGTATCTTGATCTTGATCTTCAAGAAAAGAAGAACGGGTCAGATATAGTAACAAAATATAAACGTGTGAAAGAGTACAAGGGTGGTAATTCTTTTTTAATTACATAATATGCTATAATCTGTTTTGCTGTCAAAAACATATGTTTTTGTTATTTCCTTATTTGATTTGTAGATTAAGTTTCAGTTTATAATACTTTGTATTTTCATTCAATACCTAGTTTAATGTAACAAAACTTTTCGGTTTTTTAACGTTTGTTCAATAATTGCTTTGCACGGACATCTACAAGTCTTTAAACAAATTTATTTACAATTTGGTTTTTTTTTGTCTTTGACCTTTTACTGCTTTTTTATTTTTTTTTTTTGCAATCATGCCAAAAAGTTGTAGCAAAACATGCACACATACACAACATGAACAAATTCAGACGAAGATGCCATAATCAAGATGAACATGTTCGTCTTTACTATAATCTTGATCTTGATTTCTATGTTTTACTATAATCTTGATTTTATCAAGATGCTCTTGATTTTGGTCTTCCCTCTCTATCCAACAAACGGAACTTCAATATTTTATATTCTATTCTTTTTCAAGAAATGAAATCAAGATACATGTAAATCCACCATAATCCTTTATTCTCCATTCCCCTTTTTCTCACACAGTCGTTGTTAGCTTAAAGTAGCACTAAACGACGAACATGCTCGGCGAACTTGTTCGTTTGCGTTATCCCCTACACGACGAACACATCTGGCGAACATTCATTTCGTGGTGATTCTTCAAAGAGTAAACAACATGTGCGATAAAGAAGCGCAAGTGTTTGCGCTTATGGTTATTTATTTAGGTGAAAGAAAACAAAACAAAACAAATAAAAAAAGAAAGTGGATGAAGGACTGGCTATATAAACGCAATAGTCGTCCGCGATACCACTCGGTGTGACATGCACTCGGTTTGCTCGTGAACATGGCCCTGCATGGCGAACATCGATGCCAACGAACGCAACAAAATCGAAATTTTTCGCCAACAGCGAGCTGTTCGCAAACAAGTTTGGCGAGCATGTTCGTCGTTTAGGGCTAGCTTTAATCGTTGTTGCATTGTGTGTGGCCTGTGAAGTTCTCTACATAGTGTTGTGGGGATTAAGTTAATATGATTTCAGATAAATAGTTGATTGTCTTTTTGGATTACTAGGGGCGGATTGATATAATCTGTCACTAAGGCATAATTATAGTGATAGAATATTATTGCAAAGTCCAGATTGGGACCCAATTTAGAGATTTAATTTAGATAATTGTCTGAATTGGTTTTAGTGTTAATTTTGCATTTTTGAATGGCAGGTAAGCTTATAGTGGATTTTTCTAGCATCCGTGGGCTGAGAAAAAATTTCTGTGCCGTGTATGTTTATATTGTACAAAACAGGCCAGCTGTTCTGGCACTTAGTGAAACTCAAATAGGGGAAAATTCTGACTATTCAGAATTTAATCTCTATGGATTTAGCTTAGAGCCATTAATCTTTTCCCACCATGGTCTCGCCGTTTACATAAGAAATGATGTGGCGTACCAACTTCAACCACAATTTAGTTTGTGCTCAAACACAAATTTCAACTTCGTGTAGTTAAAATTCTCGGTCAAAAAGCACATTTTTCATACCTGCTTCATTTATCGGAGCCCAAATTTGGACAGAAATTCAACTTTTAACGAGTTGGATGCTCTGTCCGACTCCATACAAAGAATTACTGCCCATTGTCCTCACACTGAAATCGTCATTGCGGGCGATTTCAATGTACATAATTCTTCGTGGCTTCGCTTTTTGGCCAGACAACACCCGAAGGAAGGTATTTGGAGGTCTTTGCTGAGTTAAACCAACTAAGTCAGCTTGTTGACGAACCAACTCGTATCCCTCACGTTGCAGGTCAATCCGCCAACACTTTAGACTTGTTTCTTACCTCTGACCCTGATAAATACACTATTGGTGTATCATCGCCTCTTGGCACATCTGACAATTATGTCATATCTGCTAATTTCTCGGGCCTACACAATCCAGTTAGAGAAACAACTGCAATGAGAACCATTTGGCAATACGAGAAAGCCAACTGGGATGGTCTAAATAATTTTTTCAAAGACTTTGACTGGTCGCTATGCTTCCTCGGTAGTGACGTAGATTCCAGTGCAGATATGGTTACAAATTTAATTCTCTACGGTATGGGAAATTTTATTCCGAACACAGGATTAAATCTATCAAACCGAAAGAGAATTCATGATTTGATTCGAGGTGCAAAGAGGTAATCAGGATGAGAGAACTAAGTTTCCGAAGATACAAAGCCAGCCCCACTGTGTAAAACCGGAATAAGTTTCAACAAGTGCGAAAGACCTGTAACGTTAACATTCAACGAACCAAATTTTTGCATGATTAGAAATTCAGGCAAAAAATTCTACAATGTCCCGATGGTGGTAAAAATTTTTGGGTCATTCGTAAAAAAAGTACGTAATTCCACCTCGTCTTTGGTTCCAACGCTCGTCTTCAATGGTACTCCCTATGTCAGCTCACAAGAGAAAGCCAATTTGCTTGCAGCACAGTTTGCTGTTAATTCGAAGCTGCCGGAGAGTATCATGACTCCACCTGTGCTTGAGAGCGCTAATGATATTATGGGACAAATCTTTTTTCGCACTCATGCAGGAGCAAGAGTTTTGAAAGATCTTAACGTACACAAATCCGCTGGCCCGGATAGTATCCCTCCCATTATTCTGAAGAGGTGTTCTTCAATGCTGGCAAAGCCACTGCGTAAGCTTTTCCATCTGTCCTGCTCTGCTGGTCTCTTTCCGAGTGGATGGAAAACAGCATTTGTCCAGCCTGTCCCTTAAAAAGGTGAATCTTCTTCTCCCTCTAACTATCGTCCAATTGCACTAACGTCCCTTCTTTTCAAGTTCATGGAAACGCTGATTAACTATCAGCTCAAGAAGTATCTTGAAGGACGGCAGCTTCCTGATGACCGGCAGTATGGCTTTTGTAGCAATAGGTCCACTGGTGATTGGTGGTACATCTCACCGAACAGTGGAACAAATCTTTACATCGTTTTGGAGAAAGTCAGATTATTGCACTTGATATATCAAAATCGTTTGATAGAGTTTGGCGTCAAGCTCTCTTATCGAAAATTCGTGCATTTGGTATAGATGAATCTCTTCTTCGTTGGATTAGAAGTTACCTTTAGGACCGATCAATACATGTTGTACTGGACGGTTTCAAGTCTGATATTCATAAAATAAATGCTGGTGTGCCCCAAGGCTCCGTTTTGTCTCTTACCCTCTTTCTCATTTTTATTAATGATCTCTTATCTGAAATTTCCAATCCATTGAATTGTTTTGCTGATGATAGCACCCTCAGCTTTTCAAATTCGTTTCTAGATTCCCGTCCCTGCACTTCGGATGTGGATCTTGAACGGCAGCGTATGATAAGCTCATTAAATTCCGATCTTGACAGCATTGTGCAGTGGGGAACTAAAAACCGTGTAGAATTTAATGCTTCAAAAACCCAATGCTGTCTGTTGTCACTAAAGCAAAACCTACCCCTTATGCCGCTATCAATGAGCGCTACTAGCATCGAGGAAACTGAACAGCTTTCAGTTCTTGGCATGTCCATCACAGATCACCTTCTGTAGAATGACCACATATTCAACGTCACCAAAAACTCTGCAAAGTGTTTAGGTTTTTTCGAAGATGCAAGAAATTTTTTTCCCCTTCTGATCTGGCTGTAATCTACATTCGCCCAAAGCTTGAATACAATTCTCACATTTGGGCTGGTGCTCCCATAACCCTTTTAAGCCTCTTGGATCGTATTCAAAAAAAGAGCTCTTAAAATGATAGGTGACAGTACTTTAACGGAAACATTCGAATCTCTTGAACATCGACGTTATGTTTCATGCCTCGCCTTATTTTATTGCCCAAAGCTTGAATACAATTCTCACATTTGGGCTGGTGCTCCCATAACCCATTTAAGCCTCTTGGATCGTATTCAAAAAAGAGCTCTTAAAATGATAGGTGATAGTACTTTAACGGAAACACTCGAATCTCTTGAACATCGACGTTATGTTTCATGCCTCGCCTTATTTTATTGCTATTTTTATAAACATTGTTCTAGCGAAATAACCAGTTGCATTCCTCCCCTTAAACAATTTCACCGTAATACTCGCACTGCAATCAGTTTACCCTTGAGCCTAATTTCGGACGTAGT
Source organism: Dasysyrphus albostriatus (assembly GCA_946251815.1). NCBI lineage: Eukaryota > Metazoa > Arthropoda > Insecta > Diptera > Syrphidae > Dasysyrphus > Dasysyrphus albostriatus. Next base: position 102,732,721 of record OX276335.1, read on the forward strand.
GTTAAGTAAAGAGATTCTTTTTTTAGCCGAACCACACGAATGTGGAATGCTTTACCGTGCTCTATTTTTCCCCCCCATTTTGACATTCAGAATTTCAAAACCAATGTACATCGGTATCTCCTTTAAATCCTTCCCTTTTTTCCTAATGCTCGCACTGTGTTCAATCATCTTAAGGGTAGTCACAACCCCTTTAGTGCGCGCATAATTAAAAAAAAATATGTATCCTAGAAAAAGACCAGTGCCAAACCAGTTTTTTAAGGCCAACAAATTAAAAAAAAAATAGTAGCAGAAAATGTGATTGGGAAATTTGGGATCAGTATTATATAAAAGAGGAAAAATACAATGCTCCGCAGCAGATGACCGGAATGGGCTACAATGTGGGCTGGCTTTCAGTTTTGATTTTGTTCAATTTTAAGTTTAAGTATTTCTTTATTTTTGTTTGTTTTTATTTTTCATGCTGATATGTTGCTAACAGTTAATTATTAAGCCACAAATTATTCCAACACTGAAATACTGTTATTCGAGTTAGGAAGAAATTGGCAATTGGGAGATGTATATATGTAAGAAAACCTTAAACGGCTAAATGAGTTTTTATAACATATAATAATAAAATTACCATTCTGCATCATTTGTAACAATTGTTTTTAATTAAACAATGGACCCGAAAAATCGGACATGAAAAAAAAATTGTTTGTTTTTTCCTTTTTTGACAATGTTTTTTGATTATAATAGTGTGGCTTTTTAACACCATCTTTCAATAATCAAATTTTGCTTGTCAACTTTTTTAATTGAAAATTACCATATTTTTCAAATTAAATTCATAAAAATCCAATAAATATATATTTTGATTGAAAACAATTGCAGCTTGCTTGAAACACAATAACGTACGTTTTCACCAAATTTCATCAACATCGATATTTTGTTGTCGAACATAAAAATAATAAACAAAAAATTAGTTTTTGATAATTTTCTTAATATTTTTGAGGTTATGTGAAAAATTGATACGAGTAAAAGTTGTACACTGAGAAAACTGAACTATGACTTATTTAAACAGAAGCATGTTTAACTATATATTTAAAATAATTCAAATAGAATTCGATTGAAATCTAACTCTTATCTATTCAGATTCAAAAATACTATTATTTTGGCGGGTTAAATCAAATACATTCATGTTTAATTATTGCATTAAAAGCTACACGCAATTTTTTACGTGAATTCAAGCCCATTTGAGTTTGATTTTTGAAAGACCTATTAAATTATTTTACTCACTCACAAGTTTTTAATATAAAATCAACATGCACGAGTTTGTTTCAAATAGAGATTGAACAAAAATGTTAAATTTAAACTCAAATCAATTAGAATTGAACTCAAAGTATTTAAGGCGTTTAGCGTGTAAGATATTTGCAAATAGTTCTGTCTCTTCCATCGGTCGGAAAAGATATTCAAATAATTCCAAAATAAGTGCCACCGTAATACCGTAGGGTCGGTCCAAAAGTAAAACTCGCTTAGCCTGGAAAACAATTTTCAAGCAAAGTGAGAATCAAATGTATTCCAAATCTTAAAAGTATCACTATGTGTTTGAGTTTGATTTAAATATGAATGAGTTCAATTTTTTTTTCTCAGTGTAGGTCTCTTTAATATCTACAACTTTTCTGCATAACTTTCTGCAATAAGGGGTCTTCTTTAGCCAGAAATCGAAGAAAACCTCGTTTCACCACCCCATATTTTCACCCACCATCCCCACTTCCAGTCAGTTAATTGTTTCCCTTTTATATACTTCTGATCCTAATTTTCCCCTGCTAATAATTTTTCCAACTTTTCTCCTTTTAAACCCGGTTTGGCTCTGCCACTGGTCTAAAAGGCCGCAGTTGTTTCTGCACTGGAAGACTTTTTTTGAATAACTTTTTATGAAGCTTTCGATGCCTTTACTTCTTTTGTTACTTTCATTCACACCCAAAATCTGCTGTCGGCTCTAAGTCGATATAAAATTACTAGAACAAAATAATAAAAAAGCATTTTTCCAAAATTTTGGATTCGAAAATTTCAAAAACGAGACGTGTTATAGCAATTCTGGGACTTTATTCAAATTCAGCAAAAGTGAAAGTATATTTTAGTTTATGTTATACACATAAATTCAGATTTTGTCCAAAATGAGTGGATTTTCGGAGACAGAAAAAAAGCTCACTGCTAGGGCTCACTATAGGATTTGGGGTAGGTGTGAGGTTGGGTGAATGCAAAGCTTCTTCTGCATTTAAGGAATCTGGATTTAAGGAAACCTTGAATTTAACTTTTAAAATAAGTAAAAAAAAATATCGAATTTTATTTTTATTTTTCGAGATTAGTCATTAGGCCCTGGTTCTCCACAAGCTGTTGTGCCACCAAATTTATTTATTTATTTTTATAACTGGGACCTTAAGCAAACTATATTTGTTGTATTTACATTGGTATACGTTTTTCATTTGTTTGTGGGATAGAGCTTTTATTCAATAAAATATTTTGAATTGTTCAACTTTTGATCCAACACCAAAATATCGCAGGTTAAAATTGTAACTTTTGAAACTCAATCATGTTAAAAAAAATCACCAAGCAAATAATTTACCCAAATAATTTGAATACAAAAATAAAAATGTCACCTTTTGTCCCGAAAGTGTTTTTTTTCACAAGCTGAATTTTCATTGATGCATGTTATTATACTTGACTTAATCTCCTTGGCAATCGGTAGAATTCAGGGTTCTGGACACGAATAAAAAAAATGTTCCCAAGTGAAAATGTCACCTTTTGTTCCTAAGCTCTAAGTCTATTGTGTGCAGAAAAGCGACAATTTTTGTCATAACAGAATGGCTGCCGATTACATTTTGGATTTCATTTCATCTTATCCTTCTTATTCGTTAGCATTTCGTTGTCATGTTGGAAACCAACCCAAAATTTAGTTTCGCATCAGCAGCGTTGATAGGGGACTCAACTACAAAGAGTATGACCTACGAGCTAAATACTTCTTGTGTGCACATTAGGGTGGTCCTTAAATTGGACGTAGTCTTGGATATCCCTCATTCAATTCAAAACATTGAAAAATAATTTCCCTACTCTTTTCAGATTTTTATTTCACCCCCCTGGTCACCCTATTTTCACTTTAAAGTACTAATAATGGGTGAGGGATTATTCTTATAGCACGCGAAATTAAATCAGAATGTATAGATAAGATTCAGACAAGAAAAAATTGTATTGGAAGGGGGTGAGTCTAAAGAAAACGGGAACACTTACAATGCCAAGCCTTAGCTTTTTTTAAAGCCACGATTCCATTCTATAATATGTTTCCTAAATATAGTTTTTATTTTAAATAGTTTCTGAAAAAATAATTTAAATCTTGAGAAAATATAATCTTCTTTTTTTTAAAATTTCTAAGTTTGAAAATTATTTTTTCAAAAACTATTTGCAATGAAAATATTATTTAGAAAGCATATTATAAAATGGAATCGTGGCTTTAAAAAAAGTTAAGGTGTGCCATTGTAAGTATTTTTTTTTTTTTGTAAATAATTTTTTTCTGTTTTGAGCCCAATTTTGAGAAAAGTACCCTTCCCACCTAAACGGGGGAAAATAGACTCCGATACTATTTTTTCTTGTTTAATCTAATATTTACCCTCACATTGTTTTTTGCGTTTTATAAGAATCACCCTAGCCCCATAATTAATACCTTAAAGTGAAAAAAGGGTGACCAAGGGGGTAAAATAAAAAACCATTTCATGAATATCCATTTCAGAATTTCAAAAAAAAACCAATATAAGGACCACTCTAATGCACATTGCACACTTTGTCTCTCCATATTGAGTCAGATAAGTGATTCTTGGTTCAATACTTCAAATTATTAGGTATTGAACCATTAGAAATTGTATTCAGTAAATACTTAATACCCCCAAAAATTAAAAAAAAAAATATGTTATTTTTGACAAAATAAATAGACGTTATTAAAAATTAATAGATTTTAACCAAATGAAATTTCATAAGGCCGATACAAATAAAACGTACAACAGGAACAGGCATTGGAGTATCTACTGACAACTTGGCAAAGCAATTTTCTACGTCTGTGAAACTAGCAGGACAACTCTCCCCCACGCGAATGGGACTTTGACAGGAATTCGCAGTTTTTTTTTTTGATTTTTTTTTTTCGCATTTCTATTCCCGATTTTGCAGTTCGCCAAATTAGTATGTAATCGAGTGACCTGCTATGAATGAATGAATTGAAATATTGGGGGTTGTTGCACTGCGACCTTAAGATCTATTGTGCCCCCACCTTAGACCGGATGAGGTTGTTCATTCTACAGTTCTTCCTCCAATTTTATTTCCCTAAGAAATTTAAGTATTTGGTGGACTTTTATAGAGGAAAGATCACTCTCTTCTACCTGGTAGTTTCCCAGGTGTTTTTTCCTATGGTACATAATTGCATCGCATTTTCCTAGTATATGCCCAAGAAACAATTTTAGCTCTAGATACACTTCTAAAGCAAGTGCAGAGCTTGCCTACAGCGAATTCATTGAGTTTGAGAGCTAATATTTGCTCGAAACCAGCTCTTATCAGTGGCTTGTAAGGCCTTGCAGCTCTTAGGTATAATATTTAGAAATCTTTAAAGCAACATTTTTGACAGCACTTTGTTTGTATTAGTTTGGGTTTGTGTAATACAAATTACAAAGTAAAATAATATTAGAACGATGTATTATATGTGTGATAGTAACATTTGAGAACTGTATGTGTTGTGATGTCGCAAATTAGTAAAATATTCCTATAGAAAATATAAGTGAGAAATGAAATTAATTATTTAAATGTTCCATCTTAGTGAATTTTTAGTGCGCGCTTAGATTTATCAAACATGTACTGAATGTACTTCGCAAAATTACAACGCGCCTTCGAAATTCTTTATATTACGCAGTGAAATGTTTAAAAAATTAACTTAAGCAACACAGAAATCTGTTACAAAAATTAATTTAAATATCTGAAATAAAATATTTTTGTTTTCATTGCAATATTTGCAATATTTAGTGTGTTTTATATTGAAAATAAAGGTTTTTTATTCGTTTCAAATAAAATAAGGAAAATTGTTTCAATGTTTTTTTTTCTGTCACCATATTTTTATCGTGAAAATAGTTTGCTAGTTCCCACAAAATAAGAGTTTTGTGTTCAAGGCTAAAAAAGAAGGGTGTTTCGAAAATTGAAAGTTTTGAATAATTTTAAATCGTGGAAAAAATTTCTTATTTATTTATTAACAATTGAAGTGCATTATGGTTTCTCAGCAAGCAAACACTTGTGCGACTCAACCGTTGATTTAATTTTATTTTAAAACATTTTATTAAATCTAATTCGACAATTACGGTGCATACTTGGTATTGCTTAGAAATATAAAGGAACTTATTTATTTTCTAGTTTCGGTTTGACTTTTCTCGGTGAAATTATCTTTATTGTATTTTATTGTGAAACACCCTACTAATATGAAAGAGGTTTAGTATTAAGCTCTATAGTCGTTTTGTTTTAGCTTTGTTCAGCCTTCAAATTTCACAATTCTCAGAGAAATTTAATAATGCTCAGAGAGATATCCAATGCGCATGCGTTTGTGTGAATGTATTTGTAATTTAACTCTATAGCCGCATTCTGTGTAGCTATTTTTTAACATTTCTATAGAATCATGCAATAGTATTTTAAATATGAGTTTTACCCTGAGGCCACACGAGCCAGTACTGGCTAGCCAATTGGTTACATACATTGACTGTCAAGTTCCTATTCGTGTATTGGCTGTGACGTAGGCGGCATGCTGTACTGGCTTCTTTCCTGCCAGGGCTCGGATGTTAATCCAAATGGAATAAATCTACTCCGATTTCAGTGAAAAAAATAGAAGTACTATGATATTCCATTCTTTCAAAATTAAATGAACTAAAAACACAATAATGCTATGCGACAAAACTAGCAAAAGAACAGAACGTTACGAATGTTTTGCTTTGGCTCTGGAGAGCCTTTACTTGTTTCTGTAAAAGCTCTCTCAAACCAACGCAAAACCATCAGAAAGAAAACTAAAATTTTACTTCTCAGAATTTCCTTACATGGGGTTAAATGAGAGAAACTACAATGCCGCGATGGGAAAATTGATTCACTTTGGTTTGGGAAAGCCTTCTCACCGCTTAATCAATTTATTCACCAATTTTTTGGTTCTCTTCCCGAATGGTAAGAGGACCCAAAAATACACCACACGAGACCTATAGCTTATTTCAACCACTTTGAAAAATTCAATTAAAAAAAACTTTGGGGAGACTATGGTGAGACCCAAGCGAGATGATGGCAAAACATGCTCAATGCAAAGGACAGCGTGTAAATGTGATGGCGAGACCATAGCGAGAAAACCATGACATAGATTCTCGTGTAAATGGGCATGGCGAGAACATAGCGAGACGAGCTTAATGACCATGATACTGGTAAGTAGGTTTCGAAGACCACGGCGAGACATTTGAATCTTGAGTAAGCCAATTCGTTTTCCAAAACAATGCATGAAAATTATAACAATTTTTTGGTTAAACTCTGTTGAAAAATCTTAGGTTTGATATCACTTCTTGAAATAAAAATTTCAAGAAAAGTGAATAATATAAAATTCAGTAACTTAAACTGACCTCCGGAAAGCAGTTTAAATCCAATTGCATTAAATGAGTGAATAAAATGGGCATTAGCAAATTAATAAAACTTTGACTCCCCGATTCTTATTTTATTAATATTTTGTGAAATAAAATGCGAGTCAATTTTAGTTTTAAGAACTTTTTTCCAAATCTGCTCCGAAAAAGTACTGCCGAACCCTGTAACTGGCTGCTCTACTGGCTTCCCAACTGGCTACAAAAAAAGCAAGCCAGTTGACGGGCCAGTTGCTCATGTTTGTGTGTGTCGGTAAAAAAGTGTGAGTGTATTGCGACTGGCAAGCCAGTACTTGCTCGTGTGGCCTCAGGGTTAAGAAGCTCTATAACGCTTCTTTATATGCTCATATTAATAATTTGCTCGTTTAAAGAACGTTGAACGTTATTAAAGAGCATATTTTTAAATCTTGGGACGTTATATAAATAATGGAGCTTAATGTGTATTGGAAACTCGATTATGGAACAAAATTTTTAAATAAATGTAGTGTAAATAGTTTCTGAAAAAATAATTTAAATCTTGAGAAAATATAATCTTCTTTTTTTTTAAATTTCTAAGTTTGAAAATTATTTTTTCAAAAACTATTTGCAATGAAAATATTATTTAGAAAGCATATTATAAAATGGAATCGTGGCTTTAAAAAAAGTTAAGGTGTGCCATTGTAAGTATTTTTTTTTTTGTAAATAATTTTTTTCTGTTTTGAGCCCAATTTTGAGAAAAGTACCCTTCCCACCTAAACGGGGGAAAATAGACTCCGATACTATTTTTTCTTGTTTAATCTAATATTTACCCTCACATTGTTTTTTGAGTTTTATAAGAATCACCCTAACCCCATAATTAATACCTTAAAGTGAAAAAAGGGTGATCAAGGAGGTAAAATAAAAATCTGAAAAAATGAGGACAATTTTGTTATTCTATGTAAAACCATTTCATGAATATCCATTTCAGAATTTCAAAAAAAAAAACCAATATAAGGACCACTCTAATGCACATTGCACACTTTGTCTCTCCATATTGAGACAAATTAATGTGTATTGGAAACTCGATTATTTAACAAATTTTTTAAATAAATGTTGGGAGCTGTGAAATAATCTGTCTTAGAACTATGGTATCAGATTTCACTGCTTACAAGCTGCTAAAGATGTTACTTGGGTGGTCTGGTGTTTCCTCATGTGAGCAGAAGAATCTGCATATTGGACTCCTAACTACACCAAGGATATTTAGGTGTCTATTAAGTTTACAGTGCCTGGTGAGGAGACCAGATATTATCCTAAGGTTGTTCCTAGTTAGGTTGATGCAGTCTTTAAATCGTGCTCGGTTGTAACTACCAAAGTAATAGTTTTGCCTGCCTTAGCTTGGAGAGTTCTTTCCAGTTTTTGGATCTCTTGGCCTCCTCCAGTTCTTTAATTTTGTGTCTTATCACATTTTCTCCTAACCCACATTAGGGTGTTCAGGCCCCATTAAGGGAGTCATTGCCCCTATTTTTGCTAAGGAATCTGCTTCTTCATTACCCTGGACACCAACGTGACCAGGTACTGTAATGACGCATTGCAAATCTGCACAACAACAACAAAAACACGAACAAATTACATGCGTTCTGTCACTACACCGAGCATTGAGTTCACACTCAGTTTAACATAGCCAAAATCCGGTGACATTAATTTGCAAAAGTTATTTTGTCATTCGCGAGGATATAATTCACACTAGGTTGTTCCCAAAAGGTTGCCTCGTAGAACCAAATAAGACCAACAAAAAGCAAGCAGAAGCAGGGAACTAGACCGCGCATATAAATACGCCAAAACTCTCAGAGCAGGAGCCAGTCGGACTTCGATCGTCGATAAGCAAGGATCAGTGGTAAGTAATTTGGATATTAACAGAGGCTTCCCCCCCACCAGTGGTAAGGGGTTTCTTGTGAAGTTTTCAAGTTTAATCGAATTGTACCAGTTTCGACTGTGATTTACCTACGATAAGTGGTGATTTACCCGTTTTCCGGTGATTTACCAGTTTCGACTGTGATTTACCAGTTTCGACTGTGATTTACCAGTTTCGACTGTGATTTACCCACGATAAGTGGTGATTTACCCGTTTTACGGTGATTTACCAGTTTCGATTGAGATTTACCAGTTTCGACTGTGATTTACCCACGATAAGTGGTGATTTACCCGTTTTACGGTGATTTACCAGTTTCGACTGTGATTTACCAGTTTCGAATGTGATTTACCCACGATAAGTAGCGATTTTCCCGTTTACCGGCGGTTTACCAGTTGCGACTGTGATTTACCCACGATGAGTGGCAATTTACCCGTCTTACGGCGATTGCACCAGTTACGACCGAATCGATGGAAGAGACGAGTTTCAACCGTGCACCACACCACCAGCTGGCCGACACCTATCGCGAAGACTACACCGGACCCGTAACGCAGGCCGAGATTTCGGTGGGAAAAGCTACTACGAAAACCGAAATTATACAAAAAGAATTTAACAAGTTATATGAAATAAATTCAACCCCAGATTGTGAAACAAAATAAATGAAAATAACAAATAAAGACAAAGACCTATTGATGTTAAATTTCGGTGTTTTATTTAACTAACCCTGGACATCGTGAGCATACCCCAGCAGGAAAATTTAAAACACCCTCACATTTTGGCGCCCGAGCATAACGTCCATCACCGATGAACCGAATTAAAACCCCACCGTAAGAGGGGACCTGAATAACGTTATCAAATTACCGACCGCATCCAGACCGTATAAAAAAAGTAAAAAAAAAACATCTGCACCGCACTTTACCGTTAACCGCACCGCACTTAACCGTTCACCGCAACGCACTTTCCCGTTTGCCCGATAATACGAGCCGAATCGTATATACCCCGATAGCCAGACACGCTGTAACCGCACCGAATACCGTAATTGTACACCGTCAGAGTGTAAAACCGTACGCGAATAATATTTTTTTTTTGCTGATTGATAACGTTTCCTCTTTTGGAAAAAGCTAAGATTAAAATGATGTCAGATGATGAACCTGAATTCGACGTATTTGCTAGTATATGAGCAATTTACCTATTGAACAAGCAAGAGATCGTGGAGCGAATGGCCAAATTAAACCTGGATACAGAGGAAACCCTGCCTACCCTCAGAGCCCGTTTTTGCACCTACATTAAGGAGGCGAGATGGCGGAAGTCGACGCAAAACCTCCTAGTAGAGGTAGAAAAGCTGGCCCTAGACAGAGAATTCCAAGACGACGACTCTAGCCAAGCAGTAGAGCAGTCCAAAGACGGAGAGGAATCAGATCAAACCACTCACAATACCAAGCTGAAAGAAGGGGTCAATGATTACTTTTTCTGCGTGCCATCTAGAGATAAACTCCACGCAGGTATGATTCAAACCAAAGCGCAAATTGGCATACCCAAGACCAAGGTGAATACCTTGCCGCGAGCAGCCGCACACAGTACCCAGCACATGCCCGACCAGCCGATACAACGACTAATACCGACTAGACAATATGAGCCTACTAAGGAAGGCCGTATGGTTCTAAGCCGCGAAGCCGAAGTGATGAATATCGTCCGAAAATGGGGGGTAAGGTTCTACGGCACTGGCAAAGCATCTGAATTCATCAAGCGATTGGAAGAATTAATCGAGTGCTATAGAATCCCACCACAAGAGATGGTTCGTACCTTACCTGAAATACTAAGAGGTACGGCGTTGGAGTGGTATCGTATTAATCGAGTGCAATTTTTGACATGGGCCGATTTCTACAAGGCTTTCTTACAACATTTCTTACCAATCCGATATATCAATAAATTAGAAGATGAAATTGCGCGAAAACGACAAGGCCCAAGAGAAAAGGCCAAAGATTTCATCCGATCTTTGCAGTACCTGATCCACCAACACCCTGCCATGAAGGTAGAAGAAAACACCGACAAAATTTATGACCGACTCAGACCGGAATACCATCTCTACGTTCGGAGGAAGGATTTCTGCACGCTAGAAGAGCTAATGGAACTGGTAGAAGAGTACGACTATATTAACCACGAAAACCGCAGTATGGTGCCAACAGCGAGTAGACCCGTTCCCCGGAGCACACCTGTACCTATGCGGGGCCAACCCGAACGCCCACAAGTAAGCGCAAATAACGAGGCTTATGACCGAAACACTCACTGTTGGAACTGTAAGCAAAGGGGGCACAACAAAGATAACTGCAGACCGCCCTTCCGTATGTTTTGTTCCTTCTGCGGAGAAGACGGGCGAATGACTCGGGACTGCCAGTGCCGCTCGCATAGAGCATCGGCAATATGCGACTGCGCAAATGACGGTGGAGCAGACAACGGACTAAGTGAACTGGAGGAGCCCTTCCATACAAAGAGGTCTGCAGAACAAAAGGAACAAGAGAGTATACCTATGTCGTGGTCGGTAAATGATGTCGAGGAAACAAAGGACGACAACGCTTGCTTGGCCTCCATGCCAAGTGGATGAACCATCCAAAGTAGAACGGACCCGCGAATGTTCGTCAAAATAACTATCTGTGGATACCCAACAACGGCCTTACTTGATACGGGAGCCACTAAATCGTTCGTAAACGAGGAAGTTCTTTCCTTGCTGAGGAGAATGAAGGCGCCAGTCAAATACGAGTTGCATCGAGTGCACCTGGCCGATGGTACGAGTATGCCCACTCGCGAACACTTCCAAGTAGACTTAAGGATAGGTGACCAGAAGATACGTGGGGAGATTACGTATATCAAAAACTTGGCTGAAAAGTTTACCCTCGGCATGGATACCTTAAGGGAATTGAATCTTTCGATTACCCTGGGGAAGACGAAAATACTCGTCAACAACGGGATCATCTGTGTTTATAAGGAGGGACGCCTTTGTCCCCGGAGTAGGAAGGACAACTGAACGACTTGCCCAATAAGGAATTGGCCAAATTTGCAATGCTGAATAGTACAACTAATGCAGCCGTTCAAAGTATCAAGCTTAAAATGCAGGAGCCCATCCAGCAAAGATATTACCCAAGAAACCCGGCTATGGAGAAGGTGATCGACGAGGAAATAGACGAGCTGTTACGTACAGACAAAATAGAGATAGAGAATAGAGAATAGAGAGAGTCTGCATTTATTACATGCAATTAAACCAGATCTCCATCATTTATGCGTATCCGTTGCCCCAAATTAATGCGATACTGGACAAGCTAAAATAAGTCAAGTTCATATTGACCATTGATTTAAAGCAAGGGTATTGGCAGATGCCATTGGACAAGGCGTTTAGAGCTTCTACCGCATTTACAGTACCCGGACGAGGTTTGTTCCAGTGGAAAGTTCTGCCTTGTGGCAGGAAAAAAAAAAAGAATGAAGAAGAAGTTTTGTTTTTTGTTAATTTTTTTTTATTGAATTATGTTTTATGTTGTTAAAATTACGAATAAGTTTTTTTTGTTTCAAACTTGAATCTAATGTTTTTTTTGCTAATGAAAGCATTATAAAGTTATATATAAAAATAAGGAAAACAAAATTTAAAACAAAAAATGGATAAAAAAAAAAAAATAGATAATTTAGAAAAACAAAACAAATGTGGTTGCTATAAAAAACAAAAAAAAAATGGTTAAAAAAAAAACGTTTAAAAATCATTTACCGTTGCAGAAGGACAAGACGAGGAAGTCCTCGTTTCCTAAGGAGGGAGGAATTGTAATGACGCATTACAAATCTGCACAACAACAACGAAAACACGAACAAATTACATGCGTTCTGTCACTACACCGAGCATTGAGTTCACACTCAGTTCAACATAGCCAAAATCCGGTGACATTAATTTGCAAAAGTTATTTTGTCATTTTTTTTTTTTTTTTTTTTTTTTTTTAAATTCATTTTTATTTTCCATTTTCTTAAAACTATCTTAAAGCTAGACAAAAAATTCATAAAAACTAGCCTACTTATCGATATCTTAAAACTAACTTACTGGCCCCAGTCGGGCGCTCTAAGTTAAACTATAATAACTTAATGCTAATGCCTTTCGGCCTAAGAACTATCTTAATACTAAATCCAGGTCGGTTTTATTTTTTACCGAGAAGAATTTACAAAAAAACTCGGTATCATTGTCTTTATTTTTTTTTTTGGTTTTATATAAAACTTACAAACTACATAAAACTAAATTAAAGCTAATTAAAACTACTTAAAACTATTTACAACCTACTTATAAGCTACTTACAGACTACTTACAAACTAGAACAGCCACAGCAAGCATTTTCCGGTTTTATAATTTTTTTTTTTTTTTTTTTTTTTTTTTTTTTTTTTTTTTTGGTGCCACCCTGACTGTCCCTACTTAAAACTAACTACCTAAACCTATGTAAGTCGGCCATACATAAGAAAATAGCAAGGTCAACTATTAAATGTCTGAAGGAACTTCATCTTCGTTTTTCAGCCACCAGAACTGATTCTCCTGTTTTACCCTATCTTTTCGGTCCCGTTCGGACACAGTCCTACTGAACCGAAGGTGCTCAGCTCCGTCTTGTGCGAGGACGTCTCGACTGTAAAGGAGCCGCCGATCTACAGTTCTACGGCTGACGTGGTAGATTAGCGGAACCGCCGCTCTATCCTGGATCAGCCCTCGGCTGTCTAGGTGGAGGAATGCATCGGGTGGAATAAAGCCGCTTAGACGCACACTCTCGTAGTATTCGTATTTAGGGTAATAAGCCCCGAAAATTAAGCTGTTAGATGAGGACATCGCTCTTGCAATGTGACCCCGAATAAGCTTCAGCAAGAAATTATCTATCCTGTTTATGTTGGCCCCGTTGTATAGAGCCAGGTTGGAATAGTAGTGTTTGTACTCCGACTCTGGTGTTCTGTGCAATCCAAGGCAGCGTCGAAGACACTGCCTCTCAAACACCCGAATCTTTTCCATTTGAGATGGGGCAACGTTGAACCAAACCGGGCATCCATAGGCAATCATCGGCCGAATAAGGGCCATGTAGCAAATCACCTTCACCCTGCTGTCAAGCCGGCTGCTATAAAACAACCGTTTCGTCAGGGCAAAAGCTCCCCTAGCCCTGGCCAGAGCAGCATTTATATGTCTGTCGAAATACAGATACTGATCCATCCAGATGCCAAGGTACTTTACTACACTTTTACTCGCCAGTGGATGTCCATTTGGCCCTACGATCACCAGCTTGCGCCAGTTCATTCTCGTATCCCTTGTGGCTCCACGCAACGGAGTCCTAAACAAGATAGTTTCTGATTTCTGAAAGTTGATTTTCAACTTCCAGTCATCACAATATCGTTGAATGTCATCGAAGTCACTCTGCAAAAGAATCCTGATGTCCTTGACTTTTGCAGCTGTTCTGTACGCAATTAGATCGTCGGCATACGCAATTGCCTGAGTTAGACTACTTATCAGATCACTGGTGTAAATGCTGAATAGAATCGGCGAGTTGACCGCTCCCTGCTGAAGACCATTTTTAATATTAAAGGTTGTGGCAGAAGTTACATTGCCACTCTTGACAACAAACTTTCTGCCATTGAGCATATCATAAAGCATATATAATAGTGGTTTACTAATGCCAAGTCTGGTCAGCTTTAGATAAAGACCCTCTAACCATACGGTGTCGAAGGCCTTCTCCAAATCAACCAGACAGGCACCCGTACACTGCTTCTTAGATTTGTTCCATTGGACATCAGAAACGAGCTTAGACGCGGCATGAATGGTGTCATGTCCCGCCTTAAAACCGAACTGATTGTCCGGTATGATATTATTGTCCTCTGCCCACTTAGACAGAGCTCTATTGATAACTTTTTCGAATACCTTGCTGATACTCGGAAGAAGACTTATCGACCGGAGATTCGCCGGATTGGAGTTGTCCTTTCCCTTTTTCGGGAGAGGATGCACCACAGCTGTCTTCCACCGCACTGGATAATATGCATTATTCAGAGCGTTGTTAAACAGAGTAGTATAAATGTCTACTGCTTCTTGAGGTAAATGTCGAAGTACAACGTTGGATATGCCATCGACTCCTGCTGACTTCTTCTTCTTTAATGAATCGAAGATGAGCTGGAGCTCCTTCTTCGTAATTAACAGGGAACTGGCCCCATTTCGCTCGGCGATTATGGCGTTTGCCAAATGAACTTCATTGAACCCGGTGGAACCAAGGTTCTCTGATCGCCATTGCGTTATGTCATTCCGAAGGTAGAAGTGGTGGAGCAAGGCTCTGTTTTCCAGGTCATGATTGGGGCGAATGCAAGCATTCACCTTGTACACTTGCTGGAAAGCAGCCCCCACAGCCTCCACTTTCTCCTGCGGATCTTCGACAATGAAGAGGTCATCGTCCAAGACGGCGTCCTCTGGATTAATTCCTGCTGTCAGAAGTACGTCTCTGTTGTCTGTCGTTCTCTGAAGCTTGAGACACGGAAGATCGTTCTGATCATTCCTTCTAAATATCTTGTTAATTTGCGGAAACATGCTCGGGTCGCTAGCATTAACGGCCCGAATTTTGTTATCCCAATACAAATTAATTGACAACCGATAGTTCTCTTTAATTAGTTGGTTGATGTTCTTGATCGACGACTTCAGTGTCCCAATCTGCAGATCGTGAGGGTCAGTAAACCGTCTGTACAAGAGTTTGAGTCTTGTTAGCAGTCCACTTTTTTGTCTGTGTAATGCGTCAATGGTCGCATTTCGGTACATGTCTGTTGCGTCCCGTTGTTTGTATTTCGGTATTGTTCTGTTCATTGTTATTTTGTCATTCGCGAGGATATAATTCACACTAGGTTGTTACCAAAAGGTTGCCTAGTAGAACCGAATAAGACCAACAAAAAGCGAGCAGAAGCAGGGAACTAGACCGCGCATATAAATACACCTAAACTCTCGGAGCAGGAGCCAGCCGGACTTCGATCGTCGATAAGCAAGGATCAGTGGTAAGTAATTTGGATATTAACAGAGGCTTCCCCCCCACAAGTGCTAAGGGGCTTCTTGTGTAGTATTCAAGTTTAATCGAATTGTACCAGTTTCGACTGTGATTTACCCACGTTAAGTGGTGACTTACCCGTTTTACGGTGATTTACCAGTTTCGACTATGATTAACCAGTTTCGACTGTGATTTACCAGTTTCGACTGAGAGTTACCTACGATAAGTGGTGATTTACCCGTTTTACGGTGATTTACCCCAGTTTCGACTGTGATTTACCCACGAAAAGTGGCTATTTACCCGTTTAACGGTGATTTACCAGTTTCGACTGTGATTTACCAGTTTCAACTGTGATTTTCCCACGATAAGTGGCGATTTACCCGTTTTACGGTGATTTACCAGTTTCGACTGTGATTTACCCACGACAAGTGGCAATTTTCCCGTTTTCCGGTGATTTACCAGTTTCGACTGTGATTTACCCACGATAAGTAGCGATTTACCCGTTTTACGGTGATTTACCAGTTTCGACTGTGATTTACCAGTTTCGACTGTGATTTACCCACGATAAGTGGCGATTTACCCGTTTAACGGCGGCTTACCAGTTGCGACTGTGATTTACCCACGATAAGTGGCGATTTACCCGTTTTACGGCGATTGCGCCAACTACGACCGAATCGACGGAAGACACTAGTTTCAACCGTGCACCACGCCACCAGCTGGCCGACACCTATCGCGAAGACTACACCGGACCCGTAACGCAGGCCGAGATTTCGGTGGGAAGAGCTACTACGAAAACCGGAATTATACAAGAAGAATTTAACAAGTTATATGAAATAAATTCAACCCCAGATAGTGAAACAAAATAAAAGAAAATAACAAATAAAGACTGTTATATATCGATAGCACTCTCACTCTCTCTATACATACAATACTTACCTTGTATATAATATTATATGTAACCCATGTTATCCAGTATAAGTTAGAACAAGCCAAAAAGCAGTTGATAATAAACATTCATAGAGTAAAGTCGTCTTTTATTAAATACAATATGGTGTCAGATGTTATTTCATAATGTCTCTTGCCAATAAAGACAAAAAAGATCAAAAGATCGACACTGCCACGAGTACTAGTGCGCAACAATCTCAAAGCTTTTCGTCATCAATTCCACATTTGAATCTACAAAAAACTAATTTGGATACAGCATGGAGAGGCTGGCTTAATCAATTTAAGGTCTTCATGCGAGCAACAAATCTCGAGGCACAGCCATGTTCCCGTAAAGTCGCTCTTCTTCTACACCACATGGGCCCAGAATCGCTAGAAATTTTTCATTCCTTCGC